>JANZLQ010000089.1:30689614-30723285 GCA_026212715.1 Elanus axillaris
GTCCATCCCAGGCGGGCGGGAGTTGGGGGGGGGGGTGGCGGCTGCATTTCCGTATTGCCGGCTGCCTGCTCCTCTCCGGCAGCAGACACTGAACTGCCTGGCCAAATTCCCCTTGGTGTTCATGGCGTTCCGTTAACCCGCCCGTTGCAGAAGGTATCTCTGGATCATCGCTGCTCCCGCATCCCCAGCAGGCCATGACCTGGGGCAGCATTTCTGTACTGCTGAGCCAGGGCACCCCAGCTCCTGCCTTCTGCCCCAAAGGGGGAAATCAATATGAGGCAGAGGGGAGCCACACAGCTTGGGTCACTGCTTCTCTTCGCCACAGCCCAGGCCAAAATGCAAGGGGACAGAGCCACAGCTGGGGAGGGATCCCCTTCTGCCTCCATCCAGAGGGGCAGAAATCTTAACGAGGGAATGAAGCAGCAAGCGGAAACAGGGAAGATGGCAGGAGGCAGTGGCAAGGGTAAATTTAAGGCACAAGAGTGTCGTTATATTGTATTTTTCAAAGGAGGATTCTTTCAGCGTATTTTTATAGGGAATTTCTCTGTGGCAATTGATATTTCCCTCAGGGACACATCTTCTCTAGTGAAAACGTCGACATCGTGACCCGAGAGGGAGAAACTCCAAACAAACAACCAGGATTTAATTACCAGCCTGCTCGCTGGATGTAAATGATCTATGAAAAAGTATACAGTCCTCAGCAGAAGCAGCAAATATTAACCAGGGATGATGACCTCTCTGTTTAGTTTACTGCTGGAGGGCTGTCTCTGCTCCCTGTGGCTTGGGGCATGGGACCCGTCACAGATAAGGGGCCATGGATACCTTCGGCGAGGAGAGCACAGCTCTCCCGGGCCTCATCCTGCCACTCCAGGGCTGTATCCAGGGATGCTGGGGGCAGTGTTGGGACTGGCCCCATGGCAGGAGCATCCTTGGGCCAAGACACGGGGCCCCAGGAAGGTTTTCCTGCACTTTGGTGATACTGTGCTCTGGGTCCTGCACCAGCTGAGGCTGGAGGCGAGGGATGGGAGCTCACACGATGGCTTGTGTGTGTGTCCCTGCAGAGGTGACAGCCACCAGTCCTGCACAGAGGAGCTGGCTGGAAACTGCTCCTTCCCACAGCTTCCCTTAAAAAAATAATTTTCTGCAGAAAAGGCTGTGTACCACACACTCATGCTGCCATAGCCGAGACATTGTGTCGGGGCCGAAATGACATTTTTCATTTGCTCTTGATGATGGTGCTCCCGTTTTTCAGTCTGAAACGCTATTTCATTTCATGGATTTAAAAGAGATTCTGAAGCACCACAGTATATTTCAAAGGGATTGAAACCAGATGGATCCCAAATTACTTGTTTTCCTTTTTTTTTTTTTTTCAGAATGCTATTTCACAAAAAAAAAAAATTCAATTGGTTTTTTGTCCCAATGCAGGGTGCGTGTTTTTCTCCAAATTCTCAAAATTTATCATCGGAAAGTCTCTCTTTTTTCTGGCCAGCTCCAGCTTGTATGAGAGGATGGAAAATATCTGGAGGCAATGTCAAGGCATGCTGAGTTACCATTTCCATGTTGGCTTTCCCTGGTGTGAGCGAGTTTCCGCCTGCTTGTTCAGCCCTGGGAAATTTCCCTTTTCAGCCCCAGACCCTTCCAAGCCAGCGCATCCTGAGGGTCTCCAGGACACAGGGATGCAGCTGGAGGAAGGTCTGGCCTCGCCAAGGCCACGCAAGCCAGGGACGGCATTGCAACACCTCCGGGACCCCATGGCTCCCTAAGCAGGCGGCTGTTTTCCTGGGCATAGGCTGGGGGGCTGCATGCTTCATCACAGCCTCAATAGCATTGGCTTGGCATGAGCTGTGGGAGCTGGTGTTGTGGTGTTCATCGCATTCCTCAGCCAAGGGGTTATTCATATTCAAATCTCCTGGGGGAAAGCAAGCAGGGTGCTGAGAACTATCTGGGAGAGGTTGTGGTTGGGACAGGGGCTGGGGGTGAGATTTGCAGAAGGAGATGGGGTCAGTGCTGAAATGGTCCTGCGGAAAATGGCAAAGAAAAGGGAAGGGAGGGGGTTTCCAGGGAAAACTAGAGAGTTTTCCCCAGGTATTACTGTGCTTTAAGGCCCAGGCAAGGCTCTGCTTTAAAGGGGTGCACATAGAGACTAGTGAGCTGGCATGACAACAGGGCACACTAGCTCATTTGTCCCCTCCTGTAACCCTTTGGGCGCGTGGGTCTGAGTCCAAACAGTGCTGGCTGGCACTGCAGGTCTGGAGCCAGCCAGGGACCTTGGGTGGCAGGGACAGGACCATGGCTGTCCAAGCCAGGTCAGGGGACAGAAATGCCATCCAAATTAAAGCTGCTGCTTTGAGCTGATGCAAAACTAATGGGCAGGGGCTCCTCTGGGGTCCCAGGGCCTTCCCAGCAGCACAGGCCTCACACAGATGCTGCCGCTTGGCCTGGATCAGCATTTGGGCTGAGGGAGGAGGCAAGCGGGAGCATCTCAGGTACTGACAGCTCTGAGTGGGAGCTACACAGCCCGGGGCTGATTTTCACACTCCTTCCGCACCTCCTGCCCACGTCCTCCCACCTCCAAAAAAGGATCCTTCCCTGCATCCTCCCCTTACAACCCCCAGCTCCTCCCTACATCCCGGATGCTGCTTGCTTTCTCAGCATCTGCTTCAGAGGGAAACCACAGGCAGGATTGGGCACACCTGAGTCCCTGTGTTCATTTTGCAGAAACCATTTGATTGCTTTACTGCAGTAATGGCATCTCAGACAGCCAGAGCAGTGGGTGTCAGACCTGCCATGCTCTGAGCATCCCCAGGGCCAAGCTTGGCTGCAGAAGGTGAGGTGAATGCAGTGGAAATGGCTGAAAAATTACTTTTAGGGCCAAGGCAGCTCCAGCAGGACAGGGCAGCCAGGGGTGCAGAGCTGCATTCTTAGGCTGTGGCCATCAAAGGCTGCCACATGGGCAGCTTGACCCATGGAGACACTGCTGAGCCCTGGCAGGGGACAGACTGAGCAAGCACAGGCAGAGACCTCAGCTCTCAGATGCAGAGCACGACTCCAAGCCCAGCCTGACCTCCCCCAGGAAAGCACCATTGGGCTCTCTGGGCTTGCAGACACCCGAGCTCTGCTGAACACTCACCCATTCTTTCTGCTAACAGATTGAAGCTGAGGACCAGGAGCTGGCAACTTTCTGCGGCAGGGAGACGACAGACACAGAGCAGGCTCCTGGCCAGCAAGTGATCCTGTCCCCAGGGCCCTACATGGGGCTTACATTCAGGTCCGACTTCTCCAACGAGGAACGCTTCACTGGCTTTGATGCCCATTACACTGCCGTGGGTAAGCAGCGGTTAAGCCTGCAGGACTGGCTTGCTAGGATAGCACAATAAATTTCCTAGGATCACATCCCAGGGCAGCCTTGGGAATGCTAGCAAGAGAAGTTTTTGTCTACAGCCCTTGGGCCATATGGGACTTGCTGGGTGCTCGTGTGACCCACCATGTGGGACAACTAATTTCTCAGTGCTGTGGCAAATGTCCCCACAAGGAGTGATGCGTGGGGGGCTGCAGGGTGACCTCCCTTCCTTGTTATCTCCATTCTAGATGTGGACGAGTGCCTGGAGAAAAGTGACGAGGAGCTGGCGTGTGACCATTACTGCCACAACTACATTGGCGGGTACTACTGCTCCTGTAGGTTCGGCTACATCCTCCACTCTGACAACAGGACCTGCAAAGGTACCCAGGCACAGCTCGGACATGGGGATGGTCACACAGAGGGGTCCCTGAGCAGGCAAAAGACTTACCAAATGCAGGCAAAACTGCCCCCTTTTGCTGCCAGGAGGGACAAGGTACCTCTTACCCTACAAACCATTAACCTGAGACTGGAGAGCGCCCAAGGCCTGCAGTCCTCTGCGTGGGAAGGAGATGTGGTTTCTCCCATGGGCTGCACTCCTCAGCTAAGCGCTATAGACCTTCTCAAGTCAGAGAAATTAAAAGGTTTAGTCTCTGCTCTGAATCTGCATCCTGTAGATTAGCTGGGATTAGCTCTCAGCCCAGGACCTCTATGCCCTAGGCATATTTGGAGGTTGGCTGTGTGAGGTTCTTCTTGCATGGACCCATATTTGGGGTCTATGGACCCACCCAGCAGATCCCACTCCACTGGGAGGGCTCCTGAGTATGATCATGCTGGGATGTGGCTGGCAGGGCCCTGAGAGAGCCATGGCTGTGTTTCAGTGGAGTGCAGCGACAACCTCTACACCCAGAGGAGTGGTGTGGTCACCAGTGCCGACTTCCCCAGCCCCTACCCCAAAAGCTCGGACTGCCTGTACCGCATCGAGCTGGAGGAGGGTTTCTTTATCACCCTGAGCTTCGAAGACAGCTTTGATGTGGAAGACCACCCCGAGGTGACCTGTCCTTACGACTACATCAAGGTGAGCTGGGCTCTGCACACTCCTCCTGTCCTGCTCTCCTGTTGTTTCTCTAGCGATGGGACCAAAAATGCCCTGGTCTAAACAGGGGTGATGAAGCCACCAGGAGCCCTGTGCTCAACTGACCCCATGTGTCTTGCGTCTGATTTTGACCCTCTCAGCCAATAGTGACCCTCTTTCAGTTCACATCCCCCCCAACACATGATGCTTAAGCCCCACTGAACCCACTGCAGCCCTATCCATTAGCCTCAGGGTGAAACAATCATCAGGGATCAAAGATCCCCCTCAAACCACCCACTCTTCTTTGCCTTGGCAGATCAAAGCTGGACATAGGGAGTTTGGCCCTTTCTGTGGAGAGAAGTCCCCAGGACGCATTGAAACCCAAACCAACAGTGTGCAGATCCTCTTCCACAGTGATAACTCGGGAGAGAACAGGGGCTGGAAGCTGTCGTACACAGCAATTGGTAAATCCTGCTGCTTTTTTCCATTTGCTGGGCTTTATGAAAAGGGCTTTATAAACCCTGCAGGTGGAGTCCATGAGTTTGGTGGTCCATGATCCTGTCTTCATAAAGGGTCTGTTCCAGGAATCACAAGAAGACAGGAATAAAATAACACAGAGCCCTCCCTTCAAAGGGTGGTTTTTTTCTGTATGTCAGTTGGGTCCTGAAACAGGACCACATTGCAAAGCAGAGCAGTTTTGGGCAGGGTAATTGCATAAGCTACTGTTATTAGCTCCCAGCTTTGTAATGCCGAAAGCCAGGTTATCACAGACTGGAGGAAAGACCTGGAGCCTCCACTCCTAGGAGAAGAGCCTGGCTGAGCCATGCCAATGTAGGCTAATAGCAAGAGCAGGGCAGGGATGCTCACACTCTGCTATATGGACTGGGTGGCAGAGCTGGGACTCTATATTTCCTCCATTTATTCAGCTGAGTTTTGTTTTGCTTTGTTTGCTTTTTATTCAAAGGAAACCCATGCCCACTTGTGCAACCCCCGATCAATGGGAAGATTGAGCCTTCCCAAGCCAAATACACCTTCAAAGACCAGGTTGTCATCAGCTGCAACACCGGATATAAAGTACTGAAGGTATGGGGTGATGGTGTGGAGCTGGGCACCTGGATAAAAAGAGGCGATCATTCCTTCCAAGTCCATTGCAACTCTGGGAGAATGACCACAACCCACACACCATCCTTACCCCTTTCCCAGGGGAAAGGAAAAAGCCTCCTCTGAAAGCCACCAACTTTCCTTTCCAAAGACACAGAGGAAAAGCCACCCTCTCAGCATCCCTCTGGAGCTGGCCAGCTCACAGCTCAGAGGCTTGGCACCTCTGCCAGAGAAAAAGCCAGCAAAAGCCCCAGGGGAGCTGCCAAGGCTCTGCCTGCTCCCCACCTCAGCAGGTGCTGGCTCAGCTTCCCAGGCAGCCCTGCAAAGGCCAGCCTCCAAAGACAGGGAGGTCCTCCAGGACTTTGGGACAGCTTCGGCAAGTCAAGGGGGACGGGATTTTGGCAGGCCCTCACTTGGAAAACAGCTGAGAACCATGGGGAGTGCGGGTGACTCATGGGGTGGCTGTCTTCCATCCAAACCAGTAGCCCACTTTGACTTCCGACATGGAGCTGGGTATTTCTCTGATCTCCTCCCAGCCTCATCCTTCATGCAGACCTGCCTCCTTATCCATCCCAGCACCTAGAACAGGAATAAATTACTCCAGTTCTTTTGCCCTCAACATGCCACTGAGTTGCTGGCAACAAGTTTTTCCTTATGATTTTATCGCAATTTTTAGCAAGAAAAGTCCTCTTCTGGAGGGGTCTGGATATGTCTTGACTAAATCACCAAGAAATTGACTTTTTATGGAGAGATTAATGTCCTTGTCTTGTACGCTGATGTTGGGTTTTTTGCTGGCATGTTCTGTACAGGATAACCTGGAAAGCGACTCCTTCCAGATCGAGTGTCTAAAGGACGGGACATGGAGTAACAAGATCCCTATCTGCAAAAGTAAGGACACTCTTCCCCACCCTGCCAATGTCCTTTTCCTCTGAAATCATTTCATGCTAAAGGGAGCTGCCCTGCCAGAGTGGATTTCCTTGCTCAGAGACACAAACCCAGCCAGAGAGGCTACGTAACTCTGCAAAGCTCTTTTGGCTCATTCTTGGATAACATAAAGGGGCTCGCTCCAAATGCCGCAAGTGGGAGGTTGGTGCTTTTATTTAGATTACTCATATAACTTGATTTGCGAGCTGCTTTGCTATCTCCCTGTCAAAGAGCAAGCCAGGCTCTTGAGAGCTGGCTCTGTTGGATAAACCTGGGACAATTTGGGATAATCTAATTGCTGGTCCAAATTTCCTTCCCAATGGAGACTACTAAGATCTAGGCCATTAGAGATGTCCCAGGTACTAGCCTAAATTGGGCACTGCTCAGCTAAGTGAAAGGGGAGAGAAAAGTTGCCCAAATATTTACAAAACTTAAAATGGGAGAAAGGGGGAGAAGAAAGGAGATGTCATTTGAAAGGATGGGTGACAATTTGGGTCATCTCTCCTTTCATGTAATCCAGCTCCTCTCTCAGCTCAGGCTTGGGAGCTGTACCTGGTAACACCTTTTCCCTTTCCCCCAAACACCCTCAGCCCTCAGGGAGGTTCCACTGCTACTCAGACTGGTGTAAGGCTGGCCCAGAGAGGAGAAAAGTAGCAAACACACTCAGAGAAGGTCCCAAGACCTTCCAGGTGAGGCAGGACAAGATGTTCTCAAGGGATGTTGGGATCCAGACTCTCCTCATCTGGGCAGATCCTTTTTCTTTTAATGATTTTGTGGATCTTACCTTAGAAGAGTATTTCTGGAGTTTAATTCATGTGTTCTGACTCAAAATGGAAACCAGGAGGCTCTCAGACTTGCTAAATAGATTCATATCTGAAAGGGCTCCTTAGAAAATGTGGGGTCAGTGATGCCTCTGCCCTACCAAAGAACTCCCCACTCCTACAACTCTCACTGCCACAGTCTCCCATTGATTTTATCCAGCTTGAACAGTGATCATATAAAAATTGGCATTGTCTAGAATAAAAGGACAAAAATCAAGATAAATATTTTTAACCTCAAAAAGTATTATTTTTTTGAGAAAATTGAAATGATTACCTGCATTATTCCAGCTGGACTGGAACTGATCCCTTCTTGTGTGATATGACTCACTACACTAAATTTCTAACACTTATTTTGGAAAGCCAAGGAGCCCCTAAATGGGCAATGCAGGTCTCCAAACTGCAATGCCTCCCACCTCTCTGGGATGTCTGAGAAAGCCAGGGCACAAGCAAACATGGTTTTAGAAGGCAATGCAGAAAATAGAAAACTTCCCAGCCAAGGTGGATAAAATCCAGCTCTGTGGCCTGGCGAGGCTAAACACAAACCTGTGGCAGCTTCTCCCAGCCACTGTCCCCAGGTCGCCCCAGCCAAGCAGAGCAAGCGGGTCCCGGGCATGGCCGGCATCCATGGCGGCATGGCTCGCCGGGCACTCATTAACGATTTCTGGTGTTTTGGGGGCTGGGTTTCCTGCATGCCTCTCTCTGCTCATCTACTAATTGGGCTTTCTCTCTCTGCTCTCCTCCTTCCCCTCTGCTTTCGGTGCAGCTGCAGATAGAGCCAACAACCAGACAGAGGGAAGAGCCGGCTCGGAGCAAGTGGCTGCGTAAGGCTGGCACCGGCCACGCCGCCCCGACGGGCAGCCTGTCTCCATGCCCTCTCTGATCTGTCCAGTACCCAGGGCAGGTCCTCTTTGCCCCTGGCCCAACTGCCAAAATCCATCTCCATGGCTTGTCTAACCGGCATGGCACTCTTAACCCCACCGCGCCTGGTGCTTTCTTAACTCCGTCTTGAGAAGGGAGAAGGAAATTTGAAGTCGAGCCCCTCTTTCCTACTGCCACGCAGCCCCACAGGAAGGGTGCCTGCCCGGCCCTGGCACCACTGCCCAGGGACTACACGCTGCTGCCAGCTCCCGGCATGTCCTCCGCATCCCTCCTTCTCTGCTCGGATGCCACGGCCTGGCTCAGCTCCCCCTCCAAGGCAATGGTTGCGCAAGGAGCACAGCATGGCCGCCTGGCTGTTTGTTTGTTTGTTTGGATTCAGCCTCCTGCTGCCCTTCTTCCCCGGCCCAGCATCACAAATAAGAAACACTCCTTCATCTCGTCTCTCTGAGAGTCCTGGTGCCTTTCAGACCCTCTAGGCAAGGAGGCCTGGGGGATGGGTTGGCATCACCAGCTCTTTCCTGCAGGCAGTGAGCCCTGGCACCAGCACAGGGGGATGGATGCTCCTTCACCTCCCCTTTCCTACCCACTGCTGGCCTGGCAGAGGTGAGGATGGGTTGGCCTCAGGCTGACTGCAGCTGAAGGAGGTCAGAGCCCAGTGTCTGGCCCCATTCATGTCCTCAAAAGCCCAGGGCATGGAGCCTCATTTTCCCAAGGCATCAGAGGCTTTACTGGGAGGATGTTGAGATGTGGACCAGAGGCCAGGAGAGGAGGAGAAGGTGCCTGTTGGGGATCTCGGTCCACGTCTGGTCCTACAAAGACAGAGATGCTAAATGGCCCCTTTCCCAAGGCAAAAGTCTGGAAAGCCTCATGGCACAGACTCCCTCCCCTCACCCTTTCAGCAGAAACTGGGACACTGGTGGGGCAACATCTCTGTGCAAGAGCCCATTCTCCAGGCACCAGGCTTGCCCCAGGCCTGGGGTACACACAAGGAGGGAATGGGTTGTGCAGGCCAGTGGATGCTGCCCTGCAGCCATAACCAACCCCAGAGCAGATGTGCGAGCCAGGCTACACCCTCAACATAAATTGCCTCCTTTCTGGAAGCCCCAGCATCGCCCAGCACCTTAGAAAGGTCCCATGGTTGCTGGCACCATGGCACAGGAGCACTGTGCACCCAAGCACCACAGGAAGACAGCAGGAAAGCACAGGCCAGCTGGGGACTCCCAGGGCTGGTGAAAGGGGTCTGTGTCCCCTCCTCTGCCCCTCTGCAAGGCATAGGTACCCAGAGCCGCCAACCAACCTGGCTGCATCCACACACCCATCCCATCACCAGCTGCCCCTACGGGGAGGGGGGGGGGGGTAGAGAGGACCCTGGTGAACAGTAAGCTGCAGCATTTTGCCATAAACCCAGGCTTTTTTCACCCAAGCAGGTGGTTAACCCTGAGCATGAGTACATGTCCCTGGTGCCAGCTACTGTTTCTAGTGAATTCTGTCTTTGTTAGCCTGGATCACTGCACGAGGAGTTAAGGCTCCTGTCTTTGCCCCCTTCCCATCCTAGAGCACATGAAGACTCACATAGTTCATGTCATCCCTGATCCACAGGACTTACTTTCTGCAAAGTCCTCAACCCCTCATCTTAAATGTGGCAGAACCCAGTTCCACAGCACTGCGTTTCCTGGCAGGATCAGACCCCGGTTCCTGCCCTCCCCTGGGGCAGGGAGGAGCTGCAGAGCATCGTCCAAGTGTGCTGTGAACTGCCCACATGGCAGGGAGCTGCAGCTCCCACGGGTTGTCTCCTGGTTTTGTTGGATGAACTATTTTGCAGCCTGGGGTCCTTCCTGGGGTGGGTGGCACAAGCCCAATCCAGGGGACAAGCTGGGGAGGGCACTGTGAGGGATGTGGGTGAGAAAAGGGACCATGGACAGGCCATGGGAAAGTGCAACGGCACCCTGGAAATCCTTCTTCCTCCTCCAGACCCTGAGCCCACACCAGGGATGGGTGAACCAGAGCCAAACCTGCCCATGTCCTGGGGGATGTAGCAGGTGGGATATCACCCACGACTGCTGGCCTCCCCCCTGCCTGCAGACCAGCCAAGCCACACTCTCAATATGTCCCTCATCTCCTGCCATCACAGGACAGCTAGGACCTAGGGTTGCTCACCCTGATCTTTAAATGCTTATCAGCACTGTTTGGTGAGCAAGACCCAGAGCAGGAGGGATGGGGCCATGCTCTCAGCAAAGCCCTGTGCATAGTGAAGCACCCCTGATGCATGGCATAGGTTAGTGAATTGCTGCCTGCTTTTCCTTGCCCTCTCCAAAGGGATGCAAAGACATATTCTGGGACCATCTCTCAATGGACCTCACCTGCTGGAGCAGGTTTTGTGCCCTCTTAAAGGTATAGCAGAAAGATCTCACACTAAATGAAGTGCACAGAAGGGGGTCCCAGGACTGGGGTCTCCACCAGCATGAGTGGTGTTGGCCATACGGCCTGTGGGTGAGCCGTGCTGCTGGTGTTCAGCAGTGCCACCCGCATGCCCTGTCTTTGCCGGGTGGCCATGGTGGGGTTTCATGGGGCCAGGCGTCCCTGCCTGGGGACAGCCTCCTGCTGCCAATCTGAGGCCATGTCAGGTTGTGCCCCATGCAGTGCCCAAGAGAAAAGGGATACAGGGCTATATAGGCCCTCACTCTGCCCCATAGGACTACCATCACATGCCTGCCCACTGGCTGGCTGGAAACCCCAAGAAAACAGCATAGGGCTCAACCCCCCTTCTGTGTTGGCTTTCAGTTGCTGACTGCAAAGCGCCGCTGGAGCTGGAGCATGGCTTTGTCACCTTCTCCTCCAGGAACAACCTGACCACCTATCGAGCAGCCATCCAGTACCACTGCCAGCACCCCTACTACCACATGGCCCCCAACAACACCGGTGAGCAGTGGGGCCGGGCCGCATCCCAACAGCACAGTGTGGGTGGGCACATGGCCATGTGTGCGTGCGTTTGCACATGGGGGGAGCTTGGGATGGCCGCTCTGGGATATTCTGCAAGCAGCAGGCTGTGGATGTAGCCTACATACATCGTTCCCGGTGTCTACACTGCCTGGATTGTCAGACTGGCCACATCCTGCTCTGCAACGAGGTAGGATGGAGTTAGCACTGTCTGGTGCTTTGCCTGTGTGTTTCACAGCCTTGGCAGAGCAGTGTTGTTGTTCTTCTGCACTCTGCCTTCTCACCCTGCCATCTGCTCTCTACAGCATAAGAAATTTTCTGTGTCTCTGTGAAAGGAGATGCTGCTGGAGAGAGGACCACATCCAGCAGCCTCAGAAAGGGCTCCACAAGGATCCTCATCCCAGTACCCAAATGTCAAGCATAGCCAAAGCTGAACAGATAGCAGTGGGATCATGGCTGACTGAGTTTCCCCCTTACCACCCTGGTCCACAATCACAAAGACATCACCAGGTGCTTTGCCAGGCACCACATGTCTCTGCACCCTTCAGACCCAGCTCTGGGCAGCAGCAAGGGTGTGCACACACCCCAGCCCTTCTTCCTCCTCCTCCCTCAGCAAGCACAGCCAAAGGATTTCCTCCCATTCCTGTCTCCCTACTCATATTCCCCTGCATACCCACTGGCCTCATGCATCTGGTCCCAGCATCCCTCATGCATTAGTGGAACAGGCACTGGCAGCATTAATGGGGCAGCAGCTGCCAGCCGAGGCCGAGGACGCAGCACAGCCCTCCACACAAATCAAGGCAATGAAACCGAGGATGGTGCATGTCCCCTGCATGGTGGCAGGGCTGCCAGGCCCCCCCCCAGGGAATGGAGTACAGCGAGCATAAAAGGGAGGTCACCTCTTGCTCTAGAAAAGGGTTCAAAAGGTCCTGACAGCTGGGCCACATCTTCTCACTGCAAAAGACACCCTGTCATGCCAGGGCCACAGCGCATCTAATGCTTTGTTCTCTTCTAGCCACCTACACGTGCGATGCATCAGGGGTATGGAGGAGTGAGGAGCTGGGGACTAAGCTGCCATCCTGCCGACCAGGTACTACTGCTGGGGTGGCCGGTTCCCACAGCAAGAGATGCGGAGCAGGGACATGCAGGGGGAGGATGCCTCCATGCCTGACCTGACCTGCTGCTTGCCTAGGCAGGGAGCCTGTTCCCTGTTGGCAATGCCATATGCTTAGGCTATATGTGTCCAACTGCTTCAATGTATGGCCAGGAGGGTGATGGGGACAGAGGCTTCCCGCTATCCCATCTAGCCCAGACAGTCAGGGTGCAGTGGTGGCACTGGGCAGCAGTGATGAAGGCATGTCTCCCTGGCAGTATAGAGCTGCAGTGGGGTCACAGCCATCTTGGCTGTCAGGGCTTGCCAAGCTCCCTGCTCCAGCAGACAAAGAAACCAGCAGCCCCAGGGCAAAGCCCACTGGTCATGTTCAGCCCCCAGCATCACCAGAGATGGCTCCAGCCAAGGGCAGAGCATTACCTGCCCAGCACCACTGGCTGTCAACTCCCATTAGCAGTGTGTCCACATGCAGAAGCAATTAGCACCTCTCCAAGCCTTGCAGAAAAACCCAGCCGCTTTGCAGGGAAGAAGTCCCAAGCCTCTGAGCAGTGGCAGAAATGTTTGCAGCCAGCAAGTTTCCAGGCCAGGCGCCCACTCGGGATTAAACAAAAGTCCCTGGGATGTTGGCTGGCCATAGCCAAGTGTGGGGCCAGGTCTGGCTGCCAGCCAGGGCAGCTGGAGGCAGCCCTGGGTGCAGGTTGTGGTCGGATGTGGAGGGACAGCTCTCCAGAAAGGTGCAGGGATCTGGCTGCCATGCAGCAGCTGCAGCTGCAACCATGCTGGGGTTCAGGAGCTGGCTCAGCCCCATGGAGGGTATCTGCTCTCCAGCCACACTGAGCGACTACAAGGCCAGAGAAGGGACCCCCTGAGATTCCTGGCATCCCACAGAGCTTCAAGACCAGGGCTGTGGCTGCTCTTGATGCGGTGGCTGCTCCCTGCATCTCTCCTTGATGTTTCAGCCTGAACTAATTTGAACCGGGAGCATACGGGGACATCTTTTGGGGCCATAGCTGCTTTCATGGGCCATTTCCAGGCCTCCTGATTAGTGACAGAAGTCAGAGAGACTTCAGGAAAATGGAAAATCACAGAGAGGGGGTGACGCTCTCCTGAGATCAGGATCTGCAGGCAGCAGCTGGCCAGCTGCTCTTCAGATCTTTCCCCGTGTCTCACGCCACCTCCCCATCAATAGAAACTCCTCTTCCAGGCCACTCTGCGCCTGCCTCTGCCATTAGTGGGAGCATTTGCAGCCTGGTCAGCATTTTTGATATGTAATTTAATAGAATAAATATTTGGCTGGATGCACTTCCTCTAAAACCATCTCCCTGGGACAGCCGTCAGCTTCATTGCAGCAGACCAGCTGGCCTGGGCTGGGATGCAGGAATTATTTGCCTGAGCAAGTTTTCTATTCCTTGCAGCACTGGGAAAGGCAGGGGAGCGGAGTGGAGCACACACAGAGACACTCACCATGCTCCCTCCCTGGCAGAGTTGCAGTTTTCCTAGTGGGAGACCCCAGCAACAACAAATCCGCATTAGCATCTCCTGGTGCTCCTGCTCTGGTTGCAAGGAGCCGTGATCCGATGATCCGTGATCTCAGCCCTGATCCGATCACCCTGGCGGGGTCAGACTCTCTTTCTGTAAGACTTTGCATCGTCCCTTTGCAGCACAAGGGGCATGAGAGCAGAGTCCTGGCACTTCCCATGGAGGATGTGTGTTCCCTTTGCAGCCTCGGAGGTATGAGAGCAGCACCAGAGCTGCTCTGATTCAGGACTCTTCCAGCTGTAGAAGGGCAAGCCCAAATTGGCTCCCACAACCTCCCAGAGATATCAGCACCCCCAAGCAACCTGGGAGACCCCCTCCACAATGCTGCCACAGGCATGAACCAGTCCCACCCCCACCCCCCACGTCCCAAAGCTTAAGTTCCCCAGGGGCAGGATTGTCCCTGCCCACCCTGTCTAACCCTCTCAGAGCCACCTTCAGCATGCTGTGTCCCTCCTCTTCCTCATGCCATGTCACAACACCTATATAAAGATCCTGGAGGCAAACCAGGAAGCATGTAAGGGCTCTTCAGACATTAATTCCAGGTCTGTTGAGGAGCTGAGCAGAAGGATGCTGCTTTGACTGCCAGAATCATGGTGAAGACTTGAGATGCAGGAGTAAAGCTCATGGAGCTAGGCAACATCCCACAGCTGAGCCTTCTCCAACCACAGCTCCTCCGGGAGGGCAAATGCCATGGCCATGAGACCACAGACCTCGTGACGGGTCTCAGAGCGACGGGTGAGGCTGGGCTGATGTCAGGCTCTAGTCCTCCCACTGGTGTTCCCCTGGGTTTCTTGGCATACTGAGTAGGAGCTGGACAAGTGGCTGGATGGTCTGGGAAGGGCTGAGAGAGCTCACAAGCCACAGTGAGGCTGCAGAATTATTCATTTGGTCTTTCTGCTTCTGAAGTGGTGTGGACCCAGCCAAATCACTCCAGAAACTGAACTGCAAAGAGAGGAATTGCAAAGTGCAGTCTGGCCCTCAAGCCATATCCTTGTCCCACCTACCAGCTCAACTGTACAACAACCCTTTAAGTCACAGCCCTGTTTTACTGCAATCCGGGCTTGGCAGAAATCATGGCATCTGTCAGGTCTTCAAGACAGCAGAAGTATCCTTCTACTTGCTCTTCCTTAAGGAATTTAGTAGCACCATGGTCCCCATCTGGAGCACAGATCACATAGATGGAAACCATGACTAAGGCCTGATACTACTTACAGTGCTTGAAGTCCCACCCTGGCTCACGTGTTTTGCTGAATCCATGCCTGACTTCAGTGTCAGGAGATCTGGTACAGTTTTGGGATAGCTAACCCTGGATGAAAGCCTCCACAGCCCCATAGTGTGCTATACACAATTCTGACTGTCCATATTCATGCACAGTGGGCAACAGCTCACCCTTTCCATCAGATGAGCCCGTTATTTGCAGGGTAAATCCTTCAGCCTTTCTGGAGTAGAGGTCCAGTACATGGGACCTTGGCACAAGCCCACCCTTTTCATCAAGGGCTCTCCACCTCCCTTCCTGACAGGGCCACATGTGCTGCAGCCCTGCCCTGACAAGTGCAAAAAGGTTGACCTTTCCCAAGCTCAGCAGAGACTCTTTGGGCCTGAGACACACCTGGGCTGGTAACCAGAAGTGTGCCTAGAAAGTCCATGGTCTTATGGCCAAAAGCATTCACATCCTCCTTTCACAACCTATAGCAAGGGTGAGGAAGAAGAAGGCAGCTGGGAAGCTACATTTTTGGAGCAAACTTTTGGGACTAACTGGGCCTTGACTGCCCATGACCAAACACAGAATGGACTCTTGCAGATCCAGGACAGCAGGAGCAGCGAGCTCCCAGGTCTGAAGATCCCTCTTTCCCTGGGCCAGCATGGGGTCTAGTGGCTCAATTTGGTTTCTGTCCTGTCCCATTGCCAGCAGAAGAATGGCCTGTTCTGGGCAAGCTGCCATAACTGTGGGAGCCACACAGCCACACTACAGGGTGCATGAGTGCTGGGGAGATGCAAGGGGAGTTCAGACTCTCTGCCCCACCATGAAGTTATTGCAGGCCCCAAACATGCAATGATGGATGGTGCTGAGCAACATGCATTCATCATTGCAGGTAGACTATGCCAAAAGCCTAGTGATACCTCCTGGGACAGCTGCCTGAGATCCTCCCTTAGGTCCCCCAGGGTGGCACGTAGGAGCAGATGCCAGGACTGAGGTTTCCATGGGCACCTGGGGAAAGGGGATGCAAATCCTGGAAACCAACAGGTTCTACTGAGCCATGGACAAGACACTTCTCTAATCTATGCCTCACTGTCCACAGCCACAGAAAGCATGGGACATCCAGAGGGCTTTTTTTAACTCTTGGAGAGCTGCACCTAATTGTCCTGGGGCTCTGAGCAAAGAAACATGCTCTGTGCTCAGACAGCAGAGATAGCACTGAGGTCTCCTGGTTTCATGTTTAACCCTCAGGGGTAGAGAAACATAGGGTGGCTCCCACTTCACAGAAGAAACTGGACAACCCATGCAGGCTTCAGACTAGCCTCTTTGTCCATGACTAGCTTCACAAGAGCTGAACAAGGTCATCCCAGCATCCTCACAGAAGAGCAATAGATAGCCCCTTTTCCAGAAGGGCAAACTGCTGCAACCAGAAATGGTTCCATCAGGCAAGTAAGACACAAAAGGAACTGGGCCTGTCTTTAAGTGAGCAAAACCCTTCAGAAGGACAGATGAGTTCCTTTCCCAGACATACCTCCAAAGACCTGTTAGTGTAGGGGATGGGGTGTAATGCCCAGCCTACCCCAAGCTCTGAAGCACTCTGCCAGAAGAAGGTAAACATGGCTGGGAGGATGGGCTTTATCCATAGAGAAAAGGAAAAGAGTTGCCCTCTATGGAAAAAAAAGACACAAGTGAGTGTTTGGTTTGAAGATAACCAGCCATGTAGCATAATCTACGGGAATGTCCCTTTTCATTTGTTCCCTAGATAAGTGCTGGGAGTAACTGTCCTGTTCTTTTTGTCCCCAGTGTGTGGCCGGCCAGCTCGTCCTCTGCCTGGGATCATCAAGCGCATCATTGGCGGGCGAAACGCAGAGCCCGGCTTCTTCCCCTGGCAGGCCCTGATTGTGGTGGAGGACATGTCCCGGGTACCCAACGACAAATGGTTTGGCAGTGGGGCCCTGCTCTCAGACTCCTGGGTGCTGACAGCCGCCCACGTGCTCCGCTCCCAGCGGCGAGACAAGACCGTCATCCCTGTCTCCAAGGAGCACGTCACTGTCTACCTGGGCCTTCATGATGTGAGGAACAAGATGGAGGCCGTCAACCGGACAGTGGAGAAGATCATCCTCCATGAGGAGTTTGACATCCAGAACTACAACCATGACATCGCTCTGGTCAAGCTGAAGGAGAAGGTGACCATGGGGAATTATGTCATGCCTGTCTGCCTGCCCCAGTTTGAGCACGAGCTGGAGGGGCCTCACCCCAACACGCTGGGGCTGGTGGCTGGCTGGGGTATCTCCAACCCCAACATCACAGTAGATGAGATCATCAGCTCGGGCATGAGGACACTGTCTGACATCCTGCAGTACGTCAAACTGCCAGTGGTGCTGCATGCAGAGTGCAAGACCAGCTATGAGTCACGGTCAGGGAACTACAGCGTGACCGAGAACATGTTCTGCGCTGGCTACTATGAAGGTGGAAAGGACACTTGCTTGGGAGACAGCGGGGGAGCCTTTGTCATCCAGGACCCAGGAACCCGGAGGTGGGTGGCCCAAGGGCTGGTCTCATGGGGTGGCCCAGAGGAGTGCGGCAGCAAGCAGGTGTATGGTGTGTACACCAAGGTCTCTAACTATGTGGACTGGGTGGAGAAGAAAACAGGCTCCTCAGAGAGGTGGACATTTCTGGACCCAGAGCTGGAGAGCTGAGTGACTAATCAGCCTGCTGCCACAGCTCCCTTTCTTGTTCTTGTTGTTTAATGTACTCCAGACTCTGGTCTTTCGCAAGCAGTAGCCACGATGCTCAACGCACACCAGGCCTTTGCCAGCCCTCCACGTCATTTGTTTCGCTTGGTCCCGCATCCCTTCTTTTGCACTCTTAGGAAATGCTTGCTAGGGAGCTGGGGGAAGAGAGCAAAGGGCAAGGTCTCAGCTGGCGTACTCAGCTTGTGCTGCCCATCTCCAAGCCTCCACGCTCCTGGGGGTGTCCCTCCAAGACAGGACAAAGGCACAGCGATGGAGGCAGCATTTCCCTGCCACCAAAGATTTGGGCCATGCAGAGAGAATTGCCCCTGCCCCCAGGGCTCTCCAGCCAGATCTTCCCATCAGACAACACAACTGCAGGAGCTACAGAGGCTACGGACAGTGCAGGAAACCCAGCTGGGCAGGCCTGGACCTCACAGGTCCACCACAGTGTGGAACACCTTTTCTATGCAAGGAGTAGTGGGAGAGCCCTGAGGATTTACTATTATTTTTATTTGCAAACAAACATCCCTGCCTGAGGGCATCTCAGGTGATGTCCACTTGGCCCTGGGGATGTGAGGATGCATCCACATTAGCCCTAAACTTCAGCCATGGCCGAAAAGCTAATGGCTGCCAAGACAGCACCAATCCAAATGGGCTACCCTTACCCCACCATGTGGGATGGGTGCCCCACAGATGACACAAGGACAGGGAGCAGGGTTTGGACTCAGTGTCACCATCACCTCCAGCCACCAAAACTTCTCTGACCTTCCATCACCTCAAGCCCTTTCCAGTCCTCCACCCAGACTAGCTCCTGGAATGGTTTCCAGCCACAGTGGACCTCCCAAGGAAAGTTTTCCAACACAAAAGACAGCACAACATCTGCCATACCTAAGCAATACTTATTTTCAGCAGAATAGTTTCAGAAAAAAATGCCTTTTCTTGGGGTTTCACCTCTTCTTTAGGGGCCTGGGTAGTACTGCATGGCACTGTATTCATTCTTGCAAGAACCTAGTCCCTTTTAACCGCTTTTAACGCCATTGATTTGGCTTATTGACAGGTTACTGATGGTGTTCATGGCTCTTCTGGCCTATTGCAGGTGTCCAAGTCATTGTAGACTGACCCCAACTTGTCTAACACACCAGAAGTATTCATATGTCCCCAGCCTCCCTACATGGCCCATGCAGACAAGGAAGCCCCACCAAGGAACAAGGTCAGGTGAGCTTATCTTCTTTCAGCAGGGACATCATCTCCTTCACTTGCCAGCAAAGCCCTCCTATAGCTGTAAGCAACATGCAAAAATTGCCTGCTGTCCTCTCTGCATGCCGGTAGCCTCCTTTGGGCCTTTCCTCCTCCTCCTCCTTTAGTTTTGCCATGCAAGAAAAGAATCAACAGTGAATGAACCACTCTGCCATTTTGCTATTGTCCAAAAAGCCATTCGTAGAGCACGTAGAGGAGCAGAAGGCCTAAGGAAGTTCAAACTTGCAGACACACTAAGAACTGTACTCTTGGTTATGTCATGTAACTGCAAGGTATTTTTATATATATATATATTTCTTTTTTGATACTACATTCTGTAAAATATCCCATGTCATGTAAGGATGGTTCTGTGTAATCTTCCTCCTGAGAACAAAATAAAACTTTGATATATACTGAGTTTGTGCCCTGAGGCTTTTATTCCAAGAGGAAGATCGTCAAGTCTGGTTACTAGTCTCTGCCCCGCAGGCCTGTGCTCCCAGGGGGATTCTCACACTGTCCCTCACCCCGACAGCTGCTCAGCCATGGCCCATGCAGCTTCATGGGCTGAGACAGACCCCAACCAGCCATGAATACAATTGCAAAAAATGGCAACAGATGAGATCCTGCCCTTCAATTATTTATAGCCTTAGCACATCGCTGATGATGGGGGTGGTAGAAACCTGTATGCTGAGAATAGCAATTAAATCTGGGTTCAATTGACATGCAGAAAAAATAACAGGTATGTGACTTTTTCTTTAAAAGGGGTTGAAAAATCAGGCCATCCTTGCTAGCTGTTGGACTGAGAGAGTGCATCTTCACAGCAGAGGCTCTGTAGCAAGCACAGATGGGAGCTGAGGCAGGGACACAGCTCTGCCAGGCATCTCTTCTCTGCATCACAGGCTGTGAAAATCCAGCCTTTGGAGAGAGCTTAAAATCATGGGCACTGTTTCCTACCATGTGCCTGGATCCAGGGCTATGAGCTAAGTTATTGATCCATATTTTCCTATGGCACAGAACTGAAATAACAGCTCTGGGTTCCTCTGGGTTGACAGCAGGGAGGAGGGCAACAGGTCTGGCTCTCTCACTCACAGGTCTGCTAACATGTCCAGAGACATCAGAGGGATGAAGGGGAGGAGAGACACAAAGCAAAATCAAGGCATGGTCCCCTGAGCATTAAACCATAATCTCTACGATCTGAGCCTAGACAGCTCCAGGGCAAGTTAAAAAATACTGCTGCCCTATAATAGATCAGTCAAAAATACAGACTCTCCTCCACCTCCCATCAAGAGCTCTGCCGGGAAATCCCCAATGCAACCCAGCCCTCACCCT
This sequence comes from Elanus axillaris, assembly GCA_026212715.1. Lineage (NCBI taxonomy): Eukaryota > Metazoa > Chordata > Aves > Accipitriformes > Accipitridae > Elanus > Elanus axillaris. Next base: position 30,709,837 of record JANZLQ010000089.1, read on the forward strand.
GTGCTCACAAAGCTACCATGCTGCCAAGTGCCAACCCTTGTGCTTCGCGGCCGCTGCGCCTGACTGCAGGAAGGGCTGGGAATGGGTAGCAGAGGAGAAAAGTGAGAGCAACAGGCTTTGCATTCGCTGGCACCTCCAACCTGCTGGAGTGGTGAGAGCTTTTCTCAGGGAGACAGGAGCAGAGACAGCTATTTATCAGTCTGGCTGTGGTGAGAGGCCAGCTAAACGTCCCTGGTGAGGGTGAGGTTTGCCCATCCCTGGCTGCGTTTGAGTGCCAGGCATGAGCTGAGAGCTGGCTGCAGCAGAGCCCGACCTCAGATTGACCACAGGGGACAGCCAGGACCTGCTCAGGACCCGTGGGGAGAGAAAGCATCCTTCATACCTCAGCCGCTTTCCCCGGGATGGAGATCTCGCCATGCCAGCTGGGGGGCTGGCCACTGCTCACCACCCTTAGGGGCTGAGCTGAGCCTTGGAGGCTTGCTCTGGGCTCCAAAAGTGTGAAGAACCACAAAAAGCAGGACTTTGAGGGCAGTTTGCTAAGAAACAAGTGGGAGATGGGCACAACTGCACATTGGAGAGTGGTATCCTGGAAGGACCCCAAAAATGAGGCGGTGGCTGAGAAGCCAATGTATGCATGGGTGTCTCTGAGTAATGGGGAGGGAATGAAGGGGCTGCATGATGGAGGCCACATGCACGCACAGCACGGGGAGACTGGCAGGCAAGCAGGCAGCGGCGGGGAAGGGACCAGGGAAAAAGCAGCATATGCACACAAGGCTGTGGGAAGGGGAGCATGGGGTGTGTGCAGAGGGCATTGCAGGGTAGCAAGGGATGGCTCTGCCCTTGTAAAAGAGCAGAGACCCAAGCAAGAAAATAAGGACCCCTACAGGGATGTGGTCTCCACCAGAGTTGGCTTCCCAGGCGGAGGCGAGGGAGTTCCCCCTCAGCAGCTGGGTGGCTGGGGAGGCTGCAGACAGCCAGACGTGATGACTGGAGCTGGGAAAACCTCAGCATGGAAAGAAGAGGGCTATGGGCAATGGCAGCAAGAATCTTGGCCATGTCTCTGCTTCATGACATAATGCCGGCGGGGAGAGGGCGGGCTGCTCCCAGCATGGGGAGAGCCATGCAGGAGGGAAGGGAGTTGGTCCAGGCTGCAGGATCAGCCTCCTCCTCCTCCCCAGCAGAGCTACTCAGCCCCAGGCACCCCAAACAAGGAGGGACCTCCTCCAGACAGAAAGGTCCATTTAGATACAAGACCCTTTGGGTCCCAAGCACTCCCTCAGCCACTGTTGCCCTGCCAAAAGTGCTCAGGACACCACTGATATTCACTCCAAGGGGGACAGGTCATGCTGGCTCTCCTTCCCTGGGAAGTCCCTGCTGGTAGCACCACGCTGGTCCCCAGCCCTGCTGCAGTGGAACACTGTCCCCCAGGCAGAACTGGGGACCAGGAGGGGTTTGAGGCCCCATGCTTTGCAGCATGTATGCATCTTGGTGCTCTGAGACTGGAAAATCACAGTGAGAGACCAGTGCGTCCACAAGCCAGGACTGCACCCACGTAGGATATGGTTTGGGGGGACCACGCTAGAGGGAAGCAGCTGGGCACAGGGATGGGGGGGAGGGCATCCCCCATCTGGGCAATGCTGGCCGGTCCCAGTGCTGGCGGGTCACTGGTCCCAGTGCTTCCCAGCGCAGTGCCAGAGATGTCGCAGCTCCATCTGCTGGCGCCGCGGCCGGGCCTGCAGAGGCTGAGGAGGAGGGAAGGCGCTAGGGAAGGAGGAGAGTTGGTGGGATGAGCAGGATGGAGCACTTAAGAAACAAAATCCACGTGGCCCCTGGATGATGCAGGGTTTTCCTGTTATTTTCATTTTTTTGACCAGTAGCCTGCAGGTTGCAGATATGAAAATATGGGAGATCCTTGCACCAGCAAAAAAAGCAAACCCACAGAGAGCAGTGCAAAAGGCCCTGCAGAACACAGCAAGAAGAGCACCTGGAAAGCTGCATAGCCAGGGCTTGATGCTGTACAAGCTGCACCAATGACGCTGGGTTTGGTTATTGCCTTTCCTTCAGCCCATCTTTCTTCCATTAATTCAGTCATGAAAACTTGTCTACCATGTCCATCTTCAGCATCAAATCATTTGGACAGACAGGAGGGGATGGATGCAGCTGCCTCAGGGGCTGTGCAGGTCTGGCCCTCTTTGGACTCGTTTGTCAGACAGCCCGATAAACAGCCAAGTGCCCCAGGGCTCAGGTAGCGTTGCAAGCCATTTTATATATGGGGAAACTGAGGCACAGCACAAACTTGCCTAGTGCCACCTAAGACATGACCATCTCTGAGGCTGGGCCAGGCATGGGAGATGGGGGAAGGCTCCTGTTACCGTACTGGTTTTACAGCGCATGGGAGAGGGTGAGTCCCTGCCATACCCACAGTTTTGTCCCTTAAACCCCAGGCAAGCAGGCAGAGAGAGATGAGCAGAGGCAGACTGCTTCCCCTGGAGGCAGCAGGGTTGCGCCTTCAAAACAGAGGTCTGGTGCAGTTCATAGATAAAAAAGGTAATTTCCCTGGCTCTGCCTGTGCAGGCAGCGTTTCACCTTGCCCTCTGAACCAGTCCTTTGCTGGAGGCTGGGGCTGGCTGCCCCGTTCCCCGCTGGCTCCCCTGGCCAAGCCATGCTCCTCCACCACCTCCGTCCAGCCCTAGGGCAGGGCTTCAGGAGTGAGACCCTGGTCTATCTTTAGGTCCCACTCATTCTCTGGCTTCACCTTATCTATAAGGTCATAAAATACCTCCCTCTGGATGTCCACCCGCAGTGGGTCCCTCTCTCCTAGGGGCTGGGCTTGCTGTCCAGGCATGGGGCAGTGACTGCCTGGGGGTGTCCACTTGCCCCTGCTGCCTGCCCCGGGCAGGAGCCCTGGGCTGGGCTGGCTGGGGCAGCACTGGGCCGAGAGTCAAAGCCCAAGCACAAGAATGAAACCGAAAGGAGTTTTGCCCACAATGCCCAAACAGCTCTTCTCCAGCTTCTGCATGTCTTTTTTCTACCTGCCATGGGCAGCAAGGAGCAATGGGTCCCTGGCCCTGCCCATGTGCTGCCCACAGGGCATCACCCACCAGGGATGGAGCAGGGACACAGTCTTGCCTTACACAAAAACTCAGGCAACCACAACACGCAAAAAGGAAGAAACAAAAAGAAGGATTTTAGCAATAGGTTTACTCTGGGGGACTCCCTGCCAAAGGCAATTGGGATGCATAGTGAGGTCAGGAGAGCAATCAGGCTGTTTACATGAAAAAGAAATGCAGGAGAGGCTCTGAACTTCCGGTCATGGCAAGATCATACCAGAGGAGTCCCAATTTCTGCTGTCTGACTGCTGATTTTCCCAACTACTTGCCCACCCCAGGACCCCAAGGCAGATGGACCTCAGTAGGCAGGGTTGTATTTGAGGCTTATGATGTGCAGGCTATTTCAAAAGCTTTTGTAAGCACTTACAGAACAATTTTCACCTTGGTTTTCTGGACCAAAGTTATTCCTGCAGGACATGCTGTCCCCATGGGTAAGTCCCACAGGAGCCCAGCAGTTCTCCTGCAGGGAAGATAAGAGGCTGGGGGGTGTCAGGCTGCAGGGGGACAACAGGTTTCCTCCTAACTTTACGATGACCATCAGGTCCCCTGAGCCCTGCAGGGTGAAGCAGCAGCAGGCAGGAGTCAACATCCCCCACTTTGCCCAGATCCTGTAGCCCAATAAGTGCAATTTCCTTGTGACTGACTTAACAGGGCAGAGACTTGGGACTTGCTGCCACAGCCTTCTTGTGCTTGCCAAACTTGGGCACTCTTTGCCCCCACGACAAGGTGCCCAGCCAGCTGGGAGAAGTTTGTGTTTTCCAGGGTGTTTTTCAGAGCCATAGTCATAGAATCATAGGATGGTTTGTGTTGGAAGGAACCTTAAAGATCATCTAGTTCCAAGCCCCCTGCCATGGGCAGGGACACCTTCCACTAGACCAGGTTGCTCAAAGCCTCATCCAACCTGGCCTTGAACACTTCCAGGCATCTACAATCTCTGTGGGCAACCTGTTCCAGTGCATCACCACCCTCACAGTAATAAACTTCTTCCTTATATCTAATTAAATCTACCCCCTTTCAGTTTAAAACTATTACCCCTCATTCTATCACTACATTCCCTGATAAAGAGTGCCCTTCTGAAAGCTCAGTGCCCACGTTTCTGGAGGGTGATGCAATCTCCAGGCCCCTGGTGACACAAGGGAAGTTCATCAGTGCATGGGGTCAGAGCAGTCGCTGCTGTACACAGCTCATAGGAGGCAGTGCCAGTGTCCACTGGCACCAGCTGCCCATGACTTTGCAGCAAACCTCTAGCTCTAGGTGCCCCTCAGCTGCTTTGGGTGCCAAAGGCAGGGGAAAATGGGGATGTGCCTCCCTGGAAGTTGAGCTCAGCCGATGGATAAAGGCAGTCCCCAGCTTCCCTCCAAGCTGCTCACACATACCTAGAAAAGGCTTTGGAGGAATTAAAAAGTACAAATGCATCCTTGGGCTGAGGAGAAAGGGCTTGTTTTATTCTTGCAAGTACCCTCATCCTTTGCATGGGGCAGCTGAAGGTCACCTTCATGCAGAATGTGTCCTGTAAGAAACCATCAGACCCACCAGGTTCCCTGAGGCTGTGGGACGAGGTGCCTGGCTGAGGCACCCCAATGTGTCCCCATGTCCCCAGGAGCCAGGGAAGCCTTACTGTGCCACAAGCAAGGGCTGACCTTGGGCATCCAATTTTCAGGCATTCCATCAGCCCCTCAGCCATCACTCTGGTTGCTCTTTGCGATCTCCAGCTCCCACAACTTCTTGGTGAAATAAGCAGGATGAAGAGGAGCACTGCCAAAACACTGAGCAAAGAGCTGCTGATGCAGCAGCGGCATTTCCAGGGTAAGTTGCTATCAAAGGGCGAGGGGTGGTGGGTTGGGGTTGCATAGGGCTTCATGCCCTAGTGTTTCAGGGTGAGATGTGTCCTGGCCTCATCCGCATCCATCAGGGGCTCCCAGGCATCCAATGCCGGGGCAAGCTGCTGTGATGTGCTGCAAATGCCAAGCTGGCAGCCCTCGCAGTAGGCACTGTTGTGTGGCCCCGCCACCAGTGCATCCACCACAACATCCAGGAGGTTGGAGGGTTGGACAGGCACGTGGTAGAAGTACTTGAGGATCTTTGGCATCAGGTTGTGCAGAAGCCTCTCTATAGTGTCCTGCCTGAATTTAGGCTCCTCCAGCCAGGAATCAGGGCACTGCCTGCATGCCTGGCAAAAGATTCGCATCCACACCATGCCCTGGCCCCAGCGCCAGCACATGTGGAACAGCATGTGCACTTTGGCCAAAGACCACTCATGAAAGCATTGGGAGCACTGAAACCTGGAAGGGCACGGAGGAGATCAGCTCATCCCAGGCTCCCTGTGCTGAGCCGGCAGCTTTCCATGTGGTCAGTAGGGACCAGGGCAACCAGGGATCATGGATTAACTTCACTCGTGCAAGCTTTACACTGAGCTGTCCTCCCCCTAACAGCATGATGCCAATCTGGGGAGTTCAACACAGGTGTGAGCTCAGGGCTGGCCCCAGCATTAAAGATGTTAGGAGCCAGGCTGCCTGCTGGAACCACCCTGGTCCCCTCTCCTAGACCACCCCAGCCCCACTGCCAGGAGCAGGGGTCCTTGGGACAGGAAGCATCAGACCCCAGGTCTATTTGGGGCTCCAGCCCCTTACCCATGCTGGCTCATCACAGCCTAGCGGAAAGCCAACATCAAACCCAGGGCTGAGGAAGTAAAAGAAAGAAGAAAAATAGAAGGAAGGTGTGGGTGGAGGCTGCAGGGCAGGTGAGGAGATGTCTTGAGGAGTCAAAAGGTGTGTAATCTGCAGCTCTTCATCTTGCACAATCTGCATGGAGGCTGGCAGCCAAGGTCTCCATTTGCTGCCATTGGGGCAGGGTGTCAGGTCAATGCCCAGAGTCCTGCCTGGGGTGGAAATGGTTGGGATGTGGCCTCTCATCAGCAATGCAGGGCCACAGCCTCTCTCTGCTCCAGGACCCCACAGCCTGGTGCAGATGCAGGGACAGCTGAGGCATCACCCCAGTCCCAGCAGACAGTGGCTCTCCCTCTCCTCATCCTCAGGGTGCAAACCCAGAAGATTTGGCTCTGGTGTGGTATATCTACCCCTGATTGCTGGAGGAGCTCTTTGTATCTTGACACCAACATGGAGAAACTCTGGCCAAATACCAGCTGCCCTTGGGCCCTGTGGAGCTGCCACACTCCCCTCCCCTCCTATTATCATGACTTTTTTCCAGTTTGGCAATAACCCACCAAGCTTGGAACAAAATGGGAAAACCCCTCCCAACCTCACCCACCTCAAAACTGCCCCTTTCATGTCAAAAGTTGTTTCCTAGAAGCAAACTGAGAAAGGGAGAGGTCTTCACAGCAGCCCATCATCCCTGGTGGCACTCCAACAGGGACCAAGCTGGCAGGCCCCTACCTCCCAAGACCACGGCGCTGCACAAACTCCTTCCAGACAGGCTTGAGGATGTGCACCTGCAGTGTATCATCCTCCTGAAGTGTCCGTGGCTCTGTTAAGTGCATATCTGCAATCTTCACCACAAAAATGTCCTGCCAGGTCCCCATGGTCCCACCTGGAGCTGGGGAAGAATCAGTGACCAAGCTTGCAGGTCAGGCTTGCAGTTTCTGAGTGCTGATACATGTATGCAACTGTCTTTTCCCCAAACTTCTCCTCTTTGCACAACATCTTTCTGCTTAGAGAGGGGAACATTTGCTCCTGCATGAGCAGCACCGCCCCATCCCGATCCCCTCTGCTGATGCTGCACTAGGTCCTGGCTGGGTGAAATGCCCCCCAAAGCAAGGACAAGGTGGGTTTCCCCAAGCCCAACACATGAACTCCTGACCCTGCTGAAGCCGTACTCTCGTGATGTTGTTCTGTCTGTAGGCAGAGAGGTTGGAAACAAAACCCCCTGCCAGGCTGCCCATGCCCATCACTATCACAGCAGCGAGGATGAACCAGCAGAGATTGTGCCCAGCATAGGAATAATGGAAGCGAAACCCACTGAAAACACGAGACTCAGCAGCTGATAAAGCCCCAGGTAGACTTATCTCTCTCAATAGCTGCCACCAAGTACGGGCTGTTTTTAACAACTTTCAGCCAACTCGAGCAGAAAAAGGCCTGATGTGAAACCGCAGGATGGAAAGTTGGGGAGGATGGTACCGCACGTAAAACTGAAAGAAGTGAGGTGTACTCTAAGTTGAGAGCACCCAGGGAAGGTATAAACAGTGGGGCCAGGGCTGCCTGCAGCTCTCTGCCCCCAGCTCACCCCCTCTAGGTGCACAGGTACCCCAGGACATCCCATGGAGAGTGATGCAGGACAGGGAGCTGGTCAGATAAGATACCTGGTCTCAGGTTAGAGGAAGATCTGCAGCTTGATAAGGCAAGCTCAGCTTGCCATGGAAATTGAGAGCAGCCCTGCAGAGAAGGAATTTGGTGTACTGGTGGATGAAAAGCTGGACATGAGCCAGTAACGTGCGCTCGCAGCCCAGAAGGCCAACCGTATCCTGGGCTGCGTCAAAAGAAGCATGGCCAGCCAGTTGAGGGAAGTGATTGTGCCCCTCTACTCTGCCCTCATGAGACCCCACCTGGAGTACTGTGTTCAGCTCTGGGGCCCCCAACATAAGAAGCACGTGGACCTGTTGGAGTGAGTCCAGAGGAGGGCCGTGAAGATGATCAGGAGGATGGAGCACCTCCCCTATGAAGACATGCTGAGGCTAAAAGAGGGTAGATTTAGACTAGATGTAAGGAAAAAAAATTTTACAATGAGGATGGTGAAACACTGGAAAAGGTTGCCAGAGAGCTGGTAGATGCCCCATCCCTGGAAACATTAAAGGTCAGGTTGGATGAGGCTTGAAGCAACCTGATCTAGTTGAAGATGTCCCTGCTCATTGCAGGGTGGTGGACTAGATAACCTTTAAGGTCCCTTCCAACTGAAACTATTCTATGATTCTATGATTCTATAAAACCCTCTCGTCTAGCATGAAGCTTTCAGAAGAAACCATCCTGTACACAGAGAGGGCACAAAACTCCTCACAATGCCTGGCCTTGGAGAAAATGTGCCAGATGGCTACTGAGGACGAAGCCACCATGGAAAGTTATGGCAGCCTCTCATGTTGAGTCCCCAGAGCAGCACTCAGGCTCCCAGAAGAAGGGAAAGTTTAATGCAAAGACTATAGGATATTAAAGCCTGCTGTAGGACAGACCCCAGATTAAAAAAAAAGGGCAGAAGAATCTAGGAATCAGGCTTAAAATACTTCACACTAGCTTCAAATGAAGTACGTCCCTATGTCAGCTCTTCTGGCTTGACACCCCAAAAGCCCAGGTGCCCTAAACAGCAGTGACAGTAGCTAGCTCTGCCCTGGAGCTGGCTGGGGTACTGGGATTGCTGAGGATGTAGGTGACAGCACCTGTGTCCTCACAAGAGTGGCACAGTGGCTGCTGGCAGCAGGTGACAGGGGTTGTGAGGTCTTGAGAGGCACCAGCACATCAGGCTCATCCTCCAGATCCCAAAAGGGAGGCAGGTGACGTAGATAAGTTCCAGTAACCACAGGTTGGCAGGGAGCCTCTGATCTTTGCTGCTGGAAGGAAAAAGCCAGCAAGTCATTTGTACCAAGAGCGCCCCAACACCTTCACAACATGTGCTGCCCCTCCTGAGAGAGCGAAGGGAGGTGACCAGGTCCCAGGGTAGAGCCCATCTTCAGCTTTGAGGTTCTTCCCTGCTTTGAGGTCCTTCCACTCTTAATTATGCCTTGATGCTATAATCTGGAGCAGGACTAGAAGGAAAGAAAGGAGGTTTCCTGGAAGCAGAGGAGCCAAGGTAAGCTCTTCAGGATTCTTATGGAGAGCTAGCAAAGCCCTAACTTGTGGATAGGACCCGAGCCACCCCCTTCCCAAGAGCCCTGCCATGGGGTCCCACTTAGGCTGGGGCAGCAACCCACAAGCAGGACAGTGAAGGAGGGGTCGTCCCACCAGCATTTCCAATGTTTGCAGGTGGGAACCAGGAGATGTTCCTGGCTCAGTTCTGGTGCATGGGGAGGAAGAGAGAGAGCATATCTCCCTGTCCCCCCCTCACTCCTTTCCCAGAGCACGGGCACCCCATTTCTGTAGGTTCACTATAGAAGACCCCTTCGTGCAGCCCACAACAGAGGGGTCTCCAGGGCTGCAAATCTCCCAGTGCGTAAAGCGGGAGCTAAGTGACAGCAGAGCTGGTCTAGCAGCTGGCACCGTGCAGTACCTGGCAGCACTGTGAGCCAGCACGGCATGGGGAGCCACAAGCAGCAGGGTGACTGGGATGGGGCCACTCACCCTGCAGCATCACCCATCCCCTTCGACCCCTCTGTGTTAGGAGCTGAGATTTACCCTGGAGGGGGATGAAATGACAAAAAACCTAAAGGTTTTGACATCTCCCCTTTACTTCTAGGGCAGCCACACCTGTATTAAACACATCAAGCTATTCTGAGGAGGAGGACCCCCCCTGGGGAGGCAGCCCTCTCTCCTGGCACTCTCATATTCACCCAAACAAACTGATCGCTTCATCTGGGGGATCTGTGGTTTCAGTCTAGCTCTTCCTTCCTGAGGCTGCTGCCACAGGGAGGAGGGGAGGGATGCTCCCCACAGGGCAGGCACTGCTCCCATGCTGCCTGCCCCGGGGGCAAAATGCTGTTCCTCAGGCACACTGCGCAATGGGTCTGGTGGCACCACTGGCATAGGGATGGGGCCCTGCCTCCAAAACCCAGCTGTGATGGAAACCAGCCCCCCCTTTACATCATGGCAACACAACTCAAATCACGACTCACAATGTGCTGAGCCCTCGCAGTCATGTCTCAGAAGGAGCCTGGTGCTGGTCCCTCTATTAAAGCCTTTGACTTGCTTTTACTAAAGGGACTTTCCCAGAACCACCCACAGAGCTGAAACTGCTTTGACATCCTGTTCCACTTCACACACACCTCCCAGCGCTGCCCAAGCACCTTGCCTCTTACCAGCACCTGCCTGGAAACAAAAGCTGCTCCTGCAGATCCCTCCACAGCCCGGCCTTGGCAGGGACTGGGGATGAGCCCTGTCCCAGCCCTAGCACTACCCTGCTGGGCTGACCAGCCCTTGCCAGGGACAGCCCCTGCCAATCCTCTCCATCCCAGCACACTGATCATGGGTCCTCTGCGGGATGTGTGAAGGAGTCAAACATAAGGTGAAGCCTGGGAGGTAATTTCCCTGCTGCTTTCACACAGCCTGAAATTATTTTTTACTTCAGCTCCCACTGCTGAGTGAGCCGCCCAGGCAAGAGCAGGAAAGTTTCCCAAAGTTCCTTCTCCTCCTCTCCATCTCTGACTGTGTGTCAGCCTCCCTGTCCCCCACCCCTCCAGCCCAGGGACAAAGTGCCTACACTGCCCATGAGGACCCTGCTTGGCCCACATGAGCCCCATCCCTACTGAGACATCCATCCCTTCCCTTTGGGGTCACCCCATACCCAGGTGGATCCATCCTGCCAGCAGTCCCCAGGAGGGGCAGAAAGGGACATTCAACCCCCGTCCCCAGGCAGGACATCCCCTCAGCAGTGGGGAGGCTGTGTCCATGGGCATAGCAAGGCTTGCAAGACAGATGGACTGCTGTCTGAGCAACACAGCATAACCCTAAACACTTCTCTGTCTTTCACTGCTTGCTTCATACTGGGGCTTTTTTCTCACTCTGAAGACTTCCCTCATCTTTTCCTGCACTAAACACCCCCAATTCTTTACCATCAGTCATTCTTTCAGAGAATTTTTCCTCCCTTCTCCAGGTCATCAGGGTGAATGTGATTTTTAACCCTCTTCCCAGACAGCCTCTATAGCCTCCCTCAATAGCATATTGCCTTTATTTGAGCCATGCTTCCCCAGAAAACTCCCGTGCGATGGCTGCCATCACAAGCTATTGATAACTGCTCATGGGATATAGCTTCTTGGGTAGCCATCCACCCACAGTGCCAGAATTTCCCATTTCCCTAATTTGCTTATGAGAATGTCACGTAAAGCAGCATGAAGATAGCATTGTTCCCACTTTCCCTGCAGTACCCAGGCCATTACACTAATGAAGAGAAAATGAGGTTGGTTTGACACAACATGTTCCTGCTAAATCTGTGATCTCAGCCCCAGTGCTGCCCTCTCGCTGTTTACCGCTTGGTGGCCTTACTAATTTGTTCCAGTGATTTTCTGGGTACCGAGGCAGGCTGACTCATCTAGAGTTTCCTGGATCCTCTTTTTTTCCCCTTCCTTGAAGCAGATGGTGAATTGGGCTTCCATGCTCTCCTGGGACATGGCTCCACGCCAGCTTTCTGCACCCCTGTCCCCCTCTGACCTTGCTGCTGTTGACAATGAATGGTTGTCACCCCGTCACGGTGAAACCCGCCATCTCTAGGGACAAGCAAAGGCTGTAGGTTCTGTTCCAGGCTAGACTGTCTTCATAGTCGAGCCCTTGGAGTAGGGGGACCCACCTGTCCCAGGGTGGATATGAGGCAACAGGGATCAGGTCCTCTGCAAATGGGGATATGCTCAAGCTGGACTGTAGAGAGAGGACATTGCCCCATCACCCTGGACTTCTGGGATGGAGAAGGATGCTGAGGGATGAGGAGAGATTTAAGGGAGGAGGTGGATGTAAAGATGTGGGCAGGTACCACCCTACATGGGTTTGGGCTCCCTGTTCATCTGATGGGCCTCCTGATGGTCCCTCCAGGCACAAGGAGAGAGCTTGGCCCCCTCTGACAAGACTCTGCCTGGTGCCATGGGCAGTGGATTTGGTCTTGGGGGCGGTGGAGAGGGCAGGCCCAGGGCTCCTGCCTGGCCCTTCGAGCCCCCAAGTGCCAGGATCTGGCCTGCCGGCACCCTCCTCGAGCAGCACATCCTGCCAACAGGAGGGAGGGAGAGAAGGAGAAACCCTGGAGCCAACTCAAAGCAAAACTAGAGAAAGCAAAATGAGGGCGGCGGGAGGAAACATAGATGTTCTGCAAGCCTACAGCAGGCTCGGCGACAGACAGGGTGAGGCTTTTGGTGGGACGGGATGGAGGAGATGCTGTGAGCCTGGACCCCTCAGAACACACCAGGGCTGTGCAAGCTGGCCATGGTTAGGGGTCCAGGCAACCTGCTTAGCAGCCCATCCCTCCCACCACCAACCACAGCACCCACCAGCTCATCCCAGCCTGTCTGCCAGGACTGATAGCTGCTTTCACAGCAAGTCAAGGCCATGGCAATGCTCCCATACCCTAGTGCCCAACAAACCAGTTCCACCCACAGATCACCCCATTAACCCAAGGACCAAATAACCCACACACCCCACTGCAGCACCTCCAGCCCAACCTCTCCCCACCAAAACACAGCTCTGACACCTCCCAGCAACCAGAGCAGTGCTTATTTGTAAGTGACCTTACTCCCACACAACCTGACCGACCCTTCTCCCCCTGGCATCTGCAATGTCCCTTTTTGCAGGAGTGGTGCTTTGCTGCTCCATGGCATGGCTCTCCTGGAAGGTGCTGCTGCAAGCAGCAGGAGAAGACTTCTTCCTCTCCATGTTCCTCTGCCTGCCCAGTTTTCTCAAGACCCATTTTTTGGGCTCAGGTTTCTTTAAGAGATTCTTGCTCACATATTTTTCCCAATAACCTTTAATCAAGGCTGGGGTATATAAGGAGCCAGGCTGACTCTCAAGCATCTGTATAAAGGGGTTTGCTAGCTCAGGTATGCTGAGTCACACATCCAGCTTCCTGCAGGTACTGGTAGGGATCAGTCCCAGCTCTCTGAGGACTCCCAGCAGGGTCTGGCTATTCCCCATCACCAAGACCCCAGAGTGGGACCAGGGGTGAGCCACGCTCTCCAGAAATGCCAGCTGGTGTGTGGTACCAGGGACCTGACAAAGCATTTTGGCACCAACTGTGGTGGCAGCTACTTGTCAGCGGAGCGCCGGGTGTCCATGGTGGGAAGCGTTTGCTCTAGCTGCCAGACCAGAGCGTGCAGGAAATGCAGCAGCTTTGGTGCCTGCAGCCACCCCCTTGGCCGCACGAGTCCTGGCATGGAAGGAGCTGTGGCACACAGATAGGTGGCTGGGGTTCAGGGCCTGTGTGTCTGCAGGCTTGTGCATGTATTTGGCATGCAGTAGCTGTGCAAATCTGAGGATGAGCACACAAATTTGCACAGGGAGTTGTGCGCACATTTGTGCGTTCGTGAGCATTTGTGTGTGCTTGCACATGAATGTGCATGGCCAGTGTGACGGGTTGACCATGGCTGGACGCCAGGTGCCCACCAAGTCGTTCTATCACTCCCCCCCCTCTTTGCTAGACAGGGGAGAGGAGAAAAAGAAATATAACAAAGGGCTTGTGGGTCAAGATAAGGACAGGAGAGATCATTCAC
>JANZLQ010000089.1:30750846-30765086 GCA_026212715.1 Elanus axillaris
GGGGGCAGGGAAACACAAAAGGGTAGAAAAGTGTTTGCATTCATCAAAATAAGAGCTGGGGGAGGGCTGAATGCAGACTGAGCATGCCTTAATCCTTAGGTTGCTTTTCAGATGCTAAAATAGCATCATTAGCCATAGTAATGATTTATAACTTGCATTGCAACTCTTGCGCGAGTTCCTCTCCAGCCAGCTGACTGCTGCACACTTCTGTCTGCAGAACAGCTCCGAGTTGCATTAAATGATTCAGTATTCCCACCAGGCACTGTTTGTCAAGCCTTGGCAGCTGATGCCAAATACAACTGGCTAAACCCCTTGTTAGGTGGCTGTGTCTTTGCGCTGACCTTCTGTACACTGTGCCTGCTGTTGACTGATTCTGCTTTGGAAGAGTTGAGAAATATCTCTTCTTTTGTTTTTTTGTTTTTGTTTTTTTGTTTTTTCCCTCTTCTTCATTTTGTTCCAGTTCTTACTGGACGTGCTTGGCAAGATGGAGCCGCCGACCTCCTCCAGGCTGAATTCCCGAAAGAGAAGAAAAGATGGATCTGGCCCTAATGGGGCGACAGAGCTGGATGGAATACCTCCAAAAATGTCCCGACGTTCACTCGTAAGTAAGCAGAGATAGGAGCTTTACGTGCTTGTGAGATTAGGACATTGAACTGTAACAGCAGAAAGATAAATGTGCTGGTTTTCCTGTGGACACAGAAAACAAGTCAGGAGGGGGTGGAGGGGGGAGAAGCAAATGACAGTAGCTATCCTTCTTGCAAAGCCAGTTTAAAATCCTCCTTTGTTCATACTAATAACATACTTACAATGTGGGCTTAAATTAGGTCTGAGGCAAGCGTCACTAAGCTGCTTTTGTGGTGTGTCTGGCCTGTTTGTAGTCCCTTAAGCTGAACCCAAGCAGGCATGCATATAGATACCCATGGAGAAGTAAGCATTCGTTTTTCACAGGTGGGTTTTCTTATGTGATGCAGCAGGAGGGAGAAACACTCCAAACAAGCACATAACAACTCATGCACATTGCAGAAAGCAGTGCTGTTCAAGTCAGGGGAACTGCAGGAGAGTCTGAAGTCTAAGCATCTGCAAAAGCAACCTATTGAATCCATGCTCCGAAACACTGCGAAGATGACAGTTCTTTTGATTCTCTTGGTCTGGCAGGAGACTGCATTTGTGTTGCTGGTACTTCGGGAGTGTTCAGAAAAAAATAGAAAAAAAAAACAACTGAAAGGTTTTTGCCTTCTAGATCAACCTTGGGATGGCTTTAACAAGCTAAAGCCAGTGGGGTCTCTAAAGGGAGTCTGTACCAGTTAATGCTAGTGTAAAGGGCTGACTTTAATTTGTCCTTGCTGCAATATAGCAATGATGGGCTTTTTACAGCTCTTCTCTTCCCTCTTCTTGGAGCTGTCCTGTGTATCCCATGTGCTGTAGTTGCTCTTTCCTTATCTCTGTCAAAAGCCAGCTACCATGCCTGCCACATCATACTGGGGTCATAGTCCTTGGCAAAATACAGTGATGTGTTGCAGCTTTCCTCTTTGATAACAACGTTTTGCTCTTCAGGAGTGCTTCAGTCCTGTCCCAGAGCATTTGACTGATAGTAACGAAGTAAGAGCAGCACCAGCAGTGAGAATCAGGGAGGCAAGTGTTGGGAATGGAGGCTTGAGCTGTTGCATGACTTATCCCACAGACCCTTTATATCCTTGACTGCTGTCAAAACCCACCCTGTCTATCTTAAGGACCCCATGTATTTCATTAAGGAAAGAGAAGTGTGCAGGTTATTCTATGGTGTCTGTCCTGTGTTAGAAATAAAGCATCTGTCTATGAATAGCACAAGACAAGTAATATCTAGCCACTTTCTAAACTTCCTGGCTGTTTTTTAGCCACAAGACTAACACAGACCTCCTGATGAAAGATATATTTTTTTCTTCCTTTTGTGAAAGATTTAGTTATTATAGCAAGAGTAATAATGTTGCCTAACCGTGATATTACCTTGAAGCCTTTACCACTCCCAACTAAACAGCTGGCTGGCAGACTGTTCCCCTGAAGCAGCAGGGCTCAGGAGTAGATGGTGGTAACAAGCCTGCTGATGCATAAGCTTATTTTATTGTGTACATCAGGTTGAGTCCTGACCCTCTTAGGTGCTGCAGAGGAAGGGCAAGTCTCTGGCAGGAGCTTTTGAAGACATTTTGCTGTGATCCTCTGATAATTTTGATGGGGTTTTTTTATGCTTTTATTCCTAGCTTCATATCAGGTATGCGCAAACCAAACCACAAAGAATCTGGTATTATTCACAAGTCCCAGATACAATGATGAAAGGAGAGACCTGCGGGCCTTACCTAACAGTAAGGATCCTGGTAGAGGAGGTGGTGTGTGAAATGCGGGTACTAGAGCCTCAGTGAGTTGAAGGAAGTTTTCAGCAGTATCAGTTTGCTTGAATGTAGTAGTCAGTGGTTGCTTTCCTGTGCACTTCACTTTGAGCACTCTAATAAGGAATGGCATTACCAGTAATAGCAGCGGTCTTTCTGGTTGCAGTGGTAGGCACCATGATAGGATACTGCAATGGGACGGGAAGTCAGAGAGGAAACTGCTGGTCAGCTTTCTGCAGCTTGAGGGTATTATTGTAATGATCTGCAAGCTTGTTTCCTCATCTTCTGGCTCAGGAAAGAGATATCCATTGCTGCCCCACACCTTCAAGCTAGAAGGAAATTGAGCTGTTTGCTCTGTTATGGGAAGGGCAAATGTTTTGTTTCCATTCATAGAAGACCAGAAATGATAGCTGGTCTTCAGCTGTTGATTAAACATACTTCTGTGGTCAAGCTAGCAGATTAGAGGGGTTTTCCTCAGCAGTTGGAGATACTCTGCCACAGGTCAAGGTCAGTCTCTCACTATGTATGGCTCAGAAATGGGTGATCATACCCACATTCCCTAGGAATTTGTGCTGCTGTTGGTATTGCTCTTCCGCTCATTCATATACTCAGATTGAGGGGCTGTTAAAATTTGTACATCACAGCACAAGCGCTCAGGCATAGCAAAGTGATGGTCTTATCTGGGTGGGCATAGCTGGAGCTGCAACAGTGAGGTTTGATGAAGCTTGACTTGTGCTGCTGTGAAGTGCTGTTTGTCAAAAGTCTAGTTTTACCAGCTGCAGATACGAACCTCCAGTTTTCTTGGGTCCAGTATGACTACCATCTTCTTAACTCTACTTTTCTCTCTCTCTCTCCCTCTCTAAACTCAGGCTAATCACCCTGCAGGGCTGTTTTTGAGGTTTAACACTAATTAGTCTTTCAGTACATGTGTTTGAATCATGCAGAGACACAGTGAATCACTCAGTGACTAGGACACTGCAGTGGCAGTGCTGCCGCTAGGTACTGCACTCACCTTTGCATTCTCACAGCTAACCTTCTCTGGCTGTTTAGGGACTGAGGGAACCAGCTCCATTTTCAGATGAAGTGGAAATCGATTACAGCAAGCCATACATCAGAGTAACATACGAAGAAGCGATGAGAGGGACCCCTTGTAAGTAAAAAAAACAGACCAGAAGGGGATTGTATAAATGTCGGCGTTTGGGGGGGCAGGTGTGATTTGTGATATCTCTGAGACTGAACCAACCTCATGTGTCAGACCAAGTTTGCAGCCAATGACTTTGTTAATGCTTTGGTGTTTAGATAACTGTTCCCACGTGAAACTGGGCCTGCCAGTATACAGAATCAGAGCTTGTGTTTGTCAGGAGCTATACCTTCACCAGTAAGACAGTCTGAAGCAGATAGTCATGTTTTAGCTCTTGCTGTGCCACTGACAGCTGTGGAATAGTATCAGAGCTGAACATTTTTCTCCACTACTTTGTCGTAGGCAGCTTAAAGTTAAGCACTTTAAAAGTTGACTTTTCTGAAACGTGAAAGGGGCAAGTAAAAGCAACATATATCTTTGTCCAGAATGTCCCATTCTAGCCTGGACTTGAGTTAAAGTGTCATTAAACACAGTAGGCCAGCCCCACAACAAGACATGTCCTTTTATTCTCTAAACCAGGCTGGGAGAAACGCTATTCACTGTGCAAGTCCAAAGGGGAGGCAGAGGCAGGACTGGCTCCTGAAGGATGGCTGCCCTCTCTTGCCAAACGGAGTGTGCAGACAGTGCTGTCTTACTTGGCCTCTCTGTTATGGCCACAGAGACAATAAAAATGCTACACTTCTACCTACCTGACTGCTGCTGAGAGATGAGCCAGCTCGGATTGAGACCTGGCAGTGGTTTCCTGCCAGAGGTTCTGGAAATCCAGTGCATTTCACAGTCCTCATTAATTTCCCAGCTGAAAGACTCCAGAGCCTGCACAAAGGTCTCTGATTTCAAGAGATGGCTCTCCTGCCTGCTAAGACTAAAATACACCGCATGCTTCCTTGTTGCTGTTTATGCCTGTGCTCAGGATCTGCAGCTGCTGCAGGTATGGAGGAAAAGGGAAGGATGTCCCAGCCAGTTTCCAGAACATGATTGCACTTTAGTAAAGGCTTGCAAGGACCAGCCCTCTTCTGGCATACAGAAGGCCTTTGCAGTCTTATATCTCCAGATCCTTGGCTCTCCAGAGCCTCCTGGCATCTTTGGACTGAGGTGGATTTGCTGAAAAGTGATTGTAAGAGGTTGTCCTCAAACTGACTCCTCTGCTTAGCTTGAATTTAACAACCCTACCGTTGCATCAACTCATCCTCTTGCTGCCTCCCAGGCTCTGTCTCTAGGTGCCTTCAGAGCCCTTCCCAGACCCATGTGGTTTCATTTCTCCTGCTAGGTCTTCTCTCTGCCCTTTCCTCACTGCAGCTTTGGTGTCCCTCTGCTCGCACTGCTCCTCTGTGTCTCTCTGCCTGAATTGGGCCATTCCCAAGTATGTCAGATACCAAGAATGTGGCTTTCTGTTACCAGCAGCAAGAGGCCTGCAGTTCTGTGTAGTCCCAGGAGACCAGCAGATAGGGAGCCTCCTACTATTACGTGGCAGTGCTAGACTATCTCACTTTACCTCTGCTGACCTCAAAGAGCTGAGCTACAATTTCCCCTGGCAGAGGTGGCCTGAGGAAATTTGTGTTCCTCCTTACTTATCTATGAATTTAGCTGTTACTGCCAGTGGTTCAGCAGAATTGTATCTGCTTTTCTTTGAGTAGCCAAGCTGGGTTTATGGATAGAGCCCTACATTTCATGGGTCTGGGGGAGCCGATGATGCTGGTGGGGAATCGGAACAGCCTGGTCCCTCAGCTAGACTGGTAGCTGTGGCAGCAGGCTGCAGAGGAGGATGCTGAAAAGGTCTTGAGATGCCATCCCGGCTGCCAGGGGGAAAACAGGCACCTGTGAAACATTTGGGCCAGCTCCCCTTTGGTAGCTCACTGCTGTGCAAAAAGTCAATGCTGCATTTGGATTTCCATAGGAGGGAGATGTTCAGGGTTTGCTTTCCCCGTGGTCTCCCCTCCCTTGTTTCAGTGGATACATGGTAGGCCCTAAGTCTGTCTTGAACATGGTTGTATTTCAGCTCTGTGCTCAGCTGCATTTGTTCCCATGTGGGAAGGCAGAGTGCCAGCCGTTTCTCTTCACAAATCTTCCCCGGCTATGGCTCTGCATTCTGCCAGTTTTCTGCAATGCCCTCATGAGTTTCAGAAGGTCCCCAAATGCGGGCATGAGCAGCAGCTGCTTCTCCAGGAAGGCATCTTCACAAATGTCTCTCTGTCCCTTTGGCACAGTGGATCGCCCCGTCAGAGTTTATGCCGATGGAATATTTGATTTGTTTCACTCTGGACATGCCCGGGCCTTGATGCAAGCGAAGAACCTCTTCCCAAACACATACCTCATTGTCGGAGGTAAGGAGTGACCTTGTTGATGTTGGCTGTCATAGGAGTACAGTCTACCTCCATCCGTGGTTGTGCATACAGATGGCGTAGCAGGATTTTTGTCTTTGTAGCCTCAGTGGATCTCACTGCAGCCAGTTGTCCCAAATGTTGTTGGAGTCTTACTGCAATATGTTGAGAGTTGGATATGTCTGCAGAAAGTTATGCTGTACCAAATCAGTACTTAAGGAAAAGATTTTTGATCAAGCTGTTCTAATTTGACCCTTCTATTTTGTGACATACTGGTGAGTTGCATGTCTGAGTATGAAAATATATTAGGGGCAGTTGAGCATCTGCCTCTTGAATGAGACAGTTAAAGAATGAGTAACAGTCCTTCCATGGCTGGTTGAACTTTGGGTCACCTGTATCGCCCTGCAAGTCATTCCCCACTCCAGCTTTCTGCTGGGGATTGCTTATGGCTAATCCCAAACAGGTCCCACTAGGAGCATGGAGACCTCAGTGGTTCCTTGGGCATGTGCCTGGCCACATGGAAGTCAGTGAGGCCCCATTTCTTCAAATAAAAGCTCCCCATTTTGTCTGTTAGGTTCAAAAGTCTTCAGATAGTGCCAGGAATATACTGCTGACTGCCTGAAAGGATCTAGCAGAGGTGTTTCAGCCAGGCCTCCTTCAAGAATATAACAGGGGAAAAAAGAAACCCTTTCTTCTGGCTGCTGTAATATGTTGGCCTCTGTCCAGGCAGTGCCTTTGTGCCCATACCTTCACCCACCTTAAAGAAATACCAGGCTGTGCATGTTGTCTATCAGGAGGTGACCTCTGGTCAGGCTGCGTAATGATGTTAAAGTATCAGAGCTGAGAATACCTTTAACTAGTTTTCTCAACTACCATTAGTTTCCTGAAGCAAAATGAAACTCTAATCCTGTGATAAAGCAATGATAACATCTTTGTGTGGTTTGTTTCCTTAACAGTTTCACTCACTGCTGAGGGTTTTTCTATAGTGGTACTTCTGCATTTTTTGTGTGTGGTACAGCAGTGTCTGGAAGAGGAAGGGAGGGAGTAGAGCTGAAATAGTTGCTCCAACCTACAGATGCTCTGAGCTTAGAAATCTTGCAGGTGGAAGGACATCCCAATGTACATAAATGTACATCAAACAGGACAATAACTTCAGGTCAAATTATTAATGTGTTCATGTAGCAAGGTGTGTAACCATGCTCTCTGCCTCTGAGAGACTGGTGGGGAGGTGGAGGGCAATGAAATGCTCCCCTTGCACCAGCAACTGAGACAAGAGGCCACAGCCCAAGTCAACATTAGCTCCAAGCTGGGAGCAACCTCACCCAGTCTTTATCATCTGTTTGTCTAGAACATAAATACATCCAACACCAGTGAGACTGGTAATACTTTGTTTACTTTTGAGTCTGATGACCAATAAAACTCCCCCCTTCACAATGTCTTACATTGCAGATTATGAAGAGTTGCTCATTTACTTTCTCATACAGCATAATAATTAAGCTAACTTGATTTGCTGTGAACTCACACTTTGTTTTAATACAACTTTCCAAGAGCTAGACTGTGGTATGGCATTTTATGAAATTGGAAGCTTAGGCAGTGTTGGGTTTTTTTTCATGGGCTTCGGTCTCCAAGCCGGAGACATCCACAGGTTTAAAAGCAGATTTCTGCCCAATAGGCCCCCAGGTGCCATTTCATACGGGAGAGTTGTCTTCTGTATTGGCTGGTTTTCTTGAGAAGCGTTGCAGGCTCTAGAGATCTTGAGGGGTTGGGGTCTAGATCCCCCACTTGGGCAGAAATTCCCCAAACAGCCTGCCTAGAATTGCTCAGGAGTTCAGTGCCCTGCACCGCTCCCTGTTCCTGGTGCTTTGTGGCTGGAAGAGCTGGGTTTGAAAGTGCCAGCACCAGCCTCCGTCAGCAGCTGACATTGCCTGTTTTAGCAGCAGCGTGTGCAAGGTCCTTTTACTGTAAAGGCTCACTCTTCTCTGCCTGTTTCTTCAGTCTGCAGTGATGAGCTAACCCATAACTTCAAGGGCTTCACAGTAATGAATGAAAATGAGCGGTATGACGC
The DNA here is from genome assembly GCA_026212715.1 of Elanus axillaris. Lineage (NCBI taxonomy): Eukaryota > Metazoa > Chordata > Aves > Accipitriformes > Accipitridae > Elanus > Elanus axillaris. The sequence continues at coordinate 30,758,731 of JANZLQ010000089.1, forward strand.
TGTGCAGCACTGTCGCTATGTGGATGAAGTGGTGAGAAATGCGCCGTGGACGCTCACCCCCGAGTTCCTGGCAGAGCACAGGGTAATTTTTGACATCTGATCTGTTCTGAATTTTGATTAGCCTCTGTCTGTGCTTGCTGCTTACAGCAAGAATTCATCCATGGGGGTGACCTCTGCCTGAGCAACCTGTTTCTGTTGAAACTCCTTAAATATAGAAAGAACTGGGTTATAGAAATTGTGTGGGTTTCTTGGGAGACTAGAAGCATTTGCTGAGCTGGCAGGTAATGTTAAAATAAGGTAGTGATTGTTACATGGTGAAAAAACCTGAGAGGGTTCTCACTGTTCCAGGAGAAGTTGATGCTGGTTACAGATTGGTGTGAAAGCAGTAGGGAGAGGATAAGATAGATTGGAAGGGATTTCTGGAGGGCGTCTGGTCCAACTCCCTGCTTATAGCAGGAGCAGCTTGGATCTACATGAGCTTTCCTGCAACAGACCAGGCAAGCTGTCTTGAGAGTCTGTTATCAGTTGGTAAGATAAAGTGAAATGAGTTTCTAACATCTGTTGAACTGTTTAGGGAGGTGGAGGAGTCTCCAGGGGAGTTTGCTTAGTTTACCCTTGTTGCCATTAACAAGCCATTTCTCTGTGGAGCTTAAAACAGCTGTGTCCTTAGTCCCAGCCTTTCCTCTCTGGTGTGTGCTTACAATTGATATTCAATTGTCAGTGAGAACTTGGGACCTCTCTGTGTTGCTTTTTAAGAGTAAAGTGTCTTGCTGTTCTCTGTCACACCCCTGCGTGGAGGTGTTGAGCAAAAAGCTACTATCCTTTGACAGAAAGCAGGAGACCTGCACATTCAAGATAAAATGTTAACTAGCATTTCTTTCTTAATTTTCAGATCGATTTTGTTGCACACGATGACATCCCCTATTCTTCTGCTGGAAGCGATGATGTTTATAAACATATAAAAGAAGCAGGTGGGTCTGGGGCAGATTCTCCAGGGCTTCCTGTCAAAGATCTGCTGTAGTTTCTCCTGTGCCCCTGTCTGGCAGAATTATGCCTGGGGAAGTAGCTGTGTCCCTCCAGGAACAAGGTCTGCCCAGCATCTGCTCCAAGGGCAGGAAGAAGCTCAGCTTTGGGCCCTACTTCCTAAGGCTAGGGCTGTTCCATGTCCGAGGCCAAGCATTGCCCAGCATTAATCCATACTTCCAGTCTAGTTATTGTGATTGAATTAACAGCCACCTTTTTCAAAAGTACTACAGTTTGGTTTACAGATTCTCATAAATGGAGGATCTCGTGAATTTAGCAAAGTGGCTGCTCTAGCTGTTTGCTGTAAAACTCAGTGGGGGTGCAGCTTATTTAAATTATCCAAATCCAGCTATCAAAGCTTGTTATATTTCCACCCACTAAATTGTAGGACCCCTTGTCCTGTCCTTCTCACCACACTGTTCTATATGCAGTGGATTATAGTCAATAGTCTTTAACCCAGCTAAAGTGAAGAGCTTTTCATTAGAAGACATGGTATTTTGACATGGTTTTGACATGCTTTGGTCTTGCCTAGGTCTTCCTCATAGTCCCAGAAAGGAGGACCATGGTATTATACATTCAAGGACAAATACGTGGTGGTGTGAGGACAGTTAGGAAATGAGCTCTTGACAGGAGAGATGGCAGCAGCTTTCTGCCATGTGTCTTGCTACAGCTGTCCTGGGTCCTGTTCCCTAACTTTAGGCATGTTTGCACCAACTCAGAGGACTGAGGGCATCTCAACATCAGATATCATCACCAGGATTGTGCGGGACTATGATGTTTATGCCAGACGGAACCTGCAGCGGGGCTACACAGCTAAAGAGCTCAATGTCAGCTTTATAAACGTGAGTTGAAGTGTGTCTCACCACAGCTGCGTGAAGCAGAATCTTACAGAGTGTGGAGATGTAGAGTCTTCTCTAGTGGTAGCACAGTCCTGCCATATTCCAGTAAAAGGCCAGTCTGCAGAGCTAAGCAGTTGCACCAAACCAGTGTCCTTGGAGTAGAAATTAGACTTATTCTGCCTCTGAAACTGCCTCTGGCACCCACCCAGACGAACCGGGGTTTTGCTAATACTGCTCCATTGTCAGAAATGTCTTGGTGACATTTTACCTGTTGAAAGAGCTGGAGACAGTGTGTGTGGCAATATGTGTGTTTTCTTGAATTGAATGAAGTATGGGTTGTTCTTGGCAGCAGCTGCTGTGTCTCATCTCTCTCCTCTCAGTCACCTTCTTAAGGTAGAGTCATTTGTTAGGATAAAATCTGATCCTGTTGTCACTTCTGTCACTGTATTCACTTCCTGTCACTGTATTCCCTTCCTGGAACTGCGGGAGCAGCAGTGCTTGGGTAGGAGAGAAGGACATGCTCTGATCCAGTGCTGAGCAGCTCTAGCCCACATGCAGAATACATAGCAATGCTTCTGATGTTGGAAGTAAAATAGTAAACTTTGTTTTATCACTCAGATACTATGCCTATTTTTTTAAATACAATCATATACAAAAGCGAAACAGGAGAGATAACGGCTGTTTGGCCTCTCTTTGGCATGTAACTGCCTCTGTTTAAAAACACCCAGCAAAAAGACTTGTGCTATCATGATATGCAAAGAGACCTACAGCAGGTCACTCAAATTTAATCTGTATATTGTATATAATTCCCCTCTTCCATGCACTCCTGTTAGATAATGTTTATCTCTGGGTTTAGTCTTGCTCTGTGTACTGCACCAGTGCCTGCCACAGAGCATCTCACAGCCCCACTATGTCTGCCCTTTAGTCTAGGGAAGAAGTGTCACTGAAGTGAAGAAGTGTCACAAGACTAAAGGAGACGCTGAGTCTTAAGCAGCAGTTCAGTGTAATAACACAGAGCAGAGGTGGTCGCCACTCGGATCTGGTGAGCTGTATTCTGATCCACCGTTTACTGTACAGGAGAAGAAATACCACCTTCAGGAACGTGTGGATAAGGTGAAAAAGCGAGTGAAGGATGTAGAGGAGAAGTCAAAGGAATTTGTCCAGAAAGTGGAGGAAAAGAGTATTGATCTCATTCAGAAGTGGGAAGAGAAGTCCCGGGAGTTCATCGGCAATTTCCTGGAGATGTTTGGCCCAGAAGGCGCGTTGGTAAGGAGCTGCTTTGGGAAAAGAGGAAAGGGGATTTTGGAGAGCTTGGCAGTCATTGTAGGGCTTCTGGAGCCCATGGTCTGTAGAGCAAAGGTTTACGGTTTGTTGCAGTGATCAATGTGCTGCCAGTCTGCAGTCAGGTTGTCCCAGGCTTGGGCAGCCTGTTCACAGGGAGCCCTCACCCTTGCCAACTGGATAATGCCAGTTACAGCTGTAGCATGAAAAGTTCTTGTGCCCCACAAGCTGGCCTGTAAACTCCACCTTGTGTCCTGCAGGCCACTGAGCAGCTAAGAGATTGGTGGTCACTTTGTCACTGGCCTGGGATGAGTCTGAAGCTACTTGGTTCTGCCAGGCTCTCCTGTGCTGCTGAGTAAATATCACAGGCACTTCATGTTAGAAGTGCTTGAGAATGGGTAATAGTTGCACTGTATGCAGTTTCCAAAGCCTAGAGCAATGCTTGGGCTTTTCCTGCTCTTATATTGCACGAAGCATTGAAGGGACACAACAACTCAAAATGCTGCACAAGCTGTAAGTAGTGTCCATTTCCATTGCTGTTTGAGCTGTGCTAACTGTCTTCCTGCTTCCATCACTAGAAACACATGCTGAAGGAGGGCAAGGGCCGGATGCTGCAGGCCATCAGCCCAAAGCAGAGTCCCAGCAGTAGCCCCACGCACGACCGCTCCCCGTCTCCCTCCTTCCGCTGGCCCTTTTCAACCAAGACTCCTCCTTCCTCACCGGCCAATCGCTCCAGGAACGAGTCTGCAGTCACCTATGACATCAGTGAGGATGAAGAGGATTAAGCTGCCAGCCGGGATTTGCTGCGAACTGCTAATCGCCGAATCCTAAGTCTGGACCCACTGGGGAACTCTAAATGAGCAAGAGAGCCATAGGAACAGGGCTGACAGCGAGCACGGGGCCTCAGAGGCACCCGTTGCTCTTAGCAAGGGCTGCTGCCTGGAAGCACATTCAATCCTCCTCTCCCTTCTCCTCCCCAAATCCCTTTTTTATTGTTTACGTTCTAGTGGTTTCCAGGGGAGAGATGGTTTTTATATTTTAAGAAATACTATTTTAAAGCGCAAAGAATAGCACTCAAGTGTGGCTTTTGTTTTGGTTTCTTTTCCCTTGTTAAACCTCCAGGCAAGAGGGAGAGTGGGAAGACCCATCTGTCTCTTCTTTCCTTCAGCTCCTCTGTTTTATTCCCCCCACCCCCAGGCAGTGTCCATGCAGCTGCCAAACAAAAGACCCCTCGGTTCCTCAGCCAGCGTGACCTCGAGAGCATGCAGGAAGCGGTGGTGTAAAGAGGCTTCTAGGAAATAAGAGATCTCTGCTGCACTGGAGCTGACAGGAATCTATCCAGCAGACCCTGTAGTGCTTGGATGCCTCTTAGCTGAGCTTCCCAGCGTGTCACAGTGAGGACATGCTGGGTAGGGGGCTACCAGCTTAGCACACAGGAGTTACACCCTGGAAGAACTCGCCATAGAGTCGCACAACCCATAAGTGCGCAGCATTCACAGCTTTAAATGGTATGGGGGCTGCAGGGGAAAGGCCTTTCCAACTAATCTTAACAAGACTGCTAAATCTTGAGCTAAAATTCAGCCCTCAGTTGCTGTTGGAGAGAAGAGAATGGATCTTTGCTTCAGGGCACTTGTCTGTACATTTCCTTGGGTGTGAGAGCCCAGGTAGGAAATGAATGTGAGTACTCCATTGAGAAGTGTCTTGTCCCAGTCTCTGGTATGTAACAAGTTTTACTGTCTGTCCAAGTGGCCTCTCAACACTGTGCTCTGTGCGTGTTCGTCTGTGTTTCAGTTGCTGTGCTCTAAGTGCTGGAGCAGTCCTTTACACTGGTGCCATGAGGTCGCTGCTATAAGGACAAAACATGAATTCGTGCAGCCAGTTTGCTGTCCGTGTTGGTGTGTGCAGCTGGACAGATAAAGGGCACGTTTTACCGCAGTGAAGGGTCCCGGTCCCATGTGACAGTCACCTGGCTTGCACAATAAATGCACAAATCAGTGCCTGCTTACTCCGCTCCTTGAGGCAGGCCAGAAAGAGCATCAGAGAGCACTGCAGCTTTTTAATATTTTAAACGTGTAATCTGCTCTTTTCAAACCATGGTCCAAGTCATGCCTGCTGTCATGTCTGTAATAAACACTGAGCTTTGTGGCCTGTGGCTCCCTGTGGGCAGTTTCTCTCCCCATGCTGCATGCCTGTACACAGAGCAGGTCTGTGCACTCTGTCCCAGCAGCCAGCGCTGGAGGGACTGGACTTGGTGTTGCATAGCTGTGAAGCTCCAGTTTGCTTTTCTGTGCAGGTTTGCCTGGGATACCCATTGCCTCTGGGTGGAGCTGCTGGGCTGAGTTGCCTGTATCCTCCTGTGATGCTGGGAGCAGAGGAGAGCATGGAGCCCAGTCAGCAATACTGCAAGGAGGTCTTCAAAGTGGGATATGGGGCTTGGGGAGCAGCGGGTGCAAGGAGGCAAATTGTCAAGTGCTGCCACAGGATCTGCCCAGTGTGATGCTTCCAGGGGACACAGGAGCTCTGTGGTAGGAGCAGGCTGCAACTTCTTTCCAGCTTTTATCTTGCTGATCCTTTGTCACACTGCCTAAAGGGCTTGACAGAGACTCTGTGCTTCTGTTGAGGCCAGAGCCGGTATGGGAAAGGGTATTTTGGGGATTCCTCATCTGCCACTTGGACCTCTTTCAGCAGAGACATGCACAGCTCTGGGAGCATGGCTGGCTGCTATGGATTTTAAGCTGCAAGGAGCAAATAATGGTCACTCGGTACAAGCCAGTTGTTAATCCCCTGGTTTTTGAGTGGTGGAGCACTTACTTTATATCACCCACATTCTGTCTTCCTTCATCTTCCCCACCTTCCTTTCCTCACCCTTTCCTCAGTATGGGTGTTGCGTTGCTTTCCCAAGCTGGATCACAACGGCCAGGCTGCTTTAGAGCCTTACTACTGTTTTAAATCCAAGTTATGCAACAGTAACGTAAATGTGGATAACAATGGTGTTTTGGATGGTGGTTTGTTCTGCAGAGACCTTAATGTGTTTCTTGGTCTCTCTGCAAAACCTGGGGTGCTTGGTAAGAAGCCAGCCATGGTTTTACATGTAGCTTGGAATAACAGCTGTTTCTTGTAACCAGTAATCCCTGCTTCCTCCTTGCATTTAAATTAAATTGGACATTCGAATCCCAGACTAGTCTTTTTTTTCTTTTTTTTTCTTCCCCCCCC
>JANZLQ010000089.1:30765186-30787381 GCA_026212715.1 Elanus axillaris
CCCCCCCCCCCCCCCCCCCCCTTTTTCCTTTCTTTTTTTGTTTCCTCCTGGACTGCTGGATTAGCCTCATCTCCAGCACTGCCCTGTCCTATCAGGAATAGGACACAGCTTGATCTTTGGGCAAAATGTGTGAGCCAAGTTCTCCAGGAGCATCTTGATACCAGTGGTGCTGCTTCAGGGCTGTTGTGCACACCCCTAACCCATCCCATACTCTTCAAAAGAAGCATCTGGAAGAGACATGCTTGAATTAAGCATGAAGTAAGAGGTAGAGTGGAAAAATAAAACTTTATTAGCACACATTGAAGAATGTGTGGGGTTTGATGCTGCTAAATCCAGAAGCGCTGACTCCTGTGAGACAGCCCTACCTCAGTTCCTCTGTAGATGTAGGGTGTGAGGCTGCCAGCCCCTGGGAGAGGATTTTCTGATAGCAAAGAACAGCAGTAGCAGGACAAAGCTGAAAGGTGCCAAGGGTGCTGATAGAAGCAAGACATGAAGAGCATGGCACTTCAACAGCATATTGCTTATTGCTGTAGGACAAGGTCTTTAATCTCTTGAGAAAATTATGACACATACCTGCACTGACATGATTTTGTGCATTTTATAGAGGGTTGGGACTTTATTGTACAGTCCACCTCTTGTAACCAGAGGCAGGTGCTGGAGCAGCGAATACGCTTGGCAGTAGTGGTGACTTTGGCACTGACCCTGCATCCTGTCCCCTGTCCTCAGGGTGGGCTTCTCACTGCCAGGGGTTCCCTGGCATAAAGGTGTGGGCTTCCTACCTGCCACATGTAAGGAGCTGGGTCAGGTTGTCAGGGTGGGAGGAGACAAGTTCCATGCTTTGCTGCTAGCCTGGGTGTTGCCTCTTGGCAAAACTGTGAGACTGCTGGGTCCCAGCACTTCTGCTGTGCCTAGAAAGCTGTGTTGGTAGTGGCCATGTACTGTTGCCAGGAGTCTTGTCAAACTTGGAGATCTCATAACAAATCACCAGTGCATCTTCTGGCTGAGGAGTTTTGCTTTGAACATAGCCACCTGCAAAAAGCTCCGAGTCATTTTACCCCCTTCCTCATGGGACAGCAGAATTGCTTTTTCCCCAAAATGAAACAATTAAATAAATGAGGGTTGGGAGCTTTGGCTTTCTGACTCTTTGCTTCCCTAATGTGTCACACTGGCCAGAGGTATTACAGTGGGAGGGCACCAGGGTGTGCAGGTCTGGGGAAGTTTCGGTGGTGTCCAGCAGCAGCCTCTGGTCTTAGCACTGATGATCTGGTATCTGCTGCCCATCTCCAGCCACACTGCATCACGCAGTCCTGCTGTCACCTCCAGCCCCGCAGCAGCGGCTGCTTTGATCTGGCTCTTCCTGGTCAGTGTTTGCTGTGCTGGTTTCACTGTATGGGCCTGTGTGCACACCGTGTATCTTACTAGCTTGTTCTGGAGTTGGGTTTTTGGCTTTTATGTTTAGCCAAATAAATGCAAAGTCATTTTACTCAGTGTGTGCCAGATCTCTTCTGCCAGCCAACTCCCGTCGTGGTCTCCTCACCTGCCGTCGTAGCAGTGGTTTGAGTGATAAGATGCTTCAGTGGGGTCAAAAGATTACCCAGTGGTTTCTGCAAGTCATCATCGCTCCTGATGTTCATCCCCACCTCTGTCATAGGTGTAGAGCAGACGCTGCTTCTGGAGCAGATCCCAGGCAAGGCTGGCTAAGGCAGCATTAACTAATTACCTGTGTTATGGATGTGCTTCAAGGCTCCTTCCTTTGCCTGGCCCCAGGCTGAGAGGTGTGGATGTTCTCGCTGTGCTCTCAGGAGCAGTCACTGCTGTGGAGGACGCGCCCCAGAGACAGGCCAGACCCTTCCAGACATCTCAGGAGAAAATGCCACTGCCCTGGCATTACCTTGGCCATTAGACCCCAGTCAGCAGCACCCAGAGGTCAGTGTCATGGCTGGATATTGAGCACCCTGTGACAGTCCCATCCCATGGCTGGGCTGGGCTCTGTCTTCCTGATCTCCTTCTATGACCAGGTGACCGACCTAGTGGATGAGGGGAAGGCTGTGGATCTTGTCTGTCTGGACTTCAGCAAGGCCTTTGACACTGTCTCGCTCATGGCTTTGACAAGTGTACTCTTCGCTGGGTAAAAAACTGGCTGGATGGATGAGCCCAGGGGGGTGTGGTGAATGGAATTAAATCCAGTTGGCAGCTGGTCAGTGTTCCCCAGTGGGTGTGGAACACCCAGAAGTGGTGTTCCCCAGGACTCAGTTTTGGGGCCAATTCTCTTTAATATCTTTATCAATGATCTGGATGAGGGGATTGAGTGCCCCCTCAGTAAGTTTGCAGATGACACCAAGTTGGGAGGGAGGGTTGATCTGCTCGAGGGTAGGAAGGCTCTACAGAGGGATCTCGACAGGTTGGATTGATGGGCCAAGGCCAATTGTATGTGATTTAACAAGACTCAGTGCTGGGTCCTGCACGTCAGTCACAGCAACCCCATGTGCTGCTACAGGCTTGGGGAAGAGTGGCTGGAAAGCTGCCCGGCAGAAAAAGACCTGGGGGTGCTGGCTGACAGCCAGCTGAATATGAGCTAGCAGTGTGCCCAGGTGGCCAAGAAGGCTGATGGCATCCTGGCCTGTATCAGAAATAGTGTGGCCAGCAGGAGCACGGAGGTGATTGTTCCCCTGTACTCGGCACTGGTGAGGCTGCACCTTGAGTGCTGTGTTCAGTTTTGGGCCCCTCACTACAGGAAAGACACTGAGGTGCTAGAGCGTGTCCAGAGAAAGGCAACCAAGTTGGTGAGGGGCCTGGAGCACAAGTCTTATGAGGAGCAGCTGAGGGATCTGAGGTTGTTTAGCCTGGAGAAAAGGAGGCTGAGGGGAGACCTTATAGCTCACTACAAGTACCTGAAAGAAGGTTGTAGTGAGGTGGGTGCTGGTCTCCTCTGTCTGGTGGCTGGAGATAAGATGAGAAGAAATGGCCTCAAGTTGCGGCAGGGGAGGTTTAGATTGGATATTAGGAAAAAATTCTTTACTGAAAGGGTTGTCAGGCATTGGAGCAGGCTGCCCAGGGAGGTGGCAGGGTCACCATCCCTGGAGGTATTCAAAAAGTGCGTAGACAAGGCACTTCAGGACATGGTTTAATGGGCATGGTTGACGGTTGGACTCAATGATCTTAAAGGTCTTTTCCAACCTAAACAATTCTATGATTCCTCCCCCTGTATGGAGTTGGAGTCGTCTCCCACCCAGCCTGGGCAGGAGACAATCTGAGCCCAGTCACCAGCAGAAGACTCAGGTACAAATTTATCTTTATTTAGTGCCACACAAAAGCCTCCCCAGGTTGGAGGTGGCTTCACGGATCCCTTTGGCTTGTGGCTTTCAGGTTTCAGACCCTTTCATCCCATGCTGAGATGCCCTTTCCTCCTCTGCCACCTCTGCTACCAGCAGCTCCCCAGGGCTGGAGGAGGAGATAGTTGTACAGGGCAGACCAGCCCCTCACCTCACTCTGCCCCTCGTCACCCCAGTTGCTCCTTCCTGCTTATGCCTTGACGTTGGTGCCTGTGGGTGCAAAGCTGACGGGCTGGTAGCCTGGCTTGTCATCCTGTTTGCGGTAGTACATCCGTGTCACCACTGCCAAGATGAAGGTTTGAGGGATCAACAGCTGTGCGTTCATTTCTGGAAGAGGAGAAGGGTCATTTGAAGCTGCCTTCATCCACCATGCCTATTCCCCACGCCCCGCTATGCAACGCCGCTCCCCTGTCTCCCGACTTACGCTGCGACCTGGCCTTGGAGGAGAAGGGCGGTGAGCAGGCGATGTTGCCATTGTTGGCCAGGATGCTGAAGATGGCAGGCTGCAGTGCAGTCACGAGGAGGAGGACCTGCAACCACCAACACCGAAGGTGGTGGGGGCCACACTGCTGCCAGGCTCCTGCCTTTCACCTTCCTTGCTCTCCTGCAGCCAGACCTGGCTCTTGCTCACCAGCGGCTTCTGGCCCACCATCTCCCCCCACACCACCTCATCCCGTTTGTGCCAGAGAACCCCTCACCTAGGGGGGAGCTGGGCAGGATGGGGTCTCACCTGGAAGCAGGAGAACTTGGCCTGGATGTTCTGCTCGGCCAGGTGTAGCCGGGCCTGCCGGAAGAGGATGCCCAGGGCCCACAGCCCAAAGAGAGTGGAGGCACCGACCACTGTGTTGATCCAGAGGGCTACACTCTCCGCTGAGATCTGAAGGGGGACACAGAAAATATGCCAGGGCTGACAAAGCTGCTGGACAAGGCCAAGGGCTGGTAGAGGCTCCCTGTCCAGGATGTCACCCTGCCCATCACCGTGCCCTGGCACTCACGTCAGCAGGGTTGTAGTTCCCATCAGCAGCCAGGACCAGCCCCAGGAAGACAGCAACCACCTTGCAGAAGGCATACTGGAAAGTCCCCAGCATCAGCAGTTGAAGCTTTCTCCTGGCACAGCGAGAGACCGGTAATACCCTGAGGTCCCCGAGCCCCTGCCCAGGGACTTTTCTTCCAGCCCAGCAGAAGCAGGGGGTGAAGGCCCTCCCCAGGGGCACAGGGTTACCCCAGCTCTCCCTCACCTGCTCATGGTGATTCGGGGCAGGCAGGGGCAGCAGCAGCAGCAGGGCCCAGTGCTGACCACCATGGGCACATCTTTCAGGGTGCTGAGCACCGCCTCCTTCCCCCCGAAGCCTTCCACCATGACCAGCATCAGGAGGTAGAAGCAGATGGCAAAGTACCTGGGAAAGAGGAGGAGGAGGAGGAAGAGGAAGGCAGGTCAGGCCCCGTGGGCTCCCAGGTGCCCCTGCCCTGGGGCAGGTGATACTCACATCGTGGTAGCCATCTCCACCACCATCATGGAGCGCGGGATCCACAGCCCAAAGCAGCTGACCACAGATACAACCTGGGGGATATGCAAGCTCAGCACACTGCCGCTCCCCCCTCCCAGAGGCTGGCACCCCTTGGGTGGCCCTGGCCCCCTGCAGTGATGCCCCCCATGGCCCCACACCCCATCTCACTGTAGGGGCCGAGCTGCTCCAGCAGAGGGTCTTCATCTTGATGGGGCAGCGGATTTTGCGGGTGAGGTAGAAAGCCTCTTCTATGAAGATCGCGACCGACAGCAGCGTCATGATGGTGGCAAGGCCCATGATGGCGAGTTGGGCCATATCCAGCTCTGCCAGGGAGGGGTGAGAGGCTGGCTCTGTCCCATCCTGTCCCCCTTGGGGCCACCACAGCAGGGAACTGCCAACCAACCCACCACTCCACAGCTCTGGGAAACCCCTTGCTGTGTCCTCACCATGTCTGGACACACCAGAGCTGGTGCTTCTGCCCTGCTGGTCCCGTGTCCCGTGTCACCTGCCCTGGTGCTGGCCCTCTCTGGGCCATCCCCATCCCTGCAGGCAGGTCTGTGGGGTGGGAGGCCGAGACCCTGGCAGCACCCCACTGCCCACCCACCCCCCTTCCTCAAGGCTGCTCCCTGCCTGCACCCACTGCAGCCACCCTGCCTCCTTCACCCCTGTCCTGCTCCCACCAGTGGCGAGAGAAGGGTCCACCCTACCCAATCCCCCCACCTACGCTGCAGCAGCTGCCGGGAAGTAGGCGGCAGGGAGAAGCAGGCTGCCGGCACGCTGAAGTTTCTAATCAGCATCTCCACCAACGGGCGCGGGAACCTGCAGAGAAGAGGGGGATTGCTGCACAGGGTCGGCAGGGACACGGGGGCACCCAGCCCTACAGGTCCCCCAGGGTCCCCTGGCTGGCTCACCTCACCCCCAAGCACCTCCCTTCCTTTACAGAGGGAAAAACCAAAAATCCCGCTCCAAAACGTTGGATTTGCCTGGCTGCAAAGTGGCACCGGGGGTCCCTGCCACCCACCTGGGGTCCTCTGCCCACTCCATGGTGGGGTCCATCCTGCTCTGCTTCTCCTTGGTTCTGTCCCAGCAGCCGTGGGGCTTCTCGGCACTGCCTACCTCAGCTTCCCTCGCCGGCCCACGGGGTCAGAGTCCCCAGGGCAGGGACTGCGGGGAGGCCGCCGCACCTCGTTCCAGTTTAACCAGCAGCCACCACCGCTCCCCTCCCTCTCCCACTGCCGCGGGCGCCCATTGGCGAGCCCCCACGCTGTCCTGGCCCTGCCGAGGGCCTTGGCTGCCCGGTTATTGACCCGGGCTGCCGGGGAAAGCGGTTATCACCCGTGCCGGCGCGCCTGCGCACCCCCAGAGCTTGGGGAGCAGGGCATCTGTGCTGGGGTGACGCGGCCTACGCACCCCCTCGGGCAGCCAGAGATGGGCTTGTGGTGCCAGGGGTCCCCGTGGTGCCACGCAGGGTGCAGGACGCATCCTCGCGTCCCCTCCCCAGCAGCAGTGGCCGGGTGGGAGGTGATGCGTTGGGGCCATGGGGCGCCTGCCAGACCCTGCACGGCTCCACGGGCTGTGTGAGGAGTTTGCAATGGCTCCTGACAACCCAGGGCTGAGCCCTGCTGAGAGCAGCTCCCACGACACTAGAGGGCAGGGCTGGCCCACGGCTCAGCACCCCGGTTCAGCGCCCCGGCCCCTTGGGACAGAAGCAGAGCCCAGGCCTGGGGAGGGGGGCAGTGGGCTGGAGGGGGGCACACTGAGTGGGGAACTGGGACGTTAGATGTGAGTGAGGACCAGTGTATCCTTGTCCTAGATGGATCTCGGCACGCTCACGGGTCCCAGGGCTGCCAATGGCTCATGGTGTCCTCGCAGCACACCAAGGAAAAATGAGCGCTGGTTTGTACTGGGTCCCCAGGGACCTTTGAGCTGCCACCCTTTGCCCCTCTGGCAGTGGGCTCCTGCTGAAGCCAGAGTGGCACCAGCACCACAAATGGTCCCCTACACCCTGCTGTGGGAGCAGGAGGCTGCAGTTGTCATGGGAATGGGATACTGGGTGGGGGAATTCTGCAGTTGAATGGGATGGGGGGGAAGGAGGGGGATGCTGTGGTTGCCATGGGAATGGAATGGGTTGGGGGATTCTCTGTGCCTGCAGTGGGAGTGGGATGCTGTCCATCCTGTGAGGCCAGGACCCTGCAGCTGCCCAGCCCACCATGGAGCTTCTCATCCCCCTTCGTTTCAGCACCCTCATCTACCTGAGCTCGCTGGTCTCCTTCCTGTAAGTCACCCCAAAGCCACGGGCCGAGACCCATCCCGGGGAAGTGGGGCAGCAGACCTGCTGTTTTGCACCACTGTCCTCGAGACATTAGAGCCAGGCATCAGCTCAAACGGCCTGGATCTGCATCCTCTTCCCCACCACCCCCCAGCTCCAGCAGCCCCTGGGGCTGAGCACCCCAAGGCTCTCTGCCCGCTCTCCGCCTCTCCCACAGCAGCCCCAGGGCCTGACCCCAGCCCCGTCCTCCCCATATTCCTGCTTGCAGGTGCGGCTGGCTGGCTCTGCATGTCATGCTGCTGGTCCACAGCTCCACCACCATCCTCTTCCTCCTGGGTCTCGCCAGCTTGGTCCTGCTCAGCATAGCCAACCTGGAGCTCCTCCAGCTAGGTGGGGTGACAGGGGAGCAGGGGCTGCTCCGTGGTGGTGTGGCCCCAGGGGCCTGCCCCGGGGCTGGGGGGGGGGGCACAGTCTCCCCATGTGTCTCCTGCAGCAGTGGCCTGGGAGGACAGGCTGAGGCAGAGGCTCTGCAGCACAGCAAGACAGAGCTGCCCGCGGGGGGCCCACTGTCACAGCTGGCCACACGTCCTCTGCTGCCCGCACTGCAACCGCTCCGTGGAGGTGAGGGACACGGGGCACCCGGGAGCCTGGGGGCTCTGAGGTGCTGTGCACACCCAGCCCTACCCACCCCACCCCTCACCCCACAAACCAAGCCCTGTACCCCTGTCCCTACACACTGTATACCCCTGCCCCATCCTGCCCTATATACTGTGCCCCCACACCTAACCTGGCACACTGCACCCTGTAAACCCTATCTGTAGCTTGCATGCTCAGCCCTAAATGCTGCACCCCATATACACCCATCCCAATACATTACACCTTGCACAACCAGCCCTACTCCTCGCAGCCCCTACACAGCATGCCCTACACCTAGCCCTATACGTTGTGCCCAGCGCACACAGCTCTCCATGTTGCACCCTATACCCCTGTCCATACATCCTGCGTGCTGCACACCCAGCCCTGTGCACTCAGACACCCCTTGCACACACAGACACGCTTACCCTCCCCCTTGCACAAGCACACACCCCCCATGCACATATGGCCCTGCGAGCAGCACTTGGGTGCTCCTGGCCCCACAGGGTGCACAGGACCTGTGGGCCCCCCCCCCGCCCAGCACCTCTGTGCTGCACCAGTTTCACCAGCATTGCCTTCGGCTGAAGAAGCACATCAGCTCCTACAACATCTGCTGCATCTGGCTCTTTGTGACGGTTAGCGTGAGCTATGTCATGGCGGTTCTGCTGTCCTGCCTCATCTATCTGGCGCTGGTCCCCCTGTGGTCCATCACTACAGTGATGATCTGCACGTATCCTTGGCCCTGAGAGGCAGAGCCCTGCACTGGCATGCACACACATGTGCTGCACCACGCAGGTTGTCGCGTGCAGGAGCCTATTCACCTCCCTGCACATAGCCCCAGGGCCAGCACCACCCATGGGTGTCCACTGCATGGGGGTGCAGAGTGTCCCATCACCCAGCACACCTATGTCTGTTTGTCCCTGACTCACTGCTCCAGCACCATGATGACCCTCCTCACCACTGTCTACCTGAGCCTGATTGAGCCCTGGGTCCCCTGCATCCCCGGAGCGCAGCACACCCCGAGGTGTCAGGTACAGCTGCAGGGCATGGAGCATCCCTGGGGATGCAGGACATGGCTGCAGAGCCAAGCCCAGAGCAGGGGGAGAGCCCCATGTATTGATGCTCTGCGTGAGTTGGTCCCACCATGCAAGTGCATGCATGCGTGGAGGGCTCCATCGCTGTACACACACCCCTCTCCATCTCCACTTGGTGCTGGATGCACCGATGACATCTGGCAGCACTGATCCACCTCCACCCACGCCGAGCCCCCAGCCCCATCACTGTGCCCAAGCCCAGCCTGTCCCACCCTGCGTGGGGCCAGGACACATCCATCACACTATCCTGCTGTGGACGGCGCGCTGTGGGGCTGGGTACCCCAGAGCTGTACCCCAGTGACAGAGGGCTCTCACCCCTGCAGCCCACAGCCCTAAGCCCTCCCTGTGCCAGCAGGACAGGACGTGCCTGCGACTTGCTTGCTCTGACCTGCCCCAGGAGCTGGCAGAGATGGGTGTGGAGAGGGGAAATGCAGCAGGATGGAGTAGCCCAGGGTCACCCACAACTTCTCCCCTCATTCCAGCCCCTGTCCATGCTTGGGATGGGCAGTCCTGCGGCCACCAAGGTCCATGGCCACCCTTCTCCCCCAGTCACCCTTCTCCACACAGGCTGCTACCACGGCCAAAAGCTGGCAGGACAAGCAGGAACCAACAGCAGGTGAGCATTCCCTGGCATGGGCAGGACAGGGAAGCCATGCAAGGCACCGGGCAAGCCCCACCAGCTCAACCTCAGCCCCAGACCCCTGGGATGCTCCAGGGAAGAGCAGCGCCAGGCAAGGGGAGCCCCTTTCCTGCCAAAACCCCCTTCAGCAGAGAAGGAAAATGGAGCACTGAGATAGGAGCCATGCACCCACTGGCCCAGGGCAGGGGTGGTTTGAAGGCTCGTGGCTCCCTCGGCATTGGGGTGGCTGTTTTGCCCTGAGGAGCTGGCGGACAGGCCAGTGGCAGCGCTGGCAAATCTCTCCATTTGCTCAGTTAGCTTTTTTGTTTTAAACAAAACTGTTTGACTATTGAAATCCTGCTCCTCCCAAAAAAAACAAGCGTACCCTCTTGGCATGCCTGCATCGCCCACGCTGCTGCTTTGTCAGCGTTCCCCAATACTTGGAAAAGCACTCAAAATGCAAATATTTGCAAGGGGTTTTAGACAGTTTTCCACCCGTCTCTAATTCCCTGCAGTTATGGCTGGAGGGGCCAACCCCAGCAGGCACAACGGGCTCCCAGCTAACAATTACCAGTTTCCCCATGGCCAGGACACAGTGGGGAAGGAAAATCCTTGTTCAAAGCCCCGGTAGGTACTGGGTAGGAGCATTCCTCCCCTTGCTCTCCTCTTCCGCCCAGAGCCTGGGGCCGTGGTGGACAGTGGAAATGCCAAGGAGTGAGAACCTCACACCGAGCTCAGGCTGCAGTCCAGCTGGACAAGTGGACAATAAAGATCTTCACCCCGAGCTTTTGGTGATCCATGGTCACTGCTGTCCCAGGACACAGAGGGACAGACCCTGCTCAGTGGGATGGAGTGGTCAGGATGTTCTCTCTCCCAAGGGACATCCCTTGCTCTGCCCAGACCCTGTGCCAGGCAGGACCAGCACCCTGAGAGTAATGGGGCCCTGTGGTGCAGGGAGATGCCTGGCATCCACCTCTGGGGGAAATCACACTCCACAGGCATCATAGGGTTACCCACGCTCTGCATGACCACAGATGACCCTGGTACCCCTCACCCCAGGGTTTTAGGGGAGACGCAGTATCCCCACCCCACTGGTATCCCAGTAGCACCCCACCAAGCCGCTAGAAGCAGGAGGTTGGGTGCAACTTAAAGGAAAAAATAAAACATGGAGGTCAACCAGACTTGTGAAAGGGACAGGAAAGCCTTTCCCAGGGTGCTGGCCCATCTGGCCCCCCCTGGCTCCCGCAGGCTTCGCCCCAGTGAGGAAACCACTGCTGAGAGCTTGATGGAAGTGGATGGGGGGGCCGGATCCTGCTGGCGGTCACACAAGTCTGCTGCCACCATCCGCCTTCACAAGCCCCACCACAACCCACAACCACCCAGCATGACAGGCTCAGCTGGACCCCTGCAATTCCAGCAGCATCACGCTCACCACTGGGCTGGGGAGGGAGGTTCTGGGCCCCTCGAGCATCCCCCAACAACGGTCAGCATGGGGCTGTGGCAATGCCCCCAGCCCTGGCCCCAGCGTGGCAGGGATGGGGCTGGCTCCTCTCGGCCACAGGTCTGGAGCCGCCCCGCTGATAGGGATGGCAGGGAGCCCTACCCGCAGCTGGCCCACAGATAAGGCCCGTGTGCTCCCCACTGATTGCGCCAGGAGGCAGCCGGTGGGGCAGGAGTCACCATCCCTGGGAGATAGGGCCGGGAGGGAGCCACAAGCGAGGAGGGCACGGGGGCTACTGCCGAGGTGTGAGACACCAGGACCCTGCAGGTCCCTTTCTCTGGGCTCCCTGGCTTCCCCGAGAGCACAGCTGGGGTGGCACAAGGTGTGGACCCCCTGGCAGAGCAATAGTCCCCCTCAAATCCTCCCCTTCCCAGCAGGGAGCAGTCCCTCTGCCACTGGAAAACACATCCCAGCGCCCTGCAAACCCACAGAGCTGCATCACGGGCTCGCTGCAAGGCAGGGTCAGGGACTCCACCATGCCTCCGTTTCGCCATCTCTAAAATGGGGTGAGAGCCCTGTGGCACAAGTGCAGCGAGGGCTCAGTCTCTCATCTCTCCAATGCCTGGGCACAGATCCGTGCCAGGTATTACTTATATACTGAGCTGGCATTTCAGCTGCCCTCGGATCCAGCCAGCTGCCTTCAGCCTCTGCCTCAAGGTCACTGGGGGAAACATCAGCCTCGGAAGGGCTCAGCAAGGTAGGAGTCCTGCTGGCCTCAGCCTCACCACCTGCGCAGAGAAAATGCCGCTTCTCCCAGCGTGAGGGGGTATGGATCATTCCTGCTGGAGACACCAGCCCTGAGGTCCCTGCCTGGCCACAGGTGATGGGACACACCAGTGGCTTGGCCATGGGGCAGCGATGGCACGGCGAGACTGGAGGCGTGCAGCATGCTGAGGATGTCACCCCCAGCGAGGACTGTGTCACCCATCCTCCCCCCCGCAGAAGTGCAAGGGTATTTTCGCTAACCAGAGCAGCACACTGCTTCACGGAAAAAACAGCCCCCGGATGTCTCATCATCCCCTCCCTCGCTCTCTCGAGAGGCAGAAGTGCTGCAGAAGGTGCATGAGCAAAATCTCCCCATGCCCCGCACCCTGCCAGCCCCAGCTCTCAGAAACCCTGCCTGGCTGTGGCTGTGGGGCCAGGTCCTGCGCACAGCCCTGGTGACACCCCCAGGGACCCTCCTGCCCCCTCCCCGGGCAGGTCTGGGTGCCACCGCGGATGCTGCTACCCTGACCAGGCTCCGGTTCCGCAGGGCCAGGCTGCGGAGAGAAGTGGGGCGTTGGCACAACCGGGGGCATCACCACGTCCGTCCCAGAGCACCTAGAGGGGTGACCCCCCCAGAGAGCATGCTCGCAGACTGTCAGCAGCCCAGCTCTGCAATTCATGTCAGCAAAATGCCTCTTCCCAAAACTGCTAAGACTGTTTGACCATATGCATATATATTAATGGAAAAGCTATACATAATGTATACACACGCATCTATAAATGTGTATATAACTTGATATACTGTGTAGTATCTTATCTAGTGTATATAAATTGCAGTGAGCTGGGATGAGTGTACCCTCAAGAGTGGAACATCTCACCCTTATGGGCTTGCTTATCGCCCAAGCTGTAGCCTCAATCACACTTCCAAACCTGTGCTCCCGGGGGACTGGCCCTGCTGCCCCTGCCGAAGGGTGCCCCCGGCCCCAAAGGTGACCAAAAGGGATGCCCAGGGCAGGATGCTGCCCTTCACAGTGCCCAGCATCCCATTACTGTCACTCTGAGGGTCTGTCTCCCAGCCAGAAGAGAGGAGGATGGTGGGGCTCGTCCCTGGTGTGGGAGGAAGAGGAGTCCACCATGAGTGGGAAGAAGCCTGGCACAAACTGGATGAAACCCTTCTCCCATCTGGACTGAGGCTATAGGAGCAACTTTGATGGCTCCAGCCTTCGCCTCCTCTTTGAACAGAGCCTTGCAGATGGGGCATCTTGTAAGACCCCCCTGTCTTCTGCCCAGTCCTTCTGGCCTCCTCCCTGTTTGCTCTTCCTCCTAGCAGCCCCACATCCAATGGTGCTGTGCTTGGCTGGAGCGGAAGCGACCAAGCCACGGGGCTTGGCGTGGCGGGGGCTTTGTCTCGGGCGAACAAACGGCCAGCGGTCCCCAACCCAGCTGGGGGGATCCTGCGGAAATACCTCAGTCAACACTCTCGGGAGCCACTTCCTCTCCTCTCCAAGGCTTTGGATGCAAAGAAGCATTTTGCTGCCATAAAGCAACGTCTGCATTTCCAGCGGGTGTCCCGGTGAAACGTTGCTGGTTTCTTAGAGCAGCCGCTAACCTCTGAATGAAAAGGCACCTTGTTTGAAAAACACAGGGGCTTTTTTCTGCCACGGCCACCTACAATATTGCACGTCACTGCAGATATTTACTTTTTGAGAATGACGAGGTAAAAACCCACTGCGTGGCCTGTGGGCGTTTGCTTTGGTTGGGAGTTTTATTTTCATACTCATCTGTCTCCTGCAACAAGCTTGCAGGTGAAAATGCTGAGGCTTTTGAAAAGCCCTGCCCCAGACAGACAAATATTTTCCCAGAGAGCCAGCAGAGATGCAGTGTGTTTGTGCAAGCGGGGTGCTGCTCCCCTGATGGCCCCGAGCCCTCCAGGCTCCGCAACACCCACCCGCCGACCTCGGCCACCCCACAGGGACAGGCACAACAGCCGTGGGTCAGGTACAGGGAGCAGTCCCACTCACCAGGGAAAGCCTTCAGCCCTCAGTGGGTCTTCTTCAGCAGGTCAAGGCTGTCCCTGAGTGATGCTGCTTCCCATCGCAGGTGGAGGGTGGAAAGCTTCCTGAGTTCAGCTTGGTGGGAACCAAGAAAAACACCTCCCTTCCCCTCCTGTCGCCTCCACTGGTGCCGGATCCATGCCAGGGTGCTGGGCAAACATTCCTGCCCTGCTGCCCGCTCCCTCTTGCTTTGGCAGGCAAGCAGGCAGAGGGGTGGGAGCAGTGGACATGCCCGGAGAGGTGTGGGCACACACATGGGTGCCTGTGTTGGGTGTGCATGTGGATAGGGGTGTATGTATGGACATACGTGTGTGTACGTGCCCATAGTTGAGACATAGATGTGTGGGTGCATGTGGTTTTGTCCATCTGGCTGGCATCCACACCTGCAAGCACAGCACCCTACGCGGTGCAGGGAGCCAAGGCAGAGTGTGGCGGGGGGGTCCAGCATCACCAGCTCTTGTTTGGTGACAGCAAAGCAATGCTCAGCCCTGGCCAAGCCTCTCTCCTGGGCTTCACTTCTTCCCCCAAGTCCCTGCTGAGGGATAAAACGAAGAGACAAGGCGTTTCACCCCCAGGCTCCAATGGTGATGAGGAGGAGGGCAGGGAGAGCTGGGGCAGCACCAGTTCCTCCGGAGAGGTGCACATCCCTGCGTGCCCCTTTTGCATCACAGGGTAATAAATAAAACCTCCAAATTCACATCTGGAGAAAGCTGTAGAAGCCGCTGGGACGTGCACAGGCAAAGAAAGGTGCTTTCTCCAGAGAGGGGTAATTGCACCCAACAAAACCCACAACTGCACCCGGCTGAGGAGGGAGCCGGGGCGGGTGCCTGCACCGGCAGAGCGGGCTCGGCAGCCCCTGGGGCAGTTCTTGTGGTCAGACTGAGAGCCAAGAGAGCTAAAGGACAGGCTGGTGCTAGAAACAGTCCCAGCTGCCCGTTCCTTTACAGGCCATGGATACATAAAAGTCAGGAGGTAAAAACAAATACAAGCCCGCTCTTCACTGGGGAAGCAGGGAACAGAGCAGGAGAGGTTGTTTCTATTGGCTTGACCAGAGAGTTCTTTCAGCTGCACAGAAGACTTCAACTTTCAGGCTACATCGAGACAAAACCACAAACTGACGGGGGTTTTTTCCCCTGGGGTGAAGTCAGCTTTTCCCACCACAGTGCCATGCGTGCATCCCAAAGGACCCCTGCCGAAACCAGGGGGATGGGCAAGGTTGTGCCTCCACATAGCCCTCCACGGACATTGCCTTTGGCACCCCATCCCATGGAAGGGGCATGGGTGACAGTGCCTGCCTGGGGCAGGAGGCTGCCACAAGGCAGACTGGGAGGCATGGGAAGGTCAGCAATTTGGCTGAGGCAGGGGGCTGCTTATCTCTCCTTTCCAAGAGCTGGGAGGGTCATAGCCCTTCTCCAGGCACACAGTTCCCCGGAGATTTGTCCTTGAGGCGCTGACCTGCTTCACATGCCCCGGGGAAAACAATGCCCCGGGGAAAACGGTACCCCAGGCTCACCTTTAAATCAACCCAGCTTGCTGCCTGCCTGTGCCCAGGGCAGGGCCTGGCTGCAACTGCAGCCTGTGAGTTTCAGGTCAGGCCCTGGGACCCCGAACAGCCCAAGGGAAAGGCATGAGCTCCCCAGGGCCACACCAGGCACCTGAATACCAAAAGCATCCCGAGCTCTCCAGCTGCCGGAGCTGGACCGAGCTCCCCTGGTTTGAGCACCACATCTCACTCTCTGCTCTGTAAATAAACCTACAAGGCACATGGCATCACCTGGGCCCCCGTGGCACAAAGCCGGCACACAGGCAGCCACGGACAGGTGTCACAGCCTGTGTGCCAGCACAGATAAGGGGCAATTAACAGGTAGGCAAAAAGCTCCTGCTCTCCCTGCTCAGCCCAGCTGCACTAATCCCACTCCAATTAAAGCCCCCTCTTTGGTTTTAGATATTGCTGCGAGAGATTAATCTGCCCTAAAACAAGGCATTTCCAGCAGGCGGCCAAATATCGGGTTGCAAAAGTCTCCAGCACCTGCCTGGGAGCATTTAATTACCCTGACAATGGCTTCAAAAGCGGAAAAGCCACCGAGGCCAGGAGAGCCCTGCAATCAAAAACCCACAGAGGAGGCACTGGCTTAGCCTGCTTCTCCTGGATGCCTGGGGCCAGCACCTGCTGGGTACAGCCGCTTCCCAAAAGCAGAACCATCATCCAGCCCTTTTGGGGACGCTTTTTACCTGCAGAGCCTGCAGTGCTGCACAGGGTGCTGGCTTCTTCTTTGTGTTGTTTTTTCTTTGTTCTTTGGGCTGCTCCTTTTGCCAATAAATGCACTTTATAAAACCACAAAACAGGGGACAGGTCTAATCTCCTGAGTCAACACGTTCCCACCAAGCAGGCTCAGGCTATCCTTTATCCAAAGGCAGCAGCATGTGCATGCGCTGCAGAGCAAATCAGAGGCAAAACTTTCCCCGGGCTTTCCAGCCCCTTCCCAGGTGCTTTAGGGAAGGGAGCACAGGAGTGAGCAGAGAGGGACTCTTACAGGACTGATCCTGCTAGAGAGGTACAGCAGACCGCTGCAGGACGCTGCTGGGCAGGCACAAGTCTGGCACACAAAGCACAGCCCTCTCAACCATATCTTCATGTCTTTTCATGGCTCCATCCAGGCATGGCTTAGAGCTTGGCTTTCCAAGGCTTTTGGGTAACAGTCACTTTCCTGCTGGCTATGTGGGCTTCTTGAGCAAAACACCACAAATTGTGTATGGCATCCCTAGCTTTCCTGGATTCAAACCACCAAATCTGGAAGGGAAAAACCCCAACAGCCCCCAGCTCTGGTAACTGCTGATTCAAGGCAAGTGCTTGTGAAATTGCACACAAAGCACTTCGCAGAAATGACCTGAAATGCCTGCCTGGAGATGCACTGAAGGAGGAAAGAGAGGGGCTGTGTGCTGCTCTCCAGATACAGATCAGCAAGGGCCAGAATGAAGCAGGACAGAGGGAACCCTTGAGAAACCCATGGTCTGGAGGCAGAGACCCTCAGGGCTGTGTCCCAGCTCCTGCATCGGTCCTCTCCCCGCTGCCGTCTTTTCCCTTTCCGCTTCCCACCATTCAAACCCGCTGCCCCTTGTGCCGACGCGATGCCGGGGCCAGGTCCATGGGTAGCCATCAAACACGTGGGCTTTTTCAGCAGTGCAGAGTGAGATGGACCTTTGATGTGCCCCAGGGCGGCTGCACTGCATCCCCCTCCTTTTCAAAGGCCCATCCTTGACTATTGTGCTCACATCCTGAGCTTGTTTGTACACTTGTCCAGGCCCCCAGCCCCGCAGCCCCCCTGCTGCAGCAGCTGCTCTGACCGCCAGATAAAAGCAGCCAGGCTCACCGGGCAGAGTTGCTATCAGAGCAAAGACAAGCAGCACAGTCCTGCAGTGCAGCCGCCGAGATAGCAGGAGCTTTGCCGGGCTGACCCTGTGCCACTAAAGGCTCCAGGTCAACAACAGTTCCTGCTGGATCTCCACCAGCCCCGGCTGCCTGCCGCAGGGCTGCCTGCACGATCCGTCTGTTGGCAGGAGTGGTATCAACCCTGTGCACATGAAGGATTTGCTCTCGTACTGCTGCTCTCCCCCTCGGCTGCACCTGGGGAGGGCCAGCATCTTGCCAAAAGACATAACTGACGGGTGGGAAGCAACGCTAAGGCCTTGTTCCTTGCTAATTGCCTCATCTCCCTGCATCCTCTGAGCAGGGATAAAGCAGAGATGACTACCTGCTCTCCTCCCTGTAGGCAGGCTCGGGGCATGCGAGGAGAACAGAGGGGTCCAGACTTTGGGGGTTAAAATCCCAGTGAAACCCACTCTTTGCAAGCAAGGAAGCCCCCCCGTTGAAAAAGCCAGCCTGTTTTAACCCTGCTGGGGCAGAGAGTCCACGCGTGAGCCTCTCTGCTGGGCCACCATGACAGCTCCTGGCAAGCAGAGCAGTGGTAACAAGCACCACCACATCCACTTCCCTCCTTGTGTGGTCTCTCTGGAGGCAGAGGCAGGGGGAGATGAGCCTCCTCACTCCAGGGAAGCAAAAAAAACCCAGATGTCTCCAAGGAGAGGGTCCATGGGATACCCCAGGTCTGCATGTTCATAGGAACGAGGGACCGCA
Source organism: Elanus axillaris (assembly GCA_026212715.1). Taxonomy (NCBI): domain Eukaryota; kingdom Metazoa; phylum Chordata; class Aves; order Accipitriformes; family Accipitridae; genus Elanus; species Elanus axillaris. The sequence continues at coordinate 30,783,037 of JANZLQ010000089.1, forward strand.
CCACGCTCGGCCCCATGTCTCTCCCCCAGGTGCTTTCTGGCTCATCTCCGGCTGACAGGCAGGAGCACTGGGGCAGCTGCAGACGATGCAGAGAGCCAGGCTGGACCCAGGTGCTTCCCCGGGAAGGATGAAAAGACGGTCTTATTTTGAACGGAAGACGGAGCTGTGGCCAGCTTTCAGCATTACCTGCTGTGTTTCCACTCTCTCAAACACCTTCTCCTGGCTGCACATGGCTCATCCCTTGCTTCCTCCACAGCCCCTTTGCTACAGGAGAAGAGGCAGCAGATCCTCTCCAGATGCCAGTACCTGCTGGGATCCTCCTCCTTCCTCAGGCTGCACCGTAGCATGTGCTAGGACCGTGGCTGAATAACCAGAGCTCCCAAGCATGGCCATGTGCACCTGGATTGCTGGGAGCAAGCAGGATGGGGTGACCTTTTCCAAGGCAGCACGATGACTTTTCCTGCAAGGGACAGATCCAACTACCTCACCCCTCTTTCAGTCAGGGCAACTGAGAAATGCAGCAGCAAAGGCCAAAACCACAAGGTCTTCTGGAAGATGGGGATACTCATGGCGGTGTGAAATTCTTGGATATCACACTGCTGGCTGGGGGAGACAGGATCAGGAAGGGCAGGCTCTCCCAGGAGCTATGCCTGTCAGACCTGACATGGAGCGGGGTTGCAGCATGATTCCGAGGTTGCAAAAACATGGATTTCCCAGATCCTTTCTGGGACCTATAATAGCTGATTGCACCCCAGTGCAGCCCATGAGTTGAGCAGGGAGCACACTCAATGTATTGGTCAAATCTGCTCCCAGAAAGGCAGGAGCTTGCACTGCCCACTCCCACACCATGGGCCATCGCATCTCCCCCAAACCTCAGCCTCAGCCCACCAGCATGTGCTTGTCTTGCAGCACCTCTGACTTGGCAGCATGCTCCAGCACTCGGTTCTTGCCTTTTCCATCCCTTCCAGATTGAAAAGCCATGTTAGTCACAGTACTTCTTGCCGTAAAAGTGCTCGTCCTCTCCCAGTGTTGTTTTTGATAAGCTGCTTACAAAGCACAGGGCATCCTTTCCAGCCTGTTTATCTCTGTGGCTCTTGTTTTCCTTCTGCTTTTTAACTGCCTTCCCAAAATATGCACAAGACAGCTGGTCACACGAGAGTCAGACATGCTGCAAAGCTGAAGTAAAACTATTTTCCTTCCCACGTTTTAGTCTCATGTCTCAGCATTAATCCTGCAGGAGGGACACAGTCACATCATGGGGTATTTCACAAAGGAATGCGGAGTCACTTGAGTCTGAGTCAGGGGACTCACAAGCCCCCCAGGAGTTCAGAGGAATCAGGGACAAACATCTCCTAAAATACCAGAGTCAGGCAGCAATGAGGAGAAACACCCTGATGGAAGCTAGGCTAACGTGAGGTGTTAGGAGAAGCACGGAGACTCCTGTACTGAACTGCAGGCAGGAGCTGGGCCTGGCAGGGAGCAGAGTGGGCAGAAGCAAGCAGGAGCATGGTACAAGCTGCAGATGCCTATGATGTGGCACAGCAGGGCTCAAACAACAGCCTGCATCAGCCAGCTCCAGAGTTTAAATGCTCCCACTCTTTGGGACCCAGATGGAGGTTTCCAGGCAGATGGCGATGGCTCTTGATTTTTATGGGCCTGAACTGTGCTAAAATCATGCACACAGAGACCACGCATCTTGCTGGGATGAGGGATCAGAAGTCAGCAGTCACCAATCCTACATCCCCTTCTCTCTTTGGCCATGTCCCAGCTTTGGCTATCTCTGCTCCTTGCAAAAATTTGTGTCTGAGCTGGGCAGCCTGAGCACCTGGGCTCAGCATCACCTACAGCACAGGGACCACTTTGTGCACAAAGCAGGTGCCAGGCCCGAGGGAGGTGGCACCAGCCACTAAGGGCCGGTAGCCAGCCCACTCCCACTCCCCAGCTGCAGCCAACACAAGGTAAAGGGTGCTCAACTGCTCTCAGGTACCACGCTGCATTTGAAGAACTCTCATTTTAAGGTATTTCACTGCCAATGCTGGTTGCAGTGCAAAAATATCTGAGTTTCTAGAATGTCAGCTTTCTTTTTCCTGCCAGGTGTAGAAATGGGCAACTGCTCAGCACATGGTCAACCATACTGTGAGAGGGAACAGAAAACACCTGCAGCGAGTATCTGTCAGGGCAGGTCGGGGCTGGCACAGCGGGGCACACAGCACCTCCTCTGCTAGCGGGAAGGGAGACACAGTGGACAGAGCCCAGGAGGAGAAATAAATCAGACTGCCCCTTTCCTGGCTTGCATTTCCAAGGAACCTCCCGAGTCTCAGCTCCGCTGCAGGTGTCCCTTCTCCTCCAGCAGGACCTCGGTGTGGAAACGCTGCTCTGCTCGGCATCGCTGGCCAGCGGTGATCACAGCCCCATGCCTGGCAGAGTGCACCCAGCCAGCACGCACCAGTACCGGCACTGCTGGAAGGTGAAGGCTTGGTGGGAGAGAGCCCAGGAGGAACATAAAAAACACGGCAGGGCTAGGACTGTTTTCCCTGGGTTATACTTTCCTGAGCAGCAGGCTGCATCCAGAGCCTTGTGTAGAGGAACAATCAGAGGATCCAGCCTGCAGGACTGATCTAACCTCTTTCTGAACCGTCTTACGCCTTCAGCTTCCACCAAGGCAACCGGCAGCAGCGCATCCCACAGGGCAGCCACATGCCGAGTGACAGCGGTGTGCCCCCCATGACTGGCATCACTACACCGCGTGATGGATGGAGCTGGAGAAGGAAGAGCCTCAGCACTGGAGCCTGGCTCAACCTTCTCCAGCAGACAGAGCTGGTAGAGCTGCTTTACAGGAGGATTGTCTCCAGACAGCCGCACAGAGTTTCACATCTAGTTAATCCCCCCTTTATCAGCGCAGGAATGTATTGCTTTTCACAAAACAATCCTCTTTGCGATCATGTGTTCCGCCAAACTACAAACTTTCTGCTCACGTCCTTCTTTCCCAGGAGAGGACTTGAGGCAATAATCCAGGCCTACCTTATGTTATCCTTTATTTCTTTAATGAGCAAGAGACAAATGAGCACAGCATTGCAGAACACGTGCACACCCAAACTTTGAAGCGTTCCCCGGTTCTGGCACACCTTTGAGGGATGCCCTGAGCTGAAGGACCGAGGCTGGAAGCAGTGACCTCTGCTCATGCTAGAGCCCAGAGAGACAGGGCAGAGGAGGCTGCGGCCGCACCCAGGGCCCACTCACGACTGTGGACAATTTTGGAGACAGCAAACATCAGTGGGTGTTTGAGGAGGGCGAGATGTTCTGCGGGGTCCATGCAGCTGGAGTCTTGATGAGACTAGACTCCTTACCCATTGCTTCACCTTATGAAGCTTACTGAAAGAAGATGCGTGCTAGAACTTCATTTCATCAAACAGCTGACATGTTCTACCTCTGCTTCAAGCTCCTTAGAAACAAAACAGGGAACCTGACCGCTCTGCACCTGCTGGCTTTCAGAGACCTGCGCTCTGCACACCAGGGAGCTCTCACCGTAGCGTGGGGTCACTCTGTCTGCCCCAGGGAGAGGGCTGGGGTGAGGACCAGTTAATTCAGTGCTGGAGCAATCTCGTGGCACCCACCGAATGGATGCTTTCACCAGCACAGCCTGGGTGGCCACAGAAACTGCTTTGCGGGCCATAAGCAGCCACAAGCACAAGCGCTTCTTGTGCTTATGCACTACTGGGGCTGGCGCTCGTAAAGGCCTGCCGCGCTTCTCATTGTGCAAATAAAATAGCAATCTCGGGTAGCACAACATGAAGGAAAGGCACGCTGGGTGCCCCTGCTCGTTCAGATCCGAAAAGGCAGCCCTGAGCACGTGTGACTTGCTGGGATCTGAAGACGCTGAGCGCTTCCCAGGCCAGAGCGAGTCCTGCGTCTGGTTTGCACCACCCAGGGAGGAAAATATTTCTCCTGCCCTCTTCCCTCAAAATGCTGAGAAGGTGGGAATCATGGGGCTGCAGCCTGGCCCTCCTTTTGGCCACCGCGTACGGCGGTAAAAGCCGACCCGTGGCAGGGGAGGTGTTAGATTCACCTCCCTACCTGACAGGCGGCTGTCCCGCTTCCAGCCCTTCCCGGGAGGGATGCTGGAACTCTCATCCACCCGGGAACACACACGCGGCTCCTCCGCCGTCCCGAGGGCATCCGAAGGCAATTTTAAAAGACCGCGGCTTCCCTCTATTCCTTCCCCGCAGCGGGGGCTGCCCAGGTAGGGCAGCAGCCGGCGGGCGGAGGTTCCCCTCGGCCGCTGCGCCGACCTAAAGGCGCCGAAGCCGCCCCCAGCCCCAGGCAGGGCCACCCCTCGCTCCCCCCC
>JANZLQ010000089.1:30787481-30805140 GCA_026212715.1 Elanus axillaris
GGGGCGCGGAGGAGCGGCGGGCCTGCCTCGCGCGCTGGGGCCCCGACGGGCGCGCTGATTGGCCGGGCGCCGCGGTGGGCGGGGCGCGGGGAGGTAGAACGGCGCTGCGGCTGCCGGTGCGGCAGTTGGGCCCCGGTCTGGCGAGCGGAGGGGCGGAAGGGTAAGCGGTGGGGCGCGCGAGCCGGCAGTGAGGGCGGGAAGGGGCGGGGGGGCCGCCGCTGCCGCCGCCCTGAGGCGAGGCGAGGCAAAGCAAAGCGCGGCGGAGCGGGGTGCAGCGTAGCGCAGCGCATGTCCGGCACAGCGGCGGCCGCCGCAGCCCCGGTTGACGGCGGGGCGGGTGGGGAGGGCGCGCGCGGGCGCGCATGCACGTGGCGGCGGCGACGCGTGCCATGGCCGCCTGACCTTGAAGGTGGGTAGAGCCCCGCGGCCCGGGCGGGAGTGCGGCCGCAGGCCCGGGCGGGGGAGAGACCTGCCCCTCCGCCGGTTTATCTGGCAGCCCGCAGCCGGGCCCTGCCGCCCCGCGATACCGGGGCGGCCCAGCCCCTCACGGGTGGCTGCTCCGACTCGCTGTCTTTTTTTTTTTTAACCCTTCTTTCCCTTGTTTTTGAGGAACCGGGCTGCTGCTGGGCGGGGAGGAGGGAAGGTCCCTCCCCCGTGAGGCGGCCGGAGTGCGGGGTCTCCCCACGGCTGGGCTGGCGGATGGGGTGGGGGGCTCGGGGGGCGTGGGGGGGACCCACTGTGTTAGCTGGGCTGGCTTTTAGGAAACCCTCCGTACGCCCGCGCTGTTGTGCCCTGCTTGCCAGGTGGGAGCCTGGGCCTGGCATTGTCACTTGGAAAAAAAGCTGCGGGGGATTCGTGCCCGCAGTACTCTTGCCCTAAGCAAAAGGTGAAATGAGCGGATGGGCACTATTCACCTTTGATCTCCGAATAAAACCTGCTTATATTGCAGAGCTCCCAGGTGTAAAGCTAATCCATGTGCACCTGAAGCCCAGTTCAAAGCCATTTCCTAGCAGCGCTACTTGAGGGCATGCTCAAGTTGTATGCCCCCAACCTAAACACCCGTCTCAACCCAACCTGTGTAGTCACTAACTTAAAAAGCTTTTTCAAGCATCTGTTTAGGAAGAAATGCTGAAGTAAATCAATTACAGTTTACCTTTCAGATAAGTTTGCTGTCTAGAGAAATCCAAACTATAAAAGCTACTGAAATGCTTTTGGAGACTTGCTCTTAGCTGTTCTGGGAGACTGTTCAAAATTGAAATTGCCTTCATAAAGTGGTAAAGGATAGAGCCACCTAGAAAGGACCTTGCAATTGCAAGTATTTTGGCAGGGTAGGTATCTGCTGCTTTGCCTTACGGTATTGTGCCGCTTCTGGCTACCAGTTGGACTCTTGTCTCCATCCTGCCACTGAGGGAGACCCAGGAACCTTAGATACATGGTGTACGTTCTCACAGTTGAGCAACTTGCCAGTGCTCCCTGAGTGGAGGTAGCCCTACTATTAATAAGCCCTTTGGCTGAAATTAGCCATTGAGACTGTAGTCCTCATTTATACCCCCTCTCCCGCTCAATCCCTGGACTTCAGTATAGTTGGTTTGTTCATCAGAACTTATATTTGCAGTGGGAGTATGTGAACTTCTAGGTTGCATTCAAGGTTGATGTAGGTTCACCAACATTGTGACTTACATAGAAGTATGCACATAAAATCCATGGGCAATCATTGCACTAGTGGCAGTGACTTGACGACCTTGGATGTCTTGTGTAGTGGCAGGGGAACAGCCTGACTTGACTTGTTGTGTTCTGAACTTCTAGGGCTTTGGTCAAGTTGGCGGGCACTCCTCCAGAAGGCAATGGATCATGCCAGAGCAGCAATCTCTAACTTGGTAAGGCATAGTCCCCCTGTGCCATTTGTCTCTGGGTGGGCTGATGATACCTCAGAAGAAAAGTTCGACAACATCCATGTCGGTATCGGAGAAGATGATGAATCCAAAGCAATGTTAGATGCTATTCTGTGGGTTCCGAGCCAAACGTCAGCGTAGCTAGCTGGCCATGATAAGGAGGTGGCTCAAGTGGTTCAGTGCTGGTGGGGTTATCATTAACTGCTGTCTTGGGTGTCTCAGGAAGCTGATAAGGAGGGGGAGGTGAGCCTTGAACAATGTTCCAGGAGGAAGTGCTGCTGAGGAAGCTGATTAAATGGCTATCAGGACAATCAACATGTTCTATTATGTTATTTTGGGGGTGGGAATTCAACCACAAGTCCAGCCTTTGAATGTGACCTGTGCTTTAAACAAATGTGCAGGAGGAGAGAGGTACCTCTGAGCTTGCTCAGCCAAGCCTGCTGGTCCTAGAGAGCCTGGACTGTGAAGTGACCCTAGGCTAGGATTGCAAATGTGATGGTTTGCTTTCTGAACAAGTATGGAGGATATGTGGGGTTGAGGCATGTCCTCTGCAAAGTGTTGGGGAAGCCAAGCTATCAAGCAGTTGAGCCAGGAGACTGCTAGGATGGTGTGCCTTTCTGAAATGTGAGCAGCCAGCCACTTCATTGCGGGTAGCGTGGGACAGAATGGAACTGCAGGTCAGAAATGATGCTCGTTTAGTTTTGACCAATCAAGCTGATGCCTGGTCTTTTCACCTCCAGCCACTGACTTGTAGTTTGAGAGTGAACTGAGAACTGTGGATGAGCTACTGAGTTTGTAATGGGGCTTGGGTGCTTGCCACCAGCTGCTTCTCCAGTACAGTGGAGAGGGGCTACAGGACCCTTTCTCCCAGAACTATTCCTCTGGCCTTTTAGCCAGTCTGCTGCCTGTCCCCAGCACAGCCATGGCCACAGGCAAGTTCAGGGGCTCTAATGGAAGCTGAGTGGTTCTGCTCAGTGCCTGGCTGCGCCTGGAATTGAATTTAACACTCTGTTAATCTGAGTGACTGCCTTGTGCATGGGCTGCTGTTCTGTGGACGGTTGGGCTCTGTGTTGCAGCTGTTTAGAAAAGTGGGCTCCAGACTGGAAGCTGCTCTGCTTGGGCACTGACAAACACCTGTCAAATGGTTCCAGTCGCTGGTGGATGGAGGAGGTGTACCCTCAGCTTTCATGTTAGCTGAGGTAGCAGTATTCCCATGGGTCATCTCTCTTCATCCTGACTGCTTTATACTACTCATCAATAGTGTAATTTAAGAGTAGCCTGGGGCAGTTTAATACAAGATTATCTAGATACTGGATGAGAGTATTTACGTCAAAGTGGATGTGGCGCAAGGGCGCAACCGTGGAGGGGTTGCCTTCCCTTTCCTCTGCCCTGATCAAAGTGCCCTGCCATGCAATTTGCACATGTTCAGGTCAGATCAGTGCACTCCTGATTAAGACCAGGAGTTTCTGTTTCAATCAGCCTTTGCCACGGGGTCATGTGGGAAATGCCGATGCCATTGGCTGTGTTGTATCTGTAACAGACTCCAAGCTAGACTCTGACCAGTGTGGTTCTGAACTTGCGCAGGGCAAACAGATGCTAAATAGATTCTGGAGACCCTGAGTGGGTCTGAGTCTGTCTGTTCAAAGCAGCCAGCCTGACTTAGTGGCAGCCAAATGCTCAGGCTGTGCTGGAGCAATTTTAGATGAACAAGGTGTATGTGGTTTGGAGCATAGGTGTAGCTGGCTGCAGGCACTGTAGGCTGGTGTAGCAAACTCTTCCATCACATGATTATCTTTCAATACAGTTTGGTGGTGAACCTATGTCGTACACACGCTTCAGCATTGCCCGGCAAACAGATGGAGACAACAGCCATGTGGAGATGAAGCTGGCTGCTGATGATGAGGAAGGAGGGGAAATTGGGAGACCGGAGCACCTGCATGCCAATATGCCTCCTCCATGGAGGAGGGGCAAGAACCGCTGCTTCCTAGTCATTGCAGCTGTCCTCCTCCTTTTGATTGGTAAGGAAGGGTGGGGGGCAACCGCATGAAGTGAATTCTGGTATTGAGCATATTTGAGGCTATTAACATTTGTATCTGTATTGTTTCAGGAGATTATTAAAGAGCCTGGATCCAGGCTGCAGCCTCTTGTCACTAACTCTAAGAATGTCTAGCTCAGACTTACGGTACAGAATTGGCACAAAGAAGTGTGAAGTTTGACGGTGGAACTGTGACTTGGCTAAAGGGCAAACTGATCCATGTGGCAAGTGTACTGGTTTTCCCCCAATTAACTCTTAACGCTTCTCTAGAGATGTGGGTCAACATATCAGTAAAGCCTCCGGTGCTCATCTCTCAAGGGTTTTTAACACTGCCACTGACCTAAAGTAAGCATTCTCCTTCACAAGTGTTGCTGGAGGGACTCTGCCAAGCACAAGATCAGATTTACAGTGTACCTTAAAACATGCCAGCTCAGGCAAAATGTCAGGCTGCATATTCCTGTCTGTCCTTAGGTATGCCAGCGTGTCAAACGGGGTGAGAGCAGAGATGCATCTTAGCCCTGAAACTGCTTTTAATGCACTTGTATGGTGTGGGGCTGGTTTAGTCATCTTCCTGCAGCACAAAGAAATACCTGTTCTGTCTATAGGATTTCTGATCGGCTACTTGAGTTATGGTGGACGAATGCAGAAAGCTAGCAGGTGTCTGGATGGAAGTGGCCAGTGTGAGATGACTCCTACCACATCTTACTTGGTGGATGATGATGAAACTGAGGAAGAAGAGGTTCCTGGACCACCTGTCCTTTACTGGCCTGAGCTCAGAACTCTGTTGTCAGACAAGCTGTCAGCCAGACGTCTTGAAGACAACTTGAGGTAACAGTTCCAGAAAGCTTAGCTGCAGCTATGAGAAAGGCACAGCCTGTGAGCAGAACTTGAGCTCCTCTGGAGAACAAGGGCCTTAAACATGTTGTGGGTGGCATGTGGTTAAACATGGGCTTAAATGGCCCATCTACCTTGGGTTTGCAGGCTGGAGCCCTGCAGTGCAACCTGGTGTTGTAGCCTAAGCTGTACATCTGTTACTTACAGGCAAAGAGCAAGTAAGTACTCTTTTGAAGCTGGCCAGAGTGAAGATGAGAGCACTGCCAGCTACATTCATGACCAGTTCACCAGCTTCCTCTTGGATGAAGTGTGGAATGATGAGCACTACATCAAGCTGCAGGTCAAAGGCAGGTATGTTAATGAAGAGAAGCAGATCTCTTCTTTACAGCATGGATATCATGTAGTCTTGGGCAAACACATGATTTCTGTTGCAAGCAGTGCTAAAATTGTGAGCCAGTTACACCTCTCCAAAGAAGGCTTCAATTAGCCAAGCCATAGCTGCCCCTGTCTCTTCTCAGGCTTTCTAAATCCAGAGGGGCTGGTAGCAGCCCTCTGGATTTTTTTCCTGGGACAGCTGTTTCCTCAAAGCATGTTTTGGAAGTGAAGAGAAATCAAACTTGAGTAAAAACTCAGCTGAAGGGCAGATTCCTTGTGTCTAAAGCTGCTAGCGTGGGCAGCTCTGTCTTGTCACCCAGACGGGTGTTACAGACCTGGCAGTGGCTCCTATAGTAGCTCGGGAGGGTATCAACAGGCATTTTGTTGGCTGACAGCTCATACCCTCATGTCTTACTTGCCCCTTCATGTCAGGGGGAAATGAATTTGCTTAGCTCCTCTTAGGAGAGGACTAAGAGACTTGGAAACAGAAATTCTTTCTGCTACTTGCCTTAGAAATTAGCCTTTGTTAATGTTCTCTGAACAACCCCAGAGTTTCTTGCATGGAAGTACCAGGATGAGCCTGCCTGGTTCAGGCTGTGCATTGACTTGATCAGAATTGCTAGGGCACAGACTGAAATATGGGAACTGGTTAAATATGGAGTTTTATGTATGAAAGAACATAACACTGTATCTTTACATTTAATAGTAGCAACAACAAAGTGTCTATTCTGGAAAACGGTGAAGAGGAGGAACTGGAGAGTCCCGATGCATATGTGGCGTACAGCAAGAGTGGCTCAGTTGTTGTAAGTGACTGCCAAGAAAATCCTGGAAATGTGCTTGCACACTTAACCAGGTGGCAATGTCCAAAATATGTCCCTTCAAGATATGAAGTGTATAGAGCCCTCCCCAGTTAGAGAGCTGGGGGTGGGTGGTGGGGAGAGGAGTGGGCCCACATTGTTATATTACTTCGGCAAGATGCAGAATTAACTGTTTAAACTTATCTGCTGGGATCAAGACAGGAACCTTGACTGACAAGTGCTGCTACAACAGGCACGTTGTATGTGATCAGAGTATACATTTCTGAGCTTGAACTCCCTACTGTTAATGTTACTGTGACTCTGTAGGCTGGTTTGGCTATCTTACTGACATAGGACTGCTGCATTTATAACCAGTGTTCTCTTCCAGGGCAAACCAGTCCATGTGAACTATGGACTCAAAGCTGATTTTCAGAAGCTACAGAAGCAGGGTGTTTCACTGAATGAAACTATAATCATCTTCAGAGCTGGAAAAATAACCCTTGCTGAGAAGGTAAGCAGTCTGTGCCTGAAAGCCTGGCCAAACTTGGCAGCAGGAAGCTATGCTTCCTCCTCTTTGAGGTACAGAGGTGTGTCTTTGTTCATGTCTCTGGAACTCGTGTATGTAGGCTTGTCCCTGCAGGTCTGGTCTTACTTGTTTGCACTAAGCCTCCACGTGCAGGTCTGGACACAAAGACTGAACAGAGCTGGTTACTGTTCATGGTGGCGTTCTTCGTGGCCTCTGGCAGTCTTGCTGGGACAGCCAGGCATCTGGAGTGATGGAGCTGTGAGGCAGAGAGAGGCAGCCTGGGGGCTACAGGGTGCAGAGCTGACTGGTATTGCTAGATGCAGCAATAGGGCTGCTAGAAGCAGAAGAGACTTGCCTCCAGAGCACCTCTTGGGGCTGCAGCCAGATACTTTCAAAGCTTGGCTGCAGTATCTCACTTGGGCCCTTGCTGACTGTTCACCTGGACCAAGGGAAGGTGCTGGCACTGCATGCCCAGTCAGCTGCCTTGCTTGTTGCTGTAAGGTTCCCTCTGTAGTGAGTAGAACTGAATAGTGAAGTAGCCTAAAGGACCCAAGTCCTTCTGTACACAAGCCTGTTCTAGGTCTGACTCAGCTGCCCCTTAGGTGGGTGCTCCTGGGGAGGCTGGGGCACAGGACTCTTTCCAGTCAGACTCTGCCTGCCTGTGTGCATCAGTCACAGGCAGAGCTGAAAGGTGCTTCTGCAAGACCCCTTGCTCACTGGTTCTCCAATCCCTTTCCTGCTTTTCAGGCTTGCAAGAGTGTTCATACTGGTGGCATATTGGAGGCAGCTGGGTTGTAGGTGTGTTAAACAGGTACCCAACTAGGCCACTCTGCCTTCGTTTTCCATGTGAAGATGAGCCTTCAGTGGCTGCTTATCTTGTCTTAAGACTAACCTAATCTTGGGAAAACAGATGGAGCATGATCAAAATTAAATAACATCTGTCTCATAAGCTGCTCTGAGAAGCAAGTATGAGCTGGAAGGAATCATAGGATGAGACGGTAACTGTGGAGTGTCCTAACTGTTCAAAAGGGTGTTAGGCACACTCTGCCTGGAATAGTACAGAGCTGCTAGTATTCAGCTTCCTTGTGTACCTGTCGCTCACAGGTAGCTATTAAAATCTGTTGTGGAGTTGGGCATTCAGGAGCACAATCCTTCACACCGTTACTCCATGTACTTGCCTTAACTGCCCTTGCTTGCAGTACAGATGTGCAGTTAACATTCCTCTTTGCTCAGGTTGCAAATGCTGAAGAGGCAGGAGCAGTTGGTGCCCTGATGTACCTGGACCCCTCTGATTACAAGATGACAGATGCGCTTGTACCCTTTGGACATGTGAGTGTGCAGCTGGCTCCCCTGTTTGTTTTTCTCGTGAACCTTTCTCACTGTGGACTGCAAAGAGCAGCAGTCCTGCAGGCCTCTGGCTCAGCAGTGCTTCATGCCTTATGTAGATGAAAACTGTTGGGCTCCTTTGAGACTTGAGGACTCCTTGCTTTTCACAGGCCCACCTTGGAACTGGAGACCCTTTCACCCCAGGCTTCCCTTCTTTCAACCACACCCAGTTCCCACCGGTGGAATCTTCTGGACTACCTCGCATTGCTGTTCAGACTATCTCTAGCAAAGCAGTAGGCAAGCTGTTCAGGTAACTGTTTCTCCTGGCTTGCAGACTAGGCTGCTGTGGCCCTCTTGCAGAGGTGAGGATGGTGTTGACATGCTGTGAGCCCAGGGAGCTCTCTGCTGGTCTTTGCTGTGTATCGCAGGAGCACTTAATGGAATTGACTGGAGACATGTTGCTTGTGTCCATGTCTTGTGTCTTAAAGACCGAACTTAATCTAGTGTTGGATTCCTCTTGGCCCCTGCATCCTACCTCTCCCTGCATAATTAGTGGTACAAGACTGCAAGCTATTTCCTGAGCAGGTCCTGAACAAGGCTGCACCTGCAGTTGCAGGCTTGGTTTTTTTTAACAGCATAGCTAAATGAGGTCAGAGCTAGATTTTGAAGGATCTCTCTTTTTCCCTCAGGAGAATGGATGGAGAAAATTGCCTTCTGGAGTGGAATAGTGGTGTCCTAGGATGTAAGGTGATGCTGAGCAGCACAAGCAACATGACAGTGAAACTGACTGTGAACAATGTTATGGTGGACAGGAAGATTCTGAACATCTTTGGTGCTATCAAGGGATTTGAAGAACCAGGTAACAGCAGCTGCCTTGTGGCTTAGTCTTGAGGGGAACTCTTCCTTTTCTGTGATCATCAGAACGTGACAGCTGCTTCCAGACAGAAACAACCACTTCCTCAGCAGAACCAAGACCCTTCCCTAAGGGTCAAGGCAAAAGCTCAACCGTGCTGCGAGGGAAAGGCTAAATGAAAGAAGCAGCATGTCAGATTCAGGGGTCAAACTCCCCACTCTGTCCTAGTATAAAAGCTCAAAGCTGCTCTTCTGATAAATGGTGTTTGCAACCTGAAGCTTGCAGCTCAGATCTTGATGTCTCCTTTATAGATCGGTATGTTGTGATCGGAGCCCAGAGAGACTCCTGGGGCCCAGGAGCAGCCAAGGCTGGTGTTGGAACTGCCATATTGTTGGAACTTGCCCATGTGATCTCAGACATGGTGAAAAATGGTAATATTTGTGTACAAAAGCATGGGGGTGGGAGGTGATGCAGGTTTAGCTCTGTGTGTGTTAACATTGGAGAGCCCAGTTGCAAAATAATCCTTTGGGAAGGTGTAGGGAATCTGAGAAAGCTTCCTGAGAAGCATTACTTGTCCAACATAGACAACTTCTCTGCAGTGAGCACTCACTTCCAAGAGGCTGCCTGCTTGTATCTGGTATGGCTTGAATGCAGGAATGTCCTTGGATAACAGAGGATGCAGACCTCAAACTTGAGCTGTCTGTTGGGCAGCCAGGCCTGAAGGTGGGAAAACACTGAAGTGTCTGATCAGCTGGAGCGGTGGGGGCTGCATGGTGGCACTTAGTGTGAATGTTCTTGTCTCCAGATTTAATTTTGGATTCAGGCAGTTAAACAAAAAGGGGAAATGCAGGCAGCATGGTTTTCCTACACAGTTTTGCAGTATGGCAGAGCAGGTTATAGTGTCCATGCAGCTACTAGTGTGCACGTTTGTCAGTAGCAGCCAGAATGCTTCAGCTCTGAGTAGGCAGTTCATCAACCCAGGCCCTCAGTGCTAAGCTACATCATGGGGAAGGGCAGATATCTCAGCCTGTCTCTATTTGCAGATGGCTACAAACCAAGGCGCAGCATTATCTTTGCTAGCTGGAGTGCGGGAGAGTATGGAGCTGTGGGTGCTACTGAATGGCTGGAGGTACTGTTTCTTTGATAGGCTTCTGCGTGCTGACTGCGCAGTTGTGATTTCCTCTTCCTATGGATTAAACACCTTGGTGTTGTACTGCTCATCTTAAAATACTTGTTTTGTTCTAGGGGTACTCCGCCACACTGCATGCCAAAGCCTTCACTTACATTAACTTGGATGCTGCAGTCCTAGGTAACCTGCTACTTTTAAAGTTTCTTGAAACTGAGTGGGACCAGAATAGCCTCACAGGCATCCCTTAACCTCCAGGAATGGTGGCAGTGCCAGAGGTTGATGCTGGGTGTTTGGCTGAAGACTGGCATGATTCCATTTATTCTCCTGTTGTCATTGAAGCTGGGAGGTTGCTGCAGCTTGAGCCAGGAGGCAGCTCTGCCTAGGACCCAGTAGACTGTCCTGTGTGTGTTGAAGATCCTTTGGCAACAACCTGCAGATCAGTTATTGCTCAGTCACAGGGCTGAGCAGCTCTAGCAGTAGTGGTTACTTGGGCCAGCATGTCAAACACCCTTTCTCTTTTGCAGGCTTCAACCACATGAAGATTTCCGCTAGCCCATTGCTGTACACATTGCTGGAGAGAACTATGAAGGGGGTGAGTTGAAGGGTCTTGGGCTAATCAAGGTGACTGTGGTTTTAAGGAGGAACTGAAAGGAGCCAGAGCTGTGCTGGGTCACATTCCCCAGCTGGCACCTTCTGAGGAGAAAGCTCCTTTTAGGAGAAAGGGCTGAGATACTCTTGAGGGCCCTGTCTGAAGTCAGCTGGGCTCTGGGAATTGCAGTTCAGGCATGCAGAATCTAAAACCAGCAAATGCCACAGTTCACTGTGAGGTGAATGCCTGTCCCATGTGAACTGTGCCTGTGTGGAGAAAGGTCAGGGGAGCACACCTGAGTCTGGTATCTGCACAGCAACGCAAGCTCTAGAATGGACCTGGAAGCCCAGGCAGAGGTCAGAACAAATGATTGACTGTCATCTCTGTGCAGGTGAAGGACCCGACAAAGGATTCGGGAAGCCTGTATGACAGATTTGGCTCTGAGTGGGTAAAAACAGTGTAAGTATTGTCATCCTGCTCTTTGGGAAAGCAAATCTCCATAAAGGAACAAACTAAATAGCTTCTGCTCTTTGTGCTGGAGTGTCATACCACTGTGTGCAGTGTGCTCTACCTGCTGCAAGTGGGATCAGGCAAGCATGAACAGTACAACACTAGCTGTGCTTAGGGCTGCCCCAAGCTGCCTGTAGGCAGCCCAGTCCCTTTTTTGTAGGGCAGGAACAGCCTTGTACAAAGACTGGTGGCTGGAAATGGACGAGCAGACCTCAGCACTTGGCCAGGACTCCTTGCTAAAAGCAGTCTTGTCTGGACAGTGTAGTCCAGCTGGCTCAGAGCTTCAACTCTAGGGCTTGTAGCTTTTCTCCTGGGATCTCCAGTTGGTAACTACTCAATACTTGTCTCTTTGCAGTGTTCCCCTTGGTCTGGATAATGCAGCATTCCCTTTCCTGGCCTACTCAGGAATCCCAGTGGTTTCCTTTGGTTTCTGCAATGTAAGTATTGTCTGCCTGCCTGGTGTACTCATTCTGTGGAAAGTGCTGTAAGGATATCTGCCTTCCAGGATGGCAGAGCGCCAGCTCGTTGTCCATGCAAGAGCCTCTCTGGGGGAAGAGGTGCAGCCTCTGAACCCAGTGGCTGTGGCAATACTTGCTGTGAAAGCTGGTCCTGGGGCATGGTTGGCCTACAGTCTCTGTTCCAGAGTCCTGAACACTCATGTTTTGTTGGCAGGGGGGCACTTGCTCCTCTGCAGGCTCAGACGTCAAGGATTCAGAAGCAAAAAGCACTAAAAAGATGTCAAGCTGTTGCTGCTTCAGTGAAAGACTGTACTACAGCCTGCTGGTCAGCAAGCAAAGTGCATTGGGGAAGCAGTACTGTTGGCCAGAGCAAGTACAGACTCAGGCCATTCAGGTCTGCTGCTGCAGCTTGGGGCTGGCAAAAATGGCATCATCCAAGCAGCCTGCTCTGTTACTGCAGGCGTGCAGCTGGGACCGTTTCCGATAACAGCTTCCTCTGCTTATGAGTGCTTGGATTTTGTTGGCATGAGACTCGTTCCACAAAAAAAACTTGAGTTATCCTGCCCAGAAGGGTTGGAGAGTGCTGCCAGAACATAGCAAACTGAGTGCTGGCTTTTGCCTGCCTGCACTTCTGCAGTGAACTCTGAGGGGGAGAAGGTCTACATGTCTTCAGGTCTAACAAACCTGCAGAGCATCCTGCTGATCACCAGAAACTGCGGGGGATAAGTTGCAGGAGCTCCATTCTCTTCCCCTGTGTTTTGAAGTTTTGCCACTCAAGTCTTGCTACTTAGCAGCATAAGGAGATGGGATGTGGTGGAAATAGCAAGCAAACTGTAGTGGGAGGTGAAAAATCCTAGCTGAAGGAGCACTCTTGCCTAACTTCAGTGCTTTCTTTCTTGCAGAAAGAAGAGGAATATTCCTTCTTGGGCACTACTGAGGACACTGTGGAGAACCTGAAGAGGACTGACAAGTTGTATGCTCTTATGCGTGCTGCTGCAGAAGTTGCTGGACAAATAGCTCTCAGGCTGACCCATGATCATGAGCTCTTCCTGGACTTTGAGAGATACGGTGAAGAACTGCTGGCATTCCAGGAGAAGTTTTTGCCCTACTATCGGGATGTGAAGGTAAGAAAGGCTCCAAGTGAACTGAATCCCTGTAGACTGTTATGGGGCCATGTGCTAATAAGGCTCTGCTGCTATTGGATACAACAGGGTAGACATCTTCCTCCTTTGGGCACAACAGTGTAGCAAGATGTGACTGAAATCGATGTTTCTTATAGAGCAGTGCAGGCAGAGTAGCTGTGGCAGAGATTTAACTAATCTGGCTGTGGTAGGCTCTTGAGGAAATGGATGTGGATGGTTTCTCATCTGGGTATCTCTCACAGTATGGTGCAGCTTTGCATCTCATTTGCACCTCTGCTGAAAGCCTACAAGAAACTGTGGGTGGGGAAAGACATCACTGAGCTCAGTGACCTCAGAAGAGCCTGCCAGGAACTTGCTCTGCTGCTTGGTTAAACTGGCAAAAAGAAAAAAAAAACCCAAACAAAAAAACAACACTTTCTCTTGGTAAGAGAGCAGCAAAAGAAGAAAATCAGGTTTGCTAACAGCTCCTCCCTCACAGGCACTGGGGCTGACCTTGAACTGGCTGTTTTTTGCCCGTGGTGACTTCCAGCGAGCTACAGATGCACTGAGAAGAGATATTGCAAGCAGTGACAGGGAAAACAGGGTCGTCCGCAGAGCCCTGAATGACAGGATCATGAAGGTGGGTATCTGCAACTGGTTTTCCTTTCTTCATGAAGGAAGAGAGTGCTGGCTGGGATGGGCATCTTCCTTAGGAGCCATGGGCACTGTGCAGACCAGTATCTCTTCCACTTGCTTAGTGTCAGCGTGACTGACTTCTGACCTTGCTATCAGGAGAGGGTCTGGCCCCTGAAGAGCTGCTGCAGGAAAGGGTTGGGTGGGGATCAGAGTTTGCGAGCTTGTGATGGAGCATATTAGGAAAGAAAAACTTGGGAGGTGAAAGTATAACCCTAAATTTTCACCTCTGCTCCAGGTGGAGTATGACTTCCTCTCCCCATACCTCTCACCAAAAGATACTCCCTTTCGCCACATCTTCTTCGGCAAAGGCTCCCACACCCTGCAGAGTCTGCTGGAGAACCTGCAGCTGCTGAGAACCAGCAGGGACAGCGTGGACGTGAACATGCTGAAAGAGCAGCTGGCCCTGGTGACCTGGACCATTAAAGGGGCTGCCAATGCTTTAGTGGGTGATATCTGGGATACAGACAATGAATTCTAGACATGGCAAACACCTGGTTAAGGTACAGAATTAGGGAAACCCACTCCCTAACGTGGCTTTTTTTTTTTGGTAGATTTTCTGGCAACAAATCTCTTTTGACCAAATTTGAGCATAAAATTTAAATCTCACCTTGACAAATTCATAGGAGGCAGTTTTAAGGCAGGTACCAAGATTACCATGAAATCTCCCCTGACCAGGTTTCCATCTGGCCATAGCCCAAAACTGGTCATGTACAGCTGCTTGTGGGGCTTGCTCTCCATTGTACTTAAGAACAGCTCAGGTGACTCCTGAACTGGTACCTTGAGTGGGGAGGTATTTCATCTATTTAGGGTTTTAATTGTTGGCCCCCTAAACCTAGTGACAAAACAGGGAATGGATTCCTCTTATTGCTTGTAATGAGGATCCCTTCTCTGGCAGGGAACTGCAGAGATCAACCTGTAGTTCAAAAATAAAACAACCTAGTAATAGCCCGCAAGTGCTGGATTATCAGCAAGCTCTGAAGTGCCTGGCCTGCCTTTACTCAACAGCAGGGTCTCAATGACATCTTGGAGGCTTGCTTCTGCCGAGGCATGTCTCAATACCCAGGGAAAATGACCCAAAGATTATCTAATGCCCCCTTTTGTATCCTTAGCTGGCACCTCAGCAAGTACTGCAGCATTGAGAAATGGCTCTAGACTGGCACTTCAGACCTTGCTGCTCTGGGGCCTTTTGTGAAATCGAGTCTCTTGCTGGCCAAACCCTGTTTGACTGATGCCATTTTGCAGGAAGGCTCTTGTTTGGCACTGAGATATTTATTTGTTTATTTATTTATCAGTGACAGCGTTCACTATAAATGGTGTGTTTTTTTATAGAAGATAATTATCGGAAGCAGTGCCTTCCATAATTATGACAGTTATACTGTCGTTTTTGAATAAAGCAGCATCTGCTATTACAATCAAACATGATACTGGAACTTTGCATTTAAAATAATCTAAACAGGCCCCTCAAAAAAGTTTTTGAAAACTAGCAATTAAGCTTTCTGTGGCAAAAACACCCTTCTGGAAGGAACTTGAAAGTGTAAACCTGGTAGTGCATCTCCGGGTTGCGCTCCAAAGTGATCCTTGAAATGCTGAAAACCCAGGTGGGAACTCGCATACTAGAAATTTGCCTTCCCTGCGGTGTCCGTGCCCCTCTGGGCTTCGGACTCCCTCTTCACCCCCCTTTCTGGGCGCTGTGTGCTTACATGGGGAGCAAAGCTTCCTTCCTGGCCCCGGTGGAGGGTCTTGCTGTGTAGCTGTAGCTCCACCCATGGCAACGCACGCAAACTTCTTGTACCTCGGATTAGGCGTTGGCCCGATTTTTAAATGGCAGCTTCCTGCAAACTTCCAGTACTTTATGTATCATGAAACCTAACTGACATTATCGGGAGCAGTGTCTTCCATAATGTGTAAAGAACAAGGTAGTTTTTGCCTACCACAGTGTTATATCGGAGGCAGTGACCTCCATATGTTGCACTATGGGTGTAAGTAATTATCGGGGACAGTGTTTCCCATAATTGTTCTATGCTTATCATGCAATGTCATCTGCGAAGCTTGATGGTTAGTATCTAACATGGATCAATTTCCTGCAGTCCTATTTTTTCACTCTCCTGTGGTGATGCAGATACAAACTTTGGTCTGTTATGTACTTCCCTAGACTCTACCTTCTCCGTAGGCTGAACTGTTTCAAATAGCTGTGCTGTCTTGAAGTGGCTTTCTGCCTCCAGTCACAGGACTGGTGTTTGAATGTTTAGTGGAAGCTAGGCTAGTTAGACTGTGTGCTCTGTGATTTAGTGAACTTCCTTAAAATCAGTTACAAAGACCTGGGGAATTAAAGGTGAATGTAGGGCTTGGGGCTGACTGCTCTCTGGAGGGCTCTTGGTCACAGCTCTAGATGGGTGTGCGTACTACTTAAGAGACTAGCCTGCTTTGGCACTGGGGCGATGCTGGTGTGCATGCATGGGAAGCTGCTTGCTCCCCAGGTCTTGCTGAAAACTCCAGTCTTGCCTCCTGGGTGTTGTGTGGAGGTGGGGGGGGAAATTGGTGGTACCTTCCTCATGGTGTGCCTCTGCTCCATGACCCGAAGCTGAACACTGCTCCTGCGTGACACCTGCTAAACTGCACTGCCTGTTCCCAAAAAGCAGCTGGCTGGCTGTCGCCAGCCCTGTACTCTGTAAACAGCTTGATCTGGTGTTTAAACCTAAAGCAAGTGACCTGAGCCCCAGCAGTAGTCCTTGAGGGAAAGAACGTTGTTCAGCTGGAGCGGAGACCTGGGTATCTATAAGGAAGGGGTGAGGACAAGGTCCCCATGTAGTCACTGAGCTCAGTGCTCACCAACTTGGAGGGCTGGATTTTCATCTGTCGCTCTAGAAGCCTGATGCCCAGGCTTGTGCAACATCTTGTTCTTCCTTAACTACCCTGCTCTCTCTAAGGCATGTGTACAGCCCTGTCTGTGCTACTGTTTCCTGGTGACACTTCTCTGGATGGCATTTAAGAGCTGCTGTCTGAGAGTCCTCACTGTAGTGTTTGCATGCATCTTGATGTCAGACTTAATCATGTGCTTTATAGCCAGCAGAGAAAGATGAAGCCTGTCTCCTGCCTAGGCAGCACAACTGTGACTGCTGAGATGTTGGGATGCCTTGCTCAGTGCTGGCATCTGACTGGTGTGGGGTGCTAAACTGTTTCTGGGTTACCTGCTGTCTGCTTGAATAAAGTTTTAAAGCTTGAACACTCAACTCCTCTTGTGGGTTCTTGCAAAGCCACACTGCTGTTGTGGCTGTGGGTGAGCTGGGGCAGCTGGAGGGAGGCTGTTCTGCCCCATCAGGGCTGGTAACTGGCAGCTTTGGTACCACCTCATTGATGTGCAATAGCAAGTCCAAATTTTACCATGCTGCACAGCTCTGAGCCCTGCCTCACTGCAGGCAACTGGGGTGAGGAGGACCCTGGCACTGAGGTGGAGGAGCAATGTATGCAAACCTCCCAGCCACCCTTCTTCTTCCGTGACCGTGTCCTGCCTGCTGCCTCTCAGCCACCCTCTTGATGCTGAAGAGCCTGCCTGGATGTCAGCAGGAGGATGAAATGTCAGACTGCCCGCCGGCCACAGCTTTGCAGGTCCCTGCTGGTGAGAAGATGGCTGGGTAGGGCTGTGGGTGGCCTTGTCTGTGGCCCAGGAAGCGAGAGCTGTCTCCTGCCTCGTCCCTGCTCCTCATCACCCCCCTGCAGCTCCCCTGGGTCAAGGTGCAGATGGGTATTTATTTGGTTACTGCTTAGAGCCCCAGAGAGCTCTGGTGCAGCGGGAGCTGCATCCCTGGGCCCAGAAGCCTGCTGAGGTGAGACTGCACCCGTTTGAGGCTTCGCATTTTACATACGCTCTGCTTTTCTCCACTCTCTTCCCCCACGGCCGGTGCCAGTCTCACCTCCTGTGTTACAAGCCCTGCGTACCCCGTGAAGATGCACCCTTTGGGGTGGGAGGCAACTTCTCCAGGATCCCTGCTTGCCCCTTATGGGCTGTCCCGGCATACCTCTGGTCCCTCCTCTTCCAACAGGGATGATTTACTTGTTGGAAACACGTTGTTTCCCGCATCTCCCTGCCCAAATCTGGCAGGGCTCCTCTCCCTGCAGTGGCTGTGCACAGCACCCCGGGGGGGCAGGGCCGGGGCTGCGCGGAGCTCTGCTGCAGCCGGGCAGAGCCGGCCCCGCCGGGGCGGCAGGGAAGGGGGGTGCAGCCCCTCCTCACGCACCTAGGAGCAAGAATTTGGGGTGCCCCTTGGCAGCGCAGGGCAGGCCGTGCCCCGCGTCCCGCCTCCCCCCAGTCCCCGCAGCGGAGCGGTCCCGGGGCCTGGGCGCTGTTCGGCGGTGAGTCTGTCCGCCCCGCGGGTGCACCTGTCTGTCCGTCTGTCCATCCATCCCCGCGCCTCACTCCTCACCCACCCCTCTGCCCGCCCGTCCCGTCCCGTCCCATCCCGTGCCACCCCCCCCCCCCCCGTTACGTAAAGCGGCGACGCGGCGCCTTTAAGAGCGGGG
>JANZLQ010000089.1:30822200-30845077 GCA_026212715.1 Elanus axillaris
CCCCGACTGCGTGGGGCAGAGCAGGACCAGCATCGTGTGGTGCAGGCATTGCCCCAAGGCTCCTGCATAATTTGGGGCAGCTGGGAGGAGGAGGAAGGGGCGCATCTTTTTGGGTCCAAATGGGGAGCTTTGTTCCCCACCACCCACATCCCTGGCACCTCCTGGAGCAGGGGCCATGCAGGGTGGGAGGCAGAGCACGCTGCCGGCATAGGGTTGGGATCCTGGGTTGCCCTCCTGGTTGTGTGCCACTGCCTGCCTGCGTGGCCTTGGGCGAGTCATCTTGCCTCCTCCCTGTCACCAGGGCAGGCGCGTGTTCCCCTCACATCCCCTCGTCGGTAACGAGGTCCTTTTTATTCTTTAGGGCCGAGAATTACTGGTGGCGGGGTCAGAATAAGCGGACCCTAAAAGTGGGCCAGTTCCCCCGAAACACGGTGACCTCAGTGGCAGGACTGTCGGCCCACGACATCAGCCAGCCGCTTAAAAACAGCTTCATCCACACAGGCCATGGAGACACCAACCCGCAGCACTGCTGGGGGTTTCCCGATAAAATTGATGAGTAAGAAACTTTCTGTCTTCTCTGCATCCCCTGCCTGCTCCCTGCCTTCCCCACTGCCTGCTGGGCACAGGAGCGAGCTGTGGCTTGGCCCCCCCTTGAAGCATCTTTTCTCCCTGCTGTACTGGGGACAGTGGCTCTGGGTAGGATCCTTGCGGCTGGACTAACTCACTCACCTCCTCTTACTAATGGGGTCAGGTACATGGGGGGCTGCTGTGCTTGTGGGGGGCTATCCTAGGGGGGAGCATCTTCTCCCAGCTCTGCAGCCCCTCGTGGCTGTCCTGGGGCAGGGGGACATCAGTAAGCACCACCCTAGAGGTGGCCACATTACCCCAGTGCTTTTGGGGTGTCCCAGGGCTGCTAAACCTGCGCCTTTCAGCGCCTGCGTGGAGGGAAGCCATGGCAAGGGTGCAGCTGGGCCCCACGCTTTTAACAGCATGAATCCTCTTAAAAAGGAAAATACGAAAAAAATCCACTAAAATGCTTCTTTTTCTCCCATGCTCCATCAGGAGAGACCCCAGTTGGTCTGGAAGGGGGAGGGAGGTCGGGTGCCTGCACCCCGGGGCACCCTGTGCCCCCTTGCCAGGTGGGACTGGCTGTGCCCAGCGTGGGTGCTGGCACCGGGGGGCAGTGGGCAGGGGTGCCTTGGCTCAGGGCATGGGGGGTCTCTGCCAGCGCTGGGCTGGGGGGACGTGGGAGGGCTGTCGGGGGGGGGCAGGATAGGATTTCAAAGCTTGGAAACCTTCTGCTGGGTAGAGTCAGCTCCTGCGCTGGGCTCGGTGCATCCCTTGGGATCGTGATCCCCACTGCCGTTCGGCATCCCAGCCCCGGGATGGCTCTGCCAGTGTCCTCAGTCCCAGCCTGACATCGACCCCCCCCACGTTGGCCCTTGCTTCAGGCTGTGCCAGCAGCCCTGGGAGGGTTGAACCGAGGCACCGCGCACACGGACCTGGCTCGTGCCCCGGCAGGCCTCCCCGCGCCCCGCTGCGTGGGCACAGGCACTGGGTACGTGCCGCCCGGGCCGCCGAGAACGCACCGAGCTCGGCACACGCCCAGGCCTTCAGGCTCCGCCGGCTCCCACCGGCTCCCTGCCTCACCACGCCTGGCTTGCGACGGCTCGCCCGGGCCTCCCGGCACCCTACCGGCATGCCGTACCGGGGTGCCGTGCCCTGGGCGCAGCATCGTGCCGCGGCACCCCGGCGTTGGGAGGGTGTCCCGGGCACCACACCCTGCACAACTTCCCTGGGCATGGCACCCAGGTTGCAATCCCCTGGGTACGGCACACCGTGCGCGTGGAGCTGGAGAAGGGTGGGTGACGCCGGGATGGCACCGTGCTCTGTGCCGTAGCACTGAAAGCCTCCGGGGTGTTGCAGTGCTCCGACGTTTGCAGGGATGGTACTCGCTGGTACATGGTAGAGGGGCTGTGGGGTGTCCTGAGGGAAGTGGTGTGGGAGTGACGGGTCCTACGTGGTCCCTGCTAACCCCCAGGTGCTCTTCTACTCTCTCCCCACAGGCTGTACCTGGGAAATCCCATGGACCCTCCTGACATTTTAGGTGTGGACTTGAGTGCTGCCAGACCCACCCAGCTTCCAGGCAGGGCTAAAAGTGAGTGGGTTTTCCCCTTTACCCCCTGTCCCTCAGCTGCACGAAGCCCTGTCCCCATGCCCCGCTGCCACGATGATGGGCTAGACTCTCTCTTTTCTGCCTCTCTGCCGACACTTGCTTTTTGCAGACCTGGGGGGAGCTGGTGTGACGGGGCGCGTTGTCACCTGGCCGTGTGCCGCTGCCAGCAGCGTGGGCGGCGGGTGGCTCTGCCTGGCTGGACTCTGCCCCACTGCCCTTCGTCCAGGTCCCTCATCCCGTCCCAGCTTCCTGCAGCTGGGCTTCCCACTACAGGGGATCTCAGCGGAGCTGCCACAGGGAGGGAACTCAGACACCATGCGTGTACTGCAACCCCCCTAAAACCTGCAATTTCCCTTGGGGGGCTTCCAACTGGGATCCTCCGTGCACCCCACTGGTGACAGGGGACATGACGAAGCATGCATCCCGCTAATGAGCGCCCCAGCTGCCGCTTGCTCCGCGTGCTTACCCCACGCCTCCCCTCCTCTCGGGCTCTCTCTTCTCCTGCAGGGCAGCCGCCTCCACGCCCGCCTCAGCCTACCATCCTGCTCACCAGTAAGTTGGGCTTTTTCGGGTGCTGCTCTCCCTCCTTCGTGTCGCCCTTCTTTTCTCTCTTAGCTCCTTTCACCCCTTCTGCCCCCTTACCAGGTACCACGTGCACCTATGGGTGATGGCATCTGTGGTGGGGACACAGATATGGAGCAGGGTGGCCAGCCTGGGGCCCTTCCCCACCCCAGGGCCCCCCAGCACCCTGCCCAGTGCCCTGGTGTTGCGTTGCTGCACCCAAGGGAGGGAGCAAAGGTGGCTGAAGCTATGGGGCAATTTGGGGGCTTGGGGATGCAGTTGCTCCCCCTTGGACCCCAAGGATGGCTGCTGGGACCCTCATCATCCCTTTCCATCACCTCGTAGAGCCCTGCTACGACCCGGTCAGTGAGGAGGAGGAGGGTCTGCCAGGTGGCCTCCGGAAGCTCTGCCTGAAGAAGCCAGGCGCAGGGAAGGGTCTGCGACCGGTCAAGCCATCGGCACGGGTACCGGGCACTAAGGTGGGCGAGCGGCAACCTGGCCAGCTGCCGAGTGAGGGACCGGCAGGTGGCGAGGTGACCCTCATCGATTTTGAGGAGGAGGTGCCTCAAGGTAGCCCATCGCCAGTGGGGGAGCTGACCGCCCCGTCGTTGGCCAAGCTGGCCATGGAGGCCTTCTCATTGCTGGACAAGACCCCGCCGCAGAGCCCCACACGGGCTTTACCCCGGCCCCTCCACCCCACGCCAGTGGTGGACTGGGATGCCCGCCCTTTGCCCCCACCGCCCGCCTACGACGACGTGGCACAGGACGAGGATGACTTTGAGGTCTGCTCCATCACCAGCCCCCCAAGCCGGCGGGGCAAGACCAACTACGGCTTTGTGGATGAGGGTGAGCGGGGACCAGCACTGGAAGACAACCTCTTCCTGCCCCCCAAGGAGACAAAGCAGCCCAGCCTGACACAGACCACAGAGCTCTTTGAGGAGCTGCAGCAGGAGTGCATGAAGAGGCTTAATGTCCCCCTGGGATCGTCTGCCCCCACCGATGACAAGCCCCAAATCCCCCCCCGTGTCCCCATCCCACCCCGACCTCTACGCCGCAATGAGCCCGGGCGCTGGTCAGGGGACCTTTCCCCAGCTTCAGGAGGTGAGGAAGACCGGCCGCCCCAGATTCCCCCCCGGGACCCACTGTCGCAGCCCAGCTCCCGGACGCCCAGCCCCATGGCTCTGCAGGTGGGCTCCCCCCAGCAACGTGCTGCCCTCTGCTCCTACCTCTCCACCTCACCGGGGAAGCCCATGCCCACCACGCAGAGCTTTGCCCTTGACCCCAAGTACGCAACCCCCAAAGTCATCCAGGCACAGGGCAAGGACTGCTCCAAGGGACCCTGCATCCTGCCCATTGTGAAGGACGGGCAGAAGGTCAGCAGCACCCACTACTACCTGCTGCCTGAGCGCCCTGCCTACCTGGACAAGTACGAGAAGTTTTTCAAGGAGGCCAAAAGCCCCGAGGAAGTGCCGGCATCCCGTTTGGTCTCCACAGCCACCGTCCGTCCCATGGTGCAGCAGCCGCTTCCAGACTGCAAAGCCAACTTCTCCTCCAACAACAGCAACCCTGGGCCCAAGTGCCTGGTGAAAGCCTCCTGCAGCCTCCAGAAGATAGTCTACGATGGGCCGGATGGCTGCCGCCCCGCCGACAAGATCCGGCTGGTAAGTGGCATCCCCAGCATCTGTGAGCAAGAGGGGATGTGGTGGTAGTGGGCTGGGTGGGGCAAGAGCCATCCCTACCCTGTGCCTCGGTTTCCTAAAGTTCAACCCTGGGGGGCTGGCTACAAGGCTGTGGGACAGAAGTGTCGCTGCAACTCCAAAATGGGGATCACAGACCCTTTTAACCCAAATTAGCCCTACCCACAGCCCCAGGAAGGGAGGGGAGGAAGGTGGCCGTCACTATGGTCCCCTTGGGCCCTCTGAGCTGGGTCTGTGGTGGCCAGGAGTCTGCACCTAAGCCCGGGAGAGGCTGAAGATCCCAGGGATGAGGATGGTCCGGTCCCAGCTCCAGCCTGATGGTGCTTCCTAGAGACAGAGCTGGGATGGGGGGCAGCCCTGGTGCCCCCCTGCTCCAGCCACAGCCTCCTCGCTGCCTGGGGCTGGTGGCAGATGCTGACCGCAAGCTCCCCACAGGTGCAAGACACTGTGCATGGCGTGACCACTGAGGAGTGCCAGGCAGCCCTGCAGAACCATGGCTGGAGTGTCCAACGGGCCATCCAGTACCTGAAGGTACCGCACACCCCCATTGCCCCGTCCCGGCTCCCACAGGAGTGGTGGCACCTCTGTCACCCCCCCTCACTGTGCCCTGTCCCCTTGCAGGTGGAGCAGCTCTTCTGCCTGGGGCTGAAGTCCCGTGTCGAGTGCCACCGGGTACTGGAGATGTTTGACTGGAACCTGGCCCAGGCCAGCTCCCACCTCCTTGATCCCTACAGCACCGCCCGCCAGAAGTAGGGGAATGGAGGGGGGGGTTTTGGGCGGGGTGGGGGGATCCTCCATGCCACACTGCTCTTGGCCAGCTGGCATCATCACCCCTCCAGAGCTCATGTCCTCTCTTCTCCTTACAGGCGGTGACAGCGGGGATGGGGCGAGCTGCGTTGGATCCGGAGCAGGCATCTCACCATGGGGCCACCTGCCCGGTGCCCACCCCCATGCAAGCAACCTGCTGCTGGACTCTGGACTGAGCCCCTGTTTGGGGGATGGGGACACCCCAAAAGGGAGCCTGCTCAGTGCTCCAGACTTGCTGGGGTGCCTGCACTCTGGCTTTGGCGATGAGCTCCGTCCCCTGGCCCCTTGTTGAATTGTTTTTGTAAAGAGAAATGTAATTTTAATATATATATATTATATATATATATAAAAAAAATATTCTATGGAGAGGAGAGTGCTCGTGGCTGTCTCCCAGGTTCATCCCTGCCAATGCACAGGCACAGGCCATGTCTTCATGGGTGCTGGCTCCTCCCTGCAGGCAGCCAGGACCAGGGATGGAGCCCTGGTGCAGGGTGCCCAGGAGGGGATGCATGTATGCTGTGGGGCCCAGCAGGCGCTGGGGATCCCCAGGGAGCTGTATGACACAGGCACCTATAACCCCCCCCCCCCCCAGTGATGGCTCCCAGGCTGTTTTTGGGGTGCAAAGGTCTCCCTATCCGGGGCTGCTGGAGTTATTCACATGCTGTCCCACCCCCAGATCCAAAGCTCGAAGGCTGGGTGTGGTTTAGCCCCCTCCAAGCGGGCAGTGCTTGGCTCATGGTGATGCCCCCATGCAGGGGAGCCCCTGGCACCCAATGGGACTCAGCTCCCGGCTGCCGCCTGACTCATGCCCGGGCAGGGAGTGGCGGGACCTGCGTCGCACCCCCACCCACGCGAGGGGCGTTGTGCAACTGGATGCCACCACGCAGCCAGAGCCAGGTGCTGGGGGGGAGGTGGGGGGCTGGCCCCCATGGGGTCCCAGGCCAGGTGGCAGTGCTGACCCCCCCAAGTGGGTGTCAGAGCCCCTTAGCTGGGTTCCCTCAGGTGCCACCTTACAGCAGCATCAGGAAGGGGTCTCCGTGCAGGTGGAGGAGCACCTCTGTGCCCAAACCCACCAGCTCCATGGGTGCTGGTGGTCCCCAGGATGCCCTCTGCTCCAGAGCTGGTGACTTCAGAGGAGAGACCCCGTCACACACAGCAAGTTGCCTGGCAGCAAGGACTGCCTCAGCATGGCCGTGGGTCCCTCCCTGGCCACATCACCTATGTGCACCCACAGCTTTGCTCATCTCTGGTCCCCTGGCCTTCCCTGAGCATGTGGATGGGGGG
The DNA here is from genome assembly GCA_026212715.1 of Elanus axillaris. Lineage (NCBI taxonomy): Eukaryota > Metazoa > Chordata > Aves > Accipitriformes > Accipitridae > Elanus > Elanus axillaris. The sequence goes on from JANZLQ010000089.1 coordinate 30,828,726, forward strand.
ATTTGCTGGTGCTGCTGTGGGCACTGCCATGCATACGTGCTTTGGGCTCTCTGTGCCTCAGTTTCCCCATCTAAGGTGCAGCTACCGTGGTGTGGCAGCCAGGTGAGATGGCTGTCAATGAAGCGAGGAAGGCACGCCACCTTCAGTGACTTATTTCCCCCCTTAAATGATCCTGGAGCTGGGCTAGGCCCTGTGAAGAAGCAAACGTGTTTGCTGCAGTGGCCTCCCTGGATCTCTACACAGCCGGGTGCGCCTGGCCTCTGTCCCTGGTGGAAGGTGACCTGCAACCCAGGGCAAGGCCAGGTCCTGCTGCCCATGCAGGAACAACCCCCCCGCCAACCAGGCTTGCGTGGGTGTTTGCGGTGATGGCACAGATAACCCCTGCACGCAGGGCCCTGGGCAGCAGTGCCGGCAGTGCCAGGAGTGGGGCCGGGGCCAGGTTAACGCACGGGACCCCGAGGCAACTGTGGGAGGCTGCTCCTTCCTTCTTCCTCCTTGGTGTCGAGCCAAGCCCTGCCAGGGGTTATTGGCCGTGCGGCCGAGCGTGGCGGGGACCCAGCAGAAAATGGGGGGGTGGATGAGGGGGGTGCAGGGCCCCATGCTGGCCCACCCCTCCCAGAGGTGCTGGGGACCCCTGTCCTCATTTGCCATCCCAGGGCTTTTGGGCCAGGTGGCTTTGCAGCCCATCAGGTGCTCCCTAGGGGTTGGGGACCCCAACCTTTGGTGTCAACCATGGGATCACCCTGGGAAGGGCCTTAAAACCTCCCACTGCAACATGGGCGTCCCCCAGTGTCAGTGGGTCCCCAGGACTGGGACGTGGGGACATGGAGTCGTCAGTGCCCCAGGCAGGGCACGTGGCGTCCCCGTCATGGGGGGAGTGCTCACCGGTGGAGCCACCCTGTTGCGTAGTTCCCCCGACACAGAGAGAGCTGCAGCCCTGTCCCTGCAGCCGAGGAAGCACCATGGGGTGCCAGCGACAGCAGCTGCTCTGGAGCTGGGCGCTGTGGGGGCTCTGGCTGCTGCCAGGTAAGTGCCAGGGTCGCCTGCACCGCTGCCGGGCTGACCAGGTGGCTGATACCCTCTGGGTGACGGGCGATGGGTGACGGGCTGCGAATAATTCTCCGGCTGCTCGAATGCTGCAAGTCTGAGCCTGAAAGCCCAGCTGGGGTTTTCCCCATCTCTGCCTGCTGGTGCCACAGCCTCAGAATGGTCCCCCAACTGTGGCAAGGGAAGGGAGTGGGTTGTAGGTCAAATGGGGACTCTTGCCAATGGGGAAGGTGCCTGCCTTGTTCTTAGCATTGGTCCAGCTGTAGGTTCTGGCGTGGGGACCAGCCCCAAGGGCTGGGGGCACCTTCTTCCCACAGAATGGGGTGATGGGGACCCTAGGCTGGTGTTTTTTCCTCATCCTGTCCTCACCTTCCTGCTCTGCTGCTAGCACAAGCAGGGGAGATGGGGAAGCAGCCCATTGACCCCACACCAGCCCCAGCAGAGCTAGGCAGCATCTCCCCTGTGGCCGACGGCACCAGTGCAGAGCTGCCTCTGGACCTGGGCGTGTGCCAGGCATTCCCCACCACCACGGCCACCGGGCCGGAGCACCCCTCTCCTGCTGGCAGAACCGCCATCTCTGCAGGCAGCCATGGCTCAGGTAAGGCTGGCAGGCAGCTGGCCGCAGGCAGGTTCCTGCCTGCTGGGGCTGTGGTGGGGTTGATCCAGCTGGGTCTGCCTTGTCTTGCTCCGCAGGCAGCCTGGTGCCACAGGTGACGGCAACAACACTGGTCTCAGCCAGGACTACTGGTGAGCAGGGAGTGCCTCCCAGCATGGCAGCTCTCCCTGGGGGTCTGGCAATGCGAGGCAGCCCCCAGGCAGGGGCAGGAGCTGGGGTCTCCTCTCCAGACACTGCCAGCCCCCCGACCACTGTCTCTCCTGCTCCCACCACTACTTCGCACTGGCAGCTTCCATCCCTTGTGCCAACAGGGCACATGGTGGGTCTTGCCACAGGCAGTGGCGGTGCTGGGCCAGTCACAGCTACATCGTCCCCAGCTCCAGGTGTCCCTGCTGTAATGGGGACAAGCAAACCACCATCAAACAGCAGCACTGCTCCCAAGCAGGTTCTGGAAGTGTCCAGAGTGGCTCTGGACAGCATCCCTGGAGAGCCAGTCCTGGGAACAACTGTCCCCATGCACAAAGGGACTGTGGCCGAACCACCACTCATGGATGCTGCTGGTGAATTGAGAAGAGGCCCCCCAGCACCAGGCGGAGGTCTGTCCCCACCAGTGGCACACATCCCAGCTGCTCATCCAGTGCCAGGGACAAAAGCGTCTTCCTCAGTCGCTGGCAAATTGACTGATGCCAATGAGTTGGTGCAGCTGGGTGATGTGGTCACTGCGGAGGGGACACTGGGGACAGCATGGACCGCAGTGCCATTGCTCCCCCAGGATGAGCAGAGCACAGGGACATCACTTCCCAGCATCGGCAAGAGCTCTGCTGAGCTACATGCAACTGCTGTGTTCCCATCCCAGAAGGTCACTCCGGGGCTGGACGAAGCCACCTCACCTCTGGCCACAGCAGCCAGCATCTCTTGGGATGTGGGCAGCCCCATGAAGCTGGCAGCAGCCTCAGCCAGCTCTGCCACTGGCCTCCCCAGGGGTCCCCGCACCGCAGCCACAGAGGGAGCCAGGACCGCGGCTCCACCATCTGCTGACCCCCCAAGCGCATCCTTAGCAAAGGTCACCTTTTCTTCTGCCACCATTGGCATCAGCATGGCTACAGAACCAGGGACACATGCCTTATCCAGTGCTGACCACAAGGCCTCGCAGGACACAGGGAATGTGCTGCCTACTCAGCTGCCTCCAGCCCTCTCACCCTGGCTCCCCGGTGGTGCCGTGCCAGGCGCAGGAGAGACGCTTCCCCCCAGCCACAGCGTAGCCCCCGGCACTGCTGGAGATGGGCTGCCTGGAGCCAATGCTGTCACCCACCCCCAGGCCACCGCACCAGCTCTGGGCACAACGGTTATGGCAATGGATGTCACTGCTGCAGAGCATGTCCCCACCACGACATTCCTAGCTCTGGGAAGCACAGGTGCTGAGCTGGTGTCCATCAGGAGTGAGCCCAGTGCCAGAGCCACAGCCAGCACCACTTCCCCAGAGGCCAAAGCCACCCCAGTGGGGCTCAGCATGAGGCTGACCCCCCCCCCAGCTCCTGCCAGCCCTGGTGGTCCCTCTCCAGGGCCCTTTGTGCACTCCACAAGGTCTCTGCTCCCCCAGACACCCTCAGCAGGCCCTGGGGCCACCACGGCAGAGATGGCTGCAGATGGATCCCCTCCAGACAGACCCAGTGTGGCCACATCCTTATCCCTCATGGATGCTAGTGGAACAAATCCAGATGGGGCCCCTCGAGCCACTGCTGTGCCAACATCTTCCCTCGGTGCATATGGCATCAGGACTGGTCCAGCTGCCAAGCCATTCTCCCTTGTTAACAACACTCCAATTAGTGAAGCAGGGATGGGAACAGCATTGCTGGCCAGTGGCGATGCCACCACAATGCTGTGGGACACTGGAGCCACCCCAGCTGTGCCTGATGCATCTCCCAGCCACAGGCAGCCTGGTCCCACTGCGGGCTCAGCACCCCCAGGAACTGGTATCACCCCTGGACCTGCACTAGCTCCACCACTCCGGGCTGGGCCCCAACATGGGGCAGTGACGTGGTCACCCAGCGCTGCACCAGGCATGGGCACAACTGTGCCACGCACCCCAGGAGTACACAGAGCAGCCAGCATCCCTGCGGCCTTGCAAGCAGGCATCCCTCCTCTCCTGGAAGGCAGTGCCACTGCAGGGATGGCTCTGGGGGTGTCCCCATCCAGCATCCCCCAAGAGATGGCAGCAGGCATATCCCCACTGTCCCTGGTCACCCCACCATCAGCAATGGGTGTTTCAGGTGACCCCCGCCCTGATGACAGCACTGTGGGGCGAGCGGTGGGGACGACGTCCCTGAAGGTGGGCATGGAGGAGAACCCAGGTGCCAGTGCAGTGGGGCCAGCTCCCAGCCATGCAGTTGTCACAGCCGGGCCATCACCAGAGCCACCTGCCCGAGGGACTGACGCTCCTGAAACCAGGCCCCCAGCAGATCTGCCTCTCCTGGTGTCCAGGGGTGGTCGCTTGGCCCCACCAGCTGTGGCTAACCCCAGCCCAGCGTTGGCCACAGCCAGCCCCCCCCCCAACACCACGACTAGCAAGAGACCCCAGCCCACGACATCGCTGCCCCCTGAAAATGCAGCCATGGAGAGAGGCAGAGGCAGGTCCCAGCTGGCAGGACATGGCAGCACCACGCGGGCAGCTCCGGGCTCAACCCCGGTTGAAAACACAAGGGCAAGTGCCACAACAGGTACCCCCAACAGCGGTCACACCACCCTGGGGACAGTCCCACCGCCACCACCCCCTGCCACAGCCAGCATCACTGCTCAGCCAAGCGTGGCTGCATTGGACCACAGCTATCACGCTACTGAGCCCACCATGGACACAGACGCAGGCATGGACTTGGACAAGGACACAGTTCCTCCCACCATGGAGAACAGGGCCATGGGGCTGCCCACTCCTATGGCTGGGGTGGCCGAGCCAGGCACCAGCAATGCCGCCCCCTTGGCACGCTCTACCTCGGGCAGCAAAAGCCCTATAGCAGTGGCCATCATGGGCATGGTGTCACCCACAGCTCCAGAGCTGGTTATAGCACCTTCCCCTGGCTTTGCTCACAACACCGCTGAGCCAGGTGTCACTGTGTCCCCTCCTGTCCCAAAGAACACCCATCCACTGGTGGTGACACCCTCTGTCACCCCCAGCATCACCGTCACTGGTCCAGCAGCAGGACCTGGTGATGGCAGCCTTGACAAGGTCACAACACCCCCCTCTGTTGTCCCCAGCAGTGCCACTCCACACAGCCCCCATGTCACCCTGAGGCCATCCCCTGAGGCCACTGACAGCACCCATGACCCAGCCTCAACGGGTCTCAGCCTGGTCACTGAGGATGAGCCCATGGCCAGGGTCTCCTCACTGGCTGTTGGCCACACACATGCACGGGAGACTACAGCTGCATCCTGGTCAGGTCCTGGGGGGAGTACCACTGCCCAGGCGGACACCACCCACTCTGAAAGTGGTGCCGAGGGTGCAGCAACCCTAGTCAGCACCAACAGTGCCCATGGGCCTGTCTCCAACACTGCTGGCAGGACCCCAGCCACCATGCCAGCCACTAGCATGTTCCTCAGCAACACCATCCCACCAGCCACCTCAGCCAGCGGGGACACCTTCGTGTTGACCAGGGCCACCACAGCCATGCCATCTGCTGCAGCAAAGGCCACCAGCACCAGCAGTGCCCTGTCCCTTGCTGTAACACACAACAAGGCAGGCAGAGGCGGGCGACCTGTCCTATCCCCAGCAGAACGTAACCCCTTGGTGGAAACAACTGCTGGGTCCTGGAGCATCCTCAGTCCCAGCCCTGCCATCACGGTGCCCAGTTCACTCATCCCCAGCCTGCACAGCCCAGCAGAAGAACCAGCAACAGCCCCCTCATCCCTGCTTGGTGTTGGTGCAAGTGGGGAGCCAGCAGCCAGATGGGCCCCCTCTGAGCCAGAAACAGGCACCACTTCTCCCATGGCTGTCAGCAACCGTGCCATGGGACAGGCAGCGACCACGTCATCTCCCGGCTTCTGGACATCTCTAGGGGCACCTGCCTGGGGGGAGAAAACAGCCGTCACTGCAAGGAGAACTATGGCCATCGCTGCTGGGAGCACCACAGCCATCACTGCAAGGCGAACCATGGCCATGACTGTAGGCAGCACCACAGCCATCACTGCAGGCAGCACCACAGCCATCACTGCAGGCAGCGCTGTGCCCATTGCTGTAGGCAGCACTGCAGCCATCACTGCAAGGAGAACTATGGCCATCACTGCAGGCAGCACCACGGCCATTGCTGCAGGCAGCACCACAGCCATTGCTACAGGCAGCACCACAGCCATCACTGCCAGGAGCACCACAGCCATCACTGCAGGCAGCGCAGTGGCCATCACTGCAGGCAGCACCACGGCCATCACTGCTGGGAGCACTACAGCCATCACCACAGGGAGCACCACAGCCATGGCTGCCAGGAGCACTGCAGCCATTGCCACAGGCGGCACCACAGCCATGGCTGCAGGCAGTGCGGCAGCAATCGCTGCAGGCAGCACCACAGCCGTCACTGCAGGGACCATCACAGCCATCCCTGCAGGCAGCACCACAACCATCGCTGCAGGCAGCACCATGGCTGTTGCACCAACAGCCCCTGTGAGCCCAGCCAAGGAGGTGGGAGGTCTCCCAGCCTCAGGCACCGTGGCACCGGTGGGACCACCAGCCACCACCAGTCCTCCCATCAACCCATCTCCTGCCTTTGGGACACAGAGGGGACTGGCCACAGCACCAAGCACATCTGCCTACACCACCGCTGGCCATAGAAACCCTGCCCCTGAGCCCCAGCCCACCCATGGCCTTATCAGTAAGTATCTTTTCTTCTTCCCATGGCAAAGAGCAGGAAGGGGTTGTCAGCCAGCCAAGCACCATGATGGCTGAGGGTATGGCCCAGCCCAGGGTGACTCGTCTGCTTTGCACATTGGGCTGCCAGTTTCATGGGGAAAGGTGAAATAGGATATCTGGGACCATCATATTCCAAGTTTAAAACTGGGTTAAAAATTGGGCTACAAGCCATCAGAGTACTGGTCTGGCCAGGAAGGGCACAGGCACAGCATCCCAGCAGCAAGCAGGTGAGTTTGCTCTGGCCACAGGAAGGATGGAGCAGACAGTAATGGTTCTTCACTTTTTCAATTAATCTCCTGCCCATGTCAGTGCCAGCAGCCTCACTCTACCCCTTCGGCGTGGAGGGAGGGGACCAAGAGTGCATCCAGAGGATGGTGGATTTTAACTCCCCCGTGTTCAAGCCAGAGATTGGATTCCCCTTTGGGAAGTCGCTGCGGGATGCTCTCTATGTGAGTCCCACTGTCACCAAGCACGTAAGGGATATGCAGTCTCTTTGGTAGAAAAAAACCATGGAAATGGAGCAGAAACCGTATTTCATCTGAATGTTAATATTTTTGCAATTTAAAATGGCTGGTTTCTGCTCATCCATGAGGCTAAAAGCCTTCCCAGGAGCTGCCTGAGATGTCAGCAAATAATGAGTTTTTTTGGTTAGTTTACAGACAATGGACAGATCATTTTCCCACCCACGGACAACTACGTCCTCTCCAACCCTAACCCACCTCCTCAGGGCTTCAGCGGCTGGGAGAGTTTGCCGATGGTGGCTGCCTTTTGGGACGATGCAGATTTCTCCCAGGGTGTCGGCACCACCTGGTACCAGGTCAGGGGCACCAAAGATATTCTCCTAAGAGAGCCCAGCTTCCAGCTCACCCATTTAACCCTCTCTCTTGCCAACTGGCAGGAATACTCCACCCTCAGCTCTACCCAAGACCCCCTTGTCCATGACGTGGAAGCAAAGATTGAGAAATACCTGAAAACCCCCTACGTAGCAAAATGGACCTTGAAGGTGACATGGGAGAAGGCTCCAGCATACCCGTCCCAGCGCGATGACACTCAGGTGAGCAGTGGGGGACCCAGGTGATGGAGGGGACTATCACCGGCGATGGCTGGGGCAGGGCTGGACTGCTGGTCTCCCGCAGCTTGATGCAGGCATTTTGGGTCTCATCCCCTCAGTCTGCACTGCAGGGAGAGCAGGGGAGGCTTTAGGGTGCTAAGGGAGTGCCTTGGGTTTCTCCAGACAAGCACCTACCAGGCAGTCCTCACCACTGATGGGAACCATTCCTTCGCCCTGCTGCTCTACCAGGACGGCGGGATGCGGTGGGACTACGCCAAGCTGGCTGAGGGCAACGTGCTGATTGGCTTCTCCAGGTGCTGTGCACATGTGTGGCTGCCTTTTGGGACAGGACTATGTTGGGACCATGGGAGATGTTGTCCCCAGGAGACCCCAGCTCCCACCCCTGGAGCAACCTGTTCCACTTAAACCCTCTCATGCAAACTGCAGCAATTCCCACCCTAGCTGCTCAACGGGGGATGTAAGAGGGTTGTGTTGGGAGGGTGACCTCAAACCTCCTTTCTCCACACAGCGGTGATGGCTATGCCCAAAATAATGAGCTGACTCAAAAACCACCAGCTGTCAAGTACCGACCTGACCAGCACAGCAGCACCGGCACTGGTATGGCACTGGGAGAGCCCTTGGGGTGGGTGGGGATGGAGGGAGCCGTGTGCTCTGTGCCGGGAGCGTGTCTCCAGCACTCATCCCTGCGAGGCAATGGGCCAGTGGAGCCAGTGGGCAAGGGCTGGCCACTGAGAGCAGAGCACGGGTGTCCCATGTCCTGCTGTGGCTTGCCATGGCCACACCGGCTCTAGAGGGAGCCTGGAGACTTCGTGTGAGGTCAATGGCCAGGGACAGTTGTCCCACAGGATTCCCCTTAGCACAAGGCGAGACCCAGGCTGAGCTGTGCTGTTCTCTGGTGATTTCTCCCTCAGGTGTGCGTGGGCTGTGGATATACAGGCTGGACAGTCGCTCCCGGGTGAACTACAGGCTGCGGTGCCTGGCGTGGCTGGAAGCAGAGCCAGCGCCGGCCACCTGGAATGACCAGCTGCCACCATGCCCCTGCTCCCAACCCCAGGCAGAGCTGGACCCCCGCTACCGCCGGAGCAAAGGTGTCAAGCACAGACCCCCAGGGCCAGCTGTGGGGTGGGGGGATGGCAGGGGGTCTCCTTCAGCTCTGGGGGTGGCCACAATCCCTCCACACCATTTCAGTTCTGGCAGACACCTCCATGAGGATGCTGCGCACTGCATCCCCCAGCCCGGCCGGAGCTGGGGTACGGTGTCTGTATCAAGATGGGGGCTTGCTTGAAGGCTGGCAGGAGAGAGCATGGAGCCTCCCCATCCGCCCTGCCACTGGTAAGTGGGCACCAGCGCTCCCTTGCCCTAAAACACCCCGAGCACTGAGCACTCTGCAGGCGCAGTGGGGACCCTGACACCCCCCAGCACCCAGCCACCTTCCTCCACAGACAGGGAGCTGGAGGCATTCGACTGGTGCTGCCGGCGCGTGGGGAAACCTCTGTTCTGTGCCAGGTTTGCTGAGAAGAGACCAAGGGTTGGCTGTGAGGGATACGTGCCGCCCACCCCTGGTGAGTCCGTAGGGCTCTCCCTCTGTGCCAAGGTACTGAGTGGGTGACATGGCTGTACACGGACCCCATGCATTAACTACATTTTGTAGCATTCTGGTGGGGACTGCTGAGCTCAGTGCAGCACCGGGGGCTGCTCTCCTCCATGCAATGACACTCATTTGCTTTTCTTCCTCCCCGCCAAAACGGCTCTGCCTCCTTTGGACCCCAGCTGGTGCCTTCGGGGACCCCCACATCACCACCTTGGATGGACTCACCTACACCTTCAATGGGCTTGGAGACTTTGTCCTGCTGCTGGCCAGCGATGCCCAGACCAGCTTTGTGCTGCACGGGCGCACGGCCCGGACCGGCATGGCCCAGGCCACAAACTTCATGGCCTTTGCTGCCCAGTATAACTCCACCACTGCCACAACAGTGAGTAAGAGCGACCTGGGTATCAGTTTGCACTTCTAATAGGAGAGACCCCTTCGGCAGATTGGGCATCGCCTCTGCATAACCTACAAGTGGCCGGGACCGGAAGAGCATCCCCTCTCCTCTTCCTGCCACCTCCCAGGACCCCAGCAAAGTGCTAATAGCAGTGGGTTGGACTAAGAGTAATGAGACACAGCTCTAACACCTCTTGTAAGCTGGCCAGCAAGGGCCTGGAGCTCTGCAGGAACACGGTCTGCTCCACCCTCTTCATTGCACACACCCTTCACCCTGACCACCAGTCTCCTCTGGACACCTTAGCACAAGCGTGTACTCTTCCTTGCTTTGCAGAATTGCTCCCCACACCCATTTCAGTAAGCAAAATCTCCTGGTGTCACCAGAAGCAGTTGTTGAGCAGTGTGAGGAGGGGAGTCAGAGTCTGGAGCCCACCAGCACAACTCTCCATGCTGCCATGGTCAGCCAAGCAGCAGCAGTGGCCTGTGCGTGCCCCATGCCAGCAGTGACGGGGGAAGCTTGGTGTCCTCTTTTGTGCAATCATCAGAGCTGCTTTATTGTTTGTTTACTGGGGTGAAGAGCCCTGGGGCTGAGCGTCTCTGCTGGGGCTGGAGGAGGATGGGGTTTAGCTCAAGTGTCCCCAGCATGGGGGGACAGCAGGAAAGGAGAAGCAGAGGGGTTGACTGGGACATCCACTGTGATTTGCAGGTTGAGTGGACCTTGGGGAACCAGGGTGACATCCAAGTCCTCCTGAATGACAAAACCATCCAGTTTTCCTATTCCCAAGGTGAGCAGGATGTGCTGTTAAATGTTAAATCTATCTGGGGGGGACAAGGGGTGTCTCCATCCCACAGGGACCAGCCCTGCCCCGTGTGAGGGCAGCCATCCTGAGCTCCATCAAACGTTTCCCACCTGCATCCTGTCTCTGACTCAGCTGGGGTGGATGGAGAGTGTTCCCCTCCCCAAATTCAGGGGCATCCTTTCAGACCCCAGCCTTGTGTGGACTCTTCCTCTGTGCTCTCCCTCTTGCAGACATGGGTGCAGAGGTGTACTACAGCCCTGGTGTCCTGCTGGTCAACACCTCCTCCATCATGGCCGTCTTCGATGGGGCCATTGCTGTCTCCATCTCGGTGGCCTCCGGGATGCTCAGCGTGGTCTGCAGCCTGCCTGATCGGTACCACAATAGCACCAAGGGCCTCCTGGGTGAGGACTTCTGGCACGACTGCAGAGCCAGGGTGCAAAGTCCCCTTCCCACCCTAAAGCAGGCTGGAAAACACTGGGGGAATGTCCTTGTGAGGGCAGGGGCTCCTAGGTCTAAACTAAACACTGGCCAGCACCAGAGAGGACTGTCAACCCTGGCATGGGGGACTTGAGTCCTCTGGTGATGCTCCACCAGGTGTGTGGGACCATGACCCCACAGATGACTTCCAGATGCCGAACGGCACCAGAATCCCTGTGAACAGCAGCGAGGAGGAGATCTACAGCTATGGAATGACCTGTAAGTCCAGGCTTGGGATCCACCTGGATAATCCCCCGTTCCTGCACCTTCTGGCCATGCTTTGGCTGGAGACATTTAGACACTTGCCTGAGCAAAAGTGATGCCAGGGGAGCCCTTTGGTCTCCTCACCGCTCAGTGGAAATGAGCCCTAAAATATAACAAATCTTAAAAACCCAAGGCTGTACCCATCATGTGCTCTCTTGCAGGGGCTGTCAGAGAGCACAGCCTGTTTGCTCAGCCTCTGGACTCACCAGTAATGAACTTCACACCCATCTTCTTGTCTCGACTGCGGCAGGAGAATGAAAGCCAGTACCAGCTGGCAGCCTCACAGTGCCGTGGCAGCAAGGAGTGCATCTATGATTCACTGAGCACAGGGGATGTGGCCCTGGGTCTGGCCACCCAGAGCCTCGCAGCCGACTTCCAGCAGAAGAAAGCAGTACTCAGTAAGTGCAGCGAGCAGATCCGCACCTCCAAGAGGGCACAACTTGTATAACTGGGCAGTGCCCTGCTCCCTTCCTGGGCTCTCTTGCTCCGTTTGAGGCAGGAGAGAAGTCACCAAGGTCTCAGAGTTGCATTGCCTGGCTGGCTGGTCTCCAAGCCTGGGAGATGCCACCATGCTGTGCAACATGAGGGCCTTCTCAGTGGGTCATCATGGCAGTACCTGCCTGGGGTCCCATCCTCACCAGGAGGGACTCAGAGCCAAGGGGTGCCAAAGCCATGTAGCAAACAACCGACTGTGTGCTGGGCTGCTCTTTCCTTAGATGCCTTCCCTCCTGTCATCACTGGTGATGCATCACTCACAGCCTTCAGGACAGAAAGGGTCAGGAGACAGTACCGTGCTGTGGGGGTGGGCGCACGCTTTGTCCCCCACCTCTCACCAGAGCTCAACATATCAGGTAAGGAAGGAAAGATGGGGCAGCTAGGATGGGATGGGATGAGGGGACAGTGGCCACCCAGCTCCTTTCCTCTGCCACCTCCTCTAACTCCCACCTCTCACCCTGGCAGAGAGCGGCACCCTGACGTGGGAACCCCACAGGACAGCCCCACTCACCATCAACCTGGAGGCTGTCGGGTCCAACAACCTCTCCACCCTCCTCCAACTCCACTTCACCCTTTGCAGCTGCAGCAGGAGCCAGGAGTGCGACTACAGTGACACTGTCACCCTCGGGGGGTCCTCCCTGCAGGTAGTGTGCTGGAAGGCTCCTCTGGTGCCACACCATGCCTGTCCCTGTGCCAGCCACACCAGCTGTCTTCTCTGTCCACCCGTCCTGGTCACGTCCCCTAAGCCAGTGTCACCAACCCCCTTCCCAGCTGGCAGCCTGCAGGTGTGAGGGCGGCTACTCAGGTCCCTTCTGCCAGGACCCTCCAGACCTCTGCGCCCAGGGATGCTTCCCTGGCGTGGGCTGTGACTCGCGTACCGGCTGCGGCCCCTGCCCGGCTGGCCTGACTGGTGACGGACGGCACTGCTCAGGTGACAAGGGCTCACCATGGCCACTGGGAACCCAGGGCATCCACGAGACCCTGGCCGAGGTATTTCTCCCGGTGCCATGCTGCATTGCCTTGGCAGATATCGATGAGTGTGCACAGGGAATGGCGTGCCTGGGGAATGCCACTTGCGCCAACACGGTGGGCAGCTACACCTGCTCCTGCCAGGCTGGCGAGGAGGGTGAGTACATGCACTCTGGCGGGCATGGTCCTTGTCCCCATCACCCCCTGGGACTTGGTGGAAGAGGGAGGGCTCCCATGGGACCCAAACTGGCTGGAGAGCAGTGGAGGGGGAGCTGGCTGAGCTCTGAACCCAAGCCCTTGCTGTCCTTAACAGAAGGGACCAGAGTTCAGCCGTCCCTCATGCTCCCAGGCTGCAGATCTCACTAATCCACCAGGACAGGAAACTTTTCCCATGCAATTTTTGTCTTTGAGAAAAAAAATACCTCATTGCATCAAAGTTCAAATGCACATGTGGAGGTTGGGGGCTAAAATCAAATCCTATTTTCAGATGGCTGTGGTGGGGTTGGAGTGATGGCTTTTGCTCCTGTTCTAATGCAGCAGGCTAGGATTTCACAAGAGCAAAAGGCTCCAGCTGGGAGGAGGGGGTGCAGGGCTTTTCCTTGAGGATCTGAATTTATACTACAAGTCCAAACACATAAAAAACCCCCACCCCAACACTTGGAAGAAAGGCATTACAGAGCAGCTGAGGATAGATCAGTGCACTGGGACTCTGGCCCTGCAGCCAGGCTAGTGCCTCCACCTGACCTGGTCTCCCCATCCCACAGGTGAGGGGCCAGGCTGCGGCTCAGCCTGTGGCTCCCGCTCCTGTCCCGAGGGCTACTGCAGCAACGGGGGACACTGCCACCTGCACCCCGTCACCTGTGCCCCTGCCTGCGCCTGCCCCCCGGCTTTCACTGACCAGCGCTGCCTGGTGGCAGGGGGGGATTTTCAGCCGCTGCCCAGCACAGGTGGGTCCCTGTGCCTGGTGGGGGATGAAGCCCAACCCCGCTCACCCTGGTCCTGTGATGCCAGAGCCACCACTGTGGCTTCCCCAAGCAGATCTCCCCCAGAGAAGTGTCCAGCTGCGGGTCAGGACGCTGCGAAATGCCACTGCTGGGGAAGTCGACGGCACCGTATGTCACTGGAGGGGATGGGCTCGGGGAGGGGGACGTACCGACACACTGGGCAGCATGGCAGCTTGGGATGCCTGTGCCTCCATTCACTCCCCTCCTGTGGGATCCCTGGGGATCCAGCAGATCCACGGGGCTGGAGGGACACAGTGCCAGCCACATGATGCTGGCTGCGGCTGTGGCCATGTGCCAGGTCCCCAGCGCACAAATGAAAGGCCAGAGCAGCCCTGGGGGCTTGGCCATGGTGCTTGCATTGCCCTTCAGCCTCTCTCCACACTGATGCAGTCTTGCCTTCCCCTAACTCCATCCCGCTCCCCCCACCACAGGTCTCAGCCATCCTGGGTTCCCTGGAGGTAAAGGCTTTCCAGAGCAACACCAACATCACCCAGACGTGAGTCGGCCTTGGAGCTGCCCCATGCCCACCCCAGGGAGCCAGCAGGGCAGGGCCGGGCATGGGGCCATGGGGTTTGGGACACAAAGGGCATTTCCCCCCACCCCAAAATCTGTTTTTCCAGTCCTAATGCTGATAAACCCTTGGAGACAGAAGCCCCATGGCACCTTCTGTCTCCTGCCTCATGCCTTCTTTACCACTCCCCAAATGGGGAAATTGAGGCACGGTGAGGCTCGGCCACTCTGTGATGCAGCAGAGGTTCTGCCAGCAGCCCTATCTTTTCCCCACAGGACAGACAGCAATGGCTTCACCTTCACAGTGGTGTCGGAGTTTGCGTATGACAGCCGCAGCACCGTCATCCGGTTCCTGAATGAGGAGCTGCCGGGGGCCATCACCACTGCCTTCAACGGGAGGCGGGGGCGGCGGGAGGCGGGCACGCACCTCCTCTTCCAGCACCTGCACCGGGACAACATCACCGATCTGGTGAAGCGTGAGTTGCTCCCAGTACTGAGCTGGGGAGCCCAGGAGGAGAACCCTGCTGTCCCCATTGTACCCATCACCCTGCGTGCCCTGGGGTTCGGATAATGCCCGCAGGGGATGCGGGTGGGCAGCAATCCCCACCCCAGGCATGGATCCATCTCAGGGAGACCTGGGAAAGCATCAAGGGGTGATGCTGTCATGTGGTCAAACCTGTGACTTCCCTCCCCAGTGACAGTGGCTGAGCTGAGGCACTATTTCCCCTGTGGTCTGTATGGCTACAAAGGCTACCGGCTCCACTACGTGGGGACCATCGGCTTTGTCTGCATCTCCCCTTGCAAGATGGGCTACTGCCAGCATGGCAGCCAGTGCCAGCACCTGCCTGAGGGGCCCACGTGCAGGTGACCAACAGCACCGGGGGTGGTCGAGGCCACCCGGCCCGGCTGCTTCTCCCCACTACTTCACTGTTCCTCCTTTGCCATCCACAGCTGCCTCCCCTTCTCCATCTTCTCCCCCACCGGTGCTCAGTGCGAGCGGCTGGCCATCAGCCTCGCCGCCTTCCTCGGCATCTTGCTGGGAGCCCTGGCACTGCTCTGCCTCCTGCTCGCCGTCACCTGCCTGTCCCTGCACCTCTGCCGCCGGCACCGCCGCCGGCACCGGGGGTGAGCCATGGGCTGGACCCAAGCAGGGGTGGGTGCTGCGGGTGTGGCAGGGAAGGAGGTTGGGTGTCAGGAAGAAAAACTGGTGGAAAATCCATCTCTGGAAGATCCACCACTGATGGGATCTGTCTGGTCTGGACAGGGGCAGCCAGCCCTGGCGAATGGGCTGGGCTGGGTGATCTTTTAGCATCTTCCAGCCTCTTTCCCAGTCATCTGCTGCTCAGGGTTGCAATAACATCAGTGGGTTGAACATTAGCTTCCCTTTTTCCCCTATGTCATGGAATATTTGCATTTCTTCCTCATCCCACCCAGGGCTCGGTTACAGATGGGCTTTCTATTTCATTTTAATTTGCATACCATCCAAATTATTTCCACTGCAATTCACATTGGTCTGGAAAGAGTTGGTCTGGAGCAAGAAAAAGGTGGTTGCAGGATTGGACCTTGCTCTCCTGCAGAGCAGAGAGTTACCAGATGGCTGATGAGGTGCAAGGCTGGGGTGCAATTGCCAGCATCTCCTTCCCTCCTCCATAGCCCTTAGTCCCAGTGTGGCATCCACACTCGGGGGAAGCTTAGCTCCCCAAGCCCCCCGCACCAGTTGGAGCTGTGTCTTGCCCCTGCTGCCAGCTCCTTTCTGGGTCTCCGGGAAGTGCCTCTGTTCACTTGCACTTGTGGCAAGGTGAGAAATTGTGTGTGCACAGCATCTGGGGCTTTTCTTCCTCGCACAGTCCCATCTCGCCCCTACACTCAGTCACTGCTCCCCTCTGCCATCCAACCCGGGCGCCAGGACCAGGCAGGGGCTCTCCCAGCCCCACCGTGATGTGTCATCCCCTTTCTGCTCCCCCCCTCCCAGGGCCAAGGAGACCTTCTGGAGGCCACGGCACTTCTCCTGTGAGTACATCTCTGGAAAACCCCTCACCCCAGCTCTGCTTCACCCCTGTCTTCTTTGAGCCCTGCTCATCTTCCTTGCTCCAGCTCTGACAATGGCAGGAGAGCGAGCAGAGCCCACCCGCTCCCACTCCCTGGAAAGGTGTTGGGAACTGCAGCTCCAGGCCATCGACCCCTCCGCCCAGGTCTGCTCAGGGGTTATTGTCCCCATGGGGG
>JANZLQ010000089.1:30845177-30902416 GCA_026212715.1 Elanus axillaris
GGTGGGGTGGGGGGCCGTGGGCTGGGTTCAGAAGTGCCTCAAAGATGCTTGGGAGCCATGCCTCATCCCGGAGCATCAGGGATGCTTTGGCTGGCTTTGAGGTCTCCATTGCTGTCTGAACTCATGGCAAAGAGCAGAGCCTGTGCAGTGCCAACAGCACAGCATGGCCTGTCCCTCCTTTACAGATAAGGATCCAGAGACCCCACGTCAGGCCTCCAAGCCATCCCCCCCAGCAGCCCTAGCCTGCCATCGGTCCTGCCCCGGTGCCTCCAGGCTCGCAGAGGAGCCAGCTGCTGCTGCCGGCCCTGCCGCCCGCTCTTGGGGTCTCTGGCAATGGAGCCTGTGTGGAGGCAGAGGATGGGCATCTGCCTTTTGGGATCTGGTCTTTGTGGGAGGATTCGCTCTGGAGGAGGTGCTTTTTTGAATGAAAAACGTGGGGTTATATTGGGTGGCCAAAGCGAGAGGATGTCACCTTCCCCTGAGGACCTGCAGAGGGAACTGGGATAGTCCTTGAGTGTGTCTGCACTGGGATATGCCCTAGTGCAGTGTAACTGGACCCGGCAGAGCCATGGATAGCAGACTCCAGTGGGGCATTGCAGTGATTATAACCTGTTAGGAACGAAATAGAATAAACCAAAAATTATGGCATGTTGCTCAGTAAGTTGCCTGCACCCCATGGTGCCTGTGTGCCAGTCCTGCTTCTCTGTTGCCAAGCTCTCAAGTCTCTGCTTTCTGCTGGTCCCATCCACAGGGCCAAAGAGAAGATGGATGTAGCTTGCTTTGTTGCTCCAACCCCTCATCCCCCCTGCAAAGCCACAAGTCTCCCTCACTGCTCTCCGCAGGCACCTCTCACAGTGGCTCAGATCACACAAGTCAGGCTGTGGTCCCCACAAACACCCCACAGCCCTTCACCCCTGCTGGGGCAAGATGCTGCATCCAAAGAGGGTGTGTCAGACCCCAGCTCCAGCCCCGCTGCCCCAGAGCCCATCTCAGCCACAGCCCAGACTCTCACATCCCCAGCACCAGCCTGGAGCACAGCACCATCCTGCAATGCTGCTGTCCCCAGCCTGTCCCCACCACTGCCTCCCACCCTGGTTCAGCAGAGGACATGGTAGCTGCAGAACTGGTGATGCTCAGACCCCTCAGAGGCTTTATTGAACAAATAAGATGTGACAAGAATTATTATTTTTAAAAGAAAGGCAGATGCTTTTTTGTGCACAAAAAATTATTTTTCTCCCAACATTTCTCATCATGGGGTTGAATTTTGCCCTCACACACCCAGCAGAGGCATCAAGCAGACTCTGGCTTGACCCAGAGAATCACCCCTTCTCCTGGGCACGGGGACTGGGGACCATCTGGGGAGGGATGGCTGGGGGACAGAAGTGGGGGACGAGACTGGACTGGCTCATGGGGTGGGCCTGGTGCACCATGACAGGGGGGCTCAGCTGCAGTGAACCCACGCAAGGTGCAAAAACCCATTCCCCAGGTGCTGGGGGCCCAACCTCACCCTGCAGTGTGGAAGGCACAGAGGGATGCAGGGAGGACAGGGGGTGGTGGACATGGTGGGAGGTACCTGCCCACCTTCCCACCGGCAAGGAGGTGCCCACAGGCACCTGCTCAGCTGCAATTGGGGAAAAGCGACTAAAGTAACTGACTCCTTGGGACAAGTCTGGATGAGAAACATGAACTTGTGCCAGTGAAGGCAACTGCAGGCACTGGCTGAGTGAGCTGCCCTGTGTGGTGGGTAGGGGTGATGGGTGCTGGTGGGAGCAGGGCGACACAGGACATGAGCAGGAGCAAAGGACTCGGAGGATCAGCCGTGGCCAAGACCATGCTGCAGGTGTACAACCCCATAGTTACTTGTCCTCTCCATCTGCAAAGAAGAAACGAGAATTGCCTGGCTACCTCCTCCCTGGGGGCATGGGGCGACCGGGGAGCCCCGGCGGGAGTTTCCACATGGGGGGAGAGGGACAAAGGGAAGTGGCCAGCAGAGAGGAGAACCCCCGATCTCGCTCACCTCTCTGCTCCTCTGAGTCGCTGTCTTGCTCCTCCGAGGAACCTGCTGGGAGTTGCAAAGAAGCCCCACATCAGCTTACACTGCTGACCGCATTAGCTGTGGCCCTTCCCTCCCAGTCCTGTCAATGCCAGCCTACACTGGTGGTTATGTGTTAAGGGAGGTGCCCCTCACAACCCCACACAGCCCAGGGCACAGCACAACCTGCATATAGGCACCCCAAAATCCATCCCTCGTTTGCTTGGGGCTCTTGCTGCCTTAACCATGGGGTGGCTGGGACATTCCCCCCGCCAGGTCTGGGCACCAAGACAGCATCACCCTGGCACACACAGGCTGCAAACCCACCCGTGCCAGGTGGCTGGTATCCATCACAGCCAATCTTCGGTCTCTTCTCGCTGTAGCGGGCGCAGAGGCGGGCACTGCCCGCCTGGTTACAGCACCAGTTGTACAACTTCAGCTCCTGGTCTGGAAGCAAAAAGGAGAGTAAGGAGCTGAAAGGGAGAGGAGAGGGGAGATGAGCTAGCTCTGGGCAGGCAGGTCGCTCGCCTCAGCTTTTGGCAAGTCCATGCTCCCTCTGAGGGCAACAGCACGTCAGGAAACAGGTTGGCACAGAGATTAAAATGATTTATAGGCTACAGCGAAGCCAGAGAGAGCCAGAGGATGCCAGGGTTGGCTGTGCTTACCACGGTAAGGGGACGCCTGCCTGGAGGATCTCCAGTACCTCTCCTGCCGCCCCTCGATGAGCTGGCTCTGGCTGTCATACAGGCAGCGGATGCCGGCACCGTGCTGGTTGGGGGAGGCGGAATGCAGCATGGAGATGCGGGCAGCCCACCAGCCTGCAACAGGGCAGCAGTAAGCCTCAGCGCAGCTCTCCCCGGGCCAGCGTCCCTGCCTCAGGGCAAGGAGAGAGCCCGGTGCTGGCTCCTCGTTATCCATTACTCCCACCGCATCACCCACAGTGCTATGGGGTTTGGAGGGACGGGTGGAGACCATTCAGCTGGTCCCCCAGGGTGAGACCCCGGTGCTGGGGAGGGTCCATCCCCACTGTCCCCATGCAGCTTAGACCAGCTCTAACCAGTCTAACAAGACAGGGACAGGTCAGCCCTTGTTCTTCCTCATTTTCCCTGTCTCTGCAGGAAAGGGGAGCCACCCCCCTCATTTTCCTTGGGGTCACCTGCCCGCCAGGCCAGAAGGGACCCCAGCCACCCTTGCAGGGGAGGTGGGGAGGAAAAGCTCAGGGATGAGGAGGGTGGGGAAGCAGCATGTCCACTTGCCTCCACGGCTGCTCTTGAAGCGCGGGTCCTGCTGCCCTTGCTGCAGGGAGCAGGGGCAGGCGGGCAGGCCCTGGCTCCACACCTGTGGCTCCTGCTGCCGCCCCGTCCATGCCAGGCACTTCAGCCGGTAGTTGACATTCACACGGCTCTCCAGCTTGTAAATCCACAGCCCGCGGAGGTCTGAGCGGGGAGAGAAACCGCAAGCTCTCACCTCTGGCCAAGGGGACTGCAAGGGCAGTTTCGGCTTGAGGCAAGAGCCAAGCGTTGCTCGTGCTGGAGGCTAAGCTGGTGTTGACCCCCAGCCATGGGACCCCGTGCTTAACAGCCACCTAACAGCAGAGAAACAGGGGGAAAGGCTCTTGCCAAAGAAGAAAGACTTGGGACAGAGCCATTGCAACAAAAATTATCCACGCATACATCAAGGACATTTCAGTCTCAGGGCATAGCTGGTACCCAGGGGAAGCATTTTATGTGCTTGGGGGGGAAAGCTCGGCCTTGGTGAACTCAGTGAGAGCCTTGCTACAAAGGCAAGCTGGATTTCATCCCCTGGGAATGTCCCCCTCCCCGCACAGCCCTTCCCCAACCCCCTGAGGGGCTGCATGAACCCACCCTGGCTGTGCAACACTACCTGTGTTGTATCCCCTGAACTGATCAGGGCGATATTTAGCAGCTGGAGGTCTCTGAGTCAGGTCGTCATTGCGGTAAAAGCCATCCCCACTATGTGCAATGAAAGGGGAAAAATCAGGGGTTGCTCTTCCCAGGTGGGGTTATCCCAGCCCCAGCCCTAGGCCCACCCTGACCTTCAGCCACCTTGATCTTGAGCCAGCGGGACCCCACAGCACCCAAATCGCAGCTCTGGGGACAGGAGGGCAAGGCACCAGCTCCCCCAGCCCGCTGCCTTCTCTCTACAGGGTGCAGTTTGTTTTGAGTGCTGCAAATGCTGCAAATGCTCCTGCTGCAGCATGGGCTGAACACGCAGACATCTTGAGACCCCCTGTAAGCAGCTTCCATTGTTTCCAGCTTCTTGCAACACGATACAGAGCAGAAACCCAGGGGCAGTCATGCACCGGCAAGCACACACACATAGACACATGCCTGTGCCGCCACACTTTCTGTTCCAGCCACCTTTTTCTAACCCAGCTGCAGCAAGCAGCTAATGAGCAAACCCTAGAGACGGTGGTGTGTACAGGGTGAGACATTACGAGGAGGCAGGAAGCAACCGCTCCAGCCATGTGGCGGAAATCCCTTCCCTCGGCTGGTGCAAAGTTCAGCAAACATCCCCTATTCCCCACTCCTTCCTCCCAAACCACCAGGATGCTGTGGGCCCAGGACCCCAGAGGGATGCGTGGATCTTACAGCAAGCACAGCCCAGCAGCTCAGCATGCTGCAGCATGATCCAGCCACTAATGGGGCAAATTTGGTTGTGAGACTCCCATATCTTAGTCTATATGGGTGTGCAGACCCCATCTGGGCTGTCCTCATCCTTGCAGGGCACTTCATGGGACACGGGGGAAAGATTAAACCAGCCAGAGCTGGGGGTGGGATGCAGCCCGGTGTTTGGAGGAGGCAGGGGTTGAGTGCCAAGCCTGCTGTACCTGGTGTAGCCGATGAGCACGTTGGTAGCAGCAAGCCTGGTGTAATCCCATTGCATGCCTCCCTCCTGGTACAGCATCAGGACATAGGACCTGAAGCCATCAGTGGTCAGGACAGCCTGGTATGTGATCGTCTGGGGAGAAGCGTTGCGGGCAGGTAAGAAAGCAAGCAAAGCTGCTGGGTTTAAAATTAGGGGTGTGAGTCAGTGCTTGCTGGGGGATGGCAGGGCTAAAGTCCTGATGTGCAAGGCAAACGCAGCCTGGGCTGGTTCTCATTTTGCATGGAAAATGTGATCATTTTACTTTGATGCTATTCCATGAGAAGCCTCAAATTAACCCAATTTTATGCTCCTGAAGAGCAGGGTTTCTGGTGCACAGTAAAGTCCCACCACATTAAAGGGAAAGATTTTATGGAGCAGGGAGAGTTCAACTAAAGATGTCCCCCCAAAAAACTGAAAACCTACAAAAACCATGGGCACAGCCCAGTTCTTTCTGGCAAAAGTCTTCAAGACTGACCTTTTTCACAAAACTGGTTATTATTTCCAGGCACAAACAAAGTGTTCCCCCATGGGTCTTGGCTTTTTTTTGACAATTCAACAAGCCCTTGAGCTCCATCAGCCCCTTACCCTCCGGGTGTCAGTCCGTGCTGCGTAGGCAGGTGCCTTCTCCCAGGTGATCTTCAGGGTCCAGGCTGCGGAGTAGGAGGACCTCAGGTACTGCCGAACCTTCGCTTCCACGTCACGCACGAATGGAGGCTTGGCCGTGTTAAGGGTGAGGAACTCCTGTGGGTTGGGTAAACCCACATCTGTGTTAGCTCCCCATAGGGCAAAGACAGGTCTAGATTGGTGTCACACATGGAGCACTGCGGCTAGGTGTCTGGATGAGATATTTGGACGGCTCAAGAGGCGACACACACAGGACCAGCAGCTCTTAGATTTGGCCCAGAAAAGGTAAACACCGCTCATGGGCTCCATAAGGACACATCTCAGGGGGCCTCCACAGAATAGGTGATGAGTTTATCATCAAAAGGTGTTTCATGCAACCATGCACTAAGGTGGCTTCACTCACCTGATAAAAAGTGGTGCCAACGCCTCTGGAGAAGTCAGCATTGTCCCAAAACACGGCAATCATGGGAACCTCCTCGTGGCCATTGAAGCCGCTGGGAGGAGGGTTGGGGTACGTGAAGATGCTGTTATCTGAGGCTGGGAAAATGATTTGTCCATTGTCTGTAAACTAAGCAAAGGGATCCCTCCATCAGGTGAAGACAGGACCGGTGGGATCCCCCAACACAGGAGTGGCAGCCCTCCCATTTCCAAGCCCACTTTGAGCAACACCCAAGGAAGGCCACCACTGGACACCACCAAAATGGCCACAAAGTCATCTCCTGCTGCAAACAGACCCTGGCAGCATCAGAACTGATTCACCTCTGCAAGGGTCCCATCCCAGGCACCTGGTGCCTCCCCCAGGTTTTGGGGGATGGCTGCTTGCCTGACAGCAAGTCAAGCCAAGGTAGACTCACGTAGAGAGAGTTGCGCAAGGTTTTGCCAAACGGGAATCCAGTCTCAGGCTTGAAAAGCGGAGAATTAAAATCCACCCTCCTTTCCACATACTGCCGATCATTTTCCCTTGCTCCATACCCATAGAGGGGCACAGCTGCAACTGGAAAAGGCAAAAAAAAACAACGCCAAAACACACTTACAGCAAAGCCTTTGGTCTGTGCCAAAACTCAAAGGATGGAAATGATTTTGCTTCTAAAGGAACACAACCTGGGCAGTAGGAGGATGGGGGGACACTGCCAAGAGCCAGTTGGGACACCTTGCATGTCACCTTCCCTCGCAGGAGCTTGCTGCCACCCCTTTTACTGCCTTACACATGCACAACTGCCCTAAACCTGCTGTGATGGCATTTGTGGTCACTGTCCCCTCCTGCTCTAGCCCCGTTGGGGCACCACACTGAAGGACTGCCATTAGGAAAAGAAATACATTGTACAGGACTGTGGTAGGGGGACAGCAGGGAATTAAACACCCACAGCTCTTTCTAGAGATTTTTACAGCCTCCAGCTCTCTATTTATGTCTGTTAAATAGCATTTGGAGGGGACGGGTTTTCCAGCTGACAGGACCATACTCAAAGGCAGGCTCAGCCTGCCAAAAATGCAAGCTCACATGCACACGTGCAGGAGCCTCCTCATGGTGCATCTCCTCCAGGGGTCCTGGCCCTAAATAGCCCCCTCAGTCTCTGGGCACCAAATGTCCCCCAGAATGGTCCATCAGGAGGCCAGACGTGGTCCTCCACCTGGGCTGCTCTGCAAGCATCACGTACCTGCGGGGCCAGGCAGTGGGGTTGGGGCAGCCGCCGGCCCTCCTGGCAGAGCTGGAAACATGGGGGACGATGCGCGGGAGGTGACAGTGGCTGCTCCTGGCCCGGGGAGTGCCTCCCTGGCCCTGGGGAGGGGGGCTGGTGGGGCTGGACTGGCAGTGGCTGGGCTGCAGGACATGGCTGGGCGTGCTGTGGCTGGGGACCCCCCCCGGGCTCCCCCCTGGCCTGGGAAGGCTGCAGGGAGGCTCGACCCACTGGCAGCAGGAGCTCTGTTTGCCAGGCTGGTGGTCAGCTCACTGCCCAAGAACGGCTGCAGGGCAGCAGGTGATGAGCCACCAGCAAGTCCCGGCCTCGGGGTCTTTGATCCAGGGCTGCCAACAGCAAACCCAGTAGAAGGCAGGCCAGGGACACCTGGGATCCCCCCCAATAGGGAGCGAATGGGGGTCTCCACACCTGCCCTGGCTCCAGTCATGCTGGGAAGGAGCTGAGCCATGTCCCCTTGCCTTGCCATTGCTCCGGGGAGCATGGCACTCACTTTCTCAGTCATGGGGCTGTCAGCATCCCTGGAGGGTACTCCAGGGCTTTCCAGCTGATGGGGAGGCAGGAGCAGGGCAGGCCCCCATGGTGTGGCAGCCCCCAGCTCTCCCCTTCCCCCTGCAGAGGACCCCGCTATCGACTCACGTGCCGAAAGTGGAGTGGAAAGCCCAGAGCTGGCAGACACCCCCGCTGCAGCATTTTGTCTCTGTGGAGCAGAAGGCAGTGCCGGGGCAGCGTTGGGGGATGCAAGGGCATGGGGGGATGCTTCTCCCAAAGGTGCAGGCATCCCTGAGGCCACCTCATCTTCAAGAGACCACATCTGAGCACCTCCAGCATCTCCTGCCAGCCCACCCGGAGCCCCTGGCACCAGGGCTCTGCTCCCACTCTGGATGCCAGGGGCAGAGCGAGGGTCCCCGCTGGGTGCCAGCCCCGAGCTCAGCCCACGCCCAGGAAGAAGCAGTGAATCACCCAGCGAGGCAGCCATGCTGTCAGAGATGCCACTGTTGTCCGGAGCCACAGGGGCCAGGGGCTGCATCTCACGGGGGGAGGTGAGGGAGGACGGGGCCAGTGCTCCTGATGCGATCTGTATGATGGCTCCTGTGCCCTCTCCCAGGCTGGAACCAAGGGAAGCTCCCCTGTTCACCAAGGCTCCTCCAGGCAGCTCCACCACATTGACTTTGCTCAGTTTTGCATCAGAAAGTCCAAGATTGGCACCACTCTGGATGCTGGGGGCAGACACAGGGGGTTCCTCAGGGCCAGCAGGCTCCAAGCCTGTGCTCAAGCCACTGCCAGCTGCACCAGCTCCTTGAAGGCTTCCTCCGTTAGCAGCCTTGCCAGCTGTCCCAGGTGATGAAGACCCCTCCGTAGATGGGGAAGCAGATGCAGACTGCAGCACAGATCCCATTTGTCCATCAGAGGCTCCTGAACCAACTGGTCCCTCACTAGCAGTGGCCTGGGACTGCTCTGGGGATCCCCCACCACTAGCTGCTTCACCTGCCCCTTCTCCTGCAGCAGGAGGGACCCCAGGCCCAGCACCCAGGGAAGGCTGCAGAGCTCCAGGAGCACCACCCGCTCCTCCGAGGGCACTCGGGCTGGCTGGGTCTGAAACGGCGGTTGCTGCAACCACATCACTGGTAGAGGCAGGACCAGATGAAGAACCTGCACCAGGCGGTTGATCCATCCCAGCTGCCATCCCACTGCCTGCAGTGGAGCTAAGGGATGGCTCAAACCTAGTCCCACTGCCTGCTCCTCCCAGCACCGGCTCCGCCATTCCAGCTCCATGCCCCTCGGCTGCTGGAAGCCCCAGGTTTGTGCCAAGCTGGACTCCAAGGGCAGGTGATGAGGGTTCTGCTGGTCCATAAGTTGCTGAGCTAGAAACATCCCATGCTGAAGTCAAGCCGGTGCCTGGTCCATTAGCTCCAGGCAGACCTGCTCCCTGGAGACCACCAGCTGCCGCCCCCCATGGCTGTGACCCCCCAAAGGACAGAGACATCGGTGCTCCCTGGGCAGCATCGGGGTTGAGGCTTGCTGCTGTCTCTGCCCCAGACACAGGGCTGTCCACAGCCCCAGGAGCACTGGTGGATTCGCCGGGCAGGTCCCCTGGTCCTTCTGCCCCTGAGAGACCGGGCTCCAGCCCAGCACTGCCGGGAGGTGTGGGACCAGGTGGGGACGCTTGTCCCAGTGCTGGGGCTGCTCCTGTTCCTGCTCCGTCCCCAAGAGCTGATGGAGGGGACAGTTCAGCATTCAGCAAAGCCCCTGTTTCTCCAGCTGGCAGTTCTCCATTGTTAACAGCTTCCTGCGGAGTGCTGAATTCTGAAGGACTCTCTGGGTTTCCTGCCTGTTCTGCATCCCCTGCATGCTCAGCCCCCTGCACCAGAGCATGCACTGGGACAGTTTCGCTGTCCGGAGAGGCCAGGGACAAGCTGTCAGGGCCAGGGGCTGCAGCTGGCATGGATCCTGCTCCATCACCCTCTGAAATGGATGCTGCCACCGCGTCGCTGGTAGAGGCAGGACCAGACGAGGAACCTGCACCAGGCAGTTGATCCATCCCAGCTGCCATCCCGCTGCCTGCAGTGGAGCTAAGGGATGGCTCAAACCTAGTCCCACTGCCTGCTCCTCCCAGCACCGGCTCCGCCATTCCAGCTCCATGCCCCTCTGCTGCTGGAAGCCCCAGGTTTGTGCCAAGCTGGACCCCATGGGCAGGTGATGAGGGTTCTGCTGGTCCATAAGTTGCTGAGCTAGAAACATCCCATGCTGAAGTCAAGCTGGTGCCTGGTCCATTGGCTCCAGGCAGACCTGCTCCCTGGAGACCATCAGCTGCTGTCCCCCATGGCTGTGACCCCCCAAAGGACAGAGACATTGGTGCTCCCTGGGCAGCATCGGGGTTGAGGCTTGCTGCTGTCTCTGCCCCAGACACAGGGCTGTCCACAGCCCCAGGAGCACTGGCGGATTCGCCGGGCAGGTCCCCTGGTCCTTCTGCCCCTGAGAGACTGGGCTCCAGCCCAGCACTGCTGGGAGGTGTGGGACCAGGTGGGGACGCTTGTCCCGGTGCTGGGGCTGCTCCTGTTCCTGCTCCATCCTCGAGTGCTGATGGAGGGGACAGTTCAGCATTCATGAAAGCTCCTGTTCCTCCTACTGGCAGCAATCCGGTGTTAGTGGGATCCTGCTGACCATTGAAGGGTGAAGGACTCATGCCACTCTGGGTATCTGCAGAGGGACTGCCATCCCCTGGACCTCCTGCCTGTGCCATGCCCCCTGCACCCTCAGCCCCCTGACCCTGGACCCCAGCAGTGGGCCATGCAAGTCCATCAGGTACAAAAGATGCTGGGATGGGGGCATCTGAAGCTGAACTCAAGCCAGTGCCAGATCCATCAGCTCCCTGGGGAGCACCAGCTGCCATCCCCCATGGCTGTGACCCCCCGAGAGATGGAGACATGGGCATTCCTGGGGCAGCAGCGAGGTCGGGGCTTGCTGGCGTCTCTGCCCCACCATCAGGGGCAGGCAGGGTGCTGGCCCCAGCCCCTGGGGGTGGGTAAGCAGCCCCTGGACCACTGGGAATGTCTGTGGGAGATGGCTGAGCAGCAGCAAGCAGCGGTGGCTGTTCTCCAGTGGGGGTCTGCCATGAGGCAGGCTGCAGGGATGGTTTGGCCAGTGCCACAGCCCCCAGGTCCCCTGTGGGCAGCGCAGTGGCCAGGAGTGGGGGGGTCATGTTACTCTGTGTAGCAGTGGGAACCAGAAGTGTGGTGGCCATGTCCCCTGTTGCCTTGGGTGCCATGGGTGCCTCACTGGCTGCAGGTGACAGGGCTGAACCAGGAGCCTCTGATGACATGCCGGGAGCTCCCTGCCCATCCCCATCCATACCGCCGGCTGGCACCAGCAGAGCAGCTGGGCTCGGCACTGGCTGGCCAGGGAGGAGGGAGGGCTCCCCTGGGTTTCCCACAGCTCCTGACACTGTTGGGCTCTCCAGAGGCAGGCTGGACGAGCCAACCGTGCTGAATTCACCATTTACTGCACCTCCTGTGTCTCCATGCACCAAAGCCAAGGGACTTTCCTCAGCAGTGGAGGCCTTTTCTCCCACTGGCTCTGGGGTGATGCCCATGGCCCTGCTCACCACCCCATCATGCTGGGTTGTAAGCGGCTCCCTGGTGCCGAGGCTGGGGCTCAAGGATTTGGCACTGGCTTCGCTTTGGATATCCACAGGCAGGGTTATGCCTTCCTCAACTGCTCCCGTGGCTGTGGTCAGCCCTTGGCTTGGCAGCACAGTGACACTGGCACCCATGGGGCTGCCAGCAGTTGGCTGTGCCCCCCAGGCAGCTGCCGGTGGATGGGTGTTGGGGAGGGACATGGCACTAGTGGTGGGGTCTAGATCTGCTCCTTCTCTGGTCACAGCCGCGAGGATGTCCTCCTTCACATCTGCAAAGAGAGGGGTGGTCCCCAGAGGGGCATCGGGAGCAGCCCCCGTTACGTCAAGCTCTGTTTCTGGGGTGACAGCAGGGTGCTGTGTGGAGATGGCGGCAGTGGTTGTGGCTGCAGCAGGAGCAGGTGAACCCCTCTTGATATCCTGAGATGTGTTGAGAGGTTTGGTCACATTCGTCAAAGCTGGTACTGTAGAGCCATAGTCGTTCGCCACTGTCACCAAAGCATCCAGCTCAGGTCCAGGGGGGGAAGATGGGCTTGACAGATTCCCCACAAGGATGCTACCAGCTATCTCAGCATTGGCTGCCACAGTGTTTGTCTCCGCAGTGCCCATCACCAGGGCAGGGGCCCCCTCGCTGTCCACCGTGGTGGGAGAAGCTGTCCCCACAGCAAACAGCCCCTCAGTGGTGACAGGGATGGTGGCAGCAGCAGCCCCAAGCCCTGCAGAGAAGCACAAAGCAGAGCATTACGCCGGGTGCCAGAGACGGCAGCCTGCCAGGCTCAGCTGCATGTCTCCTCCGGTTGACTGTCAGGAAGCTCCCGCCCCTTCTTAAACCCCACCACCTCATCCCACGGCCTTACAAGCTCTGGTTTAAGACCCAAGGAGTGCAGCCTGGGCTGCCTGAGGCACAGCACTGCACAGCACCTTTTGCATCCCCAGCATCAGCAGCCACCAGCTGAGACAGGACACAACTCATCACAGGTCAGGGAGAGATGCTGGTGCAAACATGGAGGCAAAGGCAGCTGCTGCAACCCAGCCCGCTTATGCTGGGGCTGGTATTGCCTGGCCACTGGGAAGAGCTGGGGCTCAGTAAGTCTAGTGCATAGCCCCAGGGGTGGCTGTGGAGCCCTGCTGCCCAAGGACAGCCCTCAGCCCTCTTTGCCTCGCTGCAGGGACAGCCCTGGGCAAAGTCACTTCTGCAGACCCTGGGGGGTTCTTGTCTTTTTTCACCTTTCAGGTGTCTGAGGGACATTTAAATACACTTTACCCAAAGCCCTTTGGCAAATAGGACAGCCAGGGCTTAGTGAAACATTCCCCAACTGCAAATGGCTTCTGACCTGCTGCAGTTAAAGTAGGTTCATTAAATCTCTCCCAGGGTCCTGTCCTGATTGCCCCTAGCTGGGCACAGGCACCGGGTGTTCCCTGCCTGTAGAGGGAATAATCACGAGCTCCCAGAACCAAGACCTGCTTACAGTTCTCTCTTCCTGCTCCCAAAATCCTGGCTCACATCCAGGAGCTTTGCTGAAAGAAGGAGACACCACCCCACATCCCAGGTGTTTCTCCCAGCACTCACTGGCACCCATGGGTGACGTTTCACCCAGTCTTATTTTTAGGACAGGGGGTGTCTGGGGAGACCAAGCTGCCGCTGTTGGCTCCAGGAAGAGCCAAGCAGATCTGCTGACATTTGGCTTTAGGTGGCTGCAATTAAGGGAGAAGAAGGGCACCCCGAGGGTGAGACCCAGCAGGATTTTGCCACAGCCTGACAGCCTGAGCCTGTTCCCCATCCCAGTGCTCCGGTTCCTCAGGTTCCCCCTGCCAGGCAGCCAGATCCCCCTGCAGTGGAGGTGCCTCCAACCTCACCGCCGGCTTGGCTCATTAGCCTGCAGGTAACTTGTGCCAGAGTCATTAATCAACATTATCTCCTATGCCAGGCCAGTCCTCAAGGGGTCCATCCTCCTCCAGCCCCCGTTTCCCCTCCCAGCAGGCTGCTTCCTCACCATCTTCCCTGGCTGAAATAAGCTCTTTGCACCAACTGTCCCCCATCAGGGGAGCTCAGCTGCTTCCCTCCCCATCTCAGGGAAAACAAAGCACATCAGTCAAATCCCCCCAGGTTAGTTTGGCACACTCCACCCCAGTAAAAACGTGTTTTATCTTAATTCTTCCATGCGGAGCAGGAAACACCATCTACCCCACGCTGCCCATTCATGGGAAGCTTGTGCAAGAGAGGCCCCAGCATGAAGCACCGGTGTTTGCTCTTCCCCGGGATGTGGGAGGGGTGGGAGCATCCCTGGAGCCCTACTCTGCCGGCTGGCTTCCCCTGGCTCCCTTGCTGGAGGGGTACACAGCTGCACACAGGCTCCTGGGCTGGGCTCTCACCTCTCTCACGGGTCCACGCCTGCAACCAGCCCCTCAGGGTGATGCCTGCCCTGTAAAACACTTTTCTAGCTCTTTGGCTGCAATGTATTGCGAGGACTGGTCATAAGACGAGTTTCCAATGCAGCCAGGAGAGAAAAGCATCTTACAAGCATACCTGCTGTGCCCTGCTCAGGTAGCACGTGTGCTAGCAGAAAAATACAGGACGTACCATGCAGAATCCATATGCAGCATCCCACGAAGGTGGAAAGCGTCCATTCCCTGGTCCCCATGCCTCAGGCCTCCACACAGGCAGAGCAATGGGAAGCTCAAAGGGAGGGGAGAGCGGTGAGGAGCAGCTCCGTCCGTCCGTCCCTCCCTGCCTGCCTCTCCTGCAGAGCTGGAGTCCCACAGGTGCAATCCTGCTCCTGCTCCCTCCTATTTATAGGGATGGCAGAAGGAGGCAGGTTACAGCTGCCGTCCCCTCCCGCCCCCGGTCCTTTCCCTCCCATGTCCTTGTCACCATTCCCTTCCTGCTGAGCCCTCCCCTTCCCAAGGGCTGGATGCCCTGTTCAGCTGGGGCACGGGTTGGGGGTTACCCAAAGACCACCCTGCAGGGACCCAGTCCCCCCAGAGACCTGGGCACAGCTCAGTGCAGCTCCCTGGGCCACTAGCACCAGCTGGCAAAGCTGAGCCCAGAGCAGTGTGTGGCATGGCAGCCACCCCACAGATCCCACAGGACTTGCTGCCCACAGCAGCCTTCTCGTGGTCCCTGTGGGACCTTTTCCCCATGACAGCCACCCCACAGACCCCATGGGACCTGCTCCTGTGCAGAGGAGGGGTCACAGAGCAGCAGGGGGTGGTGCAGGGCAATGCCAGCTGGTGCCACCATGCCTGTGAGGACACCATGGGCACTAAAATCAGCAGCTGAGCTGTATCTCAGCCCAAGGCAAGGCAGGATGCAAGTAAATCCCCACTTGGCTAAAGGCTTCCCCGGGAGCAGAGGCAAGTTATGAAGCAGGGAGAGGTATAGCTGGGGGCAGGCCCTGGGGTGTCAGCCAAGCCCCCCAGTGCTCAGCTGCAGCTGGGAGCACTGGGGATCCCTGTCTAGAGCCCCAGCATGCCCCAGCAGAGTGTTAAACCTGCATCTCAGTATGGGCACAGCAGTGCCGGGGTGCTGGAAGGGGGTGAATGGGCCAGGGACGCTCCTCTGCAAGGTGGGACCAGCATCTCTAGAGGCTGGCATGGTAAAAGTCGCAGCCCTAGACCCCTCTACCTGCTATGGGGGTCCCCTGGGTCACTTCACCCCTATATCTCCCCTTCTCCCTTGAGCAGCAGTTCCTGCTCCCCCCCCCCCACCTTGAAAACTGCTGCCAGCTCCCCCATGAACAGCATTATGCAAACCCCCACCACTACATGGTTTTGTAATCAATTAAACGCTTCTTAACCAGAAATGCCCCCAGGCAACTCCTGCAAAGTGTTATTAGGGGTGTTAGGCAGTACACAGTGTCCCGCCAGAGCTGGTCTCCATTGGGCAGGCGGCAGCAGCAGGGCACGCCGAGCGATGCTGCAACCCACCGGCCGGGCAGCGTCAATGGGGGAAATGCCAGTGGAGGCCAAGTCACGGCCCACGCATTACCCCTGGCAGCAGGAACAAGGCACAGACCGTAAATCAGGAGAGAGCACCACTCGCCCGGAACGAACGCCTGCCCACCAAAAATGCCAGTGTGGGGGGGAGAAAGGTGTGTTGGGGCCCCATGCAAGCAGCATTGCAGATCACGGGGTGATCGACCAGCCAGCGACCACCTGAGCGGCTGCCACACCTGGGCCAATGGAGGATTAGAGGGATGCAAACCCGCTGTGGGAAAGTCATTCCTGCCTGTGCTGACGATGCCATATCACTTTGGATATAGCCACCCCAACGGGGAATATGTGCTGACGCTGGAGAGAGTTGCTCCAGCTGGTGTTTGAGGTGCAAAACATGGTGGGAACCACAGGGATTGTTGCAAACATGCTGCTCAGCACAGGGAAAATAACTCAGCTGAAGCAAAGCGCTTCCAGCCCACCTCGTCCTCAGCCTGCCTGCAAGCTCCTGCCTGTGGTGCACTGGGACCAGCACTGTCTGGAGACCCTCAGGCCTGTGCCTCCTGCCCATGCTGTCTCCAAAAAGCCCCATTTCCCTGCTCCTCCAGCAGAGTCACAGGAGTGACAAACCAAGCTCATCCCTCTTCTCTGGCATTGGCACACCCTCCCAGGAGAGCCTGCAGCCACCATGGGTCATCCCTCATCTCAAAGATGATGCCCTGTTCCCACCCTGGGAAGGGGCTTTTCATTGATCCTTCTGCTACACCTGAAACCAAGGTCTCAGCAAGCTGCTGGCTCCTGCAAGGATAACTGTCATCTGCAGTTATCAAGGACCAAAGCATTATATAGGCACCAGAGCCCCTCAGGAATCCCCAGCTTGGAGGCAATGCCATGATTCCCAGCACCCAGGGACTCTGCACCATTGGGCATGGAACAGAATTGCCCAGCACAGTGCCTTATCAGCCTTCCTGGAATTAATGGGCTGGTTGTTCCAGCCCTGCAGAGATCCCAGCATCTCCTACCAGCACTGCTCCGGCCTCCTGGCAAGGGCATTTGGAGAGGGCTCAGGGGTGGCATGGAGCAGGGAACAGGTTATCCATCAACCCTGCAGGTTCTGGATGACTTGGCAAGCCAGGTGTGTTGCAACACAGGCTATAGACACCGGTGGGGGTGAAGGGGAGGGGGACATTGGAACAGACACCTGAGCCACAAAGGACTCGAGACACACCCCCTGTGATGCTGCTGGGTCCTCAAAGGCGACAATCCTGCTGGGCACAGGGTCTGCTCCTTTGGACAATGCTGATTGATAGATGGGAGTGGGTTACGGCGAAGAGGCTGAGAAATTATTTACAGGCTGGGAAAGCAGCAGGACCTGGATCTGACCTCCCAAGGACCCTCTGGTCAGGGGTCCATGGCAGGCAAGCAGCTGTGGGGTGAAGGTGGTGGCCAGCATCCTCAAAGATGGCGGGCACGCAGAGCATGGGCAGTGTCAGGAGCTTGTCAGAGCACTGTGTCCCCAACACCTGGGCAGTGCCCACCATCCTCATGGGAGCCATGTCCCCCCACCGTGACCCTCTTCTCCCTCCCAGGCTGGGGGGCAGAGGGGCTCAGTGGGACTGCAGCATCTTCTGCCCACCACTGCCCCCGACCACGATAACAGTGGGAGGCAGCCGTGCTGGCAGGGGACAGCAAGTACCCCAGTCACCTTTTCATCCCGGCACTTCAGGACCTTTTCCTCCCTTTGTGACGCAGTTTGGCTCCATTACCCTGGCCTTGGCCCCTGGCCATGTCCTGGGGCCTGAAGTTATGGATTCAACAGCCGGAGAAAGCAGCCCGGTGGGACGCGGTGTGGGAGGACTCTTGGCCCGGCTCCACGGCGTAGGCAGAACACGAGGATTTCTTTCCCAGCGCCCCATCAGGCATCTGGCTCAGGAACCCCTTCCGGCAGGCTTTGCCCTGCTCCCCAGCTCCCTTACCAGGTGCTGAGGCACGTCTCCTGGTGACGATGGCTCCAACAACCCCCCAAAAGCCAGGCAGCATCCTAGAGAGCAAAGGGGCAACCCTGGGATGCAAGGGGCATCCAAATGGGAGCACCCTGATGAGCTGCCTGTGCTCAACCTGCAGCCCCAGCCCAGCCTCTCCCAGCCCCTGCGAGCCGGCAGGCAGCTGGGTGATCCCAGGGTGACTTTCCTCATCCTGTCTGGCTGCTGGCTCCTCCCCAGCTGGGTGACAACCCAGCAGGGCCCAGGAACCATCCCTGGGTTTGGCATCCCACAGCCCCGTGTGCCCCCTCCCAGCCCTCCCCGTGCCAGGGCGGCGCGGGCTGCCAGCAAGGAGCAGGGATCAGCCGAAAATAACACCTGATGAGCAACACAGCTATTTTGCTAATTATTTCAGTTTTCAATCTCCAGGCGAGGTGACTTGCTTAGGCTAATAATTGCTTCAGTTGGATTTTATCTGGCTAATTAATCAGTTAATAAATGACTTTGCTGCAGGGGGACAGACGCTGCGGCTGTCTCCTTAGGTGGGGACTGGAAAAAAACAGGGAAGGAGCACAGCCCACGGGATTTCCACGGCCCCACGGTGTGCACAGCTGCCCTGGCAGCCATGGTGTGTCATGGGACAGAAACCATGAAAGCGGGGACCCCCAGCCTGTCGAGGTGCCAAGCCATCCTTGGGAATGTCTGCAGCAGCCCCTGACAGGAGGGGACAGCTCTGAGCCCGTCTCCACTGTGAAGCTTTTGGGACTCAGCTGTTTTTTCTTGCCCATACCTCTGCTAGACGGCAAAGCTGAAAACTGGGGAAGGCAATTCAGAAAAAAAAGAAGTCATCATCTTTGCCGCAGAAAACGTGGGATTTCCTTTACTGCCCAGCCCATGTTGGCATGAGTGTGATCCTCTGTCAGCAATATTGTAGGCGAGCCAGGGACAGATGGTGTGCCGGGCTCTGGCTTCACTCGCCCTCTGTGCTGCAGGGCTCAGGAGCTCAGCTGGACCTGGGACGGGGCTCAGGTGGGAGAGGAGGGCTCTTTTCCTCACCTGCCTCCTTCCCAGAGCCACCCCAGGCTCCATCTTGGCCCGCTCTGGATGTGAAGCAGCTGTGGAGCATCTCTTGAAGACCTCGGGCACCGTAGCCTCCCCGGGTTGCAAACCACAGAGGTCACCAGCACTGAGCCCCCGAGTGCCCTGGGCACAGCAGTACTGGGGGCTCCAGGTGTCCTTGCTCTCATCCATCAGTCCCCAGGGAGGCTTTTGTGGCTGAGCCATCTCAGTCCCAGCTGTAAAAGCCCAGCCCGTGCAGGGTCCCCTACTCCCAGCCCCCCAGCAGCGCTGGGGGGGGTCCCACAGCTGGTGAAGTGTGGTGGGAGGGCTCGGGCTCTACAGATGGGCTGTGGAAGGGGCAGGGGCAACCCCAGCCCACGGGAGGCACTGGGTGTCCTCTGGAGGTGCGCAGTGAAGGACAGGGGGGTCCCAGGTTCAAGGGGAGCTGTACAGGTTACCCTGAAGGGCTGCACCGCTGTGGAGTAAGGAGCTGGGAGAAGAAGGCTTGCCAGTCCACGCAGGTGCCAGCCAGGCGAGGAGCAGCAGTCAGGTACTCCTGTGCCCTCGCCACTCCACTGCCAGGCCAGCAAGTGGGAACGTTGTCTGCAGGTCCCTGCGGAGCTGGGGAGAGAGGACAGCCATCAAACCATGCCAGAGGGGTCTCCTACCCCCTGCCCCCCACCTAGGAGGAGCGTGATCCTGGGCCACAGCAGCCAAAGGAGCATGTCTCCTTCATCTGGAAGGACTCTGGATGATATTCAGTGTGAGATCCAGCAGTTCCACTCCTGCTGGCTGCCTGACCTCCTCCCTGGCTGGCTGGACCATGGCTGGCATATGCAAAGTGACACCCCCTCCCAGCACACCTCACCTTGGACAACACCAGCTCCTGCACTGTGGTGTTCCCCAGGTCCAAGGGGACAGTTAGCCGCAGCAACAAAAAGAGGCGAGATGCACCTAGGGGCAAAAAACACAGCTCTGGTTATTGCCCTTGAA
Source organism: Elanus axillaris (assembly GCA_026212715.1). Taxonomy (NCBI): domain Eukaryota; kingdom Metazoa; phylum Chordata; class Aves; order Accipitriformes; family Accipitridae; genus Elanus; species Elanus axillaris. The sequence goes on from JANZLQ010000089.1 coordinate 30,864,519, forward strand.
CCTTGGGCTGTGCCAAAGGATCTGTAGGTCTCTTCCCAGGATCATTGGCACAGACATGGGTCATCCTCTCAGGTTAACCACATCATGGACACCGACACCATCAGGAGAACAACCCTCCACCTGTACAGCAAATCACACATCCCACAGAGCATCAATGCCCCATATTGAGAGCGCGGCAAAATCAGTGGGGCTCCAGGACCCCCCGCACTGGACCCTGGAAACCCAAAGCCACCAGTGCTGAGGGGGTGGCAATGCCCACGGGGCACTGCACTTACTGGTGTTGGGCATGGTGGTGGGGCAGATGGGCAGTGTCGTTGGTAGGTCTGCAGGGGTGCTGAGGGTAACCTCTGGGGTCTGGGTTGAGTCGCTGGCAGGGGAAGAGGGCTCCATGCCTAGACAAAACAACGTTACGTTAGCACTGTCTGCAGAGAGGTGCACGATACTCCTACAGCTGAAGCCAGACCAAGCCTAAGCCAGCTACATGAAGCCACTCAAGTACATGCCCAGTATCCCCATGGGGATTTGTCACCCAGACCATGCCTCAGCCCTCCAGGCACTCAATGGCTGTACTTACCCATGGCTGCACTGGGGGTCTCAGGTGCTGTCGGGGTGCCCGAGACTGTCCCCGTGGTCACAGTGGAGATGCCAGGGGTGGCTCTGGCCGTGGTCCCCACTGGCTGGCTGGGAGGAGGAGTACTCCCAGGGACCCCCACACTGGTATCAGGGGAGGCCGTGGTGTCTAATGGGGTCGTCAAGGGCTTGGCCAAAGCAGCTGTTGGTGCTGGTGTGGTGGGAGGAGGCATGGTGGGAGAAGAGGTGCTGCCGGTCTCTGGTGATGTGCTAGACTTCTCTGGGGTGGAGGCTCCAGTTTCAGGGCTGGAGGGAGGGACAGTGGCTGTGGTGGTGGCGTCAGTGATGGGCAGCAGTGCTGAGGTCTCCATGGGTATCGAGGAGGTAGGGTGAGTCGTGGATGCAGTGACTGTCACATCTGTGGCAGTGGTCTCTGCAAAAAGGTGGGAGAGTGAGGCACACAAGGGCTGGCGGTGAAAGGCTGAGACCATGGCTGTGCCAGGGATAGTGCAGCATCACCACCAGCATTGAGCTCCCTGACGGACCCAGAGCTACACATCAGCCATGGAGCACTGGGAGTGGGGATTCCCCTGCCCTTGCAGGGATCAAACATGTGGATGACCTGAGGAGCAACATGATCGTTGGCAAGGCAGGCTACGTAAATCCCCCAGACTGACAAAGCAGGAACAAGCCATGGGTATTGCTGGTCTCAGGGCAGAAACTGCTGTAGGCACCAGCACTAAGACCCATTCCACCACCTTCACACATCCTTAGAGGAAGTCAGACAAACCTGTCTGACAGGAAGAGCCGTGCAGGAACTGGTGACCGTGAGAGGAGCTGGAATCACAGCAGCAGCAGTTTACACAAGCCTCTCTGCTGCAGATAGTCAGGAACTGATAGCGCTGGGTGTAAATAATGGCAATGGGGAACCAGCCCCACAGAGGGGGGCCACAGAGGAACAAATCCCAGCTTGGAGCTCAGGCCCAAGTCATTAGAGACCTGCTGTGACCCACGCAAGCTCTGCAGGGGGGCTTGAGAGACATGGGAGGGCCATCCTCTCTGCCCACATGGGTGCTGTTCTGGGGCAGCCCGCTGTCCCTTGGGGAAGCCCAGGCATCTGTAACCCTTTCCAAAAGGATGCACAAAACAGCCTGGCTGCCTGGCTCTCTGTCAAGGGGTGCCTGCGAGGTAGCAGCTTTGAGATGCCAGGATGGATTCCCCAGTGGTCCTGGAACAAACTCAGTGTGTCTGGGGCGCTGCTTACATGGGGATAGGGAACCAAGCCACCAGCTGCCAGCTGCTTTCAGCCAACCCCACCAGCAACTCCCAAAGCCTGTGGCAGCCGCTACCTCCCTGAGCTCCTGCAGGCAGCAGCTGGTTAAATAATAATGTGGAGAAGGGCAAAGGTCTGATCCCAGCCCATTCCCCAGGTAGGTGTCTGCACTGAAGGGCCTCATCCTCACACAAAGGAGAAGCTGTAAGACCACCTCTGCTTCCCATTTAGCAAAAACAGCACCTCCAGCACTTCACCCCCCACAGGCGCCTGCTGCAGATGAAGCACCCCATCACCCCGGGGAACGATGCTCCCCACTCCCCACCCACCCCAGGAGAGCATCGCGTCCTGCTCAGCCCTTACCCAGCGCGAGGTGCGGCACGACGAGGCCGGCGAGGCTCAGCAGCAGCAGGGGCAGGGGCAGCCCTCCTCTCTGCCCAGCCATGTCCAGGCAAGCGGGAGCCGATGCCCTCCCCCCGGCACCGCTCTGAGCGCTCCCCACGACCCCGGCACTGGGGTTTCCGGGTCTCGTTTGCCCGGCAGAGAAGGAGCATCCAGGTGGGTCCTCAGGCGTTGGCAGCGAAGAGGGGATTTCCACCCGCGGACGCTGCCAAGGACGCGTGCAAGGCCGAGCAGACATCAGCTGCTCCGCTGGACCCAGGGCAGGCCGGCTGGGCCACGACTGCAGCAGACCAAGTCCCTGCAGCGAGAGACCGTGCTGTCCTCTGCCTGCTGAGGGGACGGCGACAATGGAAAAAAGCCCAGGGAAGCAGCCAGGCTGCCTGGGACCGTCCCAGTGCTCGGCCACAGAGGTGATGATGTTCAGTGATGGCTCCCAGCACCAACGCCCTCGGGAGACAACAGCCCGCTCTGTCTGAGCTCGGGGAACTGGCCGAGAGAACAGGCGGTGCTCAGGAAGGGCGTGCTCCGGGCCGAGGGTTTGTCCCCTGCGCTGGCTGTACAGGCATCACTTCCCCATAGCACAGCATGCCACGGCTGAAGCGCACCGCTGACGGCCGGAGCCGCTTCCTTCTTCTCAGGGTCAGGGACGAGACCATTCGGAGGCGCCTGCAGGCACTGGGCCAGGGCACATACAGGGGCTCCGCAGCTGGAGGGCTGCCAGGGCACAGCCACCCTGCTGCTGTACAGGCTGCCCGCTGCCAGGGTGCGGGCACTCTGCTGGGGTGCTCTCACACCATAGGCATTAGGCCAGGGTACAGGTACTCTGGCAGGATACAGTCTCCCTACTGGGGCACAGGGACACTGGGGGGACGTGCACGGCCAGGGGGACGGGGGCAGGGTACAGTCCCCCTGCCAGGTTCAGGCGCAGAGGAGGGTATCCCCAGGGTACAGCTGCAGCCCCAGCGTAAAGGCTCCTGGGAGAGCCACCAGGATACAGTCACACTGCTGGGACACAGGTTTCCAGGAAGGGGCACTGCCGGGGTGCAGTCACACTCCTGGGGTACAGTCTCACCGGCGGGGTCACAGCCCCCCCGCAGGCTTACGGCCGCCCCGCTGCACCCCCGCCGCGGGGCGGGATGCCCCTCCCCCTCCAGAAGCCCCGCCCCTCAGAGACGCGTCCCTACCACAGGCCACGCCCCTCCGCGCTTTCCTCGCCCCCAGCCCCGCCCCGCCTGAGCCCCGGAGCGCCGCGCCGCGGTCACCCCAGGCCCAGGCCCGCCGTCCCCGCCCGGCAGCGTGGGGCTGTGGGGGAGCGCCTCGTCCCCGCGGCGTGACGGGGCGGCCAGCCCGGCCTGGGCGCGGGGAGCGGCGTGGGACCCACCCGCCGGCCTGCAGAGCCTGGAGACTGGGCGGCTGCCACAGGGCGGGGCTGGGTGCCAGGCCGTGGGCCGGGCTGGGGCAGGAGGGGAGATCCCGCGGGGGTCTGTCACCCTGCCCCTGCCCCACGGGTGCTCCGTGCTGCACTCACCCGCGGCGGCGCTGGGGGTCTCAGGTGCAGTCGGGGTGGAGGTACCAGGGGTGGTCCCGGCCGGCTGGCTGGGAGTGGGGGTGCTGCCAGGGACCCCCGTGCTGGTAACGGGGGTGTCTGGGGTGTCCGACGGGGTCGTCGAGGGCTCGTCTGAAGCGGCTGTGGGTGCTGGTGCAGTGGGTGAAGAGGCACTGGCGGTCCCTGGGGATGTGCTGCCAAGCAGCGAGGTCACAGCTGGCCCTTGGCGGGTGCTGGTGCCAAGCGTGGTGCCCACCCAGGTGGAAGAGAGAAGAGAAGAGGCAGGGGAAGGCAGCAGGCTCGTTTTGGCTCCAAACGAGCTGACAGCCAGGGCCATGCTGGTCCCCACAGACGTGAGGATGGTCGTCTCAGAACAGTTGGGTGTCATGGCTGTGGGGGTTGGAATTGGGGTGCCGGTGGTGAGACCTGGCCCTGTTGGGGTCGGATCAGGCTGCACCGTGGTGCCAGCGGGCGACCCTGGAGTGCTGCGGGCTGTGCTGCCCCTCGCCTGCGGTGTGATGCTGGAGGCTGCCACACTGCTCCCTCGAGGTGTTGCATCACTGGCTGCGAAGGCATCCGTCAGCACCTCTGGGGTGCAGGTTTCAGGGCTGGAGGGAGGGACAGTGGCTGTGGTGGTGGAGTCAGTGGTGGGCAGCAGTGCTGAGGTCTCCATGGGTATCGAGGAGGTAGGGTGAGTCGTGGATGCAGTGACTGTCACATCTGTGGCAGTGGTCTCTGCAAAAAGGTGGGAGAGTGAGGCACACAAGGGCTGGCGGTGAAAGGCTGAGACCATGGCTGTGCCAGGGATAGTGCAGCATCACCACCAGCATTGAGCTCCCTGACGGACCCAGAGCTACACATCAGCCATGGAGCACTGGGAGTGGGGATTCCCCTGCCCTTGCAGGGATCAAACATGTGGATGACCTGAGGAGCAACATGATCGTTGGCAAGGCAGGCTACGTAAATCCCCCAGACTGACAAAGCAGGAACAAGCCATGGGTATTGCTGGTCTCAGGGCAGAAACTGCTGTAGGCACCAGCACTAAGACCCATTCCACCACCTTCACACATCCTTAGAGGAAGTCAGACAAACCTGTCTGACAGGAAGAGCCGTGCAGGAACTGGTGACCGTGAGAGGAGCTGGAATCACAGCAGCAGCAGTTTACACAAGCCTCTCTGCTGCAGATAGTCAGGAACTGATAGCGCTGGGTGTAAATAATGGCAATGGGGAACCAGCCCCACAGAGGGGGGCCACAGAGGAACAAATCCCAGCTTGGAGCTCAGGCCCAAGTCATTAGAGATCTGCTGTGACCCATGCAGGCTCTGTGGGGGGAAGGGACCTATGGCTGTAGCTCAAGGCTCACAGGAGTACAAGTGTTGGGTTTATTCCCTGTGCTTGGGTCAACACTGCTCTTGCTTTGTGTCAAGTGCAAACATTAGGATGGCATTTGCAGTTTTCGAGGCCCGTGACATCCCAGTGGTGCTGCCATCCAGGCAGGGGCATTTGGTGCTGCTGGGCAGGTTGTAGCAAAGGCAATGAGCCCAGCAGCGACCAAAGTTCAGCAAGGGGATCCACCTAGGACCAAGGTCTTCTCTGCCCAGTCACACAGGTGAGAGGCAAAAGAAATAAAGCCAAGCTTGTCGCTCTGGTGTTGCAAAGCAGGGCTCTGTTCACTCACTGGGATGGGTCTGAGATGTCGGGGAGCAAACAGCACCCACACTGTTTCACCTCTGTGGGTGAAGCCACCCTGGGGCCACCCACTACCCTGGGGAACAATGCTCCGCACCCACCACTCACCCCACAGATAGCATTGCACCCCTCTCAGCCCTTACCTAGCATGAAGTCCAGCACGGCAAGGCTCAGCAGCAGCAGGGGCAGCCCTCCTCTCTGCCCAGCCATGTCCAGAGCCAGCACCCTCATTCCCCGGGTGGCGACAGGTCCCTGCACCCGGGGATGCAGGGCGAGGGGATGGTGCCAGCAGAGAACTACGCTGCCAAGTGACGGCTGAAGGTGGCCGGAGCCGCTTCCTCGTTCCCGGGGACAGGGAGGGGAGGCACCGGCGGGTACTGCAACCCCCCTCCTGTGGGCGCGCCGGCGACATCGTCGCAGCACCGGCCCCCCTCTACCAGAAGGGCGGTCCTAGGTGCTGGCGCCACGCCCCTTCGCAATAAACCACGCCCCTTCTCAAAGAAGCCACGCCCCCACCCAGAAACCACGTCCGCATCCACGCCTCTTAAAACCACGCCTCCGACTTGTATAACACCCAGAGGGCCGCGTGGCTGCCAGGTAGGAACCGGGGAGCCGGGATCGGGATCGGGATCGGGATCGGGATCGGGATCGGGATCGGGATCGGGATCGGGATCCCTGGGCTCCGAGAGCGGACCAGGTACCGGGATGGGCAGGGTACCGGCAACTCAGTACGGTCCCGTTTCCTCTCGCAGCGGCCGAGGGCAACCACGCTGTTCCGGGCGCCGGCCCGGGCAATCCTAAGGATGCGGCGGGGACAAGGGAAGCGAAAGGCCGAGGTCGGGGAGCTGCCACGCGTGTCTCGGAGGAGGAAGGAGGAAGAGGAGGAGGAGGCGGTGCAGGAGGCCCGGCGGAGGGCGGCCCCGTCCGTGCGAGAGTTCAAGTACAACAAAAAGCGGGTTCGCCTCGTCTCGCAGGGCTCGGACCTGAAGGCTGATGCTCGGTGCATCCTTTACTGGATGTCCCGGGACCAGCGGGTGCAAGGTGGGAACCAGCTGGCGGAGGGGGCCGGGAAGCGGAGCTTCCATGGGTGGCAAAAGCCTTGGTCCCTTCCCACGGTAGGCCTTGGAGCTGGTCCCCCCCTGTAGGGGGGGACTGGGGGGATTCCTCTTGCGAAACCCCATCTCCATCCCCTCAGCAAAGCGTCCCCCCTGACCACTGCCCCATGCGCTTTCTCCCCAGATAACTGGGCTTTCCTCTACGCCCAGCGCCTGGCCCTCAAACAGGAGCTGCCTCTGCATGTCTGCTTCTGCCTGGTGCCCAAATTCCTGGATGCCACTATCCGCCACTATGGTTTCATGCTGAGGGGCCTGCAGGAGGTGGCCGAGGTACGGCCGCTGTGGGGATGCCCACGCTGGGTGGGACACGGCTCGGGAAGGGGGGAGGCAGATCCATCCCTTCAGCAGATGGTGGTGGGCTGGGGTCTGCAGAGGCATGAACCATCCCGTAGCCCTTTCCTCTTCACTGCAGGAGTGTGGAGAGCTGAACATCCCCTTCCACTTGCTGCTGGGCTACGCCAAGGACGTGCTGCCCACGTTTGTGGTGGAGTATGGCGTGGGTGGGCTGGTGACAGACTTCTGCCCCCTCCGCCTCCCACGACAGTGGGTGGAGGATGTCAGGGAGCGGTTGCCGGAGGATGTGCCATTTGCGCAGGTGGGTGCCCATGCTCTGGGAGGGGAAAACTCTGGCTGGTGAGATGTGGGAGAAACTTGTCTCCTGTGTTTTGTGCCTGCAGAGGTACACCAGAGTGACCTGAGCAGGGAGTGTGTGTCATGTCATCGGGACCGTTTGCTTCTCCTGCTCACAGCCTCCTCCATCGCTTTGCTTCCCAGGTTGATGCCCACAACATCGTGCCCTGCTGGGTCACCTCCCCCAAGCAGGAGTACAGCGCCAGGACCATCCGGGGCAAGATCCATGCTCAGCTTCCCGAGTTCCTCACCGAGTTCCCCCCTGTCATTCGTCACCCATATCCCCCCTTCTGCCCAGCAGAGGTACCAGCAGGAGACACCTCCACACCTATTCACAACCAATTCCAGAGAGTTTCACAGCTGCTTTGTGATCCTGGGGGGGGAGAGGTAGGGGATGGGGACAGTGACCTGTCTGAGGTCAGACACAGGTGGTGTGGAGATGGGGATGCCCTCCCACCTCTTTCATTCAGTTCCCACATCTCTGCTGTGCAGGGCTGGTTAAGAGGAGAAGGCTGGCATGAACGGGGGACTTGCTGGTTGGGGACATCTGGGGGACATAACACTCGGGGCATCTGGCTGAAGACCATCTGCAAATACACTCACACTGCTTGGTTGCCACCCAGCCCATTGCTTGGGAGGCCTGTTATTCCAGCTTGCAGGTGGACCGCACCGTGAAGGAGGTGGAATGGGCGACCCCTGGCATGGCTGCGGGGCTGGCTATGCTGCAGTCCTTCATCACAGAGCGGCTCAAATCCTTTGGCTCCCACCGGAATGACCCCAACAAGGCAGCGCTCAGCAACCTGTCCCCATGGTTCCACTTTGGTGAGCGTCCCAGGCTTCCCACTCTGCAGCAGGACTGAGCACGGTGGCTTGGACCAGCAGCCTCACTTGCTCCCTCCCCACATCCCCAGGCCAAGTTTCTACCCAGCGAGCTATCCTGGAGGTGCAGAAGCACCGCGGCAAGTACAAGGAGTCAGTGGACATGTTTGTTGAGGAGGCCGTGGTGCGGCGGGAGCTGGCTGAAAACTTTTGCTACTACAATGAGAACTATGACAGCGTGCAAGGTAGCATCCCGGGTTGGGTGGGCAATGCTGGGGGCTAGGCTGGCACCCAACTGGTCACCCCAACTTGGCAATCCCATTTCTGCTAGGAGAGGGGCTGTGGGGGCACTAATGTGCCATCATGTGGTACCTTCTGGAGGTAGGACAGGAGCTGGTGGATGCCCTCTTCAAGGCTGGTGCCTCCAGGGCATAGTGCCCTCAGTAGGCCAATTCCCTATCCCTTCCTCAGGATGCAGGAGCAAGTTGCTCAGCGTTGCTCCTCATCTCTCTTGCTCACAGGTGCCTATGACTGGGCACAAACCACCCTGAAGCTCCATGCCAAAGACAAGAGGCCTTTTCTCTACAAGCTGCAGGAGCTGGAGCAGGGGACCACACATGACCCACTCTGGAATGCTGCCCAGGTAGTATCCTGCATCTCCACTGCAAAACGCTGAGCCTTTGGGCAGAGGTGAGCTGGCACGGACTGACCCCTGTGGCTGTCCCTTTCCCCCCAGCTCCAAATGGTCCGGGAGGGCAAGATGCATGGCTTCCTGCGGATGTACTGGGCCAAGAAGATCCTGGAGTGGACCGGCTCCCCTGAGGAGGCCCTGCAGTTTGCCATCTACCTCAATGACCGCTACGAGCTGGACGGGAGGGACCCCAATGGATATGTAGGCAAGCTGCAGGAGGGGGGCACTGAGCAGGCGGCCTTATCTCTGAGGGCCAACGCCACTGTGGGTGGGGGCAGCTCTCTGCAGACAACCCAGCCCACCCTGCTTTGCACTCACATCCCACTGGCTCTCCAGCTGCCTCCGAGCAAGGGGGAGAGCTGACGCTCTCTCCCTTGCCTGGCAGGCTGCCTTTGGTCCATATGTGGCATACACGACCACGGCTGGGCAGAGCGGGCCATCTTTGGGAAGATCCGCTATATGAACTATGCCGGCTGCAAGCGCAAGTTCAACGTGGGCCAGTTCGAGCGTCGCTACAGCCCCCGCACGCTCTCCCAGTGATGGGCACAGCACACCTTGCGACTGCTTGTGCCCCTCTATGCTGGGGGCAGAGACATGCTTTTGCCGAGGTGCCAGCTTGCACCTTACACTCTGGCCAGGGATCACCCCAGGTCCTGTTGGAGAACTCACTGGAAGAGCTGCAAGCCCCAGGGTGTTGCAGATCTCTCTTCTCTGCCATCACCCCCTGCCCGAGCTGCCGCGCTGGGGCAGCTGCTGGAGCCCCATGGGGCTGTGCAGGACCCTCCTGCTGCCACAGGTTTGCTGGCAGCTGTGAAAGCCCATCCTCAGTGTGCCCGTGCTGGCCAGAAGCCTTTTCTACAACCACTGTGCTTAGGACTAAGTGCAAGTCGCTGATGCTGCTGCTAACCTCGGCTTAGGCTGAGCAGGGCTTTTCTGGGGAAAAGACCCCAGAAACTGGGTCCCCATGCCATGCTGCCCACAGGGAAGCCTTGCTTCGCTCCATGCAGAGCCAGCGCTGTGCTAAGCTTGCACATGCATCCTTCAACAGTTTTTTTAAAAGTTTACAGTTCTCTCATCTCCTGTGTCTGTGGTGTTTGTGGAGTGATGCATGATACTGCTGCAAGGGGAGAACTGGGCTGTGTGGGACAGGGATGCAAACAGGAATGGGGCAGCCAAGGCTGTGCCCTGGGCCCCTCTGCCAGCGGCAAAGGCAGGCTCAGGAAGGGAACACGCATTAGCCCCTTACTCAGGGGCTTGTACCTCCTGCCCCAAGTTCAGTCAGCAGTTTGCAGGGGGAGGCCACAAACCAAACACATTAGTCAAGGGGTGGTGACAATAGCCCCCTCCCAGTAACAACTAGTGATACATCACCAGTTGCATAAGTTATGTCCCCCCACTATCCCCCCCATCAGCTACTGTGTCCCGCTTCCTCCCTGCCCAAGCGGCCAACAGGCACTGTGGCACTGACCCCAAGGAGGGGGGAGATACACACCATTTACCCACCTGAAACAATGCCACAAGACAACCAGGCCCCTTATTAACTTAGTTTATTAGGGACGGCATTTTCATTGCTGTGCAATAGTCCCATGGGGAGGGCTCCAGTTTGGCCGGGGCAGCCCCTTGCTCTCCCTTACAAAGAGTCCACTGCCTTTGCCAGTTCCAGTGTTACTCTTACCAGTCAGTGCTGGGCAGCAGTGTCAGTGCTGGGCACAACCCTGCCCTGGAGACCTCTGCTGGGTTTGCAAGTCTCACTGCTTCCAGACAAAGTCCATGGCAGAGGATGGAAACCACAAATAAGCCAAACTCCCTTCCCTCTTCTCTAAACGTACTCAGTGCTTCTAGAAAGGGACGCAGGCAGCCTCTCAGCTGCTGTCCCGTGACATTAAAGTGCTTCAAACAAAACAGGGTGGATGGAGGTGTGCTGCTGAGGCAGCTCCAGGGAAGGGGATGCCAGCTCTGGGCAGCTGCAGGAGGGTCAGCTTGGGGTTAGGGACAGGCAAGACCAAGGCGGACCAGCGTCTGGCAGCCCCAGGGCTTGCAGAGATAACAGAGTGAGTGGGAGAAAAGTGGCTCCCCTAGGGAAAACAAGCAGAAGCAAGACAGGAGGAGGCAAAAACCCCAGGGGAATGAGTGGGGAGCTGAACCCCCTTTCACAGGCTAGACCTGCCTTTGTCAGGATGCTGCAGAGCAGGGGAGGGATACTGCCATGCAGCAGCCAGGCCCCCAGCAGGGACCCTGTGGCCACCTCCCCTGGTCCCAGCCTCTCCCAAAGCCCCCCAACCCTGCCACCCCTGTAGCAACAGCCCACAACAGGTCACGTCCCAGCCTCAAGCCAGGGCACGCACTGCAAGAGCCATTGCCCCTAGATGCCTTCTGCCAGTGTATTGCTCCCCAGTCCCTCAACACACTTCTCACACGTACACAGGCCACACTGTCCTTCCAAACACCCCACATCCCACCCATGCTAAGGTAGTGCTGGACACTCACCCGTGCCATGGGCTAAAGCATCCCCCTGTGATGCAGAAGCACCTCCTTGACCGACCGCTAGCCCTAGAGCACAGAGCTCACCTTGTACCACCGGGTCCAACCCTGCAGAGCCATCGGTCATGGCAGGCAGCTCTGCATCAGTGAGGGACCAACCCTTTGCAGCACCCTAGTGCCAAACTTCTCTCCCTCATGCACCCCCCATTGCAAGCAGGCTGCCTGGCTGCCTCACTGCACTGCAGACGGGAAGCCTCAAAGCTTTGCCTGGCTCAGGGACCCCTCTCCCACGGGGACCAGGAGATCTGCTGGGAGAGGGGGCACCTGGCAAACACCAGCCCTATCCAGGGGTGAGCAACCAGGAGCGAGCAACCAGGAGCAAGACAGCCCTGGAGGTTTTATACCGGTGAGTCCTAAACAGATCGTGCATCCCCTAAAGAGGCTCTTCAAGCAGCACCTCCTTTGGGGGGAACACACAGTTAAAAATACAAACAACTGCATTAAAAAAATAAAACCAAATCCAGCAGATTAAAAAACAAAAACCCAACCTAAAAGAACAAACTGAGACAGAGGCTCAGGGGATGTGGTCGAAGGGCTGACCTTCACCCACATCCTGGCAGGTCTCGGGCAGGAGGCAGCTGCATGCAAGGCAGGTCCTGGTGCCACCAGAGTGATGTCCCATGTCACCCTTAGAGGAGGACATGTATCCCCAGGAGGACAGACCAGCAGCAAGAGGAGGAAGCGGGGTGGGAAGCTTCACCTACTGCACTCTCCAGCCATGGGGATCTGCCTCCGCTGAAAGCCCAGCAGCACTGGTCCCCTTGTGCAGCTGCTCCAGGGGCAATGCCCCTCTGCAGCACAGGCTGCGGGCAGAAGGCAGGGAAGGCAACTCAGCACAGATGGCACAGAGAGGTGAGGCAGAAGTCTGGTATTTTCACCATTGCCACCTCCTCTGCTCTGATTCTGGAGTGAGAGCAACTGCTCTCTGGCAGTGTCCCAAGCCAGATTTGAGAAAGGGAGCTGTTAAATATACAACCAACCTCAAACCCCTACCCTCCCTCCATGCACACAACCCACAGCAGCAGGACAGGGGACTGGAGGACTCAGAGAGCTGACTCCCCCCTCCAAGGAGCAGACAGACATGGCCAAAGCTTCCTAGTATACAGCTGATGAGCAGAAAATGCTGACCTCCTGGGGGACCCTGCCAGGGAGCAGGGCACAGGGACTGGCAGCAGAGCCCTGTGTGGTCCAGCATGAACAACTGCTCAGAAAAGGCCCCTGTTCTGCCTGCAGGACAAGCAGGAGCAGCCACCTTTCCCCAAGCAAAGGCATCGGGGAGTGTGAGCAGTACCTGGAGCAGACCCCAATGATGGAAGATGCCTCTTCCCCAGCCCAGCACTAGTGCACAGGGGAAAACAGATCCCTTCAAGACGGTGCTCCAAGCCTCCTGACAGTCCTCCTCATCTCCAGTCCACATGGCTCAGTCTCTGGTGACGAAGGCCACGCATGTAAATAAACCCATGATCTGCTCCTCTGCTGCAACATGCTCACGTGGCTGCCACAGCCTCCGGCTGCTCCAGCTCATCTTCATAGTCCGAGACGTATGACTCCATGCTCTGCTTGGCCAGCAGCTCTCTCCGGGCTTGAAGCCGCTCGCAGCGGGGACAGCGGGTGGATTTGAAGCAGGCTTTGTGGTAGCAGGCTTTACACTCTGTGGGAGAGAGCATGGCTGAGAACTGGCAGAGGCTGACACAGACTGCCTGATGCTCCAGGCTTGTCCAGGAGGACATTTCAAACCAAAGCCATGGCAGAACAAGCACCAGAAGTAGAGGTCCAGCACCGTTCTGGAAGCAGCAAAAAGTCATGCCGCAGGGTCCTGGCACCAGCTTGCAAAGCCTTTGGGAGCACAGGCAACAGGTTTACTGCTCCACACAAGGTCCCTCCCCAAACTTTCCTGATTCTCCAAGGAAACAGTGACTGCCCCACGTTTGCTCTGGCATTGCACCTGCCATACCAAGGCTTGCATGTTGTCAGGAGACATTTCAAGCCAGTTCAGAGGTTGGTTCCAAGCTGCAGGGAAAAGATCTGCCTGGGCATTAGAACTGGACATTATCAAGGATGACTCCTGAAGGGGCCCAGGGATTTCTTGGCAGGCATGAAGAGCACAGAGACAAAGCCTTCAGGCTCTCTCTGCTCTACAAGGTCAGCTCCAGCCATCCAAGCAGGGGCAGGGGAACTGCATGCAGGCTGCAGCCTGTCCCATAACCACAGCAGAAAGGAAGCCAGGGCTCCCAGACACCCTCTTGCTGTAGTCACAACCCAACTGCCAATTGGAGCAGGTAGCACACAGCGAGGTCACTAGGGGACCTACACACTCCACCACTCCAGCAGCTCTGGCCAAACACCGTTACCATGCTGATCTGCTGCTGTGATAACGTGGTGCAAAGACAGAGGCCATGCACAGAGGCACTCTGGTCTGGCTGGCTCTGGCTCTGTACCTCTCGCTAGCCCAAACGCCACTCAAACTGGAGGCAGACCTTGGTAGCCCCAAAATCTGTCCCCTCCTTGTTTCTCCCCAGCATCTCACCTTCACATATCCTGCACTTGTTGAGCTCAAAGGGGAAGATGATGTCACCCTCATTCTGGCAGAACTCACAGATGAAGCCTTTGGCTTGGCACAGCTGGAAGGAGAAAAGGTGAGGAAAAAGCACCTAAATGCTCCTCATCTCCCTGGCAAGCAGGGCAGGAGGTAAAGCGGAGCAGGACAGCAGTACACAGTGCCCTGCTTTAACCATGTGGGACAGCCCTTCCGCAGCATGCAGCACAGCTAGACAGAATCAACATGTCAGGGATGGGAGAGAGCCAAAATGGGGTAAACAACATCCCATATGTGCTGGGTAGGAGCTCTGTGGAGCAGGTAGGACCAGTTAGCATTGAATCAGTTAATCTGATTGCTGCCCTGCATGTCAAAGTCCTCCCCACCAGTTATCTTTGCAGCAAAGCCCACTCCCAAGGGTACTCCTGAGGGTGTGTAGCTGTGCAGGAGGCAGATGAGGAGGCTTACCATGCACTTCTCGACATGCAGGCTGCCTGCCTTCAGGAGCTCTGTCAGGCGAGGCACCAGGTCCCCTTTCTTTGTGGCGCTGAGGTCGCTCAGCGAGTAGAGGTGCAAATCCTCTGTCAAGTGGCCAGGCACTGCATCGAAGGAGTCTAGGAGGCTGCAAGGCCAGAAAAATCAGAGCTCAGAGCAAAGCAGCTCCACTAAGTCCCCTCTTTCCACTGCTTCTGCTTTCTCTCCCCACTGCTTCTGCTTTCTCTCCCCACCCACTCCCCTCTCCCCAGCTCATTGCACAGGCTGCACAGATGCCCAGTGCAAATTGCCATGGGACAGATCCAGGACAGCAAAACATCTTCATCTCACAGCCCAGGACTCACTCTTTAGCTAGCCGACACGTCTTAAACATGTTCTTCATATGGAAAAGCTGGATTCTTAGCAGCTGGAGAGGAAGCAGAGACAGAAGAATCAGTAAACAGAGCATGGTCCTTGGCCAAGCAGGTCTGCCTCGTTTCCTACACTAGTGAAATGACCGCTGCTCCTCAGCTGCTGCTCCCCTGCTACCAAAGTGTTTACACCACACAGGGCAAAGTGAGCACAACCACTGTCATGTGCTGCACGAGACAAACTGAAGCCCAGCTGGACACCAGGCAGAAATTGCTTCTGAAATTCTTACATTACTGGATAAACAAGAGGTGAATGGAAATGCACAGTGCTGAGGTTGTAAGCCTCAAAAACTGAAATATCCGCTTCGCCCCAGCTTCCCTGGAATATGGTTTACAATTGGCAGCTAACCGCCTCACCGAAACCCCACTCAGGAAGGCATGGAAGGGGTCTTACCCACACTTGGTTGAGAGACTTCACTTTCCGGTACAGGGCAGGATTGATATCCTGCACATTGAAGAGCGGGTCACTCCAGATCTTGCTCAGCAGGTCTTTGGAGAAGTTGCTCACATAGTACTTGCTGAAGTCCCACTTGCGCAGGATGCGGCTGGGGATGACCATCTGGGCATTCTCGTGGCAGCACTGGCAGAAATACTTCCCCAGGTACTCACAGAACCGCAGCCGCTTGATGTAATCTGGCCGAACCCAGGCAGACAGGGAGGTCAGCTGAGACACGGGCTCTGCCCAGCCACATACTGGACTCCCAACGTTGCTCAGCATTTCCAGCAAGCAAGGCACTCTACCTTGCTGGTACCCCCTCCAGCCCCAGACCACTCAACACTGGGCTCTGCAAGCACCCCTGCCAACTGCAAAAGCATTTGGGACCACAGTCCAGCCTCATGCAGCCACATCTACCTATACATTCAGGAAAGATGGCTGGTCAAAGAGCTCTGCAGGTGTACCCACAGCAGAACCTGCTGGGAGCTTTAGGACCCCAAGAGATGACTTTGCCTTAGAAGAGCCAACATCTGAAATGTCCTCCAAAGGACAGGCTGGCTGCTCTTTGCCTCCACCAGCCCCGTGACCTTCTGGGGAAGGAGGCTACCCTGAGCGTGGTGCACACCAATGTGCAGGCAGAGCTGGCAAAGGCAGTGTACCACTTCCCCAGTTGACCTTGTGCTGAGCTTTGCCACTGCTCACACACTCTGTGTCTTCCCACTTGTTCACAGGTTCTTCCCCACTCTCCAGCTATGGGTCAGGGACCCAGTACTCACTCACCAGGATCTGTCCGGATGCCACAGCCTGCACACCGGTAATTCTGCTTGGCCACAGCCACCTTCCTCCTGCCCAGAGACAGAAGACAACATGCATGAATCCAGCCCTGTTGGCACCTGGCACCAGAGGACAGGCACTGGCACAGGTGTGGATGGCAGAGATGGCCACACGCTTTGCCACTCAAGTGTGGACAACAAATCCAAGGGGAAAAGCCCTGTTGTGCCCTGGTGCACACCAAAGGCACCGACCGCAGGCACTGGCTCCATCGCACAGCACCAGCTGCTGGTGGTGACCACTGTGGGTGGATTTACCAGGCTCAGAGCACGTAAGACCCAGCAGTCAAGTGGGAAGGAGAAGATAATCAACCTCAGTGCTGATGGAAAAGCATTGGAAAGGGCAGGTCCCCAGAGAGCTCTCAGCTGCATGGGTCCTTACGTTGGGGCTGGGTGAACATTGAAGATGATCTGTGGTCGCGGTGGGGCCCACTCCAGGTTTCCGCGCACCCGAATCCTCAGCTTGTAGATGTCGGCATGTTCTCCATCATCAGGAGAGATGGGCAGAGAGTCAGGGATGGGCAGGAGCTGGGAGAGGCAGGCAAGAGGATCAGATCCCTGCCTGGTACCACAAAGGCAATGCACCTGGCTGGCTTGCCAGAAACTTGCAGCTGCAGCCCTCTGCAAAACTGCCAGGCACCAAGCTGCTGCTCCAGCTGAATGGGGGCTGGAGAAGGGATGTCCCCAGGGACTCGGGCACTCTGCTGTAGCAGGCTGCGGTGGCAGAGCCCTGCTTGGCTGCACCCACCTCCAGAGCTCAGACAAAACCCCTCTTCCAGCTCCACAAAGGGATCACTGGGACTAGCAAAGCCCCTCAGCAGTGGGCTAAAGCCAGGGGTTCGGGGAAGATCAAATGCAATCGGTGACCAGGGGGACTCACACCCCTACCTTCTGTGGGGCGTCATGCTCCGGGACCAGCCACTCCAATTCAGAGGCGGCCGGGAGCTGCATCCCCTCAAACTGCTTCAGCAAGCCCATGGCCACAGCCTCCGCCGAGTTGGAATTGAGGAAGGAGTGGGATCTAGACAGTGAAAGCAGTGGTTAGTATCAGGTCTCACAGCTGTGCCCTCCACACAACCCCTGATGCTGGTCCTAGCTCAAGCCAAAGATGTTCCCTTCAACTCTAGTACCTTCTTTCTGCACTGCCACACAGGCTTAAAATTTATATGTGATTGATTTCTGTCTTTGCAGCTTCCCCCAAACAAAGCTGGCTAGTGGCACAACTACAACTGTTTACAAAGGCAAGCAAAACATGTCTTACTTAACAAAGCCTGTGCCTGTTTGCAGGGGAAGCTGCAGAGAGCCAGTGTCTGTATGAGCCAGAAGTAACTGCTCTCCCAGTATGAACCTACCCAAGAAGCTGCCAAGCACAGAGACAGCTTTGTACCTCACCCAATGAGCAGAGGGGACCCTGCCTCCCAAAGGGATTTTGCTTTCAGAGCATTAACACAGCAGCTGTGCTTAAAACAGGTTGTGATTCACCTCCCCACAGCCCTCACCTCTCCACCCCAGGGCAGTACTGCGGAAGGACTGAGCACTTCATGTTTAAGCTGCTGCTGCACTGCACAGAGAGTCTGTGAGCATCACTGTGTGCCAGCAGTTCCATCTCTGGGTCACAGCACAGGTGGCAGCACCATGCAGCCTAACAGGCCGTCCCAGCTGAGCCGGGGGGAGGCAGGGGAGCCTCAGACCCAGCAGCGAATCCAGATGCTCCAGGCTGTGCCACATCCTCTCCCCTGCCTCTTACCTACTAGGAGGTATGGGCATCTCTCCTGACACCAGTCCACATCACATCTACCTCATGTGAATATCCTGATCATCCCAGGTGCTGCTTCCCAAATTTAAGACTAGGATCCAGTGCCCCACTGCTAAGTAAAGGGACAGAGGGAGGGATGTCCACTCCAGTGCAAAACAGCATCTAATGCATGTCAAAGAGCACAGTTGGGCAGGAAGGGGAACCTGTTACCAAGATGGCTCGCCACGACTTGGAGACGTACATGGATTCTGAGGACAGAAAGGACGTCCTGCTGGAGTCTGGGTTCCTCTTGATGTCTGCATCTGAATCACAAACAGACAAGGTGGAATAGATGGGGGAAGGCAGGGGGATACACTCATTTCAAACCAAAGCTTCACTGTAAAACTAATCAAACTGTTCAAAAGCATATGAACTACAGCACCAACTTCTAACAGCGGCATTGAGCAGCAAGGAAAGGTGCAGTCTACTCAGTTGCCTGTCAGAGTTACAAGGGAAGGAGATGGTGGGATGCTGTGAAAAAAGTGAGCCTGGGGTTTGGGGGAGACAAGTGGCTACTGGTACAGGCTACACACCAAGTCCTAGCAGTGACATGGCCTGAACAGTATGCACACAGGAGCTAGGAGGACAGCAAGGTTAGTGAGAAGGTTTAGTAGCTCTCTATGAGCAGTATAGATGCTGCAGGGGATTAGCAGTATGATGCAGAGCCCTTCTCTCTACTTGACCGCAACCTGTAAGATCAGACGGTGGCCATGCCACAGCTTGTCAGCGACTGCACAGCCAGGGCTGGCAGCCTAAGCCCAGCACTCCAGAGACACATCAGCATTCATGCAGAGTAGGCCAGCAGTGACATTCCAGCCCTCTGCAGAGGCCACAGACCCATCTCCTGAGGAGGGAGGGGGCCAAGATAAAGAGCAGGACACTGGGGTCCTGCTCCGTGCATCCCTCCTTGGTGCCAGCCTTGGGTACCAGGCAGTATGCAGCGGTTCCTTCATCACTCATCTTTCACTCTGGCAGGTTAAACCCTGACAGGGAATTCATCTCCACAGTGGAAGAACCCTGGGATAGGGGACTCTTCCAGCAGTAAAAGGCCCGCAGAAGCAGACAGAAACCCTGCTTCATTGCAGACAGACTCCCAGAAAAAGGAAGGAGGGCATGCAAGGGAAAAGTACTACAGGTCAGGACAGAAGAAGCCAATGCCACAACCTTCAGCCCAACAGATCTCCTCTTTTGTACTTCTGGGGAGCTCTAGGAACAGGGTCTGCAGTGACCACACAACCCCCAAAGATGGGCTTGCAGCTCCCCGCTGGCCCAGTGCCACAGCTAGAGGAGGGACAGCTTGGGGTCCCTGCTCTTCCTCCCCAAGCAGGTCGGCTATAGCAGACCCACACAGAGCCTATACGATTCTGGCCAGGCACCAACCGTACACTGAGGCCAAGGGAATCACAGCCCGGCTGAGCAGAGTGCTACCCCTAAGCCATCGGCTACCTAGGAAGAGTGGGGCTGCCCTGGCAGCAAGGGGAGCAAGTGCTAGTCTGGCCCCTAAATTTACAGACTCACGCTAGCAGAGTTCACCATGGATGCTTGATCCTCCTTGTCTGACATCCATTGCTAGAAACAGGCACAGGAAAGCATCCTAATGCTAAGGAATCTGCATACCTACATCATGCAAATGGACTTCTAGCTGCAGAAAACAGGGAATTCAAGCAAACGTAGCCTCCTGACCACGTAGGGCACCAGCTAGAAATACCTGCCACACTCTGGTGCCTTCGGCTCTGCACAGGAATGGCAGAGGGAGCCAAATCTGACCCTAGGCTCCCACAGAAGCTAGCACTGGAATCCTGCTGCTGCTCACTTCCCAACCTTAACTGCAGACACTCCCCAAAAGCCTCCACTTAGCGGCCCAAAATGCCTCTGCTGCCAATGCTATTACCAGGTGGGATAGTCCCCAGGAGGCTTGTGAACAGCCCCCAAACCCAAGGATGTCACCTCAGCCCCTGTATGCCAGCTTCAGGCCAGGATGAATCCCCCCTGGATTAAACCCCTGGGCCATAAACACAGGACACAGCAGTGCAGATGGGGAAGCTCCAAACACCGGCATCTCTGGCAGGAGCAACACGCTGGTGCTGAACACTTGACAGGAGAGATCAGCAGCAGCCCACGTAGGCTGTTCCCTTGCTAAAGCAAACAGGGAACACATGAAGGTTATTTAAACGTGGCCAGCAGACCGGAAGGATTATCTGGCAGTACTGTAAACAATAAAAACACTAAGCAAGACCTGGCTGCATGTGATCCTGGTTACCAGGGCCTCCAGTGTGAACAAACTGCCTGTGCCTTGTCTGCTCTCACTACTTCTCCCTCCAGGACTTCTTTCTGGAAGGATTCTTCTCCAAGTCAAGTCTGAGCAGGACGGGAAGGGCTGGTCGTGGTTCAGATCAGAGCTATGGCATGCCAGCTCTGCCAAATAAAGCAGGATAATGCTTCCCAAGGCACCTGGGATGGAGACCTAGTCCCACACTGTAGAGGACTGCTCTCATCCAGCCCAGGCTCAGCCTTCAACAGCTACAAAGCCACAACGCTGTGCCATTGCCCTGCCGAGTCCTACTCCAGGCAAGACATGTCTCACCACAGCAGGCATGTTTGGTACATCCAAAATAGTGCATCACAAAATGACCTGGGGGATGGAGCCCACAGCAGAGCTCTTCTGCCTCCTCTCTGCTCCATCCTGCACGGCTTTTCTTGTCAACACCTGAATGATACTGTTCACAGTTCCTGAATCAGGCAGATTTCAGAGAAGTGTGCACATGCACACACACACACCTTGCGCACACACACACACGTGCCACAGGGGAACACTGCGGGGTACTACCTGAGAACAAGGAAGCCATTGACACTGAGAGGCCGTTCTTGGACATTTGAATCAGGTTAGATCCATCGTTACCATCTGTATAACACGGTGATGACAAAACAGTTGACTTCAGTGCTTCGGCCAGGCCAAAAAGAAAGGGTGTAATACAAGAGCAGCACTCACACAAGAGAAGCCCAGAACCGAATTCACACACCCCTCTGTGGGCTTCAAAACTGAGCCCAAAATCTAGCCCTCAGGGACTGAAAGGAGGGCTTTGCTATCAAGTCAAGAGGCAATAAGTTTATAGCTGGAGATGGGACTCCTCCATCTTCTTTTTAAAGTCAGTGAGATGGAGGTACTGCTGAGAAGTAAGTCATCCACCTGGGAGGATGAACAAGGCTCTGAAGGAAAGGGACACCCAGGGACCCAGACAGGTCTCCTGTGGATGATAAGCTCAGCCACCCAAGCTGCCAGGAGCAGAGACTACAGGTATTACAGGTCAGGATGTGACCAGCACCCACCACTGCCACCCAAGAGAAAAGTGGTCAGAGCTATGGCTCCTTCTGCCTGGGGAGGAGGAGAGCAGGACGGCAGTGCTCCCACCTCTAGCTGTGACAGCCACTATGTGGACCAGGCAATGAAATGGAAACCAGCCAGAGGTACTGAATGCTAGAGGGTTACACAGGATTTTAAAGGAAAGTCATGCCACCACATGAGGGAAACTGGTTGCTCTGCTCATGCTCAGAATTCAGCCATTTGTTTGGGACAAGCCAGCCTGAAGGCCAGAGGGACGTGCTCTTCTTCAGCGGGACTGACCTCAATGCAACCACACCAAGAAGTCTGTCTCTATGCAAGGAGCCAACACAGCCATTCCCTCCTACCTCGGATCTCATACTCTTCCACATCCTCTGCAGAGCCGGAGTCAGAGAGCCTCATGGAGCCATGGGAGCTGAACTGGGACCCGCTGTCTGTCGCCACAAGACCTGGGAGAAATGCAGCACAGCCAGGCTATCAATGCAAGTGGTCTGAAGGGTTACTGTCAGCTAAGGGAGAAGTTGATAGCCAGGTGTGGCCAGGGCAGGGAGGGATGGAGGTCAAGGATGGAAAACACTATGGTTTCAAAATAAAATTGCATTCCGTAACTCAGCGCCAGCAGCACACAAGCATTATCAATGTACAGTATCAGTCCCATTATAGTCTTCAATAGCAGCAGAGTTTCAGAAATCTCTGCAGCTCCTTGGTAGCAATATGATTGTTTCCCATGAAAGGGCAGGAAGGCAGGATTCTATAAAAACAGGCAACGGACAGAAAACCCACACCCCACTAGCTGATGGGCCCAAAACATATCACCCACTGTCTGAGCCCAACTCCTGGTACGTAGGGAAGAGGTGCCTAGTGCGGATCTGCTGGCGCCGAATGCGAATCTTTTGTTTAAGCTCCTGGATCTCCTTGTCACTATCTTCCTCCTCCTCCTCCAGCTGCCGGCTCATCATGTTGCATTTCATCAGCTCAATGGCAGCGATCAGGGACTCTGAGATGCTGAAGTGGGCATTCTCCTGCAAGGTAAGAGCAAAAGCACTCAGGGCTGTACCATGGAGAAACTAGGAAGACTTGATAAAATCTTGTTCCCCACCTGTAACAGGAAAGAGCTTACTACTCGTGGAGGGTGGTAGAAAGACCTTAATCCCTGTCGACCATACAAAACCTGACTCTTCTATGAGGACCTAAAAACTAAAGCCTTCTTGGACACCAGAATACTCACAAAACACAAGGGGCTTCCTACAAAATGCATGTGCAACACATCCACTCTGGGGTGTCAGTACATGTCCCTGAGGAGCCCTAAGATGTTGCAAAGCTGCTGTGTTTATGCTGCATGGGTAGATCCTGGCTGCCAGGCACCACTGAGGAACTCAACCGTGATGTTCTGTGCACAGCTCTATAACAGGAGATGCTATGGGGTTATCTTCCCCCACTGAGGGAAGTATCACTGAACCTGCAGTAAGATACACTCTCCAACACACACAGGGTGCTATTGCCTCCCTCACCTTCTCCAGGTCAGCACAGCTGCCAAAGTCTTGCTCAGAGAGGTAGCTGATGAGGGACTGCCCTTCTGAGGGTCTTCTGAACATCCCTTCCCCTGAGCTCAGGTACTGTCCAGAGTCTAGAAAAGCAAGAGACAAAGATATGAGGGAGGGACCTGCTGCTATCCCCATGCTAACGAGCCCTGTCAGTGCCCAGACAGCATTCCACAGGGAGGTGCCAGAAACTGAGGCCACCACAGCCGATGGAGAAGCCTGACCAGGAATAAGCATCCCCGCAGAGGCTGGCTGTACTCACCATACTCCATGTAGAGGGAGCTGGGCGTGCTTAGTTCACTGCTCTGGGTGGAAGCAGAGACTGGCTCTCTCCCTCCACCTGGATCGCCGTGGGACTCTGCAAGGGAAGACGACACCAGGCACACATCAGTATCCCACAGGTGCCCAGCCATTCCACAGGGTGAAATGAAAGGGGCTCAGCATCACACAGGCAGGCACAAATGGATGGGAAGCAAGGAGGGACATCTTCCTGCTCTGTGCCATGACTGAGGGCAAGCCCAGGAGGGGAGAAACTTAGAAGGGCACTGCAGACAGGAGAGGAGAAGAGGAAAGAAAGAGAGCAGCTCATGAGAGCCATGGAGTAGTCCAGTCCTGAGCCTTCCTCTCTTTACCCCCTAGCAGAGCTGGGGGACACAACAGGCTCCAGCAAGTGCCTCTGCCAGCCCCTTCTTCCTGCTGGAGCATCTCCAAGGGAAGTTATCCCCCAGGGTAGAGTCAGGAGACAAGGAGAAACCTGAACAGCCAAGGGATCTGTGGGGCTCTGAGCCCTGCAAAGCAGCCTGGACAACAGCGGAAGGAGGCATGTGAAGGACTTGCTCTTGCTCCACTAGAAGCCAGGGTTCCATGCACACAACCTGGGAGCCCAGGCTGCAGTGCTCAAGGTGACCCACACAGGCTGTGGGCAGGGCTCTGCCCCGTGCACACACTGTGGTGCAACTCTCTGCCAGGCTGAGCCAGCGGGGACTGCCAGGAGCTGGCCTGAGCAACAACAGCTGGTGCTCTATGGAGAGCCACGGCCCAGGGAGCACCCAGACGGAGCAGCTGGGTGACAGAGGACCTGCTGAAGGAGACTGAAAACACCCCGACTGGAGCGGGGTGGCAGCATATGGGTGTCGACAAGGGGCAGGTGCCAGCTGACATCCCAAGCACAACAGAAGGGCAATCCCATCCTCTCAAGCTCCTACTCCTCTTTGCTCCCAGCTTCAGGTCATAACCCTGAGGTGGCTGGAAGCTCCTGAGCCTACCAACATCAGCATCTTTCTGCCAAGACCATGAAGCAGCAGCCACCAGGATGGGGCTTGGGACCACCTCACCCCAGAGGCTGTGTGACAAAGGAGGCCCATCAGGGTGGGAAGCTCTCTCAGCTAATCGCTGCAGCCTGGCAGGGCATCCTGCAGCCACATCAACCCTGCTGAAAAGCAGCACAGAAACCACCTTGTGACCACCAGCCTGGGGGACGCCATGCACAACAGAGCCTACTGCTGAAGGGTGAAGCGAGGCAGTGCTCAACATCTGCTGGAGCAAGACACAGGGCTGGACACATCTATCTGAATGCCCACCACCTCCAGGAAGGAGCCTTCCCAGCCACAGAGCCCTCAGCACCCAGATGTGAGCTCAACAAACCCAGTACCACTGTTCAACAGATGCAAAAGAAAACAACCCATTTTTTAGAGCTGCTGACTCTTTCTGCATGTGGGGCAAAGGGATGGTAGCACCCCAGCACCACTGCCTGGGGGAAAACCTGCCCCAAGCCCAGAAGAGCACCCAGGAGTCCTGGCTGTGGATGCAAGCACAACCGGCTGGGACACTGCTGAACTCGGCCAACATCAAACCTCCTCATGCCACAGATCCACTAAATCAAAGGAAAAATAAGATGTTCAAGCCCACAACTGCTTAGCTGTCAGCCCTTATTCGCTAGTGAGAGACAAAACCTCTCCTAGCTCCTGAGGCAGTGGGGTGGAGGGAAGGGCAGGGGATGCAGCTCAGGAATTTGGTGGCCAGTGCTCCCTAATGCCATGCAGGGGAGCTGGGCGCTCTTTTGGGTCTGGTCCACTGCTCCCAAAACTCAAGCTGGGTTCTTCAGTCAGGCTGCATGCATAAACCTGACCATGCTTCAAAGCACCAGCTGGGACACAGGGAAGAAAGAATTTTTTTGGTTTTCTAAATGGACACTAATGTGTTGATGGAAATCCTGAACTTGATGCAATGATCACTAATGAAGGGCTGTTATACTGGCTCCCAAACCTGCCACTGGGTCTTCTATTATAATGGTGATATCCCTGAGGCCTCCTGGGCAGACAGAGGAGAAGGAGGGCAGCGTTAAGGGAGAGAAAACAGAGACAGACTGGTTACTACTCAGCAAAGACCTCCACTTCTCCCATGATGGCAGCACCGGTAGGACAGATTCCCACAAACTGTTATCCCCTCACATTCCACTTCCCCCCGCCATGCATTCACCCACTCAAGAGCACAGGGGGACCCAGCAGGTTGCCAGTAGGATGACATCCTACCAGTAGGATGAGCCCAAGTCCCAACCCAGTGCCCTGCCATGGCCCCATGCCCCAGCTGGGCAAGGCCAGTGGGGAAGCAGGAGAGCTAATGCCACAGCATCACTGCCATTTTCTAAGTTTTTGGTAAAAGCTGACAATACCAATAACAGACCGGCCTAGGGCATTCTCAGAAGCAAGATGTCAAACCATCACTCCAGTGTGGAGCAGGAAAGCTAAGGGCAAAGACCAAATTTCCTAACCGCTCATCCACTGTTCCCCTTGCCAGCCTGATCCATGCAGACAAAGGGGCGGCCAGCATCAGCCTCCCAGTACCAGGGACTCCCACACCCCAAAGCCATCCCAGAAAAGCTGCCCCATTACCATGCAATTTCCCTGAAGCCACGTTGGTGTCAGAGTGCGAGCGCACATGGCTCTTCTTGAGGATGCCCTGCGGAGCTAACAACTGTCCTTCTGAGAAGCTGGACCGGCGCAACAGGCTCAGGCCCCTGCTTCCACCTCCACTTGCCCCCTGCTCCCCCAGGGATGACACTGAGTCAAGCTTCTGGGAACTGCTGGAGGAGAAGAGTTTGGAGCTACTGCTCTTGGTGCTGTTGGTGCTGGCGCTGCTGCATGCCCGGCCCCGGCGCCCCAAGTTTCCAATGGCCAGGTACTCCGGCCCATCGTTAACATCGCTCTGTGGATCATCCTGACTCCCCGTCCAAGTGTCCTCGCTCTGGCTGGTGGTGCTGGAGCTCATCTCGCTGGCTGGAGAGAAGGGGTCTTTGGGTGAGGGAACGTGGAAGTGGGTGACAGAGCCAGGCTGTTCCAGAGGGGACCTGCCCTCACTGAAGGAGGAGGACCGCGTGGACGGGCAGCACTCCTGGGGCTGGCTCATGCTGGAGCTGATGGAGGAGCTCGCTGGTCTCCTGTCTGGACAGAGGCAGGAGCACGATGTCAAACACCCTGGCACAAGCATAACACCCTACAGCAATAAGCCTGTGGCTTCACACCAGCATGCCCATGCACCATGGGCAAAGGCCAGGGATATCCCTCCCATCATGGGCAGAGATCTTCTCACACCCATCCACCACAACGAATCCAAGAGCAGAAAAAAATGCCAAAGTCTTTTCTGGGTCTATCCTGAGCTTCCCAGCCCACCCTCATTACCTGAGAGGCCAGAGGAGGCTGGATGGTGCAGGCTGGAGAAGGACCCAAAGCAGCGCTGCTGCGTGCAGTCTGCAGCGGGGACGTACAGGGACGCAGGGAGGGCAGTCAGGCTCTGACTCTTTGTCACCGCAGGTGGACCATCGCCCTTCCTGGTAAGCTGAAGAGATGTGGCATCATTAATAAATCAGCATTTATGGGGCTACATGTCAAAGGAGCAGCAACAGAAAGGAATCGACCTGAGAGTGCCTGATCACCAGCCAGCAAAGGATGAGGCAGCCCTGGGGGCAGAAGAATGGGGAGGGACAAACACCACGGCGCAGAAGGGAAACAGCTCTTTGTTAGCAGCTACGCAGCAGGCTCCCATCAGGAAATTACCAGGCTCTCAGTGAAATGATCCAGGCAGCCCAGCTCCCCAGGCAGACAGCTCTCCTGTCCTTCAGTGTCACGGTCACACATCTCTCTTGTCCCAGCAGAAGGACCTGACGTGCACAGGGATGGCAGTGACGTGCCGGCCAGCTGAAAGAACACAGCCTCCATTTAACGAAGCCTCATTAATCGCCTTCCTCTGGGGAGCTCTGTGCAAAGAAAGCAGCCACTGTTCCCTCCTCTGGGGAGGGGGCAGCTGGCATGGGGCTGCACAGAGAGTCACTGCCGTCACCAGCAGGAGTGGGCACCCAGGTGTCCTGGGGTGCTGCTTGTCCCCTCAGAGGGCGGCCATCCCTTACAACCAGGCAGCTCTGCTTGCTGGCCCTGAAGCCTGTGACTGTTGTAGAGGGATTGAAAGGTGCCTCTTACAAGGAACCGGTCCTCAGGTCCTCATTCTCAAATCCTCGATGCCAGCCAGAACAAAGGTGCCCCACTACAGGCTCCACACAGCCACCTTCCCCACCCTGATCCCTGCCAGGCTTGTGCAGGCAGCGCAGGGACCAGTTCACCCGTCTCCTCCCCTCTTGGAGCAACTTTTGCCACTTCCAAGTTCAGCCCCTTGTCCAAGGGCTACATGTGCCCTGAATGAGGCCTCACACAAGCAGCCGCAGCCAGCCGGCATCTGGGGAGAGCCAGATGTAAATGCCAGGATCTCAACTCACCATGGAGGTATCGATCTGAGCCAGAAGCCTGGGGTTGTTCTGCTCAACAGCCTCCAAGCACTGCAGCATGGCCGTGACGTGGGCATCACTGAGCAGGAAGGCAGTGTCTGGGGAGAGAAAACTGCTGGTCGGGGGTGTCCCTCTCATCCATGCGGTTTGACAGCGCTGGTTGCTCACATGCAAACCACCTTTTCTGCTGTCCCCCCTCACTCCCACATAGCTTGGCAATGCCACCACCTAGATATTTTCCTAATAAGAAGGAAAAGGCCCTTTACTTCTCTTTACCTGCATAGAATTTCCTGATGTACTGCCGGTTCCCCAGGAGTGGTCTCAGCTGCGCCGACAGGCAGTGGCACTGCAGGCTGTGCTGCAGCCATAGCTGTGCAATGGCCTGGTCCCCCGGGCCCTCTGGGTCAGGCTGGCTGCTCTCTTGCAGGCTGATGAACTGGAAGGGATGCCAGGCACAGGTTAAGGCACACAGAGGCAAGCAGGGGAGCAGGTGTTGTTCCATTGCATGGCTTTGGTCCCCCTGATAACAGCAGCTTTGCAGAGCTAGTCACTATCAGCGGGAAGGAGGACACAAGGAGGATGGCAGCTCCCCCGCCACCAGGCAGGCAAAAGCAACAGGCAGGAACAATGCTTCAAAGGTCAGCCAGCAACCGAAGTCCTCCAGCAGCCACCAGCACTATGAATTTCTCCTGCACGCTCTCCCACCCGCGTGCCTCACCCCTGACCCAGACAGACCCCACGCTCCCAAATCCAACCCGATCCCAGTGGTGACAGTCATGTTCTTGCTGACACATTAACTGGGGAAGGTTACAGCAACACCTGAGCTGCTGCAGCTTGAAGAGCTGGACTGGAGTCACACCCCACATTCCCCCAGCAGCAGGCGAGACATAGGCACCACCAGTGGTCAGCCCCTTGTGCCCATCCATGGCAGGGACCATGGATGTCAGCACGGGGCAGCCGAGGACACCAGGAGCATCCCCATGTGCGAGTGGTCAGCACAAGCCTTGAACAGGAGAACCAAATGCACGGTGAAGCCACAACCCCGAAATCGGGCAGCCCAGACCCTTAGAGATTTGCACAGACACATGAATCACCCCTGCACACACACAAGCACCACTTGTGCTGGTTCCCTTGGTGATGCCCGCTGCACCCGGCTGAGCCGAGCTGGAGACTGGTCTGGGAGAAATAAGCAGCCGATTGTCTCAGCCCAAGCCACGTCGAGTTCCCAGGACATGGCTTGTACACAAACACAGGGCTGCTTCAGTATCCATAAGCTGTGGAGCTGCTTTACCCGCAGCAGGCCAACATCAAGGCACTGCTATCCCACTGCTGAGGCTTGCAGCCCAGCCACCCTCTTCCCTCCCCGCTGGGCACACAAGGCCACGGCACCAGAACCCACCTTCTCCAGGTGATGAGCAGAGCCGGGACTCAGCCAGCGAATGTCCTTCACAAACTGCCAGTAATCCTTCTGTCTGCAGCACACCTGCCCAGGACAGGCACAGTTAGATGCCACCACCCAAGTTCCAGTTAAATGACAACATCCCCCGTTAGCCATGAGAGGGGGCTACCACGAGAGGAGGCTACCATGACAGGACAGCCCCTAAACCTGGCAAGACGGGCCAGAAAATAGCCAGAGGAAGTGCAGCACTGCTTTACAGAGGAGAAATAAAGCAGTTTGTAGATCAAGAGACCAAGTTGAAAAACACTGGTCTGATGTAGACAAATTGTATCCTGCCCCTCCCACAGTGACCTCTCAGTTGTGATCAGCCCACAAGTGAGCAGACAACAGATCCCTCAAGCTTGCTTTCTTCCATCAGGTAACATCCCAGTCCCTCATACCATGGAGAAAGGAGAGGTCTTGGGACAGGGACAGGACAAGGCACTGAAGGGCTCACACCCTTGCTGCAGTGCAATAAGGATCCCAAAGGCCAACTGCAGCTCATCAGAGGATGACGGAGCAGAGCCTGCACCTCTTCTGCCAGGCAGGCAAGGGCACACACAGGAGATGGGAACAGACCTCTGGCACCAGCTGCACCCACGGCAAAGAGCGTTTGGGGGCTCAGCTCTGCCCGAGCCCTCCCAGTCACTCCACGCATGGCAATGTCACGTATGCATCTTGGTCCTTTGAAGGTCTGCCAAGTTCAAGGTTGACCGAGTTCCCACATCACTGTTCCCCCTCCTGCCAGAGCAGGACATGGTGGGGAGCCCTGACGCCTCAGCACCGCAGAACCAGACCTTAGCGAGGGCACACAACAGGCAACTTGGAAACACATCCCAGCAAAACCAGCAACCATTGCTGTCTTCTGAGGCAAGCCACCACCAAGGACACCAGCGTGGCTGAGCACCAGGTAAGAAATTTGGCATTGCATTTCTATCAGCTCTTTGCTGCTGTTTGCCTCAGCTTTATTCAGACAGTAAGTTATTTTGTTCTTAGTTATTCTACCCATTAAAGAGGAACTGCAGCAGAGTCACTGTTTTCCTCACCACCCTAGTGGGTGTAAACACAGCCCCAAAATGTCTTTCTTCACCAAAAGTCTGATTTTTTTTTTTCCATCATCTCTATTTCCTCTTTCACAAGCATCAGAGGAATGGGTTCTGTTTTGTGGTTTATTTATTTGTGAGGGTTGGGTTGGTTTTTTAAGACTAGAGAACTAACATGGCAATTTTAGTCCTCTAGACTGAATTGGAGTTTTTTGGACAGATAAATAAAGTTCACTCAAAAGTTTAAAACCTCTTATCCTAGTTCTCTTAACATGTACATCTGGATTTTTTCACCTTTTTTTATTTATCCCCAGTTGTAGGAAACAAGTTGATAAGCAAATAATAAGTAAAAGGAAGTGTTTCACTGGAGCAACTGTTAGAAAACTCCTGCGAGAAAGCTGTATTTTTATACCATCATGAGTGCTGACTGCAAACTTAATAAATTCAGGGAGCAAAGCACCCTGCTGGGACAACCTGCCAGCCTGGCTCTTCCTGAAGGCTTATTAGCTCAGGTGCAGCATTGCATAGGTGCGGGTTTTCTGCTCCTGGACCCAGCTGGCCCTTGCAAGCTGCCTGGGGCTCCTCTGCATCGCTCTCTTCTCTGCATCACTCTCTGGGTGGCAGAGCTGCCTATGGGAAGGAAGCGTGCCCTCAGGCACACCCTGCAGACTTGCTTCAACTTTCTATTGTAAATTAATTGTGCTGGTAATTGCAAGCTGAAGGAGAGATCTTCAGGCCTCTGCACACAAATGGGAAAGAGAAATTCTTCCAGGCAGCCATGGAAGGGGGAACGGCTGGGTGAGCAACTGCAAGGCAGACGAGGGCCTGGAAAGAGAGATCCCACTCAAGCAGAGCGCGGATTTGGCTGCCAACTCCTGTTATTAACACAGCTAACCAGAAACAGTAAAGATGCGAGGTTTCTCTTGCCAGACCTCGCTAGGGAGCTGTCCAAGCATGGATGATATGGGCCTGACTCATCACAAATGCAACTTCATCGCTTGGCTGTGGCAGGAAGAAAGGAGAGAGGAGCTGGCCTCAGCAGAGGGGCCACAGGTACTTAGAAAAACCACGTCGGAAGGTGGATGAGACAGAAAGAACACGCACCCAGGTCCCTCTGACAACCACAGCACTTGCCAGGCAAGGTCAGCCCCTGCTTCGGTCATTTCCCACGCTGCTACAAGCGTTGTGCCCACTCTGTGCTACAAGCACTGAAGCGAGCTGCAGCAGACCTGACTGCCCCACCTGCTCATAACAGGCACTGAAGCTGCTACAGACCGACAGCAGTGCTGGCAGGACAGAACCCTACCTTGTCATGGATGAGCCCATGGTAGAGGATGCTGTGCATATCTCTGCAGAGCCGTTCCAAGCCGCCATACTTGGACCAGACATTCGGGTTGCTGGTGGACACCAAACCTTCCACTGTGGTCTTCAGGTTGCCTAGCAGCTTCCAATGCTCCTTTCTGCAGAGGAACACAAGAAGTTGCATCAGACATACAGCAAGAGGAGCTTCACAAAAGGACCACAGTATTGCACCTCTCCAAGGAGATTCTGGTCAGGCTGAAACCTTTGGTGGTCCAGAAGCTAGCAAAGGTGAGCTAAAGGACTTAACACTTCCCTGTGGTCTCCCATGCATGGTTTGTGGACAAGAGGCCATATTGTAATGATTCTTGTGATGACTGGTAGTCACTACTGATGTGGTCTCAGGAGACAGACAGAACAAAGACTGATGGCTCCTGCAATATACCACTTGCTTAGTATGGGCCAGCAAAGCTGGAGGAGATGTTTCCAGCCAGCCCCTTGCTCGCCTCACTCACATGCTCTATCAGACTGTTCAGAGCAGCAGCCCATCAGGAGTACAGCAAGTAATGCATGATGTCCACCACATCTAGCAGACACTGGCCACACTGCACCTTCATTTACAGAGAGTGGCACTCCCTAAGCAACGCACACCACATCAAGCACTCCAGCACCATCAGGATGCAGGGATGCTCTGCTCCATGGTTGGTAACTCTTCATCTCCATCCCCATCTGTACAGCTGCTCTCTGGCTCCTGAGCTGCTGTAGGCACAAGCTGACTTTCTTGCAAAAGCATTCATCACGTTCTGGACAGAGATTAGCAAAGTGCAAACTGCAGGTGTACTCTAGAGCTTGCACAGCATTTCTCATTGATATCATGCCCCTCAGCTACCTGCATACAGCAAGAAATCACCATTATCCACCATAAAGCCGGAGTGATGGTGCAGAAAGGTAATGCCATTTGCCTCTGCAAAGGCAACTTTGGGGAAGGAAGCTTCAGATGACTTGAGGTCCCCGCTCAAGTTGCTTGACAGTGTTGCCAGAGGAACAGCATCTGTCAAACATTTATTCAGATAGAAGCCAATCTCTCAGAAGCAACGGGAATGTTGCAAGGCATATTTGGGGGTGTAAATGCCAAAAAATATGCCTCTACAGGGTTTTTAACAAAAGCACCCGAGGTGACAGCTTAGAATGAAAGCCCAACCTTTCAGCTGGCGAGAAACAAGCCACAGTGTTTCAGCTGTTAATCCCCCTCCCACAGCCAAAAACCAAACTGGATTTCCAAAGCAAAAGAAAAAAAAAGGAAAATAAATTTAAAATAAATAATGTTATTTAAAACTGCTCTTATTTTTATCCTTTGTAGATGAAAGTGTGGGCTGTACCCTTCTGCAGCACAGACACTAAAAAGTAACATAATCCTGGTATTTATAACCAAGCTTTTCTTGCCAATATTCTCTTTCTGAGACTTGTTTGCTATTGCCAAACCAATTAAGCGAACAAGCAGATCATCAAATATTGGCTCTACTTCAAGCTCCCCATCCACTCCCTTTGTGAGGTCTCCCCAGGGAAGCCAACCCATCCCACCAGCAAAGCCTGTCACCCTGATAGCACAGGAGCAATAAACCAGAGCTGCAATGCATATGGAAGTATGTATATGTTTATGAAGTACTTAGACTAACAAGCATGGTCAGGGCTTTATCTTAGTAGAGACTGAAGAAGAAAGCATGGATATAAATCAAAGACAGCTTCCTGAAGGAGATCTGACTTGAAGATGCAGAAAACTGATCCAGCTCTTCTAAATTTATGGCCTTTTCCCATCCCTGCCCTGAGAGATGCAGATGCTCTTTGACCAGCAAACGGTGGTCAGAGCTTAAGGCGGCATCGCTGTTCTCCGGTCAAAGAGCATCTGCAGCCACTGAGCTCAAAACTTCACCGGCTCCTCCCCAAGATATTTCTAACGCTCAGAGTTAGGAAATGCAAGTGAAAGCTCAGCCGTGCCGTTGATCTTCCAAGTCAGTGAGTCAGGGGAACTCTCCCCCATGTTATTTCATGCTATAAAAAGCCGGTGATGCACACAAGGATGTGGGGCTAGGACACAGAGAGCTGCGCCTTCCCAAATGAACTGTCTCATTAAAGGAGTTGTGCATCTTCCCAAAAGTAGGAAACCAGGATCCAATAGACTGGAGTCACAGGCCCCCCCCAGCACAGAGAAACTAAGGTTAAGCAATCCTCAAACAAAATAACCTCAAAACGTTAAAACACGGAACTCAGGAACACATAGGGAATGAACAGCACAATGAAAGCACCTTTGCAGAGGTGATGCAGAAGCTACCAAAAGTGAATTAAATCCCTGTAAGACAGTACGGATCCCATGGGACTTGTTGGCCCAAAGTAGTTCACAGGTTGGACGCACAAGACGCTACTGATAGCCAAAACCCAGCTGTTTCTGGGCTGGAACGTGGTAGATACTGAAAAGCATATAGTGACACAAGGTTGAAGAAATGAAGACCCATATAGATGGCTGCAGGTGGCAGGGAAATCGAGAGAGCACAGCTAACCACATTTTGGCTTTGACCAGACATGTGGGTTAACCCTGAATTAGCTGCAGAGTTTGCTCCCCTCCCAGGGACAGAGCCTGAGATTGGGCTGCCAGGAGGGATGGAGAAAGCCTCAGTCCCAGCTGCCCTCAAGTTCCCTGTTTCAGCAGGTGTTCAGAGCAATATTAAGAAAGCTCCTTGGTTTTTTTCCAAATAAAGAGAATTCTCCTTTGCTAGTGCTGAAGAAAGCCTGACATGGGGTAAGGCCGGTTCATATCACATCACGAAAACACCCCAACTTACAGGAAGGGTAAGGTGAGCAACAGACCCCAGAGACGTCACAGTACACGAGCAGAGCTTCCCCTGCAAGAACCGCGCATGATTCTGCTCTCCTGCGCTAGCAGAGCCTGGTTCCCCCAGCCAAAAGGGCTGAGGGTGTTTGCAGGGGCCATCGCTGGTGAAACACCAGCGAGATCTCAGTGGCATCCCTCTCCTTCATTAAAGACAACCTCTGATCCAGCCTCCAATTTTAACCACCAGCTCCATAAAATTGGCGCTGGGTCTCCTTGCTTTACCACCACAAACTTTATCTTCACGTACAGCAACACTAACCCGCTGTCAGGAACTGTCCTAGAACCTTTTGCACTGGAGTGATAAAAGACAGAACCCAGCCTTGAAGCAAGAAATGGCTTAATGCTGACAATGATGACGACAGGGAAATGCTGCTTGCTCTCTCAAGCTTTCTCAGTCCCTCCAGGCGAGCAAGGGTAGGAACTTCTCTTGGTCCAAGTCAGCAAAGGTGGCTCACAGCAGAGGCAGGAAGCCATGCTGCTGACTCAGGTGAACTTCTTCATTTAAAATAAAACCAAACCCTAGTTACTTTCCAAAACAGAACCACACAGGTAACAGGGGTAGCTAGTATTAAAAAAAAAAAAAAAAAGCTCATCTTTCTTGCAAACAACATCTGCTGAGTGTCTCCCAGTGCCCTGCAGGAGGCATCCAGCAATGGCTGTTTGAACCCTCTCCTCTACCTGGAGGAGTCTCTCGAAGGCACCGTGTAACCTGCTGCTGTGCACAGCCTGCTCCTGCCTGCTCCCACCTCGCCATCCCCGGGTCTCCCAGACAACCAGCAGCCCTTTCCCTGGGCTCTCCCGCCTGCTCCTCCAGCAGGCTCGGTACTGCTGGGAAAAGGGATTAAAAGAAAGGCAGGCTTCATGTAATTCATCCGCAGCTGTGGGGAGTGGCTGATGAGGCAGAGGAAGCCAGAAGAGCTCTGTCAGCCAGGCAGGTCAGCCCTGCAGCACCCGGGTGGGGAGAGCCAAGCAGCCTGGCTGGGAAACCAAAACACAGGGTAGCTTGCACCAGTAGTAAAAGCTTGCGCTGGTATAAAATGGGGGGCACAACCACAAAAAGCTCCTCCAGTAAACACAGCCCACAAAGCTCCCCCAGTAAACACAGCCCAGAGCTGCTGCTTGCTGGAATGCTCTTGCTCTGCACTGGCAAAGGATGAGGGAAGAAAATAGGGATTAAATGTTTTTTCAGCCTTCTCCCAGCATGGCAGAGAGTTTTACCTGTTCATCCCAGCAAAGCCTCCCACCAGCAGATGACCACAACATGTGGACCGAGGATACTGTCCATTGGGCTTCAATCTGCACAGGACCTGCCTGTGACAAGCACGCAAGCAGCCAGAGGCAGCGACAGGCAGAGCAGACCCCCACGGCAGCCCACCTCCCTGGGACCAGCTGCTCACCTTCCTCTACCGCTCCCAGCACAGGGACCCTCTCCTCTGGCCCTGCCATCCCTGGGGCCCTTGCCGGCGCCAAAGGAAGCAGCTCTTCGCTAACCTGCGTGGGTGACCAACGGCCCCTCTGCTCCCCCAAGGACTGGTGTGTCCTCCACACCACCTGCCCGCCACTCCGAGGCACCGAGAGCCCTGCTCTCTGCCCGGCAGAAGGAGAGCACTAACCTTCCTGCCCTGCCTCAATGGACATTGGTGTGACAGCCCCTGCTCCCCGATGCATTTCAGACCTGCTGCTTAGGAGAGACAGCAAAACTCAGCACGAGATCCTCATTCTCCTCTCCAGCACCAGCAGAAGGATGGACTTCAGCAAAACAACTTTTACTTCTGCGTCTCCTGTGATCCATGGGAAGATGTATCCAGTGACCTCTATCCTATCGCTATCAGTCACAACCACAACCTGTAATGAAATGGCACCTCACTGGGAATTAAAATGCTAAACCATTTGCACAAAGGACAATGAAGCTGTGCAAGACCCATGCCAGGATCCTCCCCAGTGCATCAGTGACAGCCGGGAGAACAAGCAGGCCCCCTCGTGTGCCAGCACTGGAGGGGATGATGCCCCCCTCGTCCCTGGGGGAGTGCTGGGGTGGCACCACGTCAGCTCTATTAGTCACACAATGGTAGAGTCTGGTAGTGCAGGACTTGCACTTGCAAAGGCAAGAAAATGCACAAAGATGATTCTGGAAAGAAAAAGAAGTGAATGCAGTCAGTTCCTTTTGCCTTTCTGAAACTGCTGGGTCTGAAGCATTAGCTGAAGAGGGAGAATAGCTTGAACCGTACAGGTCAAAAGGCACCCCAAACCTGCAGTATAGCTTTAAAAGCACCAGTAGCATTTTCCCGGCTGATATTGCTAGCAGGAACAGAGAGCAGTGAGCTAGCTGAGCCCCTCAGATATGGAATGCTTCTCTCCCATATCAAGTTTCAGCTGCTCCCTCCTCCCCAGCCAACTCTCTCATTTCCATCCAACACCCACCGTGCGCTTCAGCACCAGGGCAAAAATGAAGCACAAAGCAAAGGCTGAAGACATGCAAAAAACTGAATAGGACTCATCACCAAAACACCTCCAGGAAAACAACTGCTGCTGCTTTTATAAATGCTAACAAGAAAAAACATGCCTAAAGCATAAATGAAGACGATGCCGGCGAAGCCACCACCGCACGGCCATTCTCACCGCCAGCCACATGCAGGCGCAGGGCCTCGCCTTCAGAAATAAAGAGAAGCTGACGATTCCTTTTCAGGACCTAGAAGGGGTGATGCAGCCCAGTGCCAGGAGGGTCAGGAGACACGATCCAAAAGCAACAAGCTGCAGAGCCACCAGAGCGGCAGTGCGGTGTCGGGGCGGGATGATTTCGCCCTTAAGCCCGAGGCATGAGAAGCAGAGGCTTGGCAGCCACTGTCTTGGCCAAGGCTGATGGAGAGTTGCTGCCTCCGCCATAGCGGGGACAGAGCATCAGGTACTGGGGGCACACGTCTGTGGCCGTCACTGCCCCTCCAGTGGCCAAGACGCTTGCCCAGGGCAGGGAGCGGAGTGATGCGCTGGCCCCGGGTGGGTGACGGCAGCCACATGCTGCTCTGAGAGCCCAGCTCACCGCATGCTTCCACCCCACGAAGGACCGAAGCGGGGGGCAGCCGGCATGCTCCACAAGCGCAGATCCCCACCTGGCACGGGGGGGGGTTTGTTTCGTCTCGGACCACGCCCAGGTACCCCCCCCCATCCGTGCCTGGGAGCGCACGCACCCACTCCCGCACACGCCCACGCAGCACAGGAGGCCCCCAGGAGCACCCCAGACACCCCCACGCATCCCCAGGCACTAAGCGCACACCAGCAACTGCTGCCACCCGTGTTTCTTGCAGGCACGTCCCGTGCTCCCTGCCGTGTCCTCGATAACTTGCACGCGCACCCCATTACCCCACGCGTGCACCCCCTGTGCGCGCACACACACGACCCCACCCGCACGCGTGTCTTGCCCCTGGTGCTAGCACACCCGGCGTGCCCACCGCCCCCCCCCCAGCACCGGCACACACGCAGAGCACCGTGCCCTGCCCCCCCCCGCCATGTCATGCCTCCCACGCGTGCCCACGCAGGCCCTGTCCCGCCGCACACCCACACCTCCCCGGCGCGTCCTGCCCCCGCACACGCACCCACCGGCGTGCCGCACGCGCGCACACGCGCCGCCCCCCCAGCCGTGCGCCAGGCCTCCCCCACACGCGTGCTGCGCTTCCCCCGCGCACCCTGCCGCGTCACGCCGTGCCCCCACGCGACCCCTACCTGCTCTCCGCGCGCTCCTCGCGGGGCCCGACCTCCATCCCGGGCGCGCGCGGCCCCGCCGCCGCCCGCTGCCACCCACCC
>JANZLQ010000089.1:30908013-30933606 GCA_026212715.1 Elanus axillaris
GGTTCCCAGGGGCCTGGGTTCGCGGGGTCGCCGTTCCTGGCTAGGGAGCAGCCGGGTTCAGCGGGGTGGGTCTCTTTTGTTCCATCTGGGTGTCCGGAGCAGGCTGAAGAGCGGGGCGCTGCGTGCATTTGGCACCGGTCAGGTCCATGGGGCCCGGGCCCTTTGCTGGGTGGCTCTTGGGGAGCGTCCCAGCGCCTCGCCTGGCGCTCGGAATTGCAGGGGCTGGGGTGGTTAGGTTGCTGGTCAGCTGGCCTTGCTTTTTGGTTTTTTCTTCCCAGGTTTGGAAGTCAGTAATGGCAAGTCTCCTTTGTAATCCCTTTGCAATACTTTACCAGGCAGATTGAGCATAATGTCGTCTCTACCACGTAGTTTCCTGTGGCAATCTACCCCTTTCTCCCCAGTCCTCCCATTGGTTGTGTGTGTTAGGAAGTTGCACAGCCTCATTACAGATCTGCAGAACTGTATCTCTTGAGTGTGTCTGAGAAACTGACATCTATGCCATACATAGTTCAGAGAGGTGTCTCAGTAGTTCTACTCTGGTCCTGTGCACTGAATCCCCTTAACAGTTGGGGGCATGTTTAGTGTGTTCCTGGAGTGCATCTTCCCATTTAGTTTTATCCAAAAAACAAAAAAATAGTTTGTACACTCCAAGACTGCTCCATGACGCTACCAGAGCATGGTAGAAACGTACTATCAGGAGACTTGCTTCAAAAAACAAAATCATGATGTGAACTAGAATGTTAATGGTGGACTCGGCCTTTGTGGACCACCTTAAAATAAGAGGATTTGTACAATTTTTCCTTCTGTAAATAATCCAGTGGGCAATGGAGATACTTTGTGAAATTACAGAGTTTGTTTGAATGTGGAATAGTGTTAGAGCATTCATCTAATTCTATATATTATTTTTACTTATAGCACACTGAATCATTGTTTCCAAGGTTACCAAGATTAATAGTTACTGATTCTAAGCAGCTAGTTGTATTTTCATATATTCTAACGTTTCTTGGCCAAGTTAACCTTATGGTTAGATGCTGTGACATTTCCTGGACTAATAACAGATAGCAAAGGACTGTTGTGATGTCATGGTGACTTCTTTAAGAAGCTGTTGTGAGTGGGTGTGTCTTGGCTAACAAATGTGTAAAGTCCCAGATATCCTTCATTTCCCCAAATAAGACAATAGCTGAAACTTAAGTTCTTTTGTTTAAAAACTTGTAACCCTGTGTGCAGGAACAGCTAACTTGCAAAAATGGGATTTAAGATGGAGCAGGTGAACTGTGAAGCAAGGATCCATGCTTTCTGACCGTGGTGATTTTGTGTCACTGGTAGATAAGAATGGAAACAGCCATTACGCAGAATTGCATATTCTGCTCTAACCGTTTTGGAAGTTTTAGTTTTTGTTGAACATCCCTTTATTAGTCGTGCTACGTTCAAATAACACTCCTGGCTGAGTACAGCTGTTGGCAGTGATTGTTTCTGCTATTTTGGTGCTGTATAGCATTTTGAAGTAGCTTTGGTTTCCTTTGTTTTATAAAAAAAGATAGTTTGCTAATCCTTGCTCCAGGGATGATCCCTTTGGTAAAGATTCTGTAGAAATCAAACCCTCAGTGACCTGTATCACTATTCCTTATCTAATAGATTTTTTTCTGAATGTTCAGTCATTTATGCAACAAAGTAAGCTGATTTTCTCTTGGCTTTACTTCAGCAGGATACAAAACATTGGATAAGAATGTTGTGATTTTGGTTGGCTTGGTTTTTTACGCTGTTTTCTCAGTTCTACTCTGTCCGAGTCTATTTGAACTCTGTTAAACACAGTAACCCTGTTCCCATCTCTCCCTGACTCAAAAAAAGGTTCTCCACATGTTTGTGGTATCTCTCTGTTGAAGCATAGCATCTTTATCAGTTGTGATCTCATGATCTAGATGCAGTAAACATAATTTGACATTTTCCTTTATGGTGTTTACATAAACAAGCTACCAGTCAAATAAAAGAATGCCACGTCTTATCTCTTGAGCCAGCTACCAGATCAGTGAAGGAAAGCAGACTGGTGTGGCATGATTTGCACTTGACAGACCTGCTGTTCGCTTTCCATCAGTTTATTGTCTTACCCGTATTTTTAAACCAATTAATAATTTGTTCAACATTGTTTCCCTGGATAATAGATAAGTTGATTGCTTTGGATTGCAGATACCTGGGGAGAGTTGTGCTTGCATTTTTCCCCATCATCTCAACCTCAGTCAACATATGAAGATAACTTATTAGTTATTTTATGAGTTCTCTCTGTGTGATTTTTCTTAAGTAACTTAGGATGGAAGAACTCAGGCATGATTGACATTTTGTTTGGAATCTGCGAAGTCTGGGAGTGAGATGGGATTAGATTTTTTTAATGGTATACAAAAATGAATGGAGTTATTAAATTTAAAATTTATTCCTGGACTGAATGCCATGATCTTTCAAGCCTCTTGGATTTTTCTGGATGTATGCAACTGCTTCTTTTTTGCTAGGGCATGATAATACAAATAAGTACTGTAAGACTAACAGGGACTGGACGTTTTATAGCAATAATATTTCTGGAACCGTAACTTGTACGTGCTGGCTTTGCAAGATGAACCAGTCTGTTTCCCATGACTCCAAGCTGCTAGGGTTTTTTCTTCAGAACTAGGATATGTCTGCAATATGTAAATTTTTTTTTTTATTTTCTTCTTACAGATGATATAATTAAACTGAACAAGAAAGAAGAGAGAAAGCAATATTCCCCCAAAATGAAAAGAGGGCTTCAGCAGAATCGAACTCGACAGTTCAGGACACCAAGCTCCAAGTGGGGAATCCAACAGCAGAAAGGTGGGTACACCAAAGAATGTGGATTGCACAATGTCTTTTTTGAGCTGAAGTGTAACCTCATGAAATGTATGGATTGACGTGGTCAGTTTGGGTGTCAAATACTGTCATGGGCAGATTTGATTATAATTCAGTTCTTTGTGATCCATTTGTGTTTGGTTTTGTTTCTGGTTTGATATGAGAAGGTAATTGATGTGTTTGGCCAACAGGGAGCTTAGGTGCTTGAGAGACACTACTTGACTCATGGAAGGATTGGCTTGCTTTCTGAGTTTTCTAAATTTATTTTAATTTTGGAATTGTGGTGACACTTTGTCCCTTCTCAGAGATAGATAGAAAGAGTACTTATGCCAAAGCCTGTATATTAGGAAATGTGGAGGCCTTGCCAGAGCTCAGAGCTTTTGCAAATATTTGTTAGGTAGATTTCTCATAGTAGGCCTCCCCAAAATAGCTGTTACTGCAGACTGTAATGCTGGCTCTGGGATATATAAATGGCTAGTGCAGAGCATTTGAGTCAGCTTTTCTTGTTAAGAGCTTGGCATGCAAAGGAGGTATCGTGTCAGCCTCCTTAAGACAATGGTTTTACAGTGGAATACAAAAGGGGGAAAAAAAATCATATAGGCAGGGAGTAAAGAGAAGACAAGTGCACAATAACAGCTCTAGTGTAGATTCCTTGAGTAACTCTCAGGGGTTTTTTTGATAAACGGGAGTCATATTCTAAAATGATTCCCAGGTTTTAGTCTAGTTCATGGCCAGCACCTGCATGAAGTATAGACTAGTTTTGCTTGCATTTAATTTTGGAAAGTACCTTTTTAGTGCTGGATGATCAAAATATGGGAGAATACCGTCTAACCAGAAAGCCTACCAACTCAATAGAAGCTAATTAGGTGTTTAATACATGCAATTTCTTGTTTAGTAGCATTCATTTAAAACAAATACACATCTGTCTGGTGTATTCTCAGTGATCCCTATTTTTATCTTTGTCTTGCTTAATGTTTGTTGTAGCAGCAGCTTGTCATTGGCATCTTAGACACAAATGTCTCTGGGATTCAGTGGAATAATGTGTTGCTCAGGGCTCAGAGGAGTTTTGCTTTTTATACAGGCCAACATGGCAGTGTTACTTGTGCATTGATGGTGCAGGAAAATACTTTATATCAGTCAGCCCAAGTGTAAGAATACTTGTGTAGGTGAAGAGTAAGTGAATTTAAGTTATAGATTATCAAACATGTAGGCTTCTATTTACAACCGCCATTGTCAAATGCAATTGTTTATGATCTAACAGGCACAAAAGAAGCAAGTATTAGATTTTAGAATTTTAGGAGGAACTTAAGCTGCAAACATAAAACTCTAAATACAACCATCTTGGCAGTTACTTTTCTCTCTTGGAACCTTCCCTCCTTGTCGGCCCTGTTCTAGGAAAAAGCAAACATTTTTTGCAAAATTGCCAGATTCATGACATGTTGAAACATTGTGAATAGCTTTAACTGCTTTCTCCCATTGAAAGCAAACCTCTTCTATATTGTTTTTTGAGCAGAAGGTATCATTAAATAGTTCTGACCATTCTAGTTATTAGTAGCTTATGACCAATAGATTTATTGCTACTCTGTTGCCATTGAAGTTATTCTGATAAGTAGCAAATCCTCTATTGTTTGTGGACAGCTACAGAAACCACAAATGATCAACAGCATTCAATTCCTTGTGGTTTTAGAAGTGGCTGCCAAACTCTCTGGAAAGAAGCGAGGAACTTGAGCTGGGACTCTTTTCAGCCTTTGGGGGGAGAAACAGAGAGAAGAACATTGTTCATTTAAATAAAAGTTGTCCTTGGTGATACACAGAATGCAACTGCACAAAACCCTGTGCAGACTGAGTTAAGTTTGAGGTTGTCATTTATTTCAGCAGAGCTTGGTCCAGAGAGCTCGTGAGGCCCCTTTCAGCCTAATTAACCCTGTTTCTCAGCTTTTGTATTTGAAAAGAAGAGCATTTGCTAACCATCCACAAAATGTGGGTACATAGCAGTTTCTCCATAGCAAATTTATCTAAGCTGGGTTCTGATTGATGGCTTACCTCATGTGATGGCTCCTGTCTCATGAAGAAGCACAGATTTATTATTGATGCTGTCAGGTCAGATATGTCAAAACTAGATGTGTCTGTTGCTGTAGGAGCTGACTCCTTAGTCTTAAATGTATCTTCCAGTCTGAGGTTCTAGAGGGGTTGATAATTGGGGATAAAACTGAAGCATGGTCTGTATTCATAGCGTGAAGCTAAATGGCTCCAGACAGGGTTAACCAAACCCTTGTAACTGGAGATTTGAGATGTTTACACTACCAACCTCAGACTTACAAGCCTTTTATATTCAAAGGCTGCTTTCAATTCTCAGTTTTGTCCAGACTGCCATGCAGACTTCTAATTGAAAACACTTTAAATGCAATGTAATTCATATGCTGTTTTAAGGTGGGTTTGTGGGCCAATTGCTATGTTCTTTTTTCTTAAGTCATATCTTGGGAAACACTGATCCAAATAAATAAGCTTTGAAGTTACTTCTTTTCTTTAAATTAAACCAATAAAGTTTGCTGGATGGGTAGGGAGCTGGGTTATTTTTGTTTGGTTTTGTATTATTAAGCACTTGATGAAGTTCCATTTTGGAGTATTTTGGTAGTTTTCTATGCCAGAATGACTCTAAGTTGTCCATGTAGACATGTCAAATAACAGATTTTTCAACAGAAATTAATGCAGTGAACTAGAGCAAAACTGATATATATGAGAAGCTGATCATTGTTTTGCTAGGGCTTGGGCCAGACCTGCTAAAATAACTGAATGACCAAATTGTCTTCAAGTGTAGTGATAGCTTCTGCTCTAAGGCTTGAAGCATGCAGCCAAATAACTTGCGTTGCCTGTATAGCGTCTTAGAGCAATAAGCTTTTTCTTTCAGTAAGAATTGTTGAACTCTTCATGCTTGTTGCAGGTTATGGTAAAAATCGATTGGGACGCAGAAAGAAGATAGCAGGGAAGAAGCGTTCTTACGGAGTTATAACTGGCTTGGCAGCCAAGAAATCAATGGGTTCACGCAAAGGAATTAGTCCTCTGAACAGACAGCCACTTAGCGAGAAGGTAATTAATGTAATTCTAGTGGTTCATGTAAGAACAGATTGAAAAAATGAAACACAATGGCTTCAGAACAGTGCTACTGAAATGTAAAATGGAGATGTCTCGTATAACCTTTTGTTAAATTTGGGATATGTTAGCTGAGCTCTTATTTGTTTTGAGGGAGGTGATTAATGACTAGGTTTGGAAGTTTTCTAACATTTAATTGGGTTGCAAGTGATGACAATTGAAGTACAGAAATATATTCTGTGCAAGTATGGAGGTAGTTGCTATATTTTTACAAGAAAAGCTCACTTTTTAGGATTTCTTCTCTTTGCATTGCTTTGTTACTAACTAATGATTCAGCCAACATGTAGGTGTTAAGCATGTGCCTGTTACAAAAATGGAAGTTTTGCAACGCTGAACTCCATCAGTAGGCTCCCTCTTCTGTGTTCCTCCAATGCAACGTTGCCTGCTTCATCTCATTCAGTATTGTAAAATGGGGATTGCTTTTGGATTTGTGAAGAAATGGAAATTGAAGGAAAAGTGTTTGTGTATATACAGCATACGTACATGCTATATATAGTTATTGTTTTTTAAGAATGCACAGCGGAATTACCCAGTTTTGAAAAAGAAAACAAACCTGCAGAGACAATCTGAAATGCAGAGAAAACAAGCGCCAGCCC
This sequence comes from Elanus axillaris, assembly GCA_026212715.1. Lineage (NCBI taxonomy): Eukaryota > Metazoa > Chordata > Aves > Accipitriformes > Accipitridae > Elanus > Elanus axillaris. The sequence continues at coordinate 30,914,613 of JANZLQ010000089.1, forward strand.
TCAGGAGGCCTACCCCACTAAACAGAAGGTAAAATACCCAGTCTGCTTTCTGAACTCTTCTTCGCAACTTTCCATAGTGAGTCTTGTTTGACAGGACTGATTCCAAGAGAAGATGGCAGGTGCTAGCAGTAGTAATACGGTCAAGACTACCATGTGTATGAAGTTCTACAAATCTGGAAGCCGATCATGTGACAAATGTGGTCTTGATACAAAGCCAGATATTTATTACCGTGTAGAGCACTTGGGAAGTACCTCTATTTGAGAACACCTGGTATTTTGCCTTCTTTTAAATCAGGCAGCCTATATGGAAATGGCCGACATGAATTTCAGTAGCTTTGAAGTGACAGTGGTGATTTAGTGAACCTTCTAAATAAAATGCCTTTGTGGAAGCTGGTGCCATCTTCTGTTTCATGGAAGCTATTGCATGTTTTATTTGTGCTGGAATTAACATGTCTTATAAACTGCATCTTAAATGATCTTCATGATGAAAATTTTCACTATGTGACTATATTGCAGAAACTGTAAACTAAGTTTGTTTATACATATCAAGACTGCTTCTTTTTTTTTTTCACCTAATCAGCAATGTTTAAAGTGCTGGAGGATACTGAGCAAGTAAAAAACAATATCATACTGTCCTGTGACATAGGAGTACTAGGCTTCTATGTAAAAGCAGTGATTTCTCAATTTGAGTAATGTATTGGGGACTTTCATAGTGGTCTCTCTAAGATGTTATCTGTGAAGCCTTTGATAACTGTATTTTAATGAATATTACAGGAATAGCATGCCGTCCACTTTTGCCAGAATTGGAAACAAACTAAATCAGCAGAAAGACACTCGTCAAGCAACTTTCCTGTTTAGAAGGGGCCTGAAGGTAATAAAAATTACTGAAAACAACAACAAAATTGTGCCACAGGTTTTTTTAAGTTAACCTATAACGCTGACATTAATGAATCAACTTCAAAAACCAGATTTGAGTAGAAACCTGAGGTCAACTGGGAGATCAGTATGGGTTCTTCTAGGCAACTGTACTTGTCCTCTTCAGTTACTGTGGCCCGTTGAGGCTTGCTTCCTATTCCAGTGTAGCTGGACTGTTCAGAAGGGCATGGAACTTGTCAGAGTGTTTGAGCGTAGTTGCAAGGTGCAGCTTTCAAAAATTGCCTTGAGGTGAAGGATAGACTAGAAACATTTTAGAATCTGATTATGGTTTGGGTTTGTTTTGGCTTTTTTTTTTTAGTTAGTTTGGGGTTATTTATTTTAGTTATCCAAGGTTTTATTTTAGTTACGTAAGGACTTTTTTAGTTACCATGAGTAAGAACAAGACAATAGAGGATGTGCAGTGAATGGTAGTGGTGTTCTCTGTTTTCATTTTTGGCCTCATTCTACATCTGCTGTCATTGTGCCTGTAAGTAGTTGCTGTGTTCCATCCACATGGATTGCAGAATTACAGACAAGATCAGGAGAAAGAAAAACAAAACCAAGGTCCTTGGAAACAACAGTGGGACTATATACACATAATATCCAATATGCCACTATGTTAGCATTGATCAGATTAGGAACCAGCCAGGTTTTTCTTGCCAGCCTGGTAACATTTTGGTGTATCTTGGCAAAATGTATGTTTGCTGACATAGTCCTCAAAAATAATGTTTCCATCTCTTTATTGGTTAAATTACTGACATTGACAATTTTGTTTAAATCATTTTGTGTTCTTAAAGTAATTTCTTTGCAGTGTTTTACAACGTTTATAGGATAGTTAACTTTGAAGTCCCTCTGAAAGTACAATCCTGTTTGTGCAGAGTGTGCAAACAGCTTTAAACTTCTGTTCTTGAACTGCTATATTTCTGGCTGCTGCAGTGGGAACTGAAACAGTATTCAAATCCAGTGTCTGTATTGATGCATTTTCAGGTGCAGGCCCAAGTCCAGTCAACAGATGATCTTGATAATCAGACAGTGAAGAGAACTCGTCAGTAAGTATTTAATTTGGAAAACTTCAGTTTGGTTACTGATATGGGTCTTGTTTTATTTCTGCCTTCCTGGCTATGATAATCGAAAGTGGGTTTTTTTTTCCCTGTAGGCATATCAACCAAGTGACAGTGAGTGATCCTCCCCCTGTTCTTAGTTATTTCCTAAATTATCTTCCAATTTAACCAGGAGAAATTTGCATAAGACACTTGCAGAAATGAGGGGGAAGGTGGTAGCTTCAGAGGATCAGACTAATCTCTACCTCTCATGAATACTGCCTAGACTGGAAGAAAAATCCAAATGTCAGTGTTCGGAGCTCTCTATGTAATTTCTGGTTTATTTAATATACATACAAGTCTGTGAAGCAGTTTCTAAAACAGCAAGGCAGGTCACGATGTGGACACTCAGCTCTCCTCCCATGTATTCTTCCCATACCATTCTGTGGCTGCTAGGCTCTTCGCAACTTGTTTGTTGGTAACACAACAGGCTGAGTAAGCAATGTATGCTGCAGACCTGCAGTCTGTCACCTCTTTGATTTGCTGTGAGGATCATTTTGGCCCCATCTGTGGCAAGGAAACCGAATGTTTTAAAACAAGTGAACATTTCAGTCAGTGCTATAGTTCTGGTACACCTTGCCAGTATGTGCTCTGGTGCTCCCCTGAATAGGTTTAGATAATGTAAAAGATACAAGAATCGATGGCCAAGCTTCTTGTAGATTGTTTGACTGTATGTGGTCTTTGTACTGGCCTATATTCCAAAAGCTTGTACGTTCTTTACTAGCCAGTGTTTTGGACACGCATTTAAAGGTACTCTGAAATTTCTGCAACATTTTTGTAAGTGACTTCTGTGTTTTCAAACTAGATGGCGAACTTCTACCACAAGTGGAGGAATTTTGACTATATCCATTGACAACCCAGGAGCAATCATAACCCCAATGTGAGTTTTCAAAAAAGTTCTGAAATTTTCTTGACATAGCTGAAACCACTGTTCTGAGCCATTTAGTAAGTTCCTTGCAGGTAGTATTTCAGATGACCTCAAGGTCACAGCTTCTTGTGAAGACTTTTAAATCTGGCCCCTTTCTGAGTGTTTCTGAGCTGTGTTTGAATAATATCACAGCTGTTTTTTTCAAGGCATCTCCAAGTTAGGAGCTTGGTGTGCTACGTGGAGTTCAAGAGTGGTGAGCTGGTATTTTTACTTTGCCTTTTCCAAATCAGACCATATTGCAGTTGTTTTCCTCCCTTATCTGAATGAAGATGAATGAGCATTTAGTTGATGGGTGATAATATTTGTTCCTCCCTGATTCATAAAGATACTGCTAGAGTTGTGCTTAAAGAAAGCATTGCTGTATTTGTCTTTAGGAAATTGATGATACTGTTGTTTCACGAGGTGTTTTATTTTAAAAATCTCCTTGAGTAGCTTCTTTCCTTAGTAGCATTTTATCTGTAATGAAGACTGTACCAATTTTTATTTTTTTGTATTTATTCAAATAATTAACCACAAATTATGCATTTGTCAATAAGATTGAGAGATAAAAGATAAGATAATTCCTGTCAGGAAACTTGCTGTCTGATCACAGTAACAAACGGTACACTTTTATAGTTCTGCCTGGCTTTTACCTTGGATTTGTGCTCTCCAGCTATTCAGCCAGACTGATCAAATGGCTTGATGAGAAATTCATACCTCTGTCAGCATTAGGGCTTTATTGCATAAAACAATTATTCACTGTGTCCTTTGTAACATTCTTCTTTCACAGTTCCCAGAAATTACGATTAACTCGTACTCCTGTGCCACCATTTCTCATGAAGCGGGACCAATCTGAAGAGAAGAAGATTCCCAAAGGGGTTCCATTGCAGTTTGATATTAATAGTGTTGGAAAACAGGTAAATGCCGTTTCTTTTGTTAACTGTGGAAGTAGTTTCAAGACAGATAAAAGTCAGTGAGCCAGGCATTTCCTCCTAGACTCACTAGTGACAGAAGAGGGAACTGGTGACTACTTCTTGTTTCCACTTCCAGTTCTTCCACTAACTTGCTATGTAACTTCAAGCAAGTAACTAAACTCACTGTTCCTGTTTCTCTAGTTTGTGTCTTGCATGCCCACATGCTTTAAATGGGATTTAAAATGTTGAATATTTCTTAAAGCCTTCTGGTGTTCTTGCTGTGCTTGAATCGGCAACTGTGTAATTCAGGGATGAGCTGCTTTCAGATGTGTAGCCTGCATGGAACCCCAACAGCTGAATTTGTAAGGCAACTTTTGCTATGCATCTAGGGAAAAAAACCATCAAATGTGATGATGTAAAGGCTTGAAAGATGAGCAATTTTTCACAAGTTTCATGAAGACAGGTGATGTGGTGCAGGAATCTTAGTGCTGTCATTGAAGGAATTCTTACAGGGTGACAGTTAAGTGCTGTTCTTGTAATGAGCTCCGTACTGCCAGCTGCAGAAAACTACATGGGATCAGTGCATTCATCTGGATTTGTTCCTTCCATAAATAAGCAGTACGTCAAAAATAGTCTACTACTATATTGTAAAATTAATTGAACCTTTGGACTGCAGTCTACTGCCTCAACTGGATGGGCTTCAAAGCAACCTGCATTTACAGTTAAAATGCTGCATTTGTTAAGTTGCATAGAGTCTGTGTGGGGAAACGACTGTTTTGAAAGTTCCTTTTTCAGTCTGTCTGTCCTCAGTTTAATTTGTGATACTTTGAATGAACTTTCAGTCTTAACATTGTGTACCATGTCTTCTTAATGAATTCTGAGAAATGCAATCTCTTGATATATAGTCCAATCTGATTTTTTAAATGGTGTGGGAAATTATGAAATCACATTAAACCTCTTTTTTTTTTAAATCTAAGGCAATTAAGAAGTCATATGATGATACAGAATGAGGAAAAAATTATTCTTGTCTCCATTACTTTGATTAAATTAACCTAACATCTTTTACGTTTATGGTGAAATGGCTTTATTTTTCAGACAGGGATGACATTGAATGAACGTTTTGGGATCCTGAAGGAACAAAGAACAGCGCTGTCTCAGAACAAAGGAAGCCGTTTTGTAACAGTGGGCTAACCTGACAGATGGACTTGAGCACTGATCCCACCTACCTAAGAAACTGAGATAAAAGTGGGCAGAAGAGTACAGCATACATCTCTGAAATTCTCCAGAATTCTTACTAAGATGGTGGCAGAGCTATCTATCTTTATTACTTCTACTTTGAATGGTAAAAGACATGATGCCCTGAAGGACAGGAAAGTGGGGAAACTGATCCACTGGAGTGGCACCATCACCTGGTTGAAAAAGATTCTGTTGCCCAGCTGATGACAAACACTGATTTTGGTTCACCTTGCAACCAAAACACAAACATGAATTTTAAAAGTTGGGGGTTTTTTGTTTAGGAGTGCTCAGTATCTGTTCTTTGACACCTCTGTTATGGTAAAGATTGTGTGTTTTGTTACAAACCCCATTTTAGGGTTTTTTTTAGGGACTGCCTATGAACTTTCCTTTGGACTGCAGTTTGGCACAGGGCCTCAGTCCATGAATACTTTGGTAGTGATGTAGCGGCATTTTTCATGGGAGCATTGGTTGTACTTCTTTGTGCTTTTGAAGTTCAATTTTTTTCCTTTCTTGAAAACTAAATGTTTTGCATCCTCACTTTCACAAATAAAGCTGTTAGCTGAGACCCAAAATAAGTAATTGGGATGGAGACTATTCTACTCTTCCCCTTAAAAGTGGACCAGATCATATTGGAGGAATACTGCACAGGCATTATGAGAGTAATTTATATTGCAAATAGCTCAAGTTCATTATCCTCCTCTGTAAATGGACTATGTCTGTCTCCTACTTTTTCTTAAACTTTTGCTTTCTATTTCTTTTTGTAAGTTTTTCCACAAACTTAATGCAATAACTTTACATTTTTAAAATAATTTCATAGGAATAAATACAACAGTTCATGAGAAAGTCAGTGGTATGGTAGAGTTCCTTACCCTCCCAGATACAAGATTCTCATCTTGCATACTCTGCCCCAGGGGGTTTTCTCTGGCTTTTACAAAGAGCCAGAGGCAAGCTATCTAATGGCACTTGTTTGTATATACCAAAGAGAGGTAAGCTGTGAAAGCTGATCGTAAGTTGTCAGACATCTTGAAATTGGCTGAAACCTGGGGAGTGTTGCTGGAAGAAAGCCCTGAGTTTACCAGCATGTGTAAGACATTAAGCAGGAGCGAGCTTGCTTTAAGCTTAGCTTTGTGCATCAGAATCTGCAGGATGGTAACAATGGGCATCCTCAATCTGATGAATTTATATGATCCCTAAAATTGAGGCACCTGTTCAGAATTGCTTCCAGACCAGGAACTGATGAACTTAACACTGTTCTATAGCAATGAGATTTAGGTACAGTCAGGTAAAAGAATGATTGGCTTGCTGCATCCAGAAATGTTTATGGAATTTGAAATGGGTTTAATTCCTTTTTTTGTTCTTGAAGAATTTACATTTGACTTCTTACAGAGTTGGTTTCCTTTCATTTTTATCTCAAATTCCAAGTCAACTAGCATTTAACAGGAACTTCAACATTGAAGAGCACTTGACAGTAGAAGGGCTTTTGTTTGTATAGCAGTTTTAAAGTCAGGGTGTATCCTGATGCTAAATAGTACTTAAACCCTTGTTTTTAATGTTGAAAATACACCTTAGCAGAAGCAAACTAAATGTAAGGATGTTAAGGTTTTTTTCCTAATTACTAGTAGGAAAATTTTTTTTTGGAGAAAATGTCCCACTGTTAGAATTTGAGTAGATAAAGTGCTGCCAGTCATCCTGTTTCAGTGTATACATTTTCCATGTGCGAGGATGCAACAAAAAAATTCTTTTGCATCAACATAGATGCAAAACATTGATGCAGTGCATCAAAAAATGCTAGTTTGTATTTAATGAGAAGATGCTTTACACTGTACCTTTTGGTATTTTTTGGAGAAGTTATTACATTTGATCTATTCTGAAGCTGTTAATTTTTTTTTTTAAATAAAAAGTTACAGGTTTCATACTGTCTTGTTCCTGTTACAACTACCTGGGCAATATATTGGTTATGAGAATTTTCTGATATCCTTCAAGGGGTTCTTAATGATTAAATTCCTATTAAATGTTCTGAAGAATATACCAAAAAGCAGCCTAATTTAAAGAGGGCTTGCATTCATTGCCCAGCTTACTATCCTGAAAATTAAGCACTTATTGGAGTGACACGGTATAAGCTCACTTGCATGTAAATGTGTCAGCTGTTGACATATTTTTCGGTAGCACCATCTAATTTAGTGGTTTGGTGTGATGATAGTACCAGATCCCTTAATCTGTCAGCACAAGCACTGGTTTTCATGTTGCTGTGACGTCTTGCTAGCAAGAAGTCGCTGTAATCTGAACCTTGTATTACAGGACCAGCGTGAACACCCTGATAAAGGGCTGCAGTTGTGTTTCTGATTGCAATGCTGGCAGGAGGCTTGCATAAGCAGAGGAAGTGCTGCTATTAACTGGTGGTGCAGGGGAAAAAATGCTGCCTGTAAATATATTTGATAAGGCATTGAGTATGGTATGGTGAGTGCCTTGGCACCTGACAGTCTGTTCTTCATTACCAGCTCAAGCCTGCGGTTGCCAGCCTCACGCAGTGTTCAGACACGCTGCAGCGCAAGCAGCAGATGCATCGGTCCGTGGTTTCCCAGAGCAAGGCTGGCATTTGTTTGGACGTTGCAAAGAGTGTGACCTTTTAAGGATTGAAGACATCAAGGAAAAAAAACCCGAAAAGCAAACACCAAACCCAAACATGAAGCAGCTGGTACTTTTCCCGCCTAGTTCAGATATGTGCGTTTTCTCCTCGATGTGCTGCTGGAATGGGCCTGAGGTCACACCCAGCCGCGCTCAGCGGTGCTCACCCAACAGCCAGCCTCTGCGGAGCAGCTGCTGTGGCAGCCCACCCTGCTGGGGAAACTAGAATTTTTCTGAGTTTCAGAAGGTGTACAGGCACTGCCCCCATGTTCAGAGGGAGGTGGGCACCCTCGCATGCCAGATTACCTCAGGCGAGCGGAAAAATCGGATCCTAAAAGAGGGCGTTTCGGGTTATTTTTGCCGGGAGCTGGGCAACGTCGCTGTACCTCCTGCGCATGCGCGCTCCGCGCCCTGTCAGGGCTGGCGCATGCGCCCTGCCTACCGGTCCCCGGGCTTCCCCGCGCCGGCGCAGTGGCGCGCGAAGCCCGAGCAGCGGCAGCGGCAGGGGCGGCGGGCTGTGGCGGGGGGGAAATGGCGGCCGCGGTGCTGGTGGCGCCGGAGGGTGGCTCTGCCCTGATGCCGGCGGGGAACGCGGCGGCTTGTCCTCCGCCACCTGGTTCCTCAGGTCCTGGTTCGTGGAGCCGCTCCTTGGACCGAGCCTTAGAAGAAGCGGCGGCCAGCGGTACCCTCAGTTTAAGCGGCAGGAAGCTCCGTGACTACCCGCGGGCCAGCGCCGCCAACCACGACCTCAGCGACACCACCCAGGCCGGTGAGGGACGCGGCGTTGAGGCGCGGGGGGCGAGACAGCGGGGAAGAGGGGTAGGGGACACGCTTTGCCCTGCCCTCGGAAGCGCCTCAGGGCCGGGGGTAGCCGGTGTGGCGGGGCCTGGGGGGCTACGCATCAGAGAGGGCTTGGGGGGGGCTGGCAGTTCTCCCCTCACCCGAGGGGCGGGGGGGGAGGACAGCCAGGTCCCCCGCTAAGAGTGAGGCTGAGGTGATCGATTTGCTCTCTCTTCAGTAAATTGAAACTGGATGCACGAGGAGGAGAAATTTTCTCAGTGGACGTTTGGAGGGTCTCCCCCATTTCTCTTGAGGAGTGTATATGTGGGTGTAGAGAAGGATTTCGTCTCACCGGAGGCGATGCTTGGCATCTTTCTCTTTTTGGGCCGTTTCTCCACGCTTTCGCCTCCTCCCTTCGCTCTCCGCCCTTCCTCTCCTCGGCTGAGCGGCAGGATGGAGGAGCTGTTGCAGGGTACTTACTCCTCCTTCCTCTGCCCGTCGTGGGTCTGGCGGATGAGATCTCCCGATTTGTTGTGGTTTTTTCTTTGTCGTCTCAACTCTAGAGATGCTTTCCTTGTTGGAGGCTGTTTTAAAAAGAGTTATGAGGCTTTTCTCAGTACTGTTGCTCACTGATGCGGTTTTAACCAGGCACGTATGTGAGTGTGTGTGTACATATGCATATATATGCACCCTTGCCATCTCTTATCTTGTGCTGTTGACAGGGGAAGCCAACTTTCCAAGAAGGCTGTCAGGTGTGCATATGCTAAAGGCAACTGTTTCGTCTGATCTTATGCTTCTATTATTGTCATTTCTGGTAGCCATAGTGAGAAATGAAAGGTGCTGTGAACAGAATCATGTGCCTTTTTCTTTTTTTTCTCTGGTGTTATGCATAAAAATATGAAGGATTTTTAAGCTGTACTTTACAAGGTACAGTAAGCAATAGGATTGTTTTTACCCTGTGCTCCTCAAATATATTCATAGGAGTAGACTAAAAAGGTATACTTACCCTGTAAGCACATTGATTGTAAGTAAAAACGTGTTTGTGGAGTATGTTTACATATTACTGTATTGAATAGAGAGATGAGACTTGAGAAATGAGAGTTTGTGCAGGATGTAGTTATAATGCAGTATATAAAGCAAATATGGTTTATGTTTGTTTTGATTGTCTAGTTGTATAAGTGAAGTAAAAGTAGTTTCAAAAGGTGTGAGCATGCCATTTGTTTGTAGCTTAGACTGCTTCCTATGCATTTAGATTTTTCTAGTGTTTTGTGTTGAGCTGTAGCTTAGAAATAAACTCCAAACACCACTTTTTGAAACTTACCATGTTTATTAGTGTGTTGATACACTGGCAGTTAAGTAACTGAAAACGCAGCCTCCTTTAGAATTGTCTGACTTCATACTCCGTCCTGTAACATCCTAATTATGCAAAAATCTGTCACTAATACAAAAACCCAAACCAAAACAGAAATGACATACCCAACCAAACCTTGAGACAACTGTGGTTTGTTTGACTTGAACACATCTATAAATAGAAGAGACTTCTTGTTAGGTTATAATTTTTTTTTGTTCAAAGGGTTTGCTACAAATGCAGTTGCATAATGGATGTGTAGCAGGCTAATCTGTAACCAAATGCAGCATACACATTTGTGAGGGATTTTGGCTTTTTGTTTATAACACTATTCATTTACTGTACTCTTAAACAATTTGTGGGAATTCTTGTTTCCACCAAGGTTCCCATCTATTGTGATGAATATTTGCATTGTAGTTGTTCAAGAAGCATTAAATGCTAATAAGCGGCAGTGCATACCATACACTTTTGTGCATTTATCATCACAATGAACCTTAGGAAAAAGCTAGAGCTGTTCTTAAGTTGTAAGAAGCAAAGCTTATGGAGTGGGGGGAGGGGTGAGACACATTCTGTTTAAATTCCCTGTTTTGAAGGCTGCTGTGAATAACTTCATCTTGTGTCTTTTTTTAGCGTGGTCTTTTCTATGGCTTTTTTGTTTTGGATAAGGCTGGGCAGTGGAGAAAAATCCATGCAAGGGTTTCTGACCCCCAGTTTTCAGTGGAGTGTTCAGCTACAAATTTAATCCATTTCTTTCCCCACATCAGCGTCTTTCTTGTGAAACTTCCAATTGTTTTGTATGGGAGCGGCCACAAATATTATGGTATAATGTGTATGTGTGTTAGGTGTTACAAACATTTAAAATAAACACTTAAAATAAACACTTTAAATAACCCCCTAGAGTGTAGACTCCGTGTGCCTCCCTGCATGCTGTGCCACAAAGACTCAAAGCACATCAGGTGGGGCATGTGTATGTGGAGTTTCATAAAAAACACTGGAATTACTCCCGAAGTATAAAACTGAAGACAAAACAATGTATATGCAAATCTTACTCCTTTTTATGTGTGAGATTAGACACCTCTCTAGTGTGGATCATGTTATACTGGTGTAGCTCATTCCCATTCTTGTAGTAATAAAAGAATTGCATGTCACTGTAACTGCATCAATACTAAAGAGGTGGGAATGAATCACATCCCTCATTAATGTAACTACACTGCTGGCAAACCAGCATCTAGCATAGCCTTAAGCCTTAACAGAATGACTGGCCTTGCCTGGAAGCTGTTTTTAACGCAGATGAACCAGCAGATGAACCAGCAAAGCGGGTCAGTAGCAACAGGGTGTTAGAGATTAGATGCTTGATCAAGTTTAGCTGGGTGCTCTGTGCAGATTTTGAGGTTGATGATGGGTGAGAGCAGAATCTCTTTAAGTAGTTGTCAGCTATAAGGTACATTTTCAACGTTAAATCAATGGGACAATCACATTTCTTTTGATCATATGGGTTCAGAGTTGACATTAGTACTAACCCTGATGCTCAGGCTGTGTTAGCTTCTAGGTACCATTCTTAACTATTCACTAAACAGTCATTAGAGCAGAGTTTCTGGCAGGTGTAACTTAACTTTGGAAAAATATTTGATAAACAGATTACAGAATATCTCAAGTTGGAAGGGACCCATAAGGATCACTGAGTCCAAGTCCCTGCTTCTTGCAGAACTACCTAAAACTAAACCGTATGACCAGATCAGGTTTGCTGCATTTTTATTCTGGAAGTTAATATAATATTTCTGTTAGGCATCAGTGGAAAAATTAAATTCCTCATTAATCACTAAAATTCTCACTGCAAAGTGAATTCTCGAGTAATGTCAGAGCCTCAGCTGCTTCTGGGCGCTGCTGTCTTCCAGGTGGTGAAGACCCAGAGATGGCTTTTTAAACCAAGATCAGTTCTCAACGTTGTTCTCAGAACTGAGCAGGTAACTTCAGCAGGCATTGAAGTAGTAGTGAGTTTCTGGTTGGTTTGTACTTTGACTGGAATTAAGACAACTTAATACAAAATCAAACTGAAGATGGGACAGTCTATGATTGAGAGCTTTGGAATGGATTAGTGGGAAGGTAGCTCCCCACACTGTCTGACGCAGTAGTCCATCTAACGTTCTTGTACATGTGGGATGGCTCATGTACGAGAAATGCAGTGTAATAATAACTTAGATACTGAAAGAGGGGAAAACAGCTCTTCATGTTCATCCCTTCCAACTTGGAATTTTAGGAAGTGACTCAAGCTTACAAAGTTCATTGATGATGAAAGATGAGCAAGCTTCTTCATTGACAAAGCAAGGACGTGCATCTCTTTTTCTTTTATACTTTTCATTTAACCTGCATTATCTATCCCCATTTTATCTGGGTTGAATTACAATCCATTTGTTCATTCAGTTCTTGTTCTTGACCAGAGAATAGGAAAAGGAAAGGCGATAAACCATCTGAGTTACATATGAAAGGAAGCACAGTTGCATTTGGCTAGTGTTAATGTAGACCCTGATGTCATTATTTGACAGCTTCCCAGTGGCCTAAAGCATACATTGAACAGAAAAGTTTTTTGTCAAACCCTCCATGACAGCTGTAATTACCTAAACCACTCACTGCCTCCATTTTTAAAGAAGATGGGAATATGTGTGTTTATGCAATAAAAGAAATGGCTGTTGTATGGAAAGCAACTAGTAAGGTAATTATATGCAGTGTATTATGTCTTGTTTCTGGAATATATTAATAGTGAAAAAGAATAGCAACACCCTGAAAAGGAACACATTGTCTGCTACTACCTTCTGAATGACTTTGCCAGTAAGGTGTCTCTATGGTTTTGTTCTTAGCAGCTCTCCATAGAATATGGCCATAGCGTCAATAAAATTTCTATATGCTAAGTGCTTGCATGCATTTAGAAGGATTACAGTGACTATATGAGCGTTCTGCAGTCACAGGTCTCACTGGTATTTTTCTTTCCTGCCAGAAATTTAGTTGCTATTACCTGATGAAATGTAAAACAGTTTGAGAAGTACGGTATGGCTCATACAGCAGTAGATGTATTTCCCAAACATTTGTTCTGAAAGCCACAACAGCAGAATCCAAACTAGCCTGAAATTAAATAATTGTTTGAAAAAAAATCTCTTTGGGTTACTGTACCTTGAATGTAATTTTATTATGATCTTTAAGATAACTTGGAAGGAAATGGGATTGTTCTTTGTTCAAGTTGCAGGCTATTTGTCACATGAGTTTACAGTTCGGTACTTAGATTATCTAAAGTTTCAGTATTAAAAATGAAAACCTAATGCTTCATTACAGTAGTTCAGTCTTGTGCTCAGATTTGTATACTTGCCTCTACCCTTATCAAAACCCGAACAGAAATACTCTGTCCAGAGATTCTAGTAGCTGTAGGGGCAAGAAGAAGGGAGGATGACAATCTTTCCACAAACTTTAGATGGTAATCTAGCTTGTTGCATTCGGTTGCATTTTTTGTCTTACCTCCTACTTGTGTCATTCCCTTTATAATTTGACTATTGCTCCCTCTTGTTCTCTTGTTATGTTTCTGTTAGTAGAAAGTCTTGATCTCATGTGTCCTCTGCATAAATACTGGCAATTCTTAGTCTAGGCTAATGAAGTTATCTAAGAGTGGTGCTTTGGTAAGTTGGTAAATTGAGGTCAGTTCTCTTGCTTTTTTTGTTACCCTCAAAATGCAAAGAGCAGTAGACTGTCATAGTTGATAGGGTTTTTTTGTTGAATGGGCTGGGTTGGGTTTTGATGGAGAGCTGAGGCCTGCAGTAATGCTCAAAGGTTCTCGGCACACAGGCAGTCTTTTTGCCTAATGTTTTATAGCAACTGGAACAGTGGAGTCTGAACTTGTCATTTCTGAGCCTTGTTGCAGTAAAAGTTATACATGACGTTCAGAATGCCTTTGTTTAGCAAGTTGATCTTTTAAAACAAAAAGTCCCACAATCAAACTTTTACTACCAGTTAACTCTTCTAAGTGGTGTTCAGGATTGCATGTGTTTCTAGTTACTTCCCTAGTAGTCTTCCACTTCCCTACCTCCATCATGATCAGACTGTTTTTTTTAATCCTGTCTTGTCTGCATACACACTCTTAATTATATTTTGGAGATAACTGTAACTACATAAGAGGTAAAGAAGAGAGGGATTCATACATAAATATATTGAATTCTGCAGTCGCATGAAGGACAAATTAGGGTTTAGGGAAAAAGGAAATGTGTTTCTCTCATTGTGTTTCCAGCCCTCTTCTCCTGTGGCCGTACCTGTGCTTGGAGGTAGCAAATACGTGTTGGTTAGGTACTCCATGAAATCAGTTGTAAATACATAGCGCCAAAAAGGGAAGTTCTGTCTTCATTTCCTGCTGCACAGTCAACAGCAGCAATCATACGGCCTTCCAGCAAGCTTCTTTCGTACTCACCTGGCTGAAGACTCAGCCAGGAACTAGTTTGCAGTTGGAGCAAATCCTTGGACAGCTCACTATGTTTTCATGTGTATGTGAGTGCCCACAAACAGAAAAGCTGGAAAGACTGTATGGGGTGAGGAGAATGAGAGGTTTTGTTTTGGTAGATAACGTAAGCTTAAATTGACTTGCGTCAATTGTAAAATCACACTTTAACTCTATTTTGTAACCTTTTACTGCTGACCTGTTGTAAATTTGCTAATTATTTTCTGTACAGCAATGTGCTAAGCTTCGAGTCAGTGAGCTGAGGAATTTTTTCTTCTAGAGTATGGCTTATAGAGCCGAATTACATTCACTGAGACTTTACTGCTGACAGATTTGGATCTCATGCTTTCATTTGGCAAAATACATTATTTTATGCAAGTAATTTTAAACTGATGGTTTAGGTTTAGCTTTAGAATGCAGTAGACATAATTAGTTTCTTCAGTTGAAGAACCAGCAGTAAAGAATTAGATACAACAAACACTGCAAATTATATAGCATGTGTTAATAAAACTACATGGTAGCTAACAAAAAGGCTATAACTCAGTTCAAGGGTTCTTCTCTAATAACTAATCAGGCTTGGATCTCATGGTTTCCAACATTAGTCAAACAGCTTGAATGAATTGCAGTTGTGTATTTAGCTGAAGTCATGGGCTATGCAGCGTGCTTTCTTCATCTGCTATGTCCCCCTCTCCAAAGTGGAGGGGTGAAAACCCATTCATGTTAAAAGTGTCTTGGCGGTTAGACTTTGAGTGCATTAAAATATTTGCTTTAGTTCTCTGAATTATAGATATTTAGAGAAGATGCACAGGGTAATACATTGTGGTCTTTTCTTTATAGGATTGTTTTGCCTAAGTTAGTACTTTTGTATATATGCAGGAAGAGGGCTATATTTTTCACTTTGAAGTCTGCAAAACTGTTCCAATATCCTTTACTTCAGCCTTACTTACGATTCTACGCTACAAACCACTGCTTTCACTGCCAGAGTCCAGAAGTCTCTCTAGAACGAGGAGAGTCTTTGTTCTTTTCTAGCTGGTAATGTTACTGATTTGAAAGTGAAAGTATTTACAGTCATAGTCTTCTCTAAATGTAGTTCAAGCACTCCAAAATGAGGATATGCCTAAAATTTCCAACTTGCTATGCAGCCCAAGTATTGGCTGCTGGAACATACAGTTTTTAACCATAGTTTGCTCTCTGCAGAGGGCAGTAGGATTAGTAGGATTAGAGAGCATCTATTCAATACACCCGCACCAGCATTGTTCAATGACCCGTGTGAATTTTAGTCTCTTTTTTTCTGCTTATTTTTGAAACTTAGCTCAGAATACAGAAATGTGTTACTGTTGCCTTGGGCTTTTGGGTAGCGCTCCTTAGTATTGAAAAGGTTTCAAACACTGTCTTTCCTGTCATCTCTGAATGAAGTGAAGCAAGGTAATGTTACTGCATTTTATATACGTGAAGCTTGGAATCCTACAAATTTTGAAAGTGTTTGCTGATTTGGGGTGCCTAATTCAAAACACTTAGGGCCTGAACTTTTAGGCAACCAAGCTATTACAGCTTATTTTTTTTTAAATGTAGTTCTTAATAACTTCAGATGCCTTGGTGACTCCTGAGGAGTACTGGAAATCAAGCCCAACATCTAAAAAAATAGAAATATGTGATTAATTACTATCTTTGGGAAAATTAGTTTAGAAGTTTGCTTAGTATTGTGAAGGAAATACATGGCACTGACAGGATGTGATCCATTTTTCCAAAGCAGCGTTCACCAGCTTTCAGGTTAGGCATCCCTTTTTCTTTCTGTAATTCCCTGCTTTTTCCCTAATGTTTTTTTCAACAACAGTTTCTTGCATAAGACTGTTACTGTGATCAGTCCTGATTCTTATAGTAATTTTGTCTTGTCTGAAGAAATCTACTTGAACAGAAAAATCTTGAAGAGGAAAGAAAAGTTGTATGTGGTTGTTTTAATTAAAGACCTGTGGACAGTAGATATGCACAGGAAATGAGCAATTAAAGTTATGTGGGCATTTTTTATTATAGACTATTGTCTATAATCTGCTTGATTTAGTAGAGTTACATAAGTTTTTAACTGAGTTTTCTCTGTACAAAATACCAGTGCCTTTTTCAGGTTACTTTCCTAACACTGAATTCTGAAGTCAGGTTGAATTTCTAGAATCAGTTAAGTGGAATCATGCTGGCATCCACGTGACTCATCAACACGGTTCAAACCTTTACGTCCATCAGGTTCCTCTTACCTCAGCCAATCGGATAGCAGTAGGTTTCATTCCTTGGGACCTGTTTGTAGAGTGGGATGCTCTGCCTCAGAGTTGCACAGATGTTTTGAGAGCAGTGGAGTGATGGGATGTGCAGACCTTGGGTTCTGTACTTGGTGTATGGGAGGAGATTGTGTTCTACCAGGTTGTGGTTGCTCCATGTGTCCACATCACCTGTCTTGTCCCCAACAATATGTTATCTCAGTTTGGTCTCTTCTGTCCTCCATTTTTTTTCATCTCCTTCATCCCAGTTTCCATATTTTAACCTTTTCTTCTTCCCTTGTTAATGTTGCCTTCTGTCCCAAATGCCTCTGTCATTGCCAACTTCAGTCTTCTCACCCAAGTTGTTTGCATGATAAAAAAATTTTGGTAGAAAATTCCTTTTGAATCTGAGGAGAACATTAATTTTAGGGTGCTGATGAAACAAGTAGTAATTTAAACCTGTTTAATTCATTATTACTATTATTAATGGCTGTATATATTACCTGTTAGTTAGTCATAGACCAAGGCTTTTACTGGTCTTTTAGTTGGTGTCATACACACTGTTCTCTGGGAGTAAGGAGTCACTGAGCAGAGTAATAGCAGGACAATTAGGTGCTTGTCATTACATTGACTCCAAGCTCAGCTGTGGAATAAATGGTTTTGTAGAGGGCCACAACTGAATGTGGTTATGAGCCATAAAATATCTGCTACTTCCTTTTATTCTGCTGTCTTGCTAAAGGCTGGGTAGATTTGTGCTTAGCAGGGTAAAAAAAAATTATCTTTGGAACCCATCTATGCTAAAACAGCAGATAGATAGTTTGAGCTGTAAATGTGTTGCAGAATACTCAAGTATTATATATTGCATGGCTCTGTTCTGCTGCCATGCAAATCATATGCCATAATTCAGGGATCCCTGTGTGTCAAAAGATTATTATAATTACTGTTAAAAGTTACAGTGTAAGGAGAGCCTAGAAGCTTCACTGTTGATACTCTTCACTGGTGATTAAATGCTAGCTTTTCACTCTGAGCATCGTGAAGGAAATTTTCATGGAGAATACCACCCCCCAAGCCCCCCCATAACTGATACTGTTCAGTCTGTCTTGTAGTACCTGTTCAGCCTGAAAACACATGTTTTTAAAATCAGCTTTTTAAATTGAATTTTCAATCATTTGATTTATCAAATATCATTTATCATGAGACAATATTTAACTGCAAATTGCTTACTAAGATCAACTTAACATTTTTCTTATTTTTTTGTTTTTAAGATACTTGCTCACAGTTTTTATCCCTGCTTGTTTTTAATTTTCCCTGAGGGGAAAAGAGCATTAACTTGTAGTTTGAAGTAAGAGGTAGAAGATTTGGATTTCTTTTGTCAGTGGCCAAATGCACAGCAACTATTTTAAAATATTCCTGAAGTATTACATCCTTTCTCTTGGCTAGTTGATACAGTGAATGTTAACAAAAGGTGTTGAGTGAGAGATTTATTCTCTCTTCATGTAAAGTAAGTTTTCTGTTCAAAAATACTTTTTTTTTATAGTCTGTTACTGTTTACCAGAAGGTTTATTTATACTACCAGAAATACACTTT
Source organism: Elanus axillaris (assembly GCA_026212715.1). Taxonomy (NCBI): domain Eukaryota; kingdom Metazoa; phylum Chordata; class Aves; order Accipitriformes; family Accipitridae; genus Elanus; species Elanus axillaris. The sequence goes on from JANZLQ010000089.1 coordinate 30,932,742, forward strand.
TAAGACTATTAATGTGCTTAGTTTTTAAAAAAAAAAAAACCACACAAAAAATCACACACACACACCAAAAAAAACCAATCCAACCCCAAAACACCTTAATATGAAGATAAAGCCATAGTTTCCGTCCAACTTGGCATGTTATAATTTGAAGAATTAACTTTTGCCCAGGGTTGTACTTTAAGATACCAAGAATGTAAGGGGTTACAAAAACACACCTGTATTGTAATTATTTTGAGAACTTTATTGATTGTGATATGCCATAGTTTTTACAGATTGAACTTCCAATGCTCTTTCCACATCATTACATTCATCACAAGTTCAAGCATACAAATGGTTATGATCATGTTGAATAAATATTAAAAATTTTAAGTATGAAGAAAAGATGTGGTACAAACTACTTGTATCCTAGATCTGAAACTTGAATTGTGTTTTTGAGGATACTTTTGTGGCTACAAACACCTCTACTTACTATGGGTTTTTGAAATTTTTTTTCCAGATATTTAAAATACCTTGGCAGTACTACATTACAAGTTGCAAAGCTTGATTATTCCTCTTGCTTTTTATCAAAAGAGCGTTTTTGTTACTTAATGCAAGAGTCTCTTCCAGTTCATAGAATTTCATCTAGACCAAAGTATTAAAGTACTAATAAAATAAATCTTTGAACATGGCTTTCCTTGCCAGAAGTCTTTTTTCCTTATGAAATTAACATGCTTCATATGTTTTTCTTGAATTTAACTTTTTCTGCACCATGACGTTCTATTGAAGTTGCTATTAGGGAACAGGTAAGAGGGTTGTCTTTACTGCTATTAGTTAAGGACTATGCAGCACTGTGAAGAGGGAAGGCACAATGGAAGTGGTACTTCCC
>JANZLQ010000089.1:30933706-30956687 GCA_026212715.1 Elanus axillaris
TAGCAAAGAAGATGGGAAATTTAGAATCCCATTCACAGATTAAGATAAATTGCAGGTTAGTGTATTTCTTGGTTGTGCGATGTAATCTTTTAAACGTCTGCCATCCCTGCTTTTACAAATATATGCTAAAATGAGAAGTGCATCTGTTAATCTCTTAAGTTCTTTGCATCAATGTTACTGCAGTATAATTTCTATTCACAATCCCTGTACTGCTGCTTCACAAAGTGGTTAAGAAATAAGTCTGTGGAAGTTCCATTTCAATAACTTGTTACCAGTTTGAAACTAGAGCGTTTAAATAGCTTTTTTTAAAACACATTCTTCCTCTTCAGATATGTAAAACAAAAGGCAAAAATACATCTTTTCATCAGTAATGCAATTGTTGGCACAGTGCTGCCAGTTTTGCAGTATTTAAATGGAAAAAATAGTTTTACAGTTTTAATAACCACTGTTGTTATTTCTAATTAGACTTTCAGACAGAAATGTGATTTTTTTTTTTTAAATTTTTTTAACCTGACTGTATCCTTCCCATATGATGCAGTTTGTTTCAACTCTTGACCATGTTGAATACATAATAAATGGGAAATACAAGGGTTTTTTAGAAGCATGCATTGCAAGCTGTATGAACAGATTCTGGGATAACTTGAATGAGGTGTTGTCTCATCTGTTTTGGGGAAGGGGGTTCCTCTTCTAATGAATGAATACAACACATGTCCCTGGGGCTTTCTCAGTATAGTAATGAGAAATTTATCTGATACCTGACAATTGTTTGGGATTACAAAAGCAAACAAACAAAAAGACCTGAGTAGAATCATGAGAATTTCTCTGCTCCTGCGTGGCACTGATCTGATGCAGTGCAAGAGGCACAGAGGAACTGTCTGTAGGCTGGCATGGCTACCACTTCACTCCTAGAGCAGCAGCTTAAACTTCTGTTTTTCTCAGCTGGTGATATTTCCATCTGCTGAACACTGGTGCCTATTTTTTAATCATATTAGAAGAAAATGTGTTCATACTTAAATTACGCTTTTTAGATTTGCCTATTCTATTTCCATTCTCTGGTTTTGACCTTAAAGAAATCCTCCTACCATTGCATTTCCCATCTCCTTGCATCTTGCTTTCTCTAATTTGTGTGGTACATCTTGCTTCCTTGATGTTTGCGTGGTGATACATGGTTATGTCAGAGGCATTTATAGAAGAACTTGTTTGTGTATTGCTTTACTTCTCAGGCAAAGTCATATAACTTTTAAAGCTAGAAAACACAGTTTGTGCCCCATGAAGAGAGGAGTAAAAAAGAAATTGTAAGTCATCCATTTATATGGGGGGCTTCAGTTTAATTTCATTTCAAGTTTTATATTGCACATAGACTAAATTTGTTGAAAAAAAATTTTTTTTATATGCCTTTGTATTTTATTTCCATGCCAGTTGGTTTGACGCTATATTACTACATTATGTAATCTCATAAAATTCCATGTTGTGCAGGGATGACAGTACTTATCAGGGAACTGGAGATGTTAACAGTTGTAAAGCTGGAGGGATCCTTTTTGATAAGCAAAAATAGTTTGTGGTGTTCTGGAGGTCTTGACTCAGAGTCACCCTTCATCTGACAGGTAGCATCTTCGTGATGAGAAAGAAGATTAATGAACAAGCTTTTAATACATGTGTATATGCATATAAAATTGTAAATGTAACTTCAATTTTGCTTCACACCTGTGGCATCAGTATAACTTCACTGTGATAAACTTTATTTCACTCCAGCTGTTCAAGAGCTTTCTTCATGTTACTTTCCACATGACAACTTTTCCATGTAGTTCTTGTGACAGTAGAGTCATTGTCGGTGTTAACTTTTTCAGGGGCTGTCAAACTCCAGCGGCAAATTTTCATTTACCAAATTTTTAATCAGCAGTTTATGGCATCTTGTATTACAATTGCTGCCACTCTTGCTATCTTACTCTGTATCAATGAAGTGCAGTGCTCTGTATTCCTGTATGTAATATTTCTTGTCACAATTCTAACAGCTCTTTCTTCTTTGGCTGTAGTTGCAGTTTAATAGAGATGGAGAAATTCTTGTTTGTAAAGAATGTTAAATATTATCAGATGAAATACAAACTAAAATGGTTTTATTTTTAAGTATATTTTATGGTAAGACTTTTCATGCATTTCTTGTTCTTGCTTTATAGTAGCCTGAAGAGTTTTATTTTACTTCTGTTAGAAGTATAGATGCATTTCTGTGCTTGTAGTGATCTCAGGATAGATTTTCTTCATCATCTTGTACTTAAGTAATGACATCAATATTACTTTCAGGGGAAGATACAAATACTCAGTACTGTCACTATTGTTAGAGCTTTATCATAATTTTTCTTTTTGTATAAACTTCAAATATCCTGCTTGACCCACATTTTCCTAACCTTACTGCTTGCTTTTTGCTGATCGTTTCCATATATATACTGAAGCTAAATTAATCTTTTAATGTCGTGCCATTTTTATAATGTCTTAAAAAATTAAATATCAGGGCTAATTATTTTCAATGTATAACCCTTCCTTTTTGCTGTGTGTGATTCATTGGCTTATTCTTTGGTATTCATTGAAAATCACATTTGTAATTTCAGGATGCTTAAGCTATCCAGTACCCTTGTTGCATCAAAGCCCTTTGCTCCAATCTCCCCACTCCTCTGTGGAGACTTCTGAAAGCTGGAAGTTGTTAAAGTTGAATTATTTCCATTAAGTCTCTTGATTAAAATCCAGCAAGTGATTGTTGCAGTGGGACTATTTTCTATGGTTTGGGCTTGGATTTGTTTGGGATTTTTTTGTAGTGTTGGAACTACTAGTTTACCTTCTGTTCCACCTAAGTTGGAGACTGTTGTCCCTCTTTTTACCCACACCTGTTATCCTCATGAGGTTTTGGGAAGGATAAATGGATTGAATAAATATATGGTTTTAACAATGCTCATAATTTTTAATAGGAAAAAATAATACATGGATCCAGAGGTTTGCACATGGACTTACAATCTGGCAATAGTTCTAGCTCCATTTTCAAAAGGCTTTTTTATGTCTTTTGCTTTAAAATGAATTTTTTCTTTAAGTCAGTTTGTTTAGTTGGGTAATTCCTTTCATACCTGAAAAAACTTTATCTGGAGGGTTGGAGGGGATGAGTTCATTTACTGCACACTTCCCCTCACTGCTAACTTTGTGAAGCACTTGTAAAATGAAACCCTGCTCTGCTGGAACACAGTCAAGTATTTCATAAGTAGTGGGCAGAAGGCAGGGTGTCATGTTGCTGAGGAGTAGTAGTGTGCTTTCATACATTTCCAGTGTCATGCTTGTGTCCATGTGTTAGCAGGTATGAAGCAGTTTCTTTGTAAATTTGAGATTCTTCCATTTGGATTTTTTACACATCTGCGAATGAACACTCTTTTTAATAAGGTTTTGTATATATAGAGAGCTCTAAAAATTCTAGCAGTTAAAGTAATCATTATGAAATGGAATAACAGAGATCCCTGGAAGCAGAATTCTCATCGTTGCTGTGCAGTGTGGGAAGTCACCACGCAGCTTTCCTTCTGTGGCTTAGTGTTTGTCAAGAATTCTTCTAGCAAGGCAAAAAGCTTTCTCCTGCTCCATGCAGTTTGTACTGAGCCAGTATAGGTAGAGTTGTCACATGCACAAAACTGATGTTTCTCAGGAGCTGGAGGGATAGAGCCAACCAGCCAAAAACTTTCAAAGTGACTGCTGCAGTTTGAGATTAATTTCCATCACAGCCTCTTAAGAGCAATGTTTACTGTTAAACCTCAATTAAGTGTTTTCCTGAACAGGGATGGGTTCGGTTTGGTTTTGAAAAAAAAATCTATTTCCAGTTGCAGTCAGGTCAGTTTGGATTTTGTTTTGTATGCTTGCTGCCAGAGATTCATGATGTTTATTTTTTTGTCGAAAGTTGTATACAATTCACCTGAAATACTATTTTGAGAATGTAACAATCATTTTGATAGTCTTGCTACTAGTTTTTAGGAAACTTAGCTTTTAAAAAAGTGAAGATGTATGAAATTGTGACTGCCATTTCTGTAGTCCTTGATCCCTGTTAATGTCTGCATGGTGTGTTTTTGACTGAAGGTGACTTTTATGGTTTCCAGATTCAAAATTTATTTCATATTATGAACATATGTTTTGGCAATTGCTGTCATTTATCTCCTTATTTGGCTTTCTCTCTGTTTGATATGGGATATTTTCCATACATATCCTATACAGTTGTTTTATTTCTTGACACTAAAATGGCTTGTACTGCACAGATGATTTGGTAAAACTCCAACTCTTTTTCTAGAATTCTGGCAGTAATTGTCCTATTGAAAATTGAAACGTTGCTTGTATAAAGTATAACAGACTTTTTTTGTTAGGGATGATGTCAGCATGAGAGATGGCCTCAAGGAGTCATTAAAAGAACATAGGACTTTTGACTGCTGGACTTTATTGACATTTCTCCTCAATAAAATACCGTTCTGCTAAAGACAGATTAGTGTCTGCAATGGTATGAGATGTATTTGGTGACTTTACTGTGTAGTCTGATGAAGCTGCATGGAAGTGCCATAAATACGGAGGCACTCTATTAAGAGCTTCAGAGAAATGCAGTAATACCGGGCATAAAATTTTATAGAAATGCTTGCCTTTCTCTGAAAGTAATTGGCCTTTTTATGTGAAATTACTCACTGCTTTTCAGGACCTTTAAATTTTCAGTTCTGGTTTGAGCTAGTTTGTTTCTAACTCTCCACTTAAGACAGTCTGAAATGTGTTCACAGCTAAAATGTTTTTCTTTATGGACTGTTCATCTATTGCTGACTTTAATATATCTTTCTACTTAAACTGTCTGTGGGAAAAAGGGAGTAAGGTAATGTATTTTGAACTGATCAGTGAAATATATAGGGGGAATATGTAAAACTAATGTGATACTAGCTAAATTGCAGCTGTTATATTAGCTGACATATATGAAAATACTTGTAGATGGGAGAATTTTATGTACAATATTAAAATGAATTGAAGTCATAGATCACTTTTACTAAAATAAATACATGAATCGTGGAAATACAAAGTCTTTGTTGGTTGCGTTTTACATTTCCAGCCCTCCTGACTGACCTATTCCTGCCTTTATTCCATGCCAGGTCTCCTTCCCCAAGTTAAGAGTTTAGTCGCAGAGCCGTTGGGGTTGCTGAATATGAGATACTTCACTGATACAGATGAAAACCAGATCAGAGCATTAAGCAAAGTGACAGTAACGTACAGTCTTCCTCGCTGGTAGTCTCTTCAGGTAGAACTCTCGATAGCTATGAACAGATTGTTGAGGGTGATTTAATGATGTAGTAGGTGTACTTGGAGTGCCTTTAAGCTGGTTGTGGGAGTGCCAGCTTGGACAGCATAAATTTATTCAAAAGGCACTGTGCTGCCTTAGAGGGGGTTTCTAGCCTGGCTCAGTGCTATGTAGGAGGTCTTGATACTCTTCTGTGGAGCAGCATCATTACTTATCATTTTACACCATCTGCGTTACGTTTTATATTAACCTGTGGTATTGCTTTAGCCATGTTATCTGACCCTTCCTCCCTCTCCTTTTCTGAATAACTGAAAGTTGACTATGGTTTTAAACTATAGGCTATGGTATTCCAGCATAGTATCTTAGACCCTAATCATGAAATGGAGGAACTAACATTTATTGTATTTTTGTTTTCCCGTCTCTTTTGTGAGAAGTTGTATGTGCAGTATAGTTTCTTGGCAAGAGTCTTTTCTATTTTACATCGTTGTTTCTGTGTGTGGTACCTTATGTACATGCTGCATGCTACAGGTTTTCCGTGTAAAAATGGAAAGGAGATGATAAATGGAGTTGAAGGAGATGATAATGTGTGTGAAAACCTTGAAGCCCTTTGAGTGCTTACTGGCTAGTCTCTGGAGCATGAGACAAATGTCTTTCTCTAAACTTGTAGAAGTAAGGAAATGAAAAGTGGCCATGTAGAACATCCAGCCTTCTCTCTTAATGAACAAATGTCCTCCCATTACAACACTAGCTCAGTCCTCTGTTCTGGAGGTGGCAGCTTCCATTCTGTCCTGTACTGAAGTGCATTTTTGAATACAACTTACCATGATATGAAGGCAAGTTTTATAACAACAATAGCAAACTTTTTAATTAAAAACAAGATAAAAAAATATGTATTATTGACTTTACTTTTAGATTCAGCATTCCAACTCGACCCTGCAAAAGAATGTCTTCAGCTGAAGTTTAATGAAGCCTGAGTATAGTTTCAGGAGACACTGTCACAGCAGGTTGAAGAGGTTGCAGCCCTTCGCCACATTCATTGCTATTTCTGTGCAGCAGTTCATCTCTCCTCTACACTCTAGACCAGATCACTAAGAACAAATTGCTGTAGGTTATGAAGTGACAACCAGGTTAGATCTGCCCCTGTGATGAAAGTGAGAAGTTACACTAAAGTCTTGAGTTGTCAGTTGTCTGGAAGTATTCATGGGAAAGTGAAGAGATCTAAAAGAAAATGAGAAATTGTTCCCCAATTCTGGAAGAGTTCATAGAAGGCAGGTGTGTCTTTCCTGAATAATACGGGACAAGACCAGCTCAGTCCTATTGGAAGCAAAAATAGTGGAAAGCACTGATGCTTTTGGTGGGAGTGTGTCCATTTACTGGTATTCATTATCTATGATCTTGAGTGTGAGAACTGAGAAAAGCAGATGTCTTAAATAAAAATAAGAACAGATGAGGAAGAAATATAGGAGAGAGAAATTTCCTGTTGTGTATTCTGGGATTGAGGGCCTGAGTCAAAGCAGCAAATCTGAACCATGTAATGATTCTAAGTAATGGTGTTGCAGCAAACCATTTACAAAACAAGCTTAGTCTCCTTTGTTTTAGCTGAGATGGTTGCTTAATGGTAGAAGAAAATAGAATGATTAAGTAATGAGGACTTTGATTCAATTCCAAGTAACTTCTGCTTAAAAAATCCTGATTAAAGACTTCCTTTCAAAAGCTGTTTTCTTTCTTCCTCATGTCTTTTTCTAAACCTTTTTGTAAAGGCAAGGCTTCAACTTGTTTGTCAATGTGCAGATAACAGGTACTTTAAGGAGACTCTGCTGCTAAAGGAAGTTACTGCCCTTATATATCCGCTAGAGATACAGTTCATCTAAGTCCTCCCTAAGCTTCAGGCAGAATTTGCAAGAGAAGTTTAAAGAACTTTAAAAAACATGACTGGTTTTCTGCCTGATGTGAATTGGGAAATGCTTATACAAGTGTTGCAGAATCAGTAGCTTACAGCAAAGGGCTAGGAAGGAGTATCCAACAGAGGTGATAATTTTACACCAGTATAGTTGGATGCCAGAGGGTGTATCTTGTACCTCCAAGGCTTTCAGATATAATTTTAAACTGTCTTGGTTAAAGTAATATAAAAGGCTAGACATACAGGTTTCATACTATGATTTGACTTTTTTCTTTTTTTTTTTCTTTTTTTCTTTTTAAAGTCAACAAGGATTAGGTTTGGGTCAAACCAAAATAGCCTACTTTAAACGAGGTTTATCAGTGAAGGGGTGTATGCTGCCTTACCAGCTTTGTAGGTGTAGTCCAAAGGCTGCTTTCCCTGGATGTAAATACTGTGTGTATGTTTTGCACAAAAAAACCAGAGGGACCTGCAATGCAGCTGGCCAGGGAGGAACTTAACTTCCCCAATTTAACTGGACTTTGTGAGCTGGAGACTCTGGTTCATTTCCTCAGTGTTAGATCTCTTGCAACATTGCTTCTCCAACTTTCACTTATTTTAGTTTGTTTAGCTTTATGGTTTAGGGTTGTTTGAAAGAGAAGCATGATCACGCTGTTGGCTGGATGCCCGAGTTTAGTGAGGAAAGGGAATGAAATTGCTGGAGGAGAGAAGACTGGGGGGGATGTCTACCAGAAGTTGGAAGCAGAGCATATGTAAAAACTTCTTCAACCCCAGCCCCATAGGAGGGGGTTAGAATTAATCCCAGTTTTCAAACGTGGATAAACAATTCCACTTTGCCTCATCTATGTTGTAGCTGTGCATGAGTTGCAGTTTGTATTCTGTCCGTAGTCTGACTTCCTTCATCTGCCTCCCTTTTAAAGCCACTGAATTCTGCTCCCTGCTCATCTGAAAAGTAGTTGCATATCATTCCTGAGGTGTTTGCTTTGCATCACCATGTACCATGCTGTGTACACAGGTACATATCTGTGATGAGCAAAACTTGGGAATAAATCCTTGATCACAACCCTGTATTTGCTACTCTGAAAAGAACTCTGTTTTGCTGGAAGTCTGTTTCTTAAGAAACCAAAAAAAGTGCAGTTTCATGGTCATTATTAACCAGCTAGTCCAAATCCCAGCTACTGCCAAAGTCATGGTGCCTTTCTTCCCTACATATGCAGCCACACATTCTCGTCCTCTCCCTTATATTGTTGTTAGAGATTACGCAACTGCAGCATGAATCAGATCATGCCTCAGAACAGCTGAAAACTATTTGTGGCATTGGTTTTTTGCAGGATTTGTTCTCAGTAATGAGACCCAGCCAGATGTGTGGCTGCACAATCGGGACTGCTGGTGCAAGGGAGGGGATGATAACACATGGCCAGTAAGGGATTATTCCCTTCACTGGCTTGGAGTGGCTAACTGTGAAGCCAGGGCCCACATTGGAAAATTACTAAATAATACTTGACATAACAGTTTGATCCATTTAGGCTACTGATTTTCCTGCTCTAGAGCCAACTAGAGGAAAAGCAACTGGAGTCAATGGAATATTAGGAGTTCTCAGATCCTTGCAGGGACTGGAGCTTGTCACTCTTGCCTGTTCTCCAGTAATCGCGCAAGAACAACTGTATAATGGTGTTCTATAGTTTCCACTGGTTTAGTTGGGTTTTTTATTTTTAAAGAAGCGATATTATTCCTTGCAAAAGGAAAATGAAATTATTTCACAGAGGAAGTGGCATTGTATTCTAAGTTGTTACTCTGATTAGAATGTTTATCATCATCTTGCAGTACTCACACAGTCTGCTCCTGTGAGAAAAATAATGCTTTTGTTGGGAATGTGCTTTCTTGTCAGAGGACATACAATAGCTGACATTGAGTGCAGGACTGTAAAATACTTGTTTGTGTTTAGTAACTTTTTTTTATGGTGACACCTGTGAGGTTTTCATTCGTGTGTAAAAGAGAAAGCTAAACTACATACAGCAAATATGCATTAAAATCATGTGGAGAGAAAAAAGGGAGGGAGAATGGGAGTTGGCACGTAGAATCTTCTGTTTTCCTCTTTGATCCTAGGTATGACTGAGTTTTCTTATTTAGTATAATTAAAATTCTTACAGAACTTCATACATAGATTTTTCTAGTCTTAACAGGGAATGGTGAATGTTGCAGAGACTAGGCTCAGTAAGAGGGTCGTACTTGATTTATTTCTTGGTTTTATGCAATGTGTTTTAATGGACAAGAGTTGAAGGGACAATTTACTGCTAAAACCAACTAGTGTAGGTCAAGTAATTTGGAAGCCAGATTCTGCAAAACTCCCTTGTGTGACTGTTCTTAAGATGCTTCTGAGTTTAAAACAAACAAACAAACAAAAAAACCCTAGCCAGGTTTCATTTGGTAACCTGGGTGTTGAAGAAGGTAAATGCTTTGGCCATAGTTCTTGCCTACTGAAATTGCTTCAAGCCAGGGATTTGTGAGAGATCTTCAGAGAAGTGAGGGGTTTTCTTGTTTTTTAAAACCTTTGGCAAGAAGCTTTGTTATTTGAATGTTCCAAAATAAAAGTGTAGCCAGAGGAAATAGTGTATGTGAAACTTTGATCCGCACATCTGAAACCTGACAATGATTTGGCAATGATTTGAAACAGGTTTTATAAAGGACAGTGTTAAGCAGTTTTGGTTAAAAGCATGCTACAGACTTGTCTTTGGCACACAAGACAGGAAATCTAGAGGGCTGATTTCAGTGTGAAGTGTAGTCTTTCAATTTGTTTTCCATGTTATGCAGTATATTCTCAGATTGGTGAGGTAGGCTTTGGTGGTAAGCACCTCAGTGTTCCAGGCGTAGCACCACCAAGTTGACATTTGGAAGAAACCACTAACCTTTGCCTCATTTTCTGTAACTGCAGAAATCATAGCCTGTTCATGTTGCAAAAACCAGCAGGTTGGAGATTCTTGGTTACCAAATGTTAGTCCATGGAAATGGTTAAAACACAGTTTAATGCTGCTAGTACTGCTGCTAAGTAGGAATGTATCAAGAATGGATTTGCTGAGAACTGAAATGTGGTAAGCATATCAAGGACAGATCACATGTCTGAATCTAATTTTCCTTTACAAAATACTGGAAATTGAAACTAGGAATTAGGGGATGTATTTCATTACAGGGCTACAAAATTAATGTAGGTGAAAACAGTCTTCATTATGCCTGTTACTCAGGTATGCCAGCTTGGGCAGTGGTGCTGTCACATCAGCAGTGTGCATTACCTAGGTAAAACAAAGAAGGAACAGCCTCATTTTGGTTCAGTAAATGCCACCTTCTTCCACCTTAATTTAACAGTTTTACGAAGTGTATCATAGATACATGGGAGAATAGTTCAGAAAAGTTCGGGTTTAACAGGACCGGCAGGTAGAAGGTGAGTCAGGAGGTGACATTTCTGAGGTTTGTTTTAAATTAGGGTATGACAAAAGTGGCAGTGTTATATCACAGCAGGCAGGAAGAGGTAAAATCACCCCTCCTATGTCAGAAAAACTTCCAAGTGTGAAATGAAGCTCTAAGGATGCCAACATTTTCAATGCTTAAAAAAGGAAAACATTCCCAGGTACTGAGACCAACAGCATCAGAATTATGTCACAGAGGTATTGTTTTAGGATGATTTCTTGTTTTCTTGGGCAAGAAAAAGTCAGTGCAATAATACCAGTAGCTCATCTGCTTAGTCCTTTGGTTTCATCTTACTCCTTTTAGTAGCTTTATGGGAATGTTTTCTAAAAATCAGTAGGATCACAAGCATTGCTCTTCTCAGATTTTAATTTCAAGTTCTGAAATGTTTGGGAGGTGAAACAAATAAATTGATAAAATCAGGATGAATATGCATGAATTTATTTGGCTAATAGAATGAATGACAAAAAGTGGAGTTAGTGTTTATGTAACAATGTGCTTCAAATGCATTTGGAAATGTGAGTAGTCATTCTAACAGAGTTGATTCTAAATGTCATAACTGAGCAATCAAATGGCATCAAGTTCCTCAAAAGATCTGTTCAGTGATGTTATCTGTAACCTAAGCAGTTAATTTCCAGGGAGCAGCCTGACTCTTCTGGAGTAGTAGTTGTAAATGAGTTGTTCAGGTGAGCTGCTTTCCATAGCTGTGAGATTACATCAACTCCTTCAAGGATATTCTTCAGTGTGATTGCGGTTTTGTTTTAGTTATCACTGTGAAACTGTGGAGTTTGCTTCTGGTCTTTAAGTTGGGGGGGGGGGAAGTCTGTTTACACAGTTCCAGATTTTGAGTGTATTTCCTTTTGAACAGCTGTACTTTATCCTCATGTAGCAGTTCATCCTACCTTTTGCTTTCTGTCACTACACTGGCTGTCAGCTTTCTGGTCATTGATTGGCTTACCTAATTATTTATATGAAAATATATTCTTGTCTGTAAGCTGCAAGCTAATATATCTTAGATTTGTCTGTTATAAAAGGAAAACTGTGAATGTGCTTTTGAATTACAATGCATGCTTCATAGTTTTAGGGAAAACAGAACATTTTATTGCCCTTCAAATGAAGTCATCCTAGTTGAGAGCAGTATATAGTAGCCAGTGTCACCATGAGGATTCAGATCAATTCACAGATACCAGCCCAGTGTTGTTGCATCACTGCACCACATTCATGGCTGATGTCACACAGCTGCAACTGGGTTATTATAGAAGACATGATACATCATGGGTGGGAGCCCACAGTTTACAGCTGCTGACATAATGTCACCATCTATCTTACATTAGCATTTTGCCAGTGGGTGTTATGGTAGTTGCTGACATTTGGTTTTGAGTAGACGCCAAAAATCTAGGCTTTGCTCGTTTAAAAAAAAAATTAAAAAAAAATAAAGATGTGTGGAATACATGCAGATCTGTGGTGACAAAAAGCAGATTTTATTATCAAAATTTTGTAGCACAGCCCAGGCCTAGAACTGGCCTTCATTGTCATAGTTAATTGGAACAAGAGCAGAAGCCATATTCCTATCACAGCAGGTTTAGCGGACTGATCACATTAGCATCTCGTGATGAATTGGAATTCACCATCGTCCAGCTAGTCTGAGTGCCAGCAACAGTTGAACTGCAGCTCCCTCTCTTTATAGATGTATGGGTGAGTTGTGGTGGGTTGAAGTACCCGGTACCTTAAACAGTGCATCTTTGTGCATCAGTGATTTTCCTTTGGAGACAAAATTTGTGTTACAGCTTAAGTTAAAGATGTATGAAGACAGCCCTGCTAATGCTTGATGTTAAAGGAACATTCTTCTTTGAGCAGAAAGAGTTTACATTTAATGCCAAATGATGCAATTTTGGACGCAGTGTATTCTCTAGTCACATTTAACATTGGATTTGCTGGCTTTCTGAACAGAATCCCAATTAAGACGGAAAAGGTCAGTGATCTGACTTCACTCTGAGATTTCATTTTGTATTTATACTCTTCGCTTTTTTATCTTTCACAAAGAGCTTAGTTCCAAAGAATGCTTCCCCTTTGCCAAAATTCCACATGATCTTGCCTTCAAGGAAATGCATCCATTTTTACCAGGCTAGGAGAGCCTTTTATTAAAGCAGATTTCTGGTAACAGTAATTTTAACCCATGAAATGTGAACACAAGAAAGTCAATCTTAGTTCAAATTATAATAGCTATATTTCACTCATATGTTTATTCATAGCGAAATTCAGTGTTTGTGCTTTTGGGGGGGAATTAGTAGTTTGCTCTTTGTGGTTTATCGTATGTCATGCAGCAAGTATTTGCACATACATATTAAAGCAAATAATCTGCATCGCGTTGATTATTCCTTGCTTGATAGTTACTAATTGCTTCATAAGTCATGCTATAATATATGTAAAAATATGAAAATTTAAATAATATCTCACTACAACATTCTGTTACTTTTTTTGAGAGATGGAGAGAAATCCTTGCACAAATTTTAGTTTGCACCATAATTCATACTGTAACACCTTTTTATTTTCTGGTTCTTGTTGAAAAGTTATTTTATGCATACAAGTAGCAAAAGAATATCACTAAAACAAGTCTTAACGGACAAGATAGTTTCAATAAAATACCTTAGGTTTTGGTCCCTTACTTCACTCCTACTTTCTCTTTTGGAAAAGCACCGGCTACTACTGTACTGCAGGGTAGCATATATGTAAACATATAACCAATCACTGGAGTGCTTTTTTCTCACTCCTGGTTTTGTATAGCTGTTCATTTCCTTCAGATTTTTAGGAAGAAGGTGGGGAAGAGGATGGAGTTGTTGAATTGTTTCATACAATGACTTCGCTACTCTCTGCCCTCTTTCTGGTCCCATTTGAGGTCCACTTTCTGGAGTGGGGGAGGGTTCTGAAGAAATTGGCCAAAATAAAAAAATGTCACCAAGTCTTAGGCATGCTGTGTTCTGGACTTTGGGAAATTTAAATATTTGTTGGAGGTTTGCAGTGAGGCAAGGCAGGGATTGCAAATAACCAAAAACAGTTGTTCATTTGCAGATTCAGAATTCACACTGTATTTTACCGTATATTGCTTCTGTCTAATTCTCGAGGTATTCTTGTTCTACGCTATAGCTTAGTCTTTTTTTCTAGCACTTGTCTTTTTTTATGGTCCTGGCAGACCTTCCCTCTTAGGTCCCCATTTGAGCACATGAAAACATGCATGCTGTGTATAAGCATTCTCATGGCCTTCATGAGTAAAAATGCTGCAAACTTATTAACCAAACTTGTAACTGATTAGACCAGTTTTGAATGATTTAAGAGACTATACTGCACCATCCAAATTCAGCTCTGATTTAATCTGCTTTCCACTGAATTTCTACTGCTGAACAGAAATGCCAAGTTTTAAAATCACTATAGATGAATGAAGTCTGGAAAAACTTAGTCGTTGCTGCTAACCAGCTTTGGTGTCTCTTTTCTGTCATGCTATGAGCTCCTTTTGTTGTTTGAAAAAGTGTATTTTTATTTCTTTATACCTGATGTTATTTTGCAGGGAGGTTTTTTTTTTTTAGAAAAACTTAATCATAGCTCAGAATATATGAAGTTTTTGACTAGTTCATGCCTTACAGTCTACACAACATGTAAACACTAGGTTTTAAATGTTGTTTGCTAAGAAAGTGAAACAAAAAGCAATTGAGAATTCTCATGTTAGTGATTAAACCCTTTCCAAAACAGAGTTGAAAGAAACTTTTTCTTTGCAACTCTTCTGCCAGAAAATATGGCTTATTACTTGGGAAGCCTATTTCTTTGTTAAAATGGGTAGTATGAAAACAGACTTTGCCAGCACAGCTGTGTGAAGGAGGGATAAAGCTGTGTGCTGAAGGAGATTAGTATATTGTGAGTGGTGTAAGGGGTGGAATTCAGTTCTATCCTCCAGGGTCCCTAAGAAAAACACACCTTATATGTGAACCAATGTTGTAATAATTCTTTAAAATAAATAGATGCTTAAACATCTAGTTAATGTGGGAGCTATGTATTTTTTCTAAATTACCCTTGCTTGTTTCTTATAATCTCTGAAATAATTTGCATTCTTCTCCGTTTCTAACATGGTAACATACAACTGTACTGTGCAACCTTAAGGCAAGATGTATGTATCACAGGTAATTCCAGTGATTACAAATACTATGATTGGCTGCACTTACTAGAAATTTTTCAGGATACATAATTTTTATTTGTGTTGGGACAGTATGTTTGTTTGGAAACTGCTCTTCTCCTGTTACATTTTACAACAATGTTGGCACCAGAGAGATCCCATTGGGAATATCGCAATTTTGGACATCGCATTGTTGCATAGTTTTAGCGCAATTAATTTGCTTTACATCTACTGCAGCTCTACATCTTTGAGGAGGGGAGGGTTGGAGTTTGCTGGCATTTTTCCCTAAAACATTAATAAGAATTAAATTATGGAAGTAAAGCAGAAGAAACAGTAGGACAGACTAGTGTATTATGGGAGATGGCTTGCGCAACCTAAGTGTCCATTGCATAAGTTCCCTTGAAAATGTATGCTGTGTCACTGCAGGATATACACAATTACTATGACTCCCTTACTATCTACAGATTCTGAACAAGGTTCTAATAAGTGTTGATTCATTTGCTGTTTCCACTTAGGCTGGAGTTCAGCAAGTGTTTTAAATCAGAAAAGTAATTCCTGCCACCAGAACAAGGGACTCTGCTGCCTGCACCATTGTTTTTCCCCAGTGTTGGCACAGCATTTGTGGGGCTGTGTGGTGAGGTGATCAGAAAAACTGTTTTAGTTATTTAATTCCAATCACAGTTTCCCACAAACTCTGACAATACAAAGGGCCTGGGATGAGCAACAGCAGTAAGAAAACATTGGGTTTGGCAGTAACAGGAAGCAGGATCCATCACAGTGGTCTTTGCATTTAACATGATTATCTGATGTTTTATCTGGATTAGCATATGGTAAGATTAGGATGTTTATGGAAGCTGTCTTCAGCAATCTGTAAGTGCAAGTTTTTCTTCACTCCTAGAAGAAAAATGGAGGGGGAAAAAAGGTCTCAAAACATAGAAAAGGGGGGAAAAGATCTCTGTTTTCTGTCTTAAGGCAATTAAACAATTCTAGATATGCAATGCAGAATTAATGCTGATGACTTGTATTATTTTGTAGTTTTTAGCTCCCACTCTTACCGCTGGTTGGAAACGTTCATTTAAATGTGCTATTTTTTCAAAATCAAGTTTGGACAAGTTTAAGCCGAGGTCATGTTTTAGCCTGATACAAGCTGGAAAGAAGCATGTAGTGTGGTTTTTTTGTTTTTAATTTTTTAGTAATTTTTTTTAATACTCATTGCTGAACAGAGAAGGAGTTTTGTTATGTTCCCCATTACCTTTTTATTTCAGTGGATTAGAAGTTTCCATGATTTTCATGTTTTCTTATCAGTGTGCACCCTGCAAGATCTGCTCAAATTTACATCCATCTTGGTCTCTGCTATAGTTAGCTTTAGTTGTACCTGTAGATTAGATAGTGCAGTTCCTTCCCACTTGTACATTAAACTACACCTGGAGGTTTTTCCTACAAAGTTTTTCATAGTGATTCTTTCTACTGAGATTTTTAATTACTGGTTATTTATCAGTAGTAGCTCATGGCTTCTTCTAAGCATTGAGGTAGACCTAGAGTCAGTTCCAGCTGCACTTGGAGTGACCTTTTTTCCTTGGGCAACCAAGAGCAGCATATATTGGAACAATGGTAGGCAGGATATCTCTGAGGAAGGCTTTTTTACTCTGGAAAAGCTTCCCTTTTAAAAGAAAAAATAACATCAACAGATGCAAGACCTATCTGCATTTTCTGTCTTTAAAAAGTAATCTGTTTTGGATGGTTCCTTCAGGGAATAAAGATACAGAAATTACTATGTCAGTTTATTGTATGTGTTTTGGGGTTGGAGCTTTTATCCTCTTATGCTGATGAGTAGAAATTGAAATTCAAAATAAAGAAAGAGAATAGCAATTAAATTTGGGGTTTTTTTTTTTTTTTTAATCATTCGTGACACCAATTCAGGTTAGATGGGTTTTTACAATGAATGTCTGCCCTCCTTTAAAAATGTAAAGGTGAAGCGTCAGTTTATTAAACAGGCACTATCTCTATAGGAACTCCCTGCTGACACAAGGTGCTCTTGATGTGAGCATAACTCCTGTCAGAATTAAGAGCTGGGTGTGTTAGGAAGTGGGAATTGTTAGTCTGTGTTTGTGAGAACTGTCCTTTGGCATTTATAAGCAAGAGGTTGCCTTGACCTTTAAAGAAAAAAGAACCATTTGCAACTACATTATTATCACAGTGGAGCTCTTACTCTTGAAGGAGAGTAATACTGATGAATATTTTATACCTATAGACTGGTAATTGGAACTGGCTAAGGAAAAATATTGATTCTTCAAATACAAACATTTGGTAGGAGTTTCGGTTAAACTGTTGTCTCTTGCCAAGCAAGGAATGTATGATCACAAAAACCCAGTAAACCTTACTACTAGCAGAAAGCAGAGCATTTCTCTGCAGATGGGAAGACCCTTTATTGAAAATCCTTCTATTGTCTGGTTGAGATTACAGGCTTGAACTGGTATCTCTGAAGGAGGAAACACTTTGGCTAGAGTATAGAAGTATTGTTTAAGGTGTCTGCTTCATGTTTCCCCTATTGGAACTGTTACCTATAAATATGCATGAAGTATATATTTGGGGCCAGAACTTTGAAGCTGAGATTTCCATGTAGCAGAGAGTACCTTAACAGGGGGCTGGGAGAAAAGTACTTTCTAATTGTTTTCATTACAGCACTGCCCACCCGCTTCCAACTGCATAATCTAAAGATGGTCCTGGAACAGATTTGAAGTTGGGCTTTCAGGATCTTAAACTAGCTTCCTCTAAGCATAAGGCAGTTTGGGATATGAAAGTGTGACTATGAAAAGAGTGTTGCATCTGGCTCTCTTTTTCTCATTGTGGCTGTAATATTTTAAAAGATCTTGATTTATTTCATGTGTGAAGTGAGTCACTTCATAATCCTGAAACTTTTGCAGCAGGTTAGAGCAACTGATTTGTGTCCAACTGTTCCCTCTGTGATGGCGAATATACAGAAAATACTTGTCCTCATGAAGCTTTCAGATTGCTTTACTGAATGTTTCTTTTTTTCCCTCCCTTCAGATTTGTCAAGGAACAGACTGTCAGAGCTTCCAGCAGAAGCATGTCACTTTGTTTCCCTTGAGAGTCTTAACTTGTACCAGAACTGCATTCGATATATCCCAGAGGCTGTTTTGAACTTACAGTCTTTAACATTTCTAAATATCAGGTAATGATTGTCTCAGAAATTTGTTTTAGCATCATGAGTCGAGATGTATAAATTTTGATGCATCCATAAGAAATGCTAACATAGTATGTAATCATCACGTTATTATATTGAATGTTACTGAATCAAAGCAACCTGAACCAGTCTTACCCGCTTAGGTGAATCAGGGAACATGAGGATTAAGTAGCAGCTTGTAGAAGTAGAGTATGAAGAAGAAAGCTAATTCCAACTTAGACTCCCAAAATAAATTCCAGCAGTTTTTCACGTGAAATACAGGCTGAAAAGAGATGATAAAGCTTTTGGACAGTCTTTACAATTCAGCTGTCAGCAGCTGAATAAGGCTTATGCAATCTTCCTTTGCCTTCACTGTACTGGTGGCTTTTAAAGATCTTTCTTAAGCATTAACACTTCTCTGCCAACACTAAAGGCTGATTGCTGCAACTTAGCCTGTTGATGAAATTCAACTGTGTACAGCATCCTCCATTTGTAGGTCTTTTAAGAAGTATGGAAAGTTCCTCTTCACAAATTGGCAGTGATATTAATGAAGAAAAACTTCGGGCTGTTTCCTTCTGGTGTTACACTTTTGCCAATTTAGTATGCTTATGTTTCTTTATTTTCCTTTATTGATGGTGAGAACTGTAGGAATAGGATATGAATCAGGTATGGGTTTCCTATTGCTATGATGTCTAGAAGGTGCAGTCCAATTATTGTCCTTTCAAAAGCTGCTGTTGGTTCATCTACTGATTAGAACTTCTTTTTTTTGCTTTAATAGCAGGGAAATCTGGATTTTAAGCATGAAATAGTACAGTAGCATACTTTGCTAAATGTCAGCATCTGATCAAAGCCTTATTGAAGATCCTAATAGCTTTCTAATCATCCAGTCACCGCTTCTTGCTATGTTTTATTTTTAAAGGGAATCTTTCTCTTTTACAATCCATTCTCATCCTGCCTGATTCTAGTCTGAGGTTACAATCCAGTCATATGACCTCATATTTGCTTTAATAGTAGTTTATTATGAAATGTCCAAGACAGGATTTTGGAAGAGGGAAATCCATCATACCAAAAGGTTTGATCCATATGACTTACTCAATTAGAAGTATACTTTAACTATGCAGTAAATGATGACTTTTTCTGTGACATTTTGTATGTGCTGACCTGCAGTGCTACCTGTCAGAAAGGCTTTTGCACTTATATGTTCAAACATACTCATTTGTGACAGAGAGTGACCAGTTATCAAAAGCACCTGGAAGGGCATGGAGATGTCATATTCCCCAGCTCTGAGTTCAGAAGCATATGATCAGGCTTGGTACTTGATATTCAGAGTTCCTTCATATATAACTAGATAGAGCAAGTAATGAAGAACGACCTCTTGGAACTAATTTTGCAGTACTTATATAAAATCTGAGTTGATCATCCAAATGAAGTGTACTTTTTGTATGTGCCTTTCATTGCATTAAAATGTGAGGTGTTTTCTCATTAGTTCTGATGATTTTGTTTTCTTTCTGTCCAAAAAGTCGAAACCAGCTTTCAACATTGCCAGTGCACCTCTGTAGTCTACCACTAAAAGTTTTGATAGCGAGTAATAATAAATTGGTTTCAATACCTGAAGAAATTGGACAGCTCAGACAGCTGACAGAGCTTGTGAGTATGCAGTTATTTTTTAATTATTACTATGCAGTCTTCAATTTTTAATTGATGTGTTTAATAGGTTCTGAGGTGCTTCAGGAGAAATAACCATTTTTTAAACTGATCAAAGTAGTGCAGTAATTAGGATGCTATCTGGGCATGTGCAAGATTGACATCTGGTTTCTCATTCTGCTGAGAACTTTGTGATTGTAATCTAGTCACTTGTATGCAATGGCAGGTTACTTAAATCTGCTCTTAGCCAAAGGATGATTTCTATGTGCCATAGTATCTCCAACTGTTTTTTACTTTGTATTGAGGTGTTAGAGAAGAGTTTGAAATACTCTGAGATTTTAAAAAAAATGCTATATGAGCGAAAGATGCCTTGCACTGGAGAGCAAATGATCTGTGTCAATTTAAGAGTCTTCCCTATTTTTGAAAGGAAGGCTGGGTGGAATTAGAGCTCTTGGTGCATTTGTTTCTACAAAAAGCTTATATGTAGCAAATTGTGCTGTCTCAAATAATGTGGAATAACTAGAATGAGATAAGTGTTCAGATGTAGAAGTTTATTTCAAGTTAATCTTTAAAAGCTTTTATTTCCCCATTTATTTAAAATGAGAATGCTCACATCAGCAATGAGATTTAATGAATATAAGGATCTGAGGTGTTATGTAAATAGTTGTCTTTTTCTTTCAGTCCCTAAATAAAGTGCTACATATTTTAGTTAACAGAGGCTTACCAGTCAGTGGTAACTCATTCTTTGCTCTTGCTTTGTAGGATGTGAGCTGTAATGAAATACAGACAATACCTCCACAGATTGGCAATTTGGAATCCTTGAGGGACCTAAATGTCAGAAGAAATAATTTGGTGCGTTTACCTGAAGGTGAGATAAAGGCTGTCAGTTACAACAGCAGAAACTTCAAGCACTTCTTTATTTTCAATGGCTTTTTCTTCTCCTGAGAACTAGAAGCACTGTGCTTTGTTATTTTGTAAAACACATATTTTTATACTCTTGCTTTTTTTAGTACTGTTTTAATCTGCTGAATTGTATGTTTATTTTCTATCTCTAGAGCTTGCTGAGTTGCCTCTTATTCGATTAGATTTCTCCTGCAATAAAATAACAACAATACCAGTTTGTTATAGGAACCTCAGACATCTGCAGACCATCATGTTAGAGAACAACCCTCTCCAGTCACCCCCTGCACAGGTAAACTGCAGCTAGAAATTCAGGTGAATAGTTCAACTGAAAAGGGCAGAACAAAGTTAAAAGCTGAAGGTTTATATTACAAATTTTATTTAAGAACAAGAGGACTTTCAATAAATTGTATTGTCTAAAAGTGTTAAATATACAGCACAACTTGAAAAATCCCATTTTCTTCTCTTACCTTACTGTATTAGTAGTCTCACCTATGGGATATTACTAAGAATTCCACTATTAGCATTGTACTAACGTTAGCTGAACATTTCTGCTTTCAGTGTAAGAGAAAGGAAGCTCTGTTAGGTAAGACTGATTTTGTGCCACTCAAATGTCAAAATTTTGACTGAGGCCTCAGTGCTGCTGTGTGCTGGGTTCACTTTGCAGCAGAGTGCTCAAAATGGCCTTTGAGCTAGAAACCACAATATGGTTAGTGACTAATTTGATTTTTAATGTGGGTACATAAGCCCTTGAGTATTACAGGTTCTACTGTGAGCTACTGCTTCTGAGTCAAGAGTGGCACTTGCTAAGACCTGTAGTTTCAGTAGGGTTTTGCTTCCCTTGTGAAAGCAAAGACAGCTGTTACTGGCTTCATTCACTTCAAATTTGAGCTTGCTTTGGCAGTCTGCCACTGCCATTCAAAGCTGGGCATGGGTGGGATGCATCTGCTCTGATGCCAAGAGTATAAACTGTAGTACTTGTAAATGCTTATGTCTTGTTTGCATGATGAAATTTCAGCATCCAGCTGACAAAGTTGCATGCAGACCAGATGTACTTGGAGGACAGCTTCCATTTGTCTATCATGGGCATCCTGTGATGCTCCACTGTAGCTGTTTCTAAAATGCAGAAGAACAAAAGTTGCATTGGTTGACATAAATCTGCTCATTTATTACTCTCAACTACAGGTTAAATGTCTGTAGAGTACTTTGAAAATGTATTGTCAAGTTATAGTGACGTATTTATTTTTATTTTTGTTTTTTTTTAAGATATGTATAAAAGGAAAAATTCACATATTTAAATACCTGAACATAGAAGCATGCAAGATAGCTCCAGACTTGCCGGATTACGATAGGAGACCCATGGGATTTGGATCTTGGTAAGTTTGGCACAATCCAAGTTCCTAGTTTCGATGTCATTCAGGAAAATTTTGTCACTCATCTGAGTTTTTTAAAAAAATAGATCCAAGGATTGTTCTTTGCTAAATGCATTGATAGAGGTGGCTTTCAGTAATACCATTTCTGTTACCTCATAGTGTGTTCCAACAAGGTGCCACTATATAAGATGTGAAGAGCAGTTTAGAAGAAAACCTGGGCAATATCATATGAAAGGCAGTGTTAGAACTGATACACTGTAAGAAGAGAGTGTTGGTATCTTCATAGTACAGGGGGTGTGCTCTCATGTTGTTAACACGTGTTCAGTTTATAAGATCTTAATGTTTTCCACATATTTACTGGAGTACATCCCTGCTGTGATTTTTAACCTTTTGTACAGAATTTTATAACTGCTGTGCTCAAACCGCAGGTGTAAATGCTGATCTCCACCCCATTAGTAAACTTATTTTTGGCAAGCTTTCACTTGGCACTATTGCTTAGCATTGTAACACAAATATTGGAACAGTCAGCCATATCAGCTGCTAAATTAAGATGTCTAGAGAAAAGCAGGAGTTAAGATTTATTTCTGTTACATGATACAGAAGAGAGAGAGTCAGTGAAGTATGAAACTAAATATATATAAAAATTACCTCAGTCAACTATCTTGGAAGGTGGTAATAAAGTCCGGAGGAGTAAGTTGCTAAAGGATGTACCACTGCCTTAGCAGCAACAAGACACAAGTCAGAGGGCCTCACAATAAATTACCATGAGTCAGATTTGTGAAGAAAAATTTGCATGAGGGACTGACAGAGTGATTCCTCATCAGCACTGAATGTCTTAAATTATTTTTCTAGATGAGGTCAACATATGAGCATTTTATGATTGTTGCTCAGTTTCCTAGAGTATAAGCTGTTGCAGATGGTTTCTGCATAATACTGAGTATACTGTTCTGTTACTGAAATAGCTCTAAATGTCTAGCATAGATTGTTTCTTTTTTTAAGAGATGTCCTGGTTTCAGCTGGGATAGAGTTAAGTGTCTTCCTAGTAGCTGGTACAGTGCTGTGTTCTGAGTTCAGTATG
>JANZLQ010000089.1:30956787-31035781 GCA_026212715.1 Elanus axillaris
GGGGGGGCGAAGTGAGTGAGCGGCTGCGTGGTGTTTAGTTGCTGGCTGGGGTTAAACCATGACAAGAGAGATTCCAACAAAATCAGCGGGCTATGTGCTTACTGATTTACTGTTGTTTGTAGTTTGTAGTTCCATATATTATTATGGAAGTTTTCATTAATTACTTTTGTGAAATGAGAAGAATTAATGTATTTTAGTCATAGCTTTGAATCATGAATGTAAAAACAAGTGCAGAACTGGTTGAGGGTGCTTTCTCTAGAGTTGCTTCCAGATTCAGCCATATGAAATGAGCTTCAGCTGGCTTTCCTTTAGCTGTATTTCCATCCCAGGAACTGGTGATAGAATTATTTGTTGTTACCATGCTGTTTAGGGCATTTAGTATTGCAGATGATGCTTCCTGTCTTCATGTATCCATGGAAGAACTGTCCATGGATCAGAGTAAATATTAGGAGAAAATGGTAGAATGATCCAGTAGAAGAGAGAATCCCAAATTATGTTCTTCTGGAATTTGGGATGAGAGAAGAAAAAGCATTCAACTACCATAGAGATAGAATTTCCAGGCAAGTCACAAGAGCTCTATGTTTGTTATCTTCAAGGGTGACCAACAGAAGTAAGGTATCAGTCAGTACACCTAGACTTCATTGCTGTTTTATCTGATAAGCTAGGTGAAATACACTGGAGGTTAAGAATCTGAAACTGGGAGGTAGAAGTTCTTGAAGTTTGAGTCATGCTGTCAGTCCACTATTGATCAAACATTTTTTAATAACGAAGTTGTTAATGCTGCTAATAAAGCAAGAAACTCTGAAACATTATGGCAGAAAGTGTGGTTTGGAGGTTCTAGTGCAGCTAATTATTTGTTTCAGCCTAGTCAAATTATATCAAACTGTCTTACCAGAGTGATATCTTCTATGTTTCAGTCCTTGTCTAAACATAGGCGATGTGAAATTTATCTTGCAGCAAGTTTTGATCTGCTGCAGCCATTCTCTCATGTGCAGCACTGAAATTCAGAGCAGCTCAGATTGGTGCTGGAGCGAATGTGTTTGAGAGGAGGCAGAACTGTCAAAGCTGTGTAGCAATTCTTTTGGCACTGAGGCAGACTGGTGTAGTCTGGAGTTAAAAGGTTTAAAATATGAAGTACTTATGCATGAACCACTGTATTGAAAATTCTGGGACTTGGGCAACTGTTCTTCCTTACAGGAGGTTGTCGTGGTTTAACCACAGCCAGCAACCAAGCACCATGCAACCACTCACCTCCCTCACAGTGGGATGGGAGAGAGAATCAGAAGGGTAGGAGTGAGCAAATTTGTGGGCTGAGTTAAAGACAGTTTAATAGGTAAAGCAAAAGCCCCACACACAAACAAAGCAAAACAAGGAATTCATTATTTCCCATCAGCAGGCAGGTGTTCAGCCATCTCCAGGAAAGCAGGGCTCCATCATGCATAATGGTTACTTGGGAAGACAAAACACCATAACTCTGAATATCCCTCCCCTTCCTCCTTCTTCTCCCAGCTTTATATTCTGAGCATGACATCACATGGATATGGAATATCCCTTTGGTCAGTTGGGGTCAGCTGTCCTGACTGTGTTCCCTCCCAGCTTCTTGTGCACCACCCCCATCCACCCCCAGCCTGCTCGCTGGTGAGATGGGGTGAAAAACAGAAAAGGCCTTGCCTCTGTGTAAACACCATGTAGCAACAACTGAAAACATCAGTGTGTTATCAACCTTATTCTCCTGCTAAATCCAAAACATAACAGTATGCCAGCTACTAGAAAGAAAATTAACTCTATCCTAGCCAAAACCAGCACAGAGGTAAAAATACATGTTTTAGTAGGCTTTGGAGCCGTGTCTTTGAAATGTTGGCGAGGATTGTCTTTCATTTGGCTGTTGGCCTTACCAGGCATTCAGCTTCTCATCCTTTGATTTCAAGCCTTCCATAGCTTCCTGGCTAAGTTGTAGTTGCCACAAAATGCTCTGATCTATCCAAATGCCTAATTGTTGTTCCTTGTAGCTTGTTAGTCAGGGAGGAATAAAAGTCTTAACTCTCAGCTGATTTCAGGGTGGCTACTGTATGATTATAAACATATAAAATATGCAGCATTGAATAGCTGGTTTTAGATGTGAGAACTGGGGAGACAGAAAGCAGCTTTCATGTTAAAAAGGAGAGAGTCCTGGTAGCAGTAATTATGAATTTTTGAGCTTCCAGATAACTTTAGTGTTAGATGTAACTTTTAAAAATCTCTAATTGAAAAGGAAGGCTAAAAGAAGAAAATTTGTATCAAAATTTTGATCTCCCCCTTTTTGAGATGTAGCCAAATAGTCATTTTGATACTCTTCAATTTGCCATAATTGTTTAACTTACAACGGGGCTCTCAGGAGATCCTGAAAATACTGATGCATTTAAAATGGAATTATACTGCAGATGAATTTTTCTTTTATATGACCCATGTTTTAAGTCTAATATTAAAGTACTGTGAACTGCTAGCGTAAGTATGGTTCTATTGTCAGTGATTCAAGTTAATAGTTCTGTAACTGCACTGGGTGATTTCATGGTCGTTCTTTTTTCTTCCCCACCCAAAAGAAGGGAGTTGTTTTTTCTTTCTCCTTTTTTCTTTCTAGAGGTTTATTATGCAGATTATCTTTCTGTTCAAATACAGGACCATAAAGGTGGAACTCTTTTGAGTTAATCAAAACTCCATGCAGATACAAGAGCTTGCATTTTGGTGTACATCTGCATAGAAACAGATGTATAGCCTAACATTTCTCATGTAACCCTCCACCCTCCTCTAACTTTTTTCCTTTTTATGTCTATCTGAAAATTAAAGTAGCCCAGGATAATAGTCTGTCACTGTTCCACAAAGTCCCATGCATGCATACAGTGCTGCGTTGTTGTTGTTAATAATAATAATAATAATAATAATAATAATAGATATGGAAATAAGAATTTCCTGGAAGAGGTATTTCAGAAGGAGCAACAACTTGAGAGCAATACCAGTGAGAAAATGACGTACAATTTAGTTATGATGGGGTGAAGCAATTAGCTTCCTGAAATTCGTTCTTCCTTGTGTGTTATGTAGTAATTACTGCTGCAGTTCTCCCTGGGGCACTGAGTGCCAGTAGGACAGTTGAGCCATTGTGAAATGCCATCTGCAGTGGATCAGACAAGTCCCATTGTCTCTTTACTGTAGCTATCTGCAGCAGTTGCCAAACTTGACATCTGTGATGGCTATACTGCTGAATTACGTCGTTTCTAAGCCCAGAAATTTAGAGAAGAGCTGTATGGCTGTTTGGTCATGTGTATTGTCATTGACATGTCTAGAGAAAGGCATGAGACATGTGCCTAGCGTTACAAAGTCGGACTCTGTAGGTGAAAACTGTACTTCTATATTTATTATATTATGAAGTATTTGAAATGCTGTCCAGCTTACTGCACAGTTTCTTAAGTAGGTAATTATGACACAGAAGATAGTTATGTAATACATTTTGCATACTTTTGTGTAGAAGTATATTCTTTATTTTTAGTAATTTTGCATGGGTTTATGGTTACTTACGAAAAGTTTGTGGGACAGTGTTTTTCAGCCAGAACACAAGTAGCAGAAAAAATGAAAGTTTGACTTGTTAAACAGTGAAATAAGAGACCACTTCGCAGTTTATTTTATCATAATTTCTTCTTGGAAAATGTTTGAAGTATGGATATATACTTTGGATCAGATTAGCTCTTAAAATGCTAGGCAGTGGCAGGTGGACAGCTGACTGAAGTATGTTTGTAGTTGTAAGCGCATGCTTCTTGTTCTGTGTGGCAAATGCAGTATGATGCTTTCTAATACGCTGAGCCTGTGAACATGCTGCAACTGCGCTTGGTAGCTTATTCTGCTTTTGTTCAGTTATAGCTGAGAAGCTTTTGGTAGTGTTTATATTAAAGTAACTAAAACTGTGTGTTTGACAGCCATGAGGAACTCTATTCCAGTCGTCCGTATGGAGCACTTGATTCTGGCTTCAATAGTGTGGACAGCGGGGACAAAAGATGGTCAGGGAATGAAGTAAGTGTTGCAGCTTTATTTTTGTCGAGTGCAGTATTGTACAGGAAAGATAACTAATAAGTATACATCTGGAAGCATACTGAGTAGGTAACATGTATATGCTAGTGTGCACGTTGTCTTGAGCCAAAATTATTTGTTTGTTTTATTGGAAAAAAACAAGCATAATTTTATATGGGATGGACACAAAGTTGGAAATAATAACAGAAATATATAAAACAGTGCATGACAGATTAATTTACTGGAGCATAAAAGATGAGAAAAATGGGGTTCCTCATTAAAAAAAAAAACTTAGAACTGTATCATATTACAGCATTAAGTTAGCTACAATTACTCATGAGTAGTTGTTTCAATAAAATAAATCTGAACATGAAAATTAAGCTTAAAAAGCCAGGTGGAAATTTCATTGTCTGTCTTTGCAGCTTGTTTCAAATGTTAAAATCTGTTTGCCGTTTAGAAGCAGGAAAATGGGATCTCTTAGCAAGGAGACTGTCAATTATTCTTCCCAGGAAGAAGCTCCCTTTTCCTTTTGGGTCAACTAGGAAAGGCAGCAGCCAAGACCTAAAAAGTTTCAGTGAGCTATACTCCATATGCCTGTTTGCACTCGTAGCTTGGTTTTTGAGAGTGTTCTAGGAGTTTCCATCCTGGGATGTTTTCAAGCACTTGCAGATATTGCAAACAAAACTGTAGGCAAGCTGTTTTTTTAAGAAAACTTAAATACATGTTTTTTAAAAACAACACACTGTAGCTGTAATTTGCTTTAAGTTAGTGTTTTGTAGGAGCAAAACAGGACAGTTGAAGTAACAACACAAATCAAGAGGTAGTAGCTTACTAGATGATGTTTCCAAAGAAAAGTGTTTCTTGACTTCACTGTTCATTTCCTAAAGCCAACAGATGAGTTCTCAGATCTCCCTTTACGTGTAGCAGAAATCACTAAAGAACAGAGACTGCGAAGAGAAAGTCAGTATCAAGAAAACCGAGGGAGCACAGTCGTAACTAATGGTGGAGGTAAATAGTGATCTTTGAGTAACAGTATTTATTGTCATCACTATTAAAGTTCCAGAATATTTGCTATAAATAGTAGGTTGTCTAAAAAGGAAAAAAAGAGAAACGTCTAGGTGGAATTATACAAAACCACTGTTGTGTAAATAGTGTAAAAAGTGTAAAAACACTGTTGTATTAAGGATGTTAGAAGGCAAAATCAAATAGCATCAGAGTTAAGATTATTTGGGAAACATTGTGTCAGCTTCTGCATATGTGCTATGTTAAAGTCTCCAACTGCTTCAGAGAGTATTTTGGAGTATTGAATTTCAGCGCATGGAATTTTGCTGCTTGAGCTACTGGGGAAAATTTACAGCAGTAGTAAATTGTCAGTGCTCTGTGCTGACTGCTGTCGGAATGGGATGAGCAATTTTGTCAGGGAAGTTTGTATTTCCAAGTAGCTAAAGTGCCTCACTCAGCACTCTTGGGTTTTAATCCAAACATGAAAGTCACCTAGGAGGGACTGGTATTTGAGAGTGACATTGCTTTTTTGTACCTTCTGAATTGGTTTCCTGCAGTCTTTCAGTAGCACCCTCATATTTGTTCAAGAGGTGATAGCGCTTTTCATGTTTCTTGATCTCTGTAGTCCTTCTCCATTTTAACTTCCAGTAATCTGCACCTACCACTGTCTCTTTGTTTATATATCCCAATTTTAACCTTCTTCCAGGTTTGTTTTTTTCTATCATTCCCTCTTCTCCATTTTTCTGCACTAGTTATTATTAGAACTCATTCCCATATACTTTGATTCATTTTTCTTCTTTCTCAGCTGCTCCCCGTTTTCCATTTCCCCTAATGGCTACAATTCATATTCCCTACGTGAGTGTCACTCTTCTCAGCTACTTTTAATCTTCCTTGCCTAACTCCCACTTTTTCTTCTCTCTTCCCTTCTCATCCCCCTCGTCATCTCCTGCTGTCTTCTTTTCTTGGTCTTATTCTTCTGTACCACAATATTTTGTTTTCTTTGCTGCATTCTAGAAATATCTGAAACTTTTGGTTAGCTTGCACTGTTTTACACATTAACGGATAAAAAATTCAGTTCAAACAGTTAAATTCAGGCAAAGTTAGAAGAATTGAGGACATGGTGTCATGGGAAGCTCTCAGCAGCCTTAATAACAGGTGGTGCTGCCAGCTCCACCTCCAAGACTTAACTTTATTTTGTTCTTTTGGGTTTTGTACACCAGGGATTTCAAAATGACTCACTAATCTTTTAAGATGGAGCATAATCAGTTCATGAGTAGGAGTACCTGAGAGGGGCACAAGCCATAGCATGTGGCTGTCAGTGATCCATGAGATCCCTTCCAATTTTGTGTTCCTAACACAGATACAGTAGAGAGTGGAACAAGTTAGTATTATTATTGTTGT
Organism: Elanus axillaris; assembly: GCA_026212715.1. Taxonomy (NCBI): domain Eukaryota; kingdom Metazoa; phylum Chordata; class Aves; order Accipitriformes; family Accipitridae; genus Elanus; species Elanus axillaris. The sequence goes on from JANZLQ010000089.1 coordinate 30,963,226, forward strand.
TGTTATTACTGTTATTGTTTAATAAGCAAGGCTGGAAAGAAGGGTTCTGTTTTGATTTGTTTTGTTGGGGTTTTTTTTACAGTTTGAGATGGAGATTTAATGAAGCCAAAGTATATAGGAATGCTGTTTTGGATGGTTATAGCAGAGGAGGTGGCTCTGGCAGTAACAGTTGCTAGATTGTGTGGTGAGGCAAAGAGAAGTCTGTTTTAGACAAGCAGGAAAGGGGCGGGAGGAGTAGAAAAAGAATGTCTGCAAGAGAGTCTGGAGCAAGTTTGGGGAGAGTTTCAAGAGAAAGCAAGCTCTAGTGCTCAGAAAGGGAGCTTATGCTTTCCCTTGCATGCCCAGCACAGTATTTTTCACTAGAGTAGTTTCCTCAATGTCATGACTCTCAGAATCCCCAGGCAGAATGTGTAAAAAGCAGTGACAAGTGAAAAAATTGCCCTACATAATATCGCCCACACAAGGGAAAATCAATACTAGCCAAACTGTGCTGTTTCTTGCTCTCATTTCAGAGGTTCTTAAGTTCTTTTTAATTCCTCCTTTTAAAATAAAACTGCTGATGCTTTTATATTGTTTTAGAGGGATTTTCTTGCCTTCTGTACTGTACTTTGTTGTTTCCACATAGACTTTTTATATTCATTGCATTGCATCCAGATAACTTAGACATGCTGCCATCTGTTTTATTGTTGTAGTAGTAAAAATAGTAGAGGTATCTGTCATATCCATTCTAATTTTTCTTACAGATTAATTAGAACCAAGAGAAATTATTCAAAATGTACACAAATCATTGTACAGTCTTGGTGTTAGCTGGCAGATTTTGATAGATGGTTTTCGGTACTGAAAAAAAATTGTAGTATTTACCTTTTTAGTCATTGCAAAAGTATCTGTGGCCAGCAATATAAAACTACATGCATGATACATGTTTCTCATTGCTTTTTAAAAAGCATAAATTTTATCATCAATTCAAAATTTGATGTTTAACAAATGTTAGTGAGCCTGGCAAAATCCAAGAGCTTTAAGGCTGAGCTTTCCCAGACAGAAGAAGACAGTATGGCTTTAGTTCCTGATGTTGCATTTTTGTTGGGTTTTTTCTCTCCTGTTGGTTATCTAATTATGCATGTTTCTTTGTGTATGTATGTCAAGTGGAACATGATCTCGATCAGATCGACTATATTGATAGCTGTGCCACAGAAGAGGAGGAGGAAGAGGTGAGGCAACCCAAGTGCATGGACTCAGACAGCCTCAGCTCACAATTCATGGCATATATTGACCAGCGGCGAATCTCTAATGAGGTGGTGCTTTTACTTAAATTAGTTGAATTCATATACCCCAGGAAAGCCTTTGTGATGGTATTAATGCTGCTTTTCCTCAGAGGTTTCCTTTGTGTGTTTTGGGGTTTTGTTTTGTTGGTGGTGGGTTTTTTTAATTTAAAAAAAAATAATTACAAAAATAGGTCTGATCTAGAGGAAGAGCACAGTGTTGTGCTTTGTGGAGGGTCAGAGCTGGAGTGTTAAGCTGCTCCCAAGTGCCTTTTGGGATATGAGGAATAAGTCTAAAGCAGCCACACTGTCTTCCTGTCATGTGGGTTCTTGCAAGCTTGTGCTTCAGGCATATGTGAAGTAAATGGTTTTTCCAGAGGAGTGCTATCTTCAAAAAAGAGCTTCCAGCTGATAATTGGTGAAACCCAGAAAACTGTTAACATTAACTTGGTAGTATTAAATATATACTGACCTTCTCAAGGGAAAAATGTTGGTTGTTATCAGCATGAAGTTTTAGTACAAGAATTTTGCAACTATTAATTTAGCTGTTCCTGTTGATTATAAATTATTTGCCAGTAAACTCAATGTCTTCAGCATCCATTTTAAGTTTAGACTAACTTAAATATTCAGACTTTTCAGAAAGCCTACTCTTTGCAGAGAATTTTTTTTTTTTCTCTCTTACTGTTGAGCAAGGCTCTGCACCTACATGTACAGACTTGGATATGTATATAGTCACCTTTCTGAATACAAAACGCCATCTGTAGTTTCAGATAAACCTGGCATGAAACTTTTCAGTCAGTAAAAGTATACAGTTGAATGAACAATAACTAAAATTATTGCTACACAGGTTAGAAAGTTCTCTGGACAGCTTTTTACAAACGTCTAGAAACAGGTGTGAGTAACTCTAGACATGCTCTGTTTTCTCTCACAGAAAAAAAGAAAAATAATAATTTTTAAAAAGGGGCAAACTTAAAATACACAATCCTAATAATAGCTGCTTTTATTGATTGCTTACTGCCCTTGTCTGCTCCAGGACATCATTTGGATACAGTGATTCCAGTAAAGTTACTATCAGTTTTCTTTAGCTCATGTCATTTCATTCCTTTCTAGCTGCACAAGAATTATTGTGCCTTAATAAAATTCACTAGAGTTGTTTTGAAATCACATGGATTGCCAAAACTGGAAGGTGCCTTTCTTTCAGTTGTAGCGGCCACTGCTGTGAACACATGGAGAAAACTGTTCCCTCTTAAGTCATTTGGAGTGTCCTCAGAAATCAAACCTAGAGAAACAGATTTTCAGCTACATAATGTTTCCTTCTATTTTCTGTCAGTCTTAATTAATACCTATGTACACAGTTCAGTGGTTCACTGTACATACTACATGAATAACCCGTCTGAGAAAATCTTTGTGGTTGTTATGCTTAAACAGTACCTATTGTACTGTGATTCAAATGTGTCCTTTCAAAGTTTTGTGTGTTTTGAAGCAGAAAGATACTTGGTCTTTGAAGAAAGAAAAAAAAAAGCAGATCTTTAGCATTCATGTAGCAGCCTCGTCCCTGTTTTGTCCGCTTCAAAATACTGTTTACTGTGTTTAAAATCAGTGACACAGATATCTGAGAGGTCCATTCATTTTGCACATCTCATAAATTCAATATCAAACCACAAAAGCTGATGCCACTTGAAGCATAGCACAAGTGCAAAACTCAGAAAATGCACCTATTGGCAGTACAACCCAAGGACTCAAGATAGTGAAAAGGCATTGATCAACGTCAAAAAAGCTATTAACAGGGTTTTATCTATTCACAAAAATTAAACTGTTTGCTTTTAACTGAAGCAGTAGTTTCTCTAAAAAGACAATCTAAAATACATACTACTTAGGAAGGTTAACTGTATGCAATATAGCAACATGCATACAGGCATGAGTAAAAATTGGCAAAATGGGATAAATTATTTCATAGCTCAAATTAAGCCTAAGGTGTTCTCATTCATCCCATGTTTTGATTTTTTAGTCCCTCTGTGACCTGTCTTTAGGGCATCATAAAAGACCTATCAACTATGGTATCCTGCATTTCTGAGAATCCAGACTGCATTGCTGTACACTTGTATATACATTCTTCAGAGCTTAACTCTACAATTCTTCCAAGTTCATTAATTATTTTCCCTGCATGATTCTTAATAGTGGAGGTTTTTAAACTCTTACATTTATCAGTAGGCATATTTAATCATGAAACTAAAGTTTATTAAAATTGGAAGAAAAAATAAAGGTGAGCTTGCCTAGTTGGAAATTAACATCCCTGAGTTGTGTTTTGTGGTTCTTTGTCAGGTATTTTGAATACCAGTGGTTACAAATGTTGCTCTGCAAAAAGATTCTTTGACATCAATTTACAGTTTTCTGAATAAGTTTTTTAACTTGGTCTTCTCTGGTATTTTGCTTAGGGCTCACCAGTAAAGCCTGTATCCATCAGAGAATTTCAGAGAACAGAGGATACAAGAAGATACTTACATCAAAACAGGTAAGAATATGTGGTAACAGTAATTTTATCCAAAGTTTCATGATGAATGCAGAGCGCATATTTACGGAATGTGTTTAGAAAATGATATTGTTTTCTGTTGCTTCACCAGAAGTGTGCATGGCACTTTTATTTATGAATTACTGCTCAAATTAGGAGTTTATATTCTAATAATGGCAGTGATCAAGAGGCTTGGCTGTTCTAGGCCAATGCTCAGCTTTAAATCAGTTGGTTAAGGAAATCTGGCAAGTTAAAGTGTATACTTTTAAATGCACTTAATATCTGCTTTTCGTGATTTAATTTCTGCTTTGAATAAATAGTTGACTTAAGGTATATTATATAAAGGACAGAAGGGATAAACGTACATTTACTGCAGGTTAGTGGAAGCATAGAGAGTTACTGTGGAGTATCTGATGTGCTATGAGGTCACACTCTTGGTTGACTCTTGGCAGCTGTAGTACTGTGGGGGTTTAGTTTAAATTAAAAATGTGCTTTTCTGTGCCATAATCATGAGCTTATGTCAGAGGAAGAAGGGATAGAATGGGAGTCAATTCTGAAAACAGGTCGCTTAGTTTAACAAAGTAGACTTTTTGAATTGTGTCTATACTCTTTAATGATTACTTGCCTTATTGGAGGGAAAGCTTATCTGTAAAATACGGGTCAGAGTTGGACAGAATATAAACGAGGTGGTTAGGTTTGAGAAAAGCCTTTTCGGTGTCTAGTTAAAAGAACTGAAGGTGAGCAAATTTAAAGCTTCTTGCTAATGGAACTAAAATCGAAATCGATAGAACCTTTAATATGCCACTGAAGCATTTCAGTATTCTGTGGATTGAAAGTGAATGTGCAAGGAGTCGGCAGAAAACCAGCTCAATTGTACTATGGATGTTAAAAAAAAACCAAAAAAAAAACCTGCTAGCCATAATATGTCATTGCTTATGCTGTCAGTAAAAAATATTTTTAATGGTTTTGAAAGAGAAGATGAAATCAAGAATAGTATGTAAATTTTTCCGGAGTCATGGCAGCATTTTAATACACATTTTGAAATGTGCAGTAAATGTGCAGATACAGTAGGTGTACTGATACAGAGGAGAGTAACTACTTCAGCATGTATCAGCATTCCTTATCCTGTAGTGTCTACAGGTAAGGCATAAAATAATACAGCAGTCTGACATGTTCTCCCCAAATAAAGTGAGTGCTTTTGGTTTGAAAGACTGCTTTATTTATTTATTTATTTTTCTATTTGAACATTTGTGGTCAACATGGAAATAATTAGACTTTACAAACACTGGATTCCATGACATATCTGAAGGAAGTAAGAGGCTAGTTAGCCAGGAGAGAACTTCTGTTTATATAGATAGATATTAGTGATAAAGGAAACTGTAGTTCACTAGGGTATCCAGTGTTTTCAAAATTTAACTTAAGGATGGCAGTAGATCTTCATGTGGAAGTAGTTAATCAACAGTCTAAATGAATTGTAGCTTATTCATCTTATGCTGCAGCAGAGTGAAATTCTTAATGAGGCACTAAAAACGGGTCCTATTGTTATTACCTTCAAAATTGTGTAGAAACAGCTATATGACAATGTGTAATTTTTTATATTTTAAGCTTGTATTAGCCAAATACTTCATTTGTGGCAACCACAAGCTGTAAACTGCTTCCACAATGATTCTGTGCAAATGCCTTGGCAGGCAGCCTCTTTTTTTTCTTCAGCATGCTGGAGCCATTAAAACTCTTAGAGTTGGATGTAATGCAGACTTCTCAAGAGTACTTAATGTTGGTTGATTTAATTCAGTAAATACAGTCTGTGCCTCTGGACAGGCTGTGGTGCACTCCTGATGCAAAAAAGCTGTGTGCACTCTGGTCTGAATATGCTTCTTGGCACTTAGCTGAACCCAGTCCTGCCTGTTCAAAACAGCATAGTAATGGATTTGTCTGTCATGTGCATCGATGCTAAATTAAGTAACAGAGGAGACCTGTTGCATATGAGTCTTCCACATCTCTTAAGCTTCTCTGTGCAGAGTAGGTAATAAGTCTAGACACAGGCAGCAGGACTATTTTTTGGAAATGCATTGGTAAGTGTGTCTCTATTCCATAGATGCCCCAGGAACAAAGGTTACAGAGTCTAGGCTGTCAAGAGTAAGCAACTTGATTTCCATTAGCTTTTTTTCTAGGCAGCAACATGGCAGGGAACATGCTGTAGACTGTAGACCTTGGGAATTGTTTCAGTGATAGCAGCTGCCGTCTAGCAAAGAACTGACTGCAAAATTTCTCTTTTATTTTTGATGTGATGGATAAGAGACAGATCCATTATTGCTTACCTTGTGACTTTGGCTTGTGTCACTGACAGTTAGGAAGTCATCACTTGACTGGTGAAGTGAGCAGATTTGCTCTGAAAATATCAGAGCGTGCTAATGTTTAAAATAATTCTGTTCTTTCCAGAGCAGAATAAGGCCTACAATAACCAGAATATAGTCTTAAAATAGCGATTCCATCTTTGTGCATTTTGAAATCATTGTTAATTAAGTTACATTTATTTAATTATGAACTGCAGCAGTTGTGATCTGACTCGGTATCACAACATGATTTCTTTAGTCATCCTAAATTTCACCTTTGTGGTTATCTGAAGCTAATTGTCTAGGCAATTACTCTTAGAAAAACAGCTGTAATCTAGAGAATTCATGTGACAGTAGTTTATATGCATCAGTGGCCAATCCCCCTTCCACCTGGTGTTTACCTGCAGGGATACTGATGAATTACGAAGACCTGAAACTCTAAATTTGATGCAGGACAGAGAGCATCACCAAGTACTAAGGAGTTATGTGGACAGGACAGAGAGGTAGGGAAAAGAAACATAGTTTCTACTGATTAATTTTATCCCCTCACCCCACAAGGAACCATAGTAGCCAGTTATTCCTCTAAATGGGGATCATCAGAAAAGTTCCTGGACTGGTTACTTAACCGGCTCTTAGAGAATGGGTATAAAGTACTGAGTATCTCAATGTAATAGGCCAAACCTACAGTCCAATTGGTACATCTTGAGCTGTAGAAAAATTTTTTATCACAATTCCGGAGGACAGAATTGACTATACAAAATCTGTCATGCGCAATGAGTTAAATTATTACTGCAACAGTTGGTTTAACAGCTTTGCTTACTAAACAGTGACTCTTCTGATTTGATGAGATACTTGTCTGTCACTGACAATTCATGGTTGAAAATGTGTTTATATTTAAGATTAAAAGTATACTTAACTCTCTTCGTTTTCCCTTTGTCAGATCCCCGGCTGATTCACCTTACTTTCTATCAAGTCACCACAGTCAGGTAACACATTGAACTCTACTATTTTATTCTTTTGGATTAATTTGGATGCAAAGCCAAAGTGATGTCAGCCATAAGACCTGGACTGTTTCTCCTTAACCCATCTGTTTTACCCTGTGTAGCTCTGTCTTTACAGCCTGGTGCACTGTTTTGTTCCAGGTGCCTAATACAGATCCTGAGCTGCACCGCAGACACATGGAGCGTACCCGTCGGGAGGCCCAGCTAGCAGCGCTTCAGTACGAGGAAGAGAGGATGAGAACAAAACAGATTCAGAGAGAAGCTGTCCTTGACTTTGTTAAGGTACCTCCTTTTAATACATACTTGATACTTTATCTTTTCTGAATCCCTTAATGAAAATTAATTGCCAAGATCATTAATACTTTTTTGTACATTACACTCTTGGGCATGGAATGCACTTTATAAAGAAAATGGAGAGGTACCATTTTAGTACATTCAGTATTGGTGCTGTAGCTTAACATAGAACTAGAACTGAGGTGGAAGGTGGAAGAGATTTACCCAAGATATGATTGTTGCAAAGAATTCTGTTTTTACATAGTCTGCCTCATTCTCTCAATTTTTCATTTGCATAGATGTGACAGGATTGGTATAAGAAAGAAGGGGCCTTTATTCGAGAAGGCATAGATTCAGTTTGATTTTGAAGACAAATTTGGCAGAGAAGAAAACAATCATACACACAAGAAAGATAATGTTGCCTGATCTGTTTTGGTATTTTGTGATGCATAAATGACTTACCTCCAGGTAAAGCACAGGTGCAGATTTATGGTACATCAGATACTCTGTGGATGCTGTGCCTTCACTTTCACTTTCAGTGCAGTCAGTAGTCTGCTGCCTAACGTGCAAACGTGTTTATATGCTAGTTGACATAATTTTATTTTACTGTTTACTGCTCTGGTGACCTACCAAATCTTGCCATCACAAATTTAAGAAATGTTATAATTAATATTTTGGGCTTAGGGTGGTCTGCAGAGAGGAAAAGATTGCATTTATGTAATGTATAAAGTTAGTTTAGAAGATGATTTTTAGCCGCCTGAAACTAGGCTTTTCATTAGCACTGACTAATCTCAAGCCCCTGGCAATGTTTTGTAGAAAAGCTGCTTTTATTAAAGATTCTGCTCAGTCTTTCAGTTAAAGACTTTAGGGTGCTTTTTGTTCATTGATGAGCCTTTTGGGATTTTCAGTTTTGGTTGGTTTTGGTTTTTTTTTTCCTTCTGTTGCCTTTGTTATTCATGAGCACTTTATTCTCAGCAATTAAATTCCTCCCTTGGGTTATATTTTGGGTTTATTATGCATCTTTAATATGCAAAAAACAAATTGGTTTTTTTTGGTTTTGTGTAGAATAAAGGCTGGTTTTTTACAAATAGTATCAGTGAAGTTTCAGCTCAGTGGAAACTTGCGATTTCCCCAGTGCATGTTTTATTTAAAAACTAAGGGGTTTGTGTTTTAAAACACTTTGAAGTTATGCTGGTTTGTTCTGAGTTTTTGTTTCTCGGTCACGTTCTTTTAAATTGGGCTTTCATTTTTCCTTTTTCTCTACAGCAAAAAGCATCCTTAAGTCCTCAAAAGCAAAGTCCTCTGGATAGTGAGGTAAGAGTCTAGTAAGAGTGTTACTAGGGATGTCAGCATCTGAATTCTTAGCTCTCTACATCAGAGAGATTTTCCTGATTGTGGAGATCTCTTGGGTTGGGTATTTTTCGTTTATGGGACCAGTCTAATATTTCTGTTCATGTAGATTGCCTATCCGAGTGTGTTGTTTTATTGTTTCTTCTATGTTTTCTATGTTCTCTACAGAAAATACATTTCATATTCCATTTTAAGATGCTCCTTGTGAGCAGTACAGTTTACTTTCTAACAGGAGTATTCAGACAAGTTACGGTGTTGTAGTCATCCTTCATTGATCAGTTTTCTCCCAGTTTCCTATAATTAGATCACCAGTTATCCTAGAAAGATTAAGCGTTAGAATTTTGAGGGCTATCAGAAAAGTAACTAAAAAAAAAATATTAAAGTTTTATTCTAGTGTAGTTTTATAATCAAAACCAGTAAGTCAGTAGGGAACACAAATGATACAGGTCTCAGTCTTCTAGAATATACGGAGCTGAGCCAATGACATCTATTCACTCTGCATCAGATTTCTGCATAGTAATAGCTCTTCCACTGCTTGCCATCCCCATTTTCCTCCAGAGGAAGATAATTCACTTGGCAGTGTTAATCAGATCAAAACTTTTAATAATATAATGAATATAAATAGTTCTTTAGCAGCATTTTCCAACTAACTCTTTTTTGTTAGAGAATTACTGAAACGTGGGGTACTTGAAATAGTTTTTGCTCCTTTTCCTTCTTAATGTTCTTCTGGTCTTAATTTATTCTTTTAAAGGGTCCTTTGTTCTATCACAGTAAGAGCTGTGAATACATAGGTGTCCCTATTTGCTTGAGATGGCACAGAAAGCAGAATAATTGATTGATTCCTTAAGTAAAACGAATACACTATAATTCATGGGTTGCGTGGCTATATATTCCTTTGGAGTTACATATACTTTATGGATTTTTTAAAAAAAGCCTCGCAGTGCTATAAACAAGCAGTACATGTTCCAAAATGTCTGTCTGTTCACATACCATGTGTTCCTGACATTCCGTGTGTTTCTGACATTACTCCATCTCTCCCACCTCCCAGTGTCCCTTTCCATCCAGAAGGTCTCAGCATACTGATGATAGTGCCTTGTTAGTGGTAAGATCCTGCACGTAATGGCCTTTTTGTGTGGCGGATTCTAGAGCATACAAATAACGTGTTATGATTGTCTCAGATTAGACAACTATTTTAGAGCTAATCTAAATAGCATAAAACATGACCATCTTTTTTGACCAGTAGTTTTAGCTGTGAACTTCTAATATGTTGACACTTGAACTGTCAGCCATTTCTTAATAATATGGTGATGTTTACTCACAAAATAATTAAAGCTTAACTTTTGCTGAAAGCAGAGGAAAATTACTGATAGTAAAGAAGAGCTTCTAAAATGAAAAATTCACCTCTAGTTGTTCTGGTTTGTTTTATTCTCCGTTTAGCTTGCTTCCTAATCGATGTGCTCTTCAGTGTCAAGTAAGAAATTTGAATGCTTCAAGTACAGCCTTCTACTTTAACTTGTCTGCATCCTGCACATGGTGGTTAGAAATACTTAGTATCTTGGTAACCATATCATAGCATAGGGGAAAACTGCTCTACCTATGAATGCTACCAGTCATGAAATATTCCTCATACCTTTTTATTGTTTATCGATGAAGATATCTTAAAAATAAACTATTTTGAACACTTAGAAACATTTATGTACTTAATTCATGTTTTATGCTATTTCTTCCTTTATGGCATCTTAGCAATATAGCATAATTAAAGAATATAATTAATGCCATAATCCATGTCTATAAAAAAAATATACACCTGATTTGCCTGCTGTTGCATGACTGCATGCCTGGGATTTATTTTCTTAACTCATGTGCTTCCATTATCTGCCTGAATTTTCTTTAGGCAGTGCTCTCAGTTAGAATATCTCTCTCCAGAACATGTTGATCAAGATCTTTACTGTCTCTTTATTCAGACTCTTTGGTTTTCCTGCTTTCACCTGACTAGCACTTTGTGGGAGAGAAAAAGTTTATAATAGTAGAGAGAGATTTAATGATCGTGCATGTGCCTGTATAGAGAAATCATAATCAATTAGCATATAAAAATGTGCTTTCATATTTAGATAATAGGAAACAGGAGAATAGCAGTGGTTTGGGTTAATTAAGTGTTGATACTCTGTTGTCAGTGGATTCATCTTTGGAATGTATTTTAAAGATACCTTTAAGGACCTCATTTTTATTTAATTGTGTGATCCCATGACTTTTGTTGTAAATTCATATGTAGAACTTTACGTTACATGACTTGGAATTTTCAGAAATTATTTTGAAACTGGCTTCCACTGCAGTTTGTTTCCTTTGTGTTTTTAACCAAGTTACATCCTTGCACTTCATAAAGAAGTGGCCAGGCTGGTAAGGAAAGATTGAACTGGATTCGAAAGCAATCATTTTTCTGTTCACTTTTCTTTTGATTCCTTGCTCTTTTCAGCAGCACTAAACAATAATAGTATATGAAATACTGGGTCATCTGAACTGCTGAAGTATGATCTGCAGCTCTATTTTGTAGTGGAAATACACACTGTGTCTAATGATGACATATGCCAGGGCAGCTGTTTCTGGCAGTTATTGTAACTGGAACATTAAGCCCAGGCTAGCTCATGAATTTGTAGTAGCATTTTTGTTTCCACAAATGTATTTTGTATGGTAAAAACTTGTTCAGCAGCAAGGTTCATTAGTTTGCTTTAAGAAAAAAAGAAAAGGCCTGTCATAAGAGCTGAAATTACTTTTACCTTTTTATATTCTATTTCATTTCATTTGATATTTTCCCTGTCCTTATGGATTTGAAATTTAGCTAGGTCTATTTCCTGAGGATGCTTTTTTCCTCCACCAAAGTATAGAGGCATTTCATATCAAAATTATATTGCCCATGGCAGTTTTCAGTACATATTTTCCATTTACATAGTTTCCTCTCTATCTTTCTCTCTCTCTGCATAAAGACTGCATGCAGTAGTGTAAACTTTACCTTACAAAACTTTTGGACATTGAAACTTGCAGATAAGTTAGTTTAAAAAAGAAAAGTTCTGCTAGATGTTCCAGTGATTGTTTTAGCTTTATGGTATGGGAATAGCACTTTGTGGCAAAAAAGCAGAATATTACATAGAGGTGTAGTAAAAGATCTTTGTTCAGCATTTCCCTCATTACACCAGAACTCTCTAAACTGAGCAGTTCCTTTTCTTTTGCTCTGAACAATGTTTTCAGCTCAGATGTAAGGAAAAGATTTTAAAAGTATTAAGTATAATATGTAGTTAGAAAGCAAGTGAGCTTTCATTTATTTTACTACTTCTGCCTTCTGGTATCATTACTGCTTTAAAAAAAACACTCTTAAAACCAAATTTAAGTTTTGAATATCCTTTTTTAAATCTTACATCATGTTTCTTTTGGTCTTCTCCTTGTTGTCTTTTATCACTAATTAAAATGTGTGCACATTGCAGAGGTCACTCTGACTTTTTCCTTCAGTTTGTAAACAATTTCAGGACAGTCTGTTTGAACTCATGAAATGACTACCCATACTTTCTATGAATGTTACTAGTTCAGTTTAGTTGTATGTTTTTTCTACATACCTGTGATTAGAAATGGAGATTGGCTGTAGTGCATCATTGCACACTGTGGTGGATTTCTTTGTGTTGACTTGTACTATGGAAGGAAAAAAAACCCAAAACATCCTCTCAAACTGCTGCTCGATTTCTCTGTTGTAAAGCCTGTAAAATACTTGATAAGCATCATGCAACTAGTGTGACCTCTTCCTTTCTTAACCTTTGTGTCATTGGTGCCTTGTGCTCCCTTCATTGCCTTTTGTTTTCTTGTTGTGGTCTCAAACATAGCCTGAGGCCATCATGCTACTGTTAGCACATGGGATCTCTGAAACATTTTAAGACTTTTAGGCACCAGTATGTTACAAATAATAATGGTATGGGTAAAGTAAGCAGGACCTGAATTATGCTAACTTGTACCCTGGAGTTTTCTGTCAGACCGTTGGCATCCATTTGTGTATTCAAATGTTTAATAATCAAATTCCCTTAATATATCCTTATTTGGTTTGTACAGAGTTCTGCTTGGGCTCTGCTTTGGCAGTCCCTGTATCTGCAGTTGTTTCTGGCTCAGGGAGATTTCTCTGACTTCAGTGCTAGACCTAGAGGCCAAGTGCGGTGTGTGCAGTAGGGTGTTTTAAGTCTGAATTGCAGCATCCGGGTTCCTTTTGTATTGTGGCTACCTTTTCTTATAATTGTTCTTTGCCTCACTTCTTCCTTTCTTCCCTCTTTCTTTCCTTTCTGTCCCTGACAGAATGGCTTTGAGCCTCTCTTTGTGTTTGAGATTGACAATAACACCAATACCATTAAAAGGCGGCCAGGGACTCGCAAACAGGTGAAGAGCATGCAGTGTGTTGCTGTTGTGATTGTCCTACCCTGTGGTGTGCCATGTTGCCCTTCCCTTCACCCACTGCTGGGTATGTGGACTGTGACAACTTCTTGTCAGTCTGCATCAAGGTTGCATTGTTCTTTTCATACAGGAATAAACAGTTATGTTAATGTTACAGACCACCTACTTCTGTTTTATTTTACTCTTCTCATATACTAGCTGATGTTTTGCTTAAGTAATATTTTGACTCTTTAAAACAAAACAAAATTAAAAAAAGAAACCCATGATTTTTTGCTCTACAGTGCTGTGGAGAAAGAGACTGTTTTGGGGATCAGATGTTAAGTCTGCATAGGGCCTAAATACGTTTGTATTTAAGGCTTTCCCTGAGTATAACCTCTCCTAGTCCTTCCTGGCTGTAGTGTTCTGAAGTGGCAGAATAGTTGCAGATCATTAAATACTAACACACCCAAGTGTGTCGTTCACATCTGTAGAGTTTCTAGGTGTCATTTAGTGTTCTTTTCCTGTGCTGAACTGCCACTTTGCTATTTGAATGCTGTTTCAGAAAGTATAGGTTCATTTTTGAGCCATTCAGTCCTCAAATGTTAACATTTTGATTGTACTTTCAGTAAGACACAGAATTTGACCTTCTAGATTCACCTGTCACCGACAGATTGGCATGATGGAGGTCCTGTTCTGTAAACATGAAAAGTTTTTTATTTGGTTGGTTTTGATATTGATTATAATTGAAAATTGGCTGCACTTTTATGTGTGACAACACTGTAAATCATAACACTGACATCTTCCCTGAGAGCTAGATTCCACCCACAGAATCTTACTTACTTTGTGTGTAATTCACAAGGATCAGCATTAGGTGTTTGTGCCAGACACAAAGTGTGTATTCTTGAGCCTGTTAGATGTGGGCTTCTCTGATTTTAGAAAGTTGATAGGAAGATAACATACTAAAAATGCATAACATACTTGAAACGTTAAAAAGAAAGCTATTTATTTTGAATAGTGGCTCAGAATGAACTGTTGTATGGTAAAATCTCCTTTTGCCTGATGGCATAGGTGTTACATTAGGTGTTACTAAAGAAGCTTTTGCATCACTTATTGTTCTTAGTTCTGCTTTGACATCACTGTGTTGTGTGTAAAAGAAACATCACACCTCCCAAGCTTGTCAGGCAGAAAGTTCAGGAGGGTAGGAAGGCTTTAACTGGAGTTCAGCAAGTATGTATCTGTTGCCTGTTGACCCTTTCTGAGAATATGATCATGATCACCTCTTCCTTTTTAACTTGTCTACTGCATTCCACCTTTATGCATGACCTGTCAGCTGTTTGCTAATGCTGCTACTGCCTTCTCTTTCTTTCTGCATTCAGTCACTCTCAGGGTTGAATCAAGAAAGCTGTGCTACTACCCTGCCTAATGCCTCTACCTTCAATCCTGTCAAGGTATCTCTTGCTATTATCATTCACCAGTAAAGCCAACAAAAAACTCTTGGATCCACACATCTGTTTTAACAGGTGTTAGTCTGTCAGCTTCTAATCAAAAGTTCAGGTAGGGTATGAATCCAATTTACCTGATTAAACTGTAGTAGGTATTACCTCATCTTAGCTTTAGGCTGTGTCTACAGGAGGCCTAAGCTATAAAAACATGGTAACCAGTCTGTGCTCCAAGGGGTTCTTGGTTGTCTTTGATGTTGCTTTTTCTGTACAAGACTATTTACTCTTGACCAAGCTGAGTTCATCAAAAGTACTCCTGTTGTAGTCTTTACCAGCTTACTTTTGAATACAGATATTCTGTATTTCTTTCTGTTCTGTGGAAACTGATATACTGAATGCATTCATCACAAGAAATCATTAGACTGTGTAAGTACTGTAGTAAAACTATGGTGTGCTTCACTGGGGAGAGTGATGTTCAGTAAATAGCAGTTTTTCATTAGCAAAGGTGTCAGAGGTGTATCCTTATCAGTGCTGCTGTAATGCAAGTTCTGCATGTTACTTAATTACCTGTTTTTCCGTGTCCCTTTGCAAAGAATACTTTGAAAGTTTTGTCTGGAAAGAAACGCAAAAAAAGATCTGTCATTGCACAGTCAATGCTGTTTCATCATTGGTTTTACCCAGAAAAAAGCAATTGTGTCATTTCTGCAAAAGAAAAAGCTTTGTCACTTTCTACCGACGTGAGACTTGGGGAACAACATACTGTCTTTTCACATTTCTGGGTTTTTTTCTGAAATGCATTTAGATGGATGGAACCTTTTTTTAAAACACAGCATATTAAAATGCAGTCACAGCTTTTCTAGAATAGGACCATTTATACTCTTCTGCTTTTTTTTGTCTACAGAGTGATGACAGATCTACCATCTCCCCTGGCTCACCTACCACTCAGACAGGTAACAGGGAAAGGAAAAAAACTTCTGAAAAATAACATCAAAATGCCTGCTTGCTTATTTGTACTATGAAGAGAAGGGAGCATATGTTCCCATCTTTGTATGTGGCACTGCTGTGTTTGAGAATTTACCCAGTTATTTGGGTCTCCTTAGCAACACATGAGGGAAGATACAACAGGGGTGAAGCATGTCCTCAGGCGGAGTGTAGGGTTTGGCTGGTTTAGGCCTTCATACAGGCTTTGGCACACAGATGCATTCAGCAACAGTCAGAACAGTTGTTGGAATTGGTATGTGGAATGTGCTTTGCATGCAAGTGTCCTTGGAAGTGCCTTTTCCTGCTCTGCACTTTTATCATGCATGGCTGTAATTTATTTTGTCATTATTATATTAAAATTTTTGTTTTGTTCTTTTTAATTACCACACTGCTGAACCCATTTCCTCTTTAACCGTCTCCTTCTTCCTCCTTTCCTTTCCTGTGCCTTTCCACATTTGTTTAGTCCACCTTTCCCCTCCATATCCTGGCCATGCAGCCCCGCCTTCCTATAGAAACCCTTCCCAGCGACCTGAGAGTTTCCTTTTCCGAGCAGCTGTCAGGGATGAAGCAAACAAAGGTAGGTTATATAGCTCAGAAATTAGTTAGTTTTGCTACATTATATTAACATCTGAATTATCTAGGTTTTGCACTCTTCTGTTACTTCAGGTTATTATCATCAAACTACTTTTAGAGTTCCATTTGTAGACACATGGCATTAAATATTTTGTGCATAAGCAATTTTTTATTTAGAGCTGTCAAATATTCTTTTGTCTCATTTGTTGAAATGTGGGAATTTGTTCTTCCTGGTCTGTGGTTACACCTAAAAAGATACTAAGTAAATGCTGCAAAAGCCTTTAACAACTGATGAAGGCAGCTTGATAAATTTTACATTACACAGTAGCACATAACAAAATTGCAATTTCTGTAGAAATATTGAGCTGTTTCAACATACTCCATCTGGCAAAACTTTGTCCTCCTTTCTGAATGTTTATTATCCAACAGAAAGAACAGAATCTAAACAGAAAGGAAAATGTGTTAAAGAACACCTCATTAGGATCATTAGTTTGATTAATAATCAAATGAAAGAAACAGATTTGTGAAGAGGAATGCACTGTACCCATTCTGGAACCTTGTGTGTGCATGTATAGTACTGCAGTGAAGGACAATCAGCCAAACCGTGCTTAGTGATTTTTCTTTACTTCATGCTACTTTTTTAGCTGTTGCTTCATCTTCTACCCGTGCCTTGTCTCCTGCTAATGATTCTGCAGACCCTAGAGTAAGACCGAACTCCAAACAGCGAGAGGAGGAACTGGAGCTAATAGAGCAGCTACGTAAGGTAAGTGCTGCCAGGAGCCAGTGTGCGGACATCTTAGTAAATACATTGTGTGCACCCTGCTAAATCTATCCCTGAGTTTTGGACTGATTTCACTGAACCAATATGGTGCACAGTTGACCAAAATTAAATGGTGTTGTACAGCCTAAGTGGTTCTTTCAGATGGATGCAGTGGTGTTCATGTTGTTTTTTGTGGTGGATAAAGTCAGCTTCAAAGTCTGTAAAATAAACTGTGCTGACTCCTGGTTTTGAGTGTCCAGTGATCTCTGCTTTTAAAATGAATGTGTGTTTTCTTTCTTCCTTATCAGCCTTCACACTTGTAAGGAACTCCCTGGAAAGTTGCCTCACTGTCTTCCTTTTAATCTTTTTCTTTTTAAACTCCTCTTTGCTGTAAAGCCCACAGAAAAGCAGATGGAGTGCACAGACTACTGCCAGTCATGCTGACAACATGGTTTCCTTGTGTGCTCTGGATCCATCTATTGATTCTTGCCTTATCCTTAGTTAAGTGCAGAACATCTGAGGCACAAATATTCCTTATACTTGTGCTTTTTGTCTGTTCAAAGCCACCACACTCCTGGTTTGTTCCAGGGTACAATGACAATAATTGTGAATATTGAAAATGCCACATGGCATTAAGGTACTGCTCTGCCTTGCCCCAGACTTGTTTCTGGAGAGCATGAAGGGATTCCTTGAGGTGCTCTAATTAATTGTTTAAACTTTCCCAAGAAATAAGAATTCCTACTTGTTAATGCTGATTGTAAAAGCCATAAGCATCCCAGATGGACAGAAAGAATTCCTTCTCTTTGTAAATTTTAAAGTAAGGATAATCTCCTTTCTCTAAAAGGAGAAAGTTATCTTAAATAAAACAAAACAAAACTTGGTGCTGTTTGCAGACCCTCTCTTCTGTTATCTCAGAATGCTTTGTATGTAGTCTGTCTCTTGTTCAGCTTCCCAGGTAAGCTTAAATTTTTTTTTTTTAATACTTAAAAAAATTTAGATACAGCATAACAACTCGGTCAAATTCACACAGCGTTTGAAATAAGATTAAAAGCCTGAATTAAATTCGTATTCATTCCCTTAGACAAATGCTAACTACCTCATTTTTTAAAAAATATTTATGTCAAGTAGTTCAGGTTTTTCTTTACAGGCAAAAATGTTGTCTTGACTTTTGTTAATGGCATTGTCCTCCAACCCAAAAAGACAATTATTTTCATCTCTTGGCGGAACCATTCTCTGAGAATATGTAGGATTAGGAATACTGTTCCTAGACCCTGATTTCCATTATTTTTGGCTAATGGTTGTATTAGTTCCCTGTACAATACAATGAAAACTGTTCATCATTGAACTCAATTGCTCACAGATTGTGGTCAACTCTGGGCCATAGTAGTGAGCAGAACTTTACTTGACGTTATTCAGAAAGCTGTTTGGAAATGTCATGAGGCTGGACAGAGAGTTGTAATGCAAGCACTCTGCCTTTTATAAAATGTTCTGCAGAATGAAACAGTTGGAGGAAACCAGCTCTTACTTTTTATGTGTCCATATTCATTTTTCTACAGAATATAGAATCACGGTTGAAAGTGTCATTGCCCAGTGATCTTGGAGCAGCTCTCACCGATGGTGTTGTTCTATGCCATTTAGCTAATCATGTGCGTCCCCGATCTGTTCCCAGCATTCATGTCCCCTCACCTGCTGTTGTAAGTATGTAATAATGATAGTATTTTATAGGTGTCCAAAATAACATCCAATAAAGTCCTGTAATCCAGACAAATGCTAAATTGAGCATTCTCCTCTGTGAATGTACATGACAAAAAATAACCATCTGTTCTGTCTAAAAAAGGTATGTAGCGTCATTAAAAGAAATTACATTTGGGTTTGTTCCATTTAACTGAAGTTACTTCTAACCCTAGATTTGTAAGAAAATGTTAACTTTTTCAAGTCCTCCCTAGTTAACTTGAAAACTAGTGAAATAAGAGACAGCTCAGCATAAAAACTGAAATAAAATATTTCAAAAGATCAAAAGGTCCAAGAAGTTCAGGAAAACAGATAGTAGGGGAGTACAACTTTCTCTACAATGTTTAGGATTCCACTATACATGACAGCGAAAACAGGCAGAGAAGCCAGGTTGATTCCTGTGTCCACTTTACAGCACTACGAATTCCTCTGCTTAGGAATTTCAGCAGAGCACACTCAAGCTACTTGGAGAACAGCATCTCCTGGAACAAAACAAATCCAGTCATACTTTTGTGATAAGAGGAAAAAAAGGTTGTATATGGGGTCTGTTCAGAGCAAGGAAGGAATTGCACAGAGAAGATTGAAATTTTCTGAAGTTGTTTCTCTTACCCTGCCTAACTGCAGTGTTTCTGGAAAGCAGTGAAGATTATCTGTTTCTGGGTACATTACTCTTTATCATGTAGGGAAAGCACAAAATTGGAGAAAGGTGAAGAACTGTGAAATAATGACAGATTATTTACCTAATCTTTATTTGTGGAAGTCAGAAAGTTCAGTGAAAATATTTGGGGTTGACTACTTAAGAGCAGCATGGACGGGCAGATTGCTTGTTATGCACCTTTAAATTGTATGAATAAGGAAAAAAAACTGAAGATTTTTCTTGGGGAAGAAGTTGAAACACGCATGTTGTGTTTGCTTTTCCTTATTCTGGAGTCAGTCTTTGTGTTGGTTGGAATTTGAACTGGCACTTACAGGGCTGTCTACTATATCATTGTGGTTCCTCTCCCTTGAACTTAATGTGAACAAGCAGATGTCCTTGTTATTTTGAGAACGATTCAATTGGACATGCCAACATTTTAGGCCAACTATGGAATCATTAAGAGAAAAGGCATACAGCCGCTATTCAGAAGACTTGCGTCATTGAGAATATCTTTTCAATGGCCTGGTTTTATGTGCTGTTGAATATTCTGTGTTAGGAATTAAATCATGGCTTTGTCATATAAATCCCAAGGAAGGGGCAGCCTTTAGCTGCACAGCTCCAGGAGCAGAAGAGTCATCATGTCATTCCTCAGTCACAATGTGATCTTTGTATTCCCTTTGTCCTTCGGTGGAAGGAAGTCAGCACTAGACTTTAACCTGCTTGCTTGGTGGGGAAATACGGCACATTGAGGAGACAGAGCAGAAACCCCACCACTTGTGGAAAAGTATTGAACCCACAGAGGCTACTGCCTGCTGCTATGTAGACTGTGGGTGGCTTGTTCAAAGGAGCAGGAAGCTTGTGTCTCTTTAACTAGAAAAGAAAACCTTCAAGAATAGAAACAAGACAGCCTGTGCCATCATATGTCTGTGTGGAGGTGTGAAAGCTAACTGTAGAAAAAAAGCTTGCTTGAAAAAATGCCAGTGAGTGCAATTCAAACGGCTACATCAAACACATCTACAAGAGGCTTACAAGCAGAAAGCTTCAATTCCGGTTTTCTTCCATTGTTTTCTGGTTTCATCTAGGCTTCCTTTTTTTAATCTTTTTTTTAATTGGAACATGGTTTGATATTTATATATTTTTATATGGTAATAATCCAGAACAGACTCCAGATTGCTTCATATCATGAAATTGCTCTGAAATCACAGCATGGAAGCCATGCATGTGTGTTTCGTTCAAAATATATTTTTAAAATTATCATACTGTAGTCCCTGAAAGTGTTAGCCAGTTTTATATAACACCTTGTATATAAATATTGCACCACTTAGAATTGGTTTTTTTTTTTTAGAAGCATCCAACACTCATAAATTAGCTTTTCATAAAATACCTTTGAAATTTGGGCTTGCTTTTTTAAAGGAAAGCAAACTTCAGCAGAGCCTGCTTTGAATTAGACAAGCTTATGTCAGTGCAGTATGTTTTTGGCAAAGAGATTCATTAAAAGTTTTACTTAAATAAAAAATAAAGATATTTTTAAATCCTGTCAATTAAGAACACTGCTTCCTTTACTTCTTTGCAGCCTAAACTTACAATGGCAAAATGCAGACGAAATGTGGAGAATTTCTTAGAAGCTTGCAGAAGGATTGGAGTGCCTCAGGTATGTATTTCTACTATCCTGATATAATGTTTCAGGTGCGGTTTTGTATGATGCTTCAGAAAATAAAACCTTCTTTGAAAGATTAAATGAAAACCAAATTATTAGAAGTTTAGAAGGTTCAGGTATAAGCTATGTCTTGCAGTATAGATCAGACTTGCCTTGCACTGTCTTCTGGATCAAAATGAAGTCAGATATAGTTTGTCAGAGGTCTGATTCACTTACTGCTTTGCCTCAAATTCGTAATAGCTGATGCAGTTCAAGTCTGCCTTTAGAATTGCAAGGTATTTCTATAAAAACAGTTATGTTTTCTCAGGATTCAACATCAGACAGTTTAAAAGTGTGATAAAATTTGGATGATGTTTTGCATTTGTTATTTCTATCCCAAAGCATTTCATGTTCCTTCAGAATAATTCTCTCATGTGAACATCTTTACTGTCTTACCAACAAGTCGCAGTATTTTTGGCCTTTATCTGATGGTAGCTATCTTTGCATAGACCTAATTCTTCTGTTATGTACCAGTGGTAGAAGTCTGTCTTCTGATATTCATTGTCCCCTTCTGAAACTTGGAAGATCTAGGAGGTGGGAACATATAAAATAGTCCATCTGAGTCCAGTCACCTGGTTTTATGCTGTCCTGTCCTTTCCACTTTGTCTTATTCAGCAGCTGTGTCAGTACAAATAGTTCTGATACATCATGTTTTTCTTAATTTTTCTTCCAGTGCATTAATTGATTTGGTTTCTTACACTGCTAAGCATTAGTGTTTCTGTTGTAGGTGCTGTTTTCTTTCTTTTGTATTGTGAAAGAGAAAAGTAGACCCAGTGGCTAATTTCCCAGCTATTTCTAAAAGCAGTGTTCTCAAGTCAGTCATGCAGTACTTTCTGGTGTTCTCAGATAGCTTCACTTGCAGGTATTTGACCCATTGGGCTCTTAGGACAGCATATTTATTGAGCTGCCTGGCAATTTCACATGACTTGGTGGTGAATCCCATTGAAACATGGTAGGGAGTTGTAAGTGATCATTGGTACTTTGAGATCCTGCACTATTTTGGTCCCCTAAGAAACTTCAGACTTTTCCTCCCAGCAGAACTGCACAGTATAAATTTGTCTGGGGCAAAATTGTTCAATTCCATCCCAGCTTCCCTATTTATAGCTCTCTCAAAGATGAAGATGTAATTTTCATCAGATTGCAGTACAGAACAGATCACCAAAATGACCCACAATTAAAAACAAACAAGCAAAAAGCTACTCAAGAAAATGTCCCTTATAAACCCAGTCTGCTACATCTGCTACACCTACTGTGTAGGACCTTCCTGTTTTTCTCGTATTTCTTGCTTTAATGTGAAAAGAGTTCAAGGAGAGTATCTCTGGGGAAACTTAATGAAATACCTCCACCTGAACTCTAAAGTTGCTCTCACATGTCTACATTACTTACCTACTGAGATGTGAATGTAAGATACCTGTATGCAAGAATAGCGTGGCAGCCTAGTATATTTTTCTTGAAACGATGCCTGCAGGTATTTTCTTTCATTTAAATTCCAAATACAAAAATAAAAGGCTTTCTGAAAGCATGGATTTATGTAGAAATACTTACCTTCTAAGAGGAAGGCTGCTTTTAGAAAATTCTAATTACAGGCACCACAGTGGAGCAGCTGTTTCTATAGGACTTTGCTAGTTAAAAGCCCTCGCACCAAAAGAAACCAACAGTTGAACACATTGATATGTGCATCTAGATTTCACTGATTTACAGCAGTCACCTGTGTGAAAGGCGGGGAAAAGATACACAGTAGGAATAGTTACAGAACACTTGAACTCTTAATTAGTAATAGATATTTCTGCAGGACACTGCATTCAAGCATCAGTTACACATAAATAATCCCTCGTCCTACTGTCTTCATTAACTAAGATACATGTGGAGACTTAACTTTGGTGAGTACTCAGTGCCAACAGCATCTCAGAAACCTGTAGCCTCTTCATTTCCGCTGGAGAAAAATGTTTTTCACTAAGGCATGTGTAAACTGTTACGATTTTAACAACAAAGACTGTTAACATGTTTAAGCTGTACAGGTGACAGGTGCCTCATGGAACACTAAAAATATTTGCATTAAGTGAGTTCTCTGCAATGATAGTCTTGCAGATTCCTTTGAGAATTAACCAGCTGTGATATGCTTCTCAAACATGTAGGTTATGAGATGTCTGATGACTGACTGCTTCGTGGATGTTGCTATGGCTAACTGACTGACCTTTTTTTTCTGTCTGTTTTCCCTTCCTGCTTACACACTCTGGACAGGACAATCTTTGTTCCCCTTCTGACATTCTTCAGCTAAACCTCAGCGTTAAAAGAACAGTTGAGACTCTTCTTTCCCTGGGGACAGATTCAGAAGAATCCGGTCTTGTCTCCCTTTCCATTCAGCTCTGGGGCTTTGTGGTGTTTTACTGTACTCTAATGCTAACGCTCTGTATGTTCTATCGCTGGGTCTTTTTTCTCTAGCTGAAGGGTAGTGTTGCTGCTTCCTTCCTCCATCACTCCGGTGCTTGGGAAATAAGTTTGGGGTTTTGTCAAGACTGTGTGTATGAAGTGCTTTCTTTCCCACTGATGGGACAGAGGTGACAAGTACGATGTGTATACACATTGGTGCACCCACACAACCATCTGTGACATAATTCACATTTGTATTTGCTGTGTCATATTTAGCTGATGTAACGCTTTTACAAGGGAGGAGGTGCTGTCCGTGGGTTAGAGCAAGGGACTGAGGTTAGGACATGTGGGTGCACGCTATAGTCTGCTGACGAGTGATGTAGAACTGGGAAAACTGCATTGTCAGTTCATGCCTCAGTTTCCCTGTCTGTATAATGGGAATTGCACCCACTTTGGTAAATTGCTTGAGGATTATCTGGTGAAAAATGTTAACGATTGTGAAGTATTTTTTTCAACATCAGTGTTCTGGACGAGATCTTACAGTCTTAGGAGACATGGTCTGCTAAGTTTTGTCCACAGGGCTGATAGGATTTTTTTCTTAACCCCAGTCCCTTATCCTGCTTCTGAGAGCATTTGACTTCTATTTGTAGACTCTGGTGTATTACTTTTAAGTCAGGATTTTTAAAATAGCTGTCAGTGAATCCTGAGCTACTTGAGCTTCATAACAGATCAAGCAGGAAATTTTCAGAGAAACTGAGCTCTTCAGTGGCTTTGAGAGAAAAGTTTTCTGGCACAGAAGGAAAAATCTTTTAAGATTCTATCAGATACCACAGAATGTCATAGCAATTTACTATGCTCTGGATAAAACTTAACAAACATTTCTTGAGTTGCCACTTGATTGTGGATGCCCCAACCCATGCTTGTTCCATGGTTATTCCCTTCTTCCTCTTGTCATTTTCAGAAACCTTTGTATCATACCATTGCAGAAATATAAGTCCCAGCTGCATTATTGTTCCTCACTGTTTTACAAAACTCAGGTAGTCTTCCGTAAAGCTTCAAAGCTTTTCCATCCCCAGGAAAAGCATCCTGGTGCTTTAATGCTTTAATGTCTCAGGGACACCTCAGAACTTCAGGGCACTCCCCATGTGATGTGCAAAAGACCATGTCTCCTCAGGGTGTAGACTGATTCAGGGAACTCTGCTCAGAGACCAGTGACAGGTAAGTGTTAAGTAAAATGGCTGTTCCAAATGTGTTTTCAATAAATTTCCGTTATATCTGAAAATACAATGAATGGCTTGTAAGCCCAGTTTAAGTGGTGTCAGCGTTCTGACGTTAACCTGGTAACAACTCTGAAGCACAGTTTAAGATACACAGGAGTTTAGTTGCAAATGTGGTCACTACCAGTAAAAATGTGTTGTGTGCACTTGGATCTCACAAGCTCTTGTAACATGAAGTGAGTATTTAACAAAGGAGCAAGTAAAGGAGTTGATGCCCTCTTTCCAAATCACACAGTGTTCTGTCCAAGCAAAACATTGTTGAGGAAAGAGGGGACCTTTGACAGGGGAAGATTGTTTTGTTTTTAAATAAGCTATTTTTGCACTGCTTACTGGTATGAACTAAAATGAACTCAGTTCCTATGTTCCTTAACTTCTTCTAATGAACACTGTGATGAAAGCTGCAAGGGGTTTTACACTAACAGTGCCTTCCAGTTTTTAAATTTTGTTTGTCATGACTGTCTGTGCTATCGAGTCATTCCAAAGCTTTTCCCCTTACCTATTTGCATACATAAGAAAAAAGATAACGCGTATTTGCTCAAGTTTACAAGTATTTTCTCAAAAAGCACACTTTTTTCAAAAAACACATAAATTGCTGGAAGAAAAATGTATTTCAGCCTGATCATATGACTTACTGTGAGAATTTCAGTCTGGGTCCATTTGTTTTCTCTCCACTCTGAGCTTTGCGGGAGGAGTGTTGGCTGCCCCTGTTTATGCTGAAGGATTCTTTAACATCAAAAATCACTAAAGATTCCAAGAATGGAGAAATGCAGGTTGCTATGGAAATAACATGTGAAAAATAATCTCTTAATCTCTGTAGCTCTATAGGGAGGACACACATTGGTTGTTTTCTGCAGATACAGAGAACTGTTGGACATGTATCCTGACTGTTGTGGAGTGAGGATGGCCAGGATGTGCCAAGGATTTACGTAGGATGAGACTTTAAATCCATCTTAGACTGAGAATAGCACAATTATTAATAAACACTTTGAAACCTCGTTTTGCATTTTGCGTATTACTCTTATTCCTTAGGATGATTTTGGAGGTAACCTGCTAAGCAGGTGTACTTCTGGAAGATAAATAAGTGGTAATGACTCACACATAACATAGGATGGATATTTGCCTATAAATATACTGTCAATTTCTCATTACCTTGAACAGGAGAAATGGCATTTTCTGCATTTATAATCAAGATTATTTCAGTCATACATAGGAGCAAGTTGGGTTTTTTTCTTTTTCTTCCATAACACAACTTGTGCTTTCTTCTGCTTTTTTTTGTGCCTTCCAAGGAATTTTTGTAATGATAGAGATCAGCACATACATACAGACCGAAGGACTTCAGATAAGCAGTGTGTTTCATGAGATGAGAATTGCTTTTAAGTATGACATTTCCTCTTGAGGCTTGTTGCATAGTGTTTCCGTAGCGCACACTAGTATTTCATTCTCTGCTTCATTCTCTTAAAGCAGGTCTTTCCTCATGTTTGATAGCTAAATAGGCTTGCTCAAAAAGGCAGTTGTGTTTTGGAAAGGAGGCCATGGTCCCTTTCCTACTGCGTGTTGTAGCAAGGTCATCATGTTGTAGCAAAGCTTTCCCCCTCGTTAAGTTCATCTACTTTTGGTTTCGTAAACTGCTGCCATTTCAGTGTGGGCAGAGATAGAGGACAATTTGCTATTCCCCACTTCTCCCACAATCCCTCTTTCAAATTCTTACTTGTGCAATTTTCTAATAAATAAACACAAGGATTACCCCAAGGCCCCCTCCTTTGAGTAGTCTTGTTCACGGTTCTTTAGTCACAAGCAGAAATTTCATTTCATACCTGTGTGTGTGCGCTAGCTGTCCATAACATTTCATATTTCAGTCACCTTTTGCTTAATTTTTTTTTTCTTTTCAGTTGAGTGTTTTTCATCCATTTTGTTTTTGTCTTTGTTTTGTTCCCCATTCAGGAGCAATTATGTTTGCCTCTACATATTTTAGAAGAGAAGGGTTTGACACAGGTAGCTGTGACTGTCCAGGCGCTCCTGGAGCTGGCACCCCCAAAGCAGCAGCAACTTCACCACTTGTCTGCTGTGTAAAGACCTCCGGGACCTTTTGGGTTACCTTGGCTAAGCAGAAGGACATGAAGACTTTACTGCCCATGCAGTGCATCCAAACACACAGAGCTCTGTTCTAAGGAAATGAGTTTCCGTGATTCCTGACAGGAATGTTTTACTTCATTTCTCCATTTTTTTGGAGATCACAACAGTTTCCAATAACATTTTTATTATCAATATTTTTGCCCCTTATTTAAAAAAAAAAAAAATTGAGTTCATTGGGAGGAGGGCAGGGAATTCCAGTGGCTGGCTGTTGGAGCCAGCTGTAGAAACTGACCTTCTAGACAGAAGACATGGGTGTAGAGTTTGGAAAGTAATTCCTAGGGGAATTCACTTATTAAAAAAAAAAAAAAGGATGTTGCTGCAGTGGGCACATGGAAAATGAAATTTCTTTCCTTCCCCGCAAGGTTCAAAGAAAGGGAATTTCTTTGCCTCCAAAGAACAACAGCTATTTCCATTATATATTTTTAAAATTGCAACACACAATCTTAACCTGCAGTGTTTCATAACAGGGTTGAACCCCATGCAGCTGTAACTTTTGTTGGCATGTCATTGCTACTTAAAATTTGAAGGAAAAAAAACTGATTAATATTCCCCCCCCAAGGGAAAAAATACAGCATGTTTTCTCCACAAGAAACATCATAGTAAAAGATACTAAACAAAACTGTTCAAATTGTATTAATCACATTAGCATTCTTGCTGGGTTCACTATCTGTTTGGGTTTTAACATGTCTTTCTCTGAAAATTTTTCCAACTTCAGTGGAGGGAGATGATCTACCTCCTCTCACTTCCCCTTCTGGTCATGTTGGGATGCGTTTAGTTATTCAGTAGTTTTGTCAAATGATGACTAGATGTCATCAAGAAGCATATATGTATTTTCACTGCAGCGTGAAGAATGACAGCCTGCTCTGCTAATCATTAGAAACCCATTATCAAATAATACATTTATTAGGGGCTGAGGCATGCAATGCAGACACGCCAGCACTGGTGAGTGTCTCAGCCACTGAGAAATTTATCATTTTAAGAACACGGTTACTGAATTTCCGTAGGTGGGCTGCAATTTGCCAAAGCAGGACTCTGTTGCAAAAGGTAGCTTCTGTTTGTGGGTTTGATAAGGCTTTAATAATTAAAGCTTTTTATCATTGCAATTTATGTAGAGATGCACTGGTTTTACAGAACTACCACTGCTTCCGTCCTCTTTCCTTAACATAAAAATGGGAATTCAATATACAGGGATGGGAGAGGTAGCCAACAAGTTTTTCATTTTGCCAGAAAGTTGACCTGCAAAACAAAGACTAGCTAGCTCTGTGTGCTCTGGTCCTAGTGACGAGGCCAAGCTTGCTACCAGATCAGTTACAATAATTTTTTTTTTCTCCAAAAAAAGACCTTGCAAAATCCAGTTCTCCACCCATGCAGTTCCTTTGTTAGGTTTTGGCCAATTGAAAGCATCCCAGAACATTTTGCTACTAAAACATGATGCATGGGGTCTGAGACCAGCTTCAGGCATCGGGGGTATTCCATCTGGGGATATATCTGAAGCAGAATACACCAAGAGGATTTCATGGGTATAAAGGAAGAAGAAAAGGGAACAAGCTAGCTCAAAGTCATTTTTGCTGAAGTAAACCTGCCGTGGGAACACTGGCAAGGACTGGTCTTAGTTGGATTTTTTCCCCTTTTGATTTTGCAGTTTGTTTTGTGCTCTGTTCTGCTCCCTGTATTTCTTTCAAGGTCCATTGTGGTGACTGTTGAATCCCTTATTTCACATAATAATCTCAGTTGCTTCTTATTGGCATTGGTTGATCATGTTGCAAGTGGAGAAGAACACCTGAAGGGTACTTAAAACCGCACAGCTGAAAAGAGAAGCCTTTTCATACTAGGTAAGCATGTTGCCCTGAGCCCTGCAAGAAATGAAAATGCCAATAACTTGCAATACAAGTAGGAATACAGCAGCTCCATACAGACATACTTTCCTCCTTAAGTGGGTCTTGTGTTTCACTTAATTTTGCTTGCAAGTAGTGTTGGTAATTCTTAAAGGATTAGATAAAAGTGTCTGAAGTCTATGCTGTAGTTTGCTGAGTGGAAGATTCTACCACTTGCAAGCAAACAGTACAGATGGCAAGTGCTTCTTCTATGTTTGTGTCTGCACATAATTTGAAAGGGGGGGGGGCACTGACTTTATCTTAGTTTTCAACATTAGGTCACTTGTGTTGTTACAGGGGCATGTTAACTTTTTAACAGCACACCCTTTGCGGACTACTTAAATATTCCCGTTTTAAGAAAGGCATTCCCTTCATGGAATTGTGAGGGTGTGTTGTTTGCTCCAGTTCAGCTTCCAGCACTTATGGAAAATAAACTTAACAGTGTTCAGGTTGGTGGAAGTTTGACATTTCATATAATACTAGTTTTAAGGAATTAATGGAGTGGGGAGTTGAGCCTGAACTGCAAGAAGCGGCCATTTCCTGTTGTGCCTGGTTAACACAGATACTCTTCCGAACGAGCGGTGTGTACGCGGAGTAGCTGAGTTCACATAAAGCGCAATGGTTGCATGGCTGGGCAGGCATTGTGTCCCCAATACCACTTACTTTGATCTAAGCAACAGTTCACTCTGGCAGTTTCAGTGTATGTGGTCATGTTAGTTTGACATTTATAATCCTCTGTTTTCATGCTGACAAACACTAAATCTTGACTAAATGTTTAGGACAAAAATCCAAACCTGAAGTTTCATCATATGGTTTATTTAATGTATTATGCAAAACCAACTTCAGTTCTCTTTTGCAAAATGGGTTGGGACTTTTCAGTGTATTTATGTGCAATTTTTGTTGTATCCCGTGGAAAGAATATTTTAAAGAAAACTTGTATAAATTTTATTTTGTGTGTTAAAGTAAAGAGGCAATTGTCTTTCCTCTCTGGGGCATTTGTGTTGGAGGATGTAGGAGGAATCCATCTGAGCGTTTCGTGCTTGCTGGTGTTTATACACTGACTCCATTGTGTCACCATCGTTCCTCAAACCATGTTGAGCACTGAGCAGCATTGAGGCTCAGGAAGGTTACTTTCTCGAGATCAGGCAGCATGGGCACCGGGGAGCCCCTGATGGCATTACAGTGGTTGGGGCAAAAAAGCCGGGGTTTGGGTCTTCCCCCTTGTGAAGGGGGAGGCTTTCAGAAAGGCCCCAGCTTCGGTGGCCTGCTGAAAATAAATCAGAGACAACTTTTTACAGCACTGAGAACACCTCTGTTGTTCTTGGTACTGACACAATGGCAAATGGTATTTTTACCCTTTTATGACTGAATGGTTCTTTGAAAAGGTGTTTTAGTAGTAGAGGACTGGTAAGGTGAATTTGGACATCTAAAAAATTGTTTTGTATAGATACTGTGATGTTTTACAAAGCGATCTAATTTTGTTATTTCTGAAAACAGTGTAAACGTGTAATTAATAGAGTAAAGATTTTAAAGCTTCATCCCATGCTGTATGTCTGTAAATACATTCCATAATTTCTAAGTCTGTTACATATAAATGTGTCTGAATATTGTATACTTTATTTTAAATTGCCTGTATTCTGCCAGTAGTGTGAACTTTTAGCACATTGATAATATAAAAGGAAACC
The DNA here is from genome assembly GCA_026212715.1 of Elanus axillaris. Taxonomy (NCBI): domain Eukaryota; kingdom Metazoa; phylum Chordata; class Aves; order Accipitriformes; family Accipitridae; genus Elanus; species Elanus axillaris. The sequence goes on from JANZLQ010000089.1 coordinate 30,993,508, forward strand.
ATGGGTAATTTGAAATAAAGTTTTAAAACTTACATGAATTACGGTATTTCTTCCTGCTGTTTTTCTGTTGCATCAGTGAATTTCAAATCCTCTGTGTTTATTTCCCTTCCACATCATCACAGTTGGCAGTTAATGGACCTGGTTTGTTTCTCTAGTTTTCATAATTAACCAGGATAGAAAAATTCCAGCATTTTTACACATATTTGGCAGTCACACCAGCAGCTTTTTCTTGGAGATATTTTTAACCCTCCCTAACACTGAGAAGCCGTGATTTTATACAGAATCCTTTGTTCCTCCCACCCCACCCGTTCTCATCTTTTGCTTGGTTTTATCGTATCTTGGCTTTTATCTGTAAAACTTGCACCCCTGCTTCATACCCCTGCAGCATTTGAAAGGTTTGTTCTTACTAGCCAAAATGTTTACTCCTCTTTTCTTCCCTCTGCGTAGCTAATTTTATTTTTATTTTGATTCCAAATAATAAAAAGGCCTAGAAATTGCCAGAGATACACACACTGTCCCTACTTTGTGCACACTGCATACCCCTGTGGTACTGTTCGCTGCTCACCAAGCTACTTCAGCATCCTTTTTGACCTCCTGGTGACTCCACTTGGGACAACTCCGTTCCTGCCTTTGTGAGGACTGCCCAGCTCTCTCCTGGTGTTCATTTCTCCCCCTCTGACTAAAGCATCCTCCTAACCAGCTGCTTTATCTCCAGCCTCTCTTCTCCATTTACCTCCCTGGAAACCAGTTTCTCCAAAGGGCTTGTGATTTCTGGTTTTCCCTGCAGAAAATAGGATGGATGTGCACTTTGATCCCATCTCTTCATAGCTGGAAAAAATAAGCAGTACCAACCCTGGCAAAGTTCCTTAAAACTGCCAGGTTTTGGGTCACTGTTCTTTGCTCCCATCACTGGATGTGCTCAGCCTGTTTAGTTGGCAGCTGTGCACCCAAGACACATTAGTCCACTGCAGTTCCTGACCAAGCAAGGTAAGGCTTGTAAGGAGAGCACGGCCTCTGCAAGGGGCTGGTCAGGTGGGTGGCAGCATGGCTGTGGTCCCCCGGCAAGGACGGGCGTGCTGCTCTTACCGGGGAGGCCTAAGCTCACAGCGGTTCCATCAGGTTAAAAAACCTTTGTCCCTGTCACACTACTGCCCAGTGGTCGGGACACTAGTGTTGGGATGCTGTAAGAGATTTCAGCACTCCTCACCTTATGGACTAGCAAATGCAGTTCTACTGTTGCTTTTTTATTTATTACATCGTTTTTGAAAGGAAAAAGTACCCTTTCCTCTACACAGACACAGAGTTTCCAAATTTTGGAAGCATACTAGTGTGCCCATGCAATTTATGGTTTGGGGTTTGTTAGGGTTTTTTTTTCTTTGAGATACCAGTCAGCAAAATGGAAGTTTTGAATTATTTCATGATCCAGTGTAGTGTGTTAACTTCCTACTGGCTTGTTCACTGCAGCTCCAGGGACTTGATGTACTGTAAAAACAAGTGCTGTTAGGTTGGCATCAGGAACTGGGGCTTGAAGGGGAGCCCAGCCTTGGCAGAACCCCTGGATGTGGAGGATTTTTCACAATCATGTTATATTTTGTTCTCTGCTGAAAATCAAGCAAAGACTAGTTGATTCCATGCTTCAGATTTCAGTTATTTGGTTGTATTACTAACACGTGCCTAGAGTTTGATAGAAACAGCAGAGATCTAGTGCCCCTCCATTCTATCCCACATTTTCATTAGCTCAAAATCTCCAAAGAGGTTATGATCAAGCTCGAACAGGTCACCTGTTACCCACCACGTATGGAAAATACTAGTCCTAAATGAAACGTACCAAGTCAGCAGCACATGAAAAAGAAGAGTTAAAATCAGGAACATAACTCCCCTCATTCCTCCAGTGCAGAGGTGGGGTGCACGCGCAGTCCTGGCTTGGCTGCTGCCAGCATCAGGCTGGAGTGATCCCTGCTCTTAGCACCACATGGGGACCAGGGAAAGCAAGCGATGTGTTCGCAGCTTTGGTACCAGTGCTGGAATGGGAATGTGTGCTGGTTTCAAGTACGCGGCAGTGCTCCGGGGGTCACACTGATAATTTATAATGCAAGTTTGTCTAGAGCATCTGAAATTTAAGTGCTCCCTTGACAATTGGCTCTGCCTGATAGTTGGGCACCAGCCCCCCTCCTCCCATTCAGAGAGAAAGGCTCTCTGCTCGTGATTTCAGTCATGTCACTTGAACTTTATAGCTTTTGGCACAGTTCAGCTTGGACACAAGGGCGTTTGGATGGGGCCAGCACGGCCTCGTCACAAAGAGCACAGAAGATTTTGTATGGCTTGAGCTTGCTTTCCTGCGTGGGAGTGCCAGAAACCAGCCAGCTCAACCGCAGGGCTAATTTTGCTTTGTGCACAGACCTGCATGTGATTGACAGTCATGTCAGGAGAGAGGGCTCCCCTCTTGGTTAAGAAAGCAGCATGCTGCTCCCCAGCAGCTTTGCTCCCTGCCTGCTGCCTCATCTCGCTATGCAGAGATGGTGGCCAGGCTGGTGGGTACGGCTCTGACAGACCAGCTCCTGTAGGCAGTGCGACCGGCTGTCTTTTTCCATTGTTCCTCCCCTCTGTCGGAAGGTATTTGGAGCTATTCTGTCTATGCGCTGACATTTTACAGGACTGTGGGAATGGAAACCTGTGTGCTTTGACTGCCCTTGTGTTTACACTGCAAGCTGTCAGCAATTTTCCCCCTGCCAACCTAATGCCAGCACTCAAGCAGGAAGAGCGTTGCTTGAGCCCAGATGCAGGTAACTTGGCCTCCCTGCCTTACTCGGCACCACAGCAAACACCACCGCTTCAGCCATGGCCAGTGCTTTGGAGTCTGCAGAGGAGGTCCTCAGTGCAGAGCATCCCATGCAGCTGAGTTACTGGCCTGTTAACAGGATTACATCCTGCTAGCTGTCATGTTTCCATAAAGCACTTTGGGAGATACAGTGTATCTGCTGGACAAACTGTGTCTTTACTGTACAAGGGCAGCTTCAAGATCTTAAGAGTTAACTGCAGCTTCACCTTAACCGTGTCTGTCATGAACTGTGTTCTCCAGAGTAGCCCAAGCTCTATTTACAGGGTTTATTTTGTCCTGTCAGACAGACCAACCGCAGTGCCCTGCCCAGCAATAGCCCTGGAGCATGTCTGCAACCACTTTCTTTACTTATCGTGTGTTTTTCTTTGCTCCAGATTTTTCCTTTTTCCCTTTTTCTTCCTGCTTTGATAGCTGTTTCTCCCAAATCTTCCTGAGGGCCTGGTAGGGGCCAAGGTTTCTGCGGACCATTGTACCTCTCCACCATGCCTGCAGCTGGAAGGGAGAGAGAGGTCTTAGGAGAAATCACTTGCTGGGGTACCTGGTACAGCTCAATGGTCTGAGAGTCTTGTGTGCTCCCCAGCTGCAGGAGGGAATCCCTGGCCCACACAGCTGGTCCTGTACTGGTTATGCTGGAGGTATCCACATCGGGGCTGAGGGCATCTTTTGCTGGTGGCAAGGGGACGAGCAGGGAAACTGTCCCATGACCCTCCCTGTACCATCCATGCAGTGAGGCTAGTGCAATGGGCATGGCCATAAATCATGCAAGGAGACTGGCTTCTCCCCTTTCACTCCCTTCTCAAACCTGCAGCTAGCTGCTGGCTTTGCATCTGCCCCAGTAGAAAGGGACAGGCTCTGTCCTCTTCTTGTGCCACCCCACACCAGCCAACTTTCTCAGACCATTTTCTGCCTGAACAAAGCCTGTGGTGCAAATTATTAACTCCCAACTGCTGATGGAGCAGCACTGCCTCAGCTTTGCTCCCCTTTACCTTCAAGATGCTCTTCAGCTCCAGGGCATCCTGCTCTAGTTGTCTTCTTTTAGCCTCCTTTTCTGCCCGGTCACTGATGATGGTTTCCTCGAATGTCTGGCACTGCAAGATAGTACAGGGGTGGCAACAGCCACATGAAAAACACATCCCCTAAACTGCAAGGCCAACCTTCAAGGCTCACTCTGCCCCGCAGCCTGCCATGGCAGGGCAGGGCTCACCTGGACCCTGGTGGAGAGTCTTCTCTGGCTGTCTACTGGTCTTATCCTTGCTACACGCTTTTCACAGCCCCACCGGGGCTGCTCTGGCTGGTGGGTCGTGGTGCGGGTCCCCACCCTGTGCACTGGGGAGCTCCCTGGCAGCCCAAGGGTAACATGTAAGCATGGACTTTCCTCCCCCACCTCCTTTATTTGATCTTTCCTGAATCCAGATGGCAAATGTTGCTCATTACCACCGTCAGTCCTAAGGCACTGAGAGCTGCTGCCAAAGTGAAACCTCTCACGGCCTGGGTGTAATTAACCCTCTGATCGTGTGCTGTAAAATGGCTGTCTGATGGCGTCTCAGGCAACAGATGGTGGCAGGAATGACCCAAGCTCCCCCAGGCTAGGCAGCAGATGATGTACAAACACACTTGGGACACTGAGATGACAGTGTACAGAGTGAAAAATGAGCCCACAAGCAGGGAAACATCTAAGTCCCATTGTCTCAGACACAGTAACAGTAAGGAATGATTAGAAGTTAATTCCTTCTGGCTTTAAAACACCCTTTTTTCTGGGCACCTCTCTGCCTTGTGCTGCTGACTGTGCTGTGCCTGCATAGCTGTGATCAAGAAACCAGTGTGGGGCAGGAACAGTTTTAAACAGAATCAGTTCCCTTATAACAGCACTGTGCAGCTGTGAACGTGTGTCTGCAGGAAGGACAAGTTGCCTTTTTCAGTCTCAGCCTGTCTTACCCCAGTGTTGCTAGAAGGAGCAGATTTGTTCAGACTAAGGCAACAAACTAAGGTGAGGCATACTGATGCAATGGAACAGTGTCTTGGCCCCTCACAAAGGCTTGCAATAGCTCTCTGATTACTTGCTGGTATTTGAAAGTAGGGAAAACATCATCATCTTCCCTTGATGTCACAGGTGGCAAATAGAAGATGACTACTTGGTCCCTGCCTTCCCAGGACCGGTGCTTATAATTGCACCCTATACCTCAAGATAACTGATTTCTTTTTTTTTCCCATGGTCCTGGTTCCCTATCCGAATGAGGGTAGGAGAAAGCCAGCATGCAGTTTTGCATGGCTGAGCACTGAGATGCTGCTGCCGTCTTACCTCCTCGGCAAGTCTCTGCAGCATTTCCAAGTTGTTTGCCTTTGATGCTTGTAGGGCATCCAGTTCTTCATCTTTAGTGTCTGTGTCGTTTTCATACTTGTCCACCCAGTATTCCAGCTTCTCTTCCACCTTCTGCATGGGGATAGAGTGATGCTCAGCATGGTACAAAGAGTGTACAGGGGAAAGGTTTGCTACTATAATGTGGCCTGCTGTCGGGATGGTGGTAAGAGTCCTGTAAATTTTGCACAGTCAGTGTTTCCTTCTTGTCTTGAAAGGGTCAAACCCCTAGGACTAGTGATAAATTACTGGTGGCCTGCAGGTCCCTCACTGGGGGTTCATCGCAGAAGCTGCAGCACTGTACTGCGGATAAAGAGAGATGAGGTTGGACTTTCAGAGGTGCTTGAAGAATGGAGAAGCACTATGGATTTGTTTTGTGCACACTCAATCCTGGTGAAGTAAGTGACAACCAGAAGCCATTCTTTGTGTGTATACAAAGAGAGGAAGTTTGAGAAACACAATTTGTCAGTGAGAAAGCTTTTATGCTCTGCCTGACTCTCTACCCGCTTTCTGGATTAAGCTCAGAGCACCAGGAATAAGGTCCCAGGGGACAGCACTTCACGCTATTTCAGGTTGTAAACTTGGCTTTGTCTTACTTGTGAATAGGAGGGCAGGTGTTGCTGAAACAGTCACCCAGATGACTTCCTCCCATTCACAAATAACTTCTCCATAGCAACAACCATGATTGCCTGCATGGAAAAATAATCTGAGGAAAACCATCAATCTCATTACAGCATCACAGCTGGACACACAAGGGAGATGGAGGGCATGGTCATCCTCTTCTCTGTGATCCCCTATAAAGCCACCAGCTGCTGTCTGAGTACAGAGGCTTGTACTTTGCCTTCTGGTAGAGGTCAAATAGGCTGCAGCTTGTACTTGGAAAGTCCCCTCACTATGAAGTGTTGATCAGACTAAGGCTGTGGGATAGAGGACACAATTAAAAGATACAGCACTTATTTGCCCTCAAATTACATTTTTAAAAATTTATTATCTTCTATTAAATTTTGTACTGGCAATGATGTTAGGTACCCTGCAGTAGTGCAGGTTTTCTTCTAGTCATACAGTTTCTGAGATGCTTTCCAGTGTTACTCACTGCAAAGGCTACTCCTGTTGATGATAGGAAAGCTCTGAACCCCTGGATACAGCATAAGGACATTCATGGTTGGTTGCTGCTGAAAATGGGTACCATGATTGTGAGTTAGCAATTATCCAACCCTGATTCTTCCCCAGATCGAGATAAGGCAAAACTGGGCTGACAGTTGGTGTCATTTCCTTCTTAGTACCCCCTCTGTGCAACACTTGCATCTGTGAAACTGTTGCCCTCGCTTTGTGCAGTAGCACTCTTCACTGAGTCACTGAGAGCCGCAGCTACTGCCAAGGAAGGTCTAAATAAATCCAATTAGCTGAATAGAACTGAGGGAGGAAAAATCACCAACACCTGAATAAACAATGCCAATCATTACATGAATTGTAATTTTAAGGAAATGTATCCAAATGTAGCATATCCCAAGTCTGGGAGAGCTGAGTTAATTAAGACTTGAGGATAAGAAGCCATTCAAACAGCAGCAGTCATGAACCTGGTAAATTTGATGGAGCACTAACTGCTTTTCTTTAGGCACTGATTGATGATATAATGTTTATCAGTTGCTATTTTAAGCATTAGCAGTCACACATACCTTACAGTGTTGCCTGAGGAAATTTTCAATCTCCATGTGGACTCTAATCTCCTCATCAGTTTTGCTTCTTAATTTCTGTGATCAGTGCAGACAGAAAACATGAGAGACAAAGTTAGTACATATGTGTGTGCACACATGTGCTGCAGAAAGCCGAGCTGGTGACCAAGCGTGCAAGAGCTCTCTGTGTAGCCCACAGACTTTTTTCACAGTGACAAAATTAACCAAGGCAGTTCTTGCTCCTGGGCCATCCATGAAAAAGGGACAACTAGATCAGACCTTGATCAGTCAGGAAAAAAAAAAAAAAGCTTGCAAAATCAGAACAGTTTTGTAGGCTGGTTCACATTATGGCCACACAAACAGCTCTATCAGCATAATGTGCTGTGGGCAATGCTGGGAGCTTGGGCTGCTGTTGCTAAATAGCCTTGTAACTACATCCTTTGGGCATAGTTATGGTCTGTTTCTCTGACAATGGTATTAGTTTAAGCAGTCCCTGCCTCCAGCCACTGTCTCCTGCAGCTGTGCCATCTGCGCTGTTGTGGTTTGCAGGACCATATAGAGAAGCAATGGAAGAGATAAAGATTTCTAACCTGGATGAGTTTCCTGATCCACTTCAAAAAGTTGTGTTGGTGACTGTGATGGAGAACAGAAAGGGCATCTGGGGATTGAAGGAGGATTCTTTCCTTACTAGCCAGAGATGCCTTCCAATAGGGGCCATGGGGAAGGGCTTACCTGAATTTCCTTGTGGAGGACTTTCTCTGCATTGCTGCACTTCATCTGGGTTTGGTGGACCTGGAGGGCTGTGCTTTTCTTCATGTAGCAGCTCTCCATGTCCGTTTTGGCCTTCATTTCTTGGAGCTCATCTTTGAGGTAAACAATCATAGTATCTAGGTTCTAGTGGAGGAGACAGAAGAAGCACAAAAGCAAGCCTGGAGATTGAGGTCAGCTCACTGTTTCTTAATCTCTCCCATCCTTGATAAACTCAGAAGAGACAAGGCTATAGGCTTCACACTTTCCCTAAATGTTGCTCCATTTCTACCTCTACTTCAAAGGGAAGTTTGGTTTGTAACCCATAGAGAAGGCAATAAACCCCTCAGCAAGGAGTGATTACCTCTAGAGAGGGTGAACAGAGTGGGATGAGAAGCCAGGCCTTTTGGTCTCTGGTCCAGGAATGGATTCAGTCAAGCTTATTATAAGCATGAAAGAAGCCAAATAATTTCAACTGCTTAAAGTTAGGCTTTACTAACCTCTTGGATTAGGCCATCTCTGAGTGTGCATCTGTAAGAGGAGGATAATGCCTCAGTCCCACATAAGCCAAAGTTTGATTTCCTAAAGTATACTCTATTCCTTGGATTAATTTTTTTGTAGTTACGCAGCAACTGTATAAACACAACCTTAGGAACAGGTGAAAATCTAATCTTGTCTTGCTCATATGTTTAAACAGTAGTTTCTTGAAATCTTACCAGGTAGATGGTGCCCGTTTTGTTATAAAAGCATACACCCAGGGTGAGGAAGAAGTGCCAAGGAAAAGCTGGCTGTGAGCTCTCAGCCTCTCCCCATGCCTTGCTTTGAATGGAGCTGAGCTTTCCCTGGGGAATTCTGTCCCCGGGAGCTCCCCCATGGGCAAAAATCCTGAGCCAACATGCCCTGGCTGGCTGGCTTTTGGACCATGCCTAGGAAGCAAAGTGCATTTGCTGGATTTAGGATTATTGTTTTGTTTACTCCTTTTTAATTTCTTTGAGTAACAGATAGAAGTTCATTAATCTGGGGCTGGAATTTGGAAGAACTGCCTGTAAAATGCAAAACTCCAGACTTTTGTATTAAGAGTTAAAAAGGTCATCAAAGTCTCCTATGCAATTACGCAAGATCAATTAATGTCACTTTAATCATTCTACATGCCTCTAGTTTGGCGCCCAATTGCTCCATTACAGCCTTTCTCTTTGCTTTCCTGTCACGCTATGATGGGTTTGACATTCATCAGCCAAACCTTGCAGCTGAAGATGAAATACCAAAGTGCTGGCATTTAAATGTTCTGAAGCCCACATATCTAGTCTCTGAAGCACCCTCACATTCCTTAGCTGTGTAAACATGGAAAAATGCCACAGGAAGAAGCCAGCTCAATAGTGCTGTGTTTAAAAGCCTCTGCAGTGTGACTCATTTTGAAAAGGTTTCCTTATAAGAAGAGTTTGGAACAGTTAAAAGGAAAATCCTTCCCTCTGCACCCCTTGTCAGACATAGTTAGGAAGAGCAAAGAATATTTATAAGGCTCAGGACAATTAGGGGCCTTGGCTAGCCAAGATGCTGCTTTGTGGGTTTAAAAGTCATGTGTTCACATTTTTTTGAAGGTTTCAAACATCAGATACTAACGGCCATATCATCATATGACTGCAGACAGCTACAGACATGACCTGTTTGTGCACTATTAAGACTTCTGGTAATGGCCTTTATTTTCCCTGGTATAAAATTCTGGTGGGCTTTGGCAGGGGTTGTATTCCTGATCAGTAGACATGGGAGGTAACCATACCACTTTATTTTGAGATTGTCTTCCTGTTTCATGGCGAAATCATGTCTAAATGGAGGGGCTGGCAGAGACTGGGGAGATGCTACTGAAAAACACCAAATTTTTTGTGGCGCTGAGGCTCAGCAAAGCCAAGCACTGCTGATGTCAGTGTGTTACCGCTATCCGCTAAGGATCTGCAAAGAGGTCAGAAAAGAAGGGTTCAGCCTAGGTTACAAAGTACCCAGGTATTAGACAGGTGGGGCAGAGCATAAACACTTCACCAGGTTACTTTCCTTTTCATATTTTAGTAAAGCAGAGGAAAAAGTGCTTTTGATTCCAGCGCCCCAGGCCTCAGCTGGGATGGGGGTCCATCTGCTCTGTTTGCTTTTTGTTGTATGGCATGTTTGTGGTTTGGATCTGGTCTGTGGTGTTGTAAAACATCGTTGTTAGAGGTGGGGAGTCTGGGGGCTTGGTTACACAATCCAAAGCAGAGGGGAAGTGAAATGCAAAACCCCTCTGGTGGTTTACAGCAATACATTCGTTTGGAGAGGGAAAGTCAGCTGCAGGCATGTGGGCCGCTACTGCAGCCCACCTGATGAACCTGGTGCTGCAGAACTGGGGTGCATTTGGTATTAGGTTGGAGGTAGTAAATGCAGCGGTAAATGCCCGCAAGCTGTGGGCACTGTCTGTACTGTTCCCTGAACTTCAGGGACAGGCACTGGGAAAATGAGTTAATATTTATTCATTCTGGTTTATCATAGCAAAGGTCCCAGCCAGGACACGAAGCGCTTTCATAGTTAATGCAGTAAACCTCTGAGCTGCTTATTTGGGATGACTTCAGCACTGAATCTGCCAAACCAAAGATGCAAAATCATACCTCATATGTCCAAAACTATCACAAAACTGGCAGACACCAAGATCAAAACCCAGGAAATAGCTGTCAAGAGCCAGTCTGCTTCGCAAGCAGGTAAACAAGCTGATTTTCTCTGATCTCTCAGCTTGCAGACATCAGCTCAGAGGCCTGTCTGCTGCTGTTAGCTGGTGCCATAGGAGTCTGCCCCACAGATGCTGCTTGGCTGCAAAAGCAACTGCGCTTAGCTGGAGAGGGTATGCCCACTCCTGTGTTTTCATTTACTTTGATTTATCTCTCTTGCCAGTGCCACCTAGATATCTCAGCTCTTCCACAGCAATTAGTATTTACAGTTGCTTAAAATATAGCTGGTTACAAAAATAGCAAACAGGAGTAAACAGTCTGAGGAATTCCTCCAGCAGTCAGATAAACCCCCTGCCGCCAGCAGCACACCCAGCGCCCGCCATTTGGCAGGCACTTGGAGGGGGCTGGGGAACGGGTGCTGTGCTACGTGCAGGCAGCGAGCATGCCGGCAGAGAGCCCTGCTGCCTCCCTGCTTCCACACCGAGTGCATATGAGCTCAAGTCTTTCCACTGGCAGCTGCGCTATCTCAGCTTGCAAAGCCTGAAGATATGCTTAGATCTACACACCTGCTGCAGCCTGGACTTGCTTCCCCTGAAACCACAAAGTGCAGCCCTGCAGACACTTCAGTAAGGCTGTAGCCTGCATCTCTGTCCCAGCTGCCAGAACATCCCCATATCTGCACACCCCCGAGAAATGCCTCAGCCGAAAGGAGAGCAGGCCTTGAAGGTCACCGAGCTTTGACATAACGGCTTCTGCAGCCCTCCACTAGCTCAGCCTCCAATCCCAACAACTGCAGGAGCAAGCCGTTGTGAGGGGCAGTTTGCTGGCAGAGGGAGAAGACCTGCTGGCAGCAGCACTCTTGTTGAAAGTCCTGTCCCTCTGGAGCCAGGTTTGGATCTAGTGCACCCGCTCCAGGTCCTGCTGAGCTGCCTTAGGGCTCTGCCAGCAGTGGAATGAAGTCACCAGGGAGCTCAGGACCATCACGAACCTTGTGCCTTCTCCTGTAATTGCCTGGTGCATTTCTCCAGTAGAAACACACGCCCATGGGTGCATATGTATGTTTGAAACAATCCCCCAGAATTCCTTCACTGATGCATTTGTTCTCCTGGGAGAGGATAAGGGAAGAAACATGACAGATTTTAGTTGCACTACTAAAAGCACTACCAAGTGGTGCACTGATACAGTGGAGCTGGGTGTGTTATGAGAGCCCACATAGAATAAAAGTTACGGACCTGTTTTCACTGGTACCGTGGTGCAACATCTTGGTTTTCTGCCTGGTAGGTAGCCTGCAATATTACTGCTTGTTATAAAATTATACCATGACCTGCACACATGTATGGCATGAGTATACCACAAAACCTATAGGACATAAAGAGTCTTTGGGTGAACAGCAATGCAGGAATTCTAAAGTTTACATTTCCTAAGTTTTTATGTTAAACTATATAATCCTATGCAATATTAACTTGTTTCAAAATCTGTACAGACTGCCATCACTTGTCCAGGAAACAAGAGAAAGTGAGTATTTTTGTACAAGCTAGAAAATGAACACTGCAGCAGCAAACAGAACTCCTGCAGCCAGACTAGAGCTACTGGTGATGCTCCTGCACAGAGGGGTAAGAGCAAAACCAGACTGATCATTTCAGCTCTTTTAGAGACATCAGTGCTTTCCAAGAGGAAAGAAAACAAAATAAATAAGAACATTTAGCGTTTGATTTGTGTTCCATTAGAAAGAAAAAATGAGCTAAGCAGGGTAATACAGCATTAATTAGCATCTCATTAAGAGGCAGCAAGGCTGAAAATACATATAGGCAACATGTGTGAAGCAAAAACCATGTTTTTCTGGTTCCATGGTTAGATTTGCTCGCTTTTGTTTTCTCATCCACTAGACCGGAGACAACCATGTAGGCTTTTGTCTATAGGTCTCTGCATTATTATTGTTCAAAGGACTCCAAAATCAGCAAGCTGTATTTTTGTTTTTAATTAGTTGGCAAGGTGACAAATCATGCAAGTGTCTGTAAAACTGCCTATGGGAAAATCCCATATGAAGTGAATAGAAATTATTCTCCCTTGGGAGACACAGTGAGACACCATTATTTTTGGCACAGGAGGAAAGCAGTACTTGAAAGTAGTCTTGTCTTTGATTTGTTATCAAAGCTGAAACTATAAGGAAGCCTAGAAAAGGACTTTTAAGCTGGAAATGTAAAAACAAAATCCCAGAGGAGTGCAGATCCCACTTGATGAGGCAAAAAGCAGGAACTGAATTAGCAGAAGGTACTGAAAGAACACAAAGAGCACCCTCTCAGCACGGGAGCTACACACCTTCTTATGACTGCAAGAGGTAGGAGAGGTAAAAAAGCAGGACACAGAGAAGTGCCAGAGAAGTGCCTGCAGAGTCCCAGGATATTGCTGCTAGTACGAGATGGGATCATTACAGCCCTCTATACACCAGTCTCTGGGAAGGCATTAAACCAGAATTGGATATGTATATTGTGTGTACAGACACTGTGAGGTTTGAGGAGCAGTACACAGAAGGAGAACTACCTCACTATATTCACTAGCTTGGGGAGTGGGAGAACAGGAGCTTCCCAGGAGCCCTCAGAATCTCACTGAGAAGGGACAATGTGCAGAAGCAAATGGACCACATAGAGTCTCTGAGCCTGACAAACTATCTAGCTTATTTTGTTTAACTGCCACACAGATGTCAAGGGACTTCTGGGTTGTCCCATAGGGCCTGGAAATAGGCTCCCATACCATTGCCAGTGGCAATAAGTAAGTATATCTTGAGGTATAGAGCTCCCCTTTTCAGTCCTGGCTCTGACCTCTACATCATTGAGAATTTCTGTTCAAATCTGTAGGAAAAAAAAGGTTTTCCTGCATTCCTCTATTAGTTCCCACAACTGTTCTTCCTTGGTTTGTCTCCTAACTTGCTAACTTTCCATTTCCTTCAGTGTCTCCTCTTCTTTCTCCTCTCTGTTATGTCCAGTTTTTTTCTAGTGTTCTTTTCACCTTGCTACACTTCCCAGTGTATGTTATGCATTTCCAGGATCTCTGCTAGTAGATGAGTACTGACCTAAATGAATTTTTCCATCTTGTACATTGCTGCTTTCTTCTCTGCTGTTCCAATATCTCCCCTGGACTTCTGGTGTTTTGTCAGTTGTAGATAGCTGCATACGCTACCAGTGCCAATAGATTCTTCATGTTCTTACAACCATCCTGTATTTACAATTAAACTTTCCACTGCACACACATCCAGGCTGCCAAGATAAAATCTTCATGTTCTATAAACTGTACTTCACCAGCATGTCAGTGGCTTAAAATTCCTTTCTGTAGCAAACTATATCCTGGCTTGATTACTGTCCACACTTTTGTCCAAAGACAAAATTCAGTGATACCAATTCTTTCCTCAGATGCGCTTGCTGTCATCTTGCTCAGTACTGAACCAACAGTCAGATTCTTGTTCCTTCTTCCAGTCCTTGTATAGATCTGAACCTGCCTGCCTTTAGCTTGTTTTCTATCACACACTCTTTCCTGCCTCAGCAGGGCTATGCTACATTTCCAGTGTTTGTGCACAGAACTGCATGTGCTTTTGCTCTAAAGCATGCATGAGCATCAAGTCTGAGGTGTCTGCTGAGCATCAGAGCGACCAGCAATATGTCATTCAATTGATCTGCACTTGTGTAGCAAGTCAGACATTTCCAGAATGACCCCTATTTACTATGCATGCACACACCATTTGTGTGCTGCAAACAGAAGGCCTGAAGCCTTCCAGAAAGATCAAATTGACACCATATGTGCAGTAACATTGATCTGCCCTTGTGTAGGACTCCTATGTTTGGGATTTTCTAATATCTGGAAGCGTAGAAAAATAGATTAAAATAATGACATTTTCCTCACACAAAATTGTTGGTAGAAAAATGACATGCCCCTATGCCAGGTGTCTTTCTCACTCCCTCATCATCACTCTTTCTTCTGTGCCAGGTGTCACATCTGCACAAGTAAGTATGACAGAACCTTAGATACTGCTATCTGCTAATAACCTCTTTCTTACTGATAGCAGATGTCTGTGCTTTGCCACTCCCAGCAGTGTTTTGGGGGTATTCTAATTTGATGATAGTTCATGATTATGAGCATTTTGAGCTCCCATTTGAAAACTATTGGACACTGCTCCTAAAGTCATTAGCAGGCTTATTCAGAATACAAATCTTTATTGCAAATATTCTGCTTCTATATTCCTAAATGATGGGTCATTATATATGCCACACATCCTCTCATCTGAGTGCTAGTTCCTGGGCAGCAGAGGTGAGCTTGCTAACGAGCTTCCCTGCTGGCATGATGCCCAGTGTTAAGTGATCTCACCTGAAGTTCTATTTCTGTTTCTTTCTTGACATCTTGCAGCTGTTTCTCAAGTGACTTTATCTCCTTCTTTCCTTCCTCCTCCCTGAAGTAAAATGGGAAAATACAATCACCTGAATATACCAAAAAAGACAAGCGCTGTTTACCTGCAGGAGAACTTCCTATCTCCTGATAGATTGCGCACCTAGCTGAGCACTGCCCAACTTGCCCTGCTCAGTCAACCACTTTGTAACAGCTGAACTAAAAGAAGTGCAGGCAAAATCTTGGCCTGCTTCTTCAGAACAGCAGAAGACAAGCCCCTTCCTGTGGCTGAGTAGCACTTCACTTTGAGCCTCAGGGAGACAGTACATTTGCAAGTCAGGAACAGAGACTCCTGGCCAATGTTAATGACTTGGTAAATTAATCCTTAAAGAAGATGTGCAGAGATGGAGCAAAGAGAATGGGAATGAAAGGGAGAATGAACAAAAAAACAGGGGATGCTTGTGTTGAAAGTCTGGAGTGAACTTGAGGATGATGTGATTCCTATAGCAGAGAGGGAAGAAGCCTATCATTGAGTGACAGTTTCTGCATTTCAGGCAAAATCTCCTTGTCTCTGTGCAGAAGCATGCCTAATCAGCAGAAAGTGCCAAATCGTGTAAGTTTCATTATATGTATGGAATATGTTTTTTTCATATTGGACTTAAAATCTTTCAAAAAACACTGCCTTAGATTCTGAGATCCATGAAGGGATATGAGTGAAGGCCAAAAGCTACGGAGCTGTTTACTCATTTAAACCAAAACAGATGCAGTAATGTTCTAGGTCTTATTATTATCTTATTATTATCTTATTTCACTCTGAGTGCTTTTTTAAGCTTTTATGCTTATGCTTGATTTAAAGCTAGTAAATACTAAAGTTGGTACCTGGGACTTCATTTCCTATCCCAACCTTACAATCAAACATGCATTTAATTTTCAGAGTCCTTAGCTGGGTGACTGTGATAAACAAAAGCTCCTGATAAGGAGTTCCAGTTTTACTGTAGACTGCTTTCAGACTAGTATATTGATACAAAACCAGACAAGTATATATTATATTGAAAGACACACCAAGTTCATTCCATGAAAATAACATATAGTAGAACAGACAACATAGTGGCTAGATATGATTGATAGAATGGGGAAAAAAATTATTATGTCCTTTAGGATTCTAATTTGTCTGCTCCTTTCCAGCTTCCAGTATTGCATAGTTATTCTACAAGCAATTGCTGCTTTCATTTTGCTTTCTGTCCCTTCCATAGATAAACAATAAATCTCTTGGGTTTAGACAATGGAAGAGTTGGGTTTCATGCTTGAAATCACACATTTCACTGGAAGCTGGGGACTTGCACTGGAGGCAGACCACTGAGCCACCACCGGGGTTGTTCCAGTAGGTTGGACTCATGACAAATCATGACCCACAGGAGCTTTGCTGTCTACTCTAAATGATGGGCCTGAGCTGCTACACAGAACAAAGTAGCTTTAATATGGTCAAATACTTCTCTGATGACTGCTATTCTGACAGGCTGGGGATTGAACTAGAGCTTCCTGTGCTAAAAAAACTCCAAACCTCTAGTGCACAGAAGTTTAAGCTAAGGAATCACTAGTTTGAGTTGAGGTTATAACAAATCTGTACCCTATCAGATTTGAGACAGAAGAGGATCTATAATGCAGTGGCTGGTGGATTAGCCTTAAGTAAGACAACTGCCTCTGTCACCATCTGTGCAAGCCCCTTGCTGCTCCTGGGAAAAGGGAGCATATTAGCATATGGGTCAGAGCAGATCCTCTTGGGCATCACATAACCTAAAGACCATATGTTGCTGGCTCTGATTTGAACAGATTCTCTGCTCATCTGGCTTTCACTGGGGACAAGGGGTTAAAGATCAGGGAGTTCCTACATCACATTATGTTTTAATTGATATTGAGCAGCATTTGCATTAATGCAGAGACTGGTGTTCACTGTGGTGAAAGCTCAGGCAATTCCTAGCTCAGATCAGTATCAGAACCATCAGTCATTTCTTTCTGAAAATGAAAGAACTGCAATTTGTAAAGCAGAGAGAATAACTCATGCTGAAAAAGCGGAATGCTTTCTGTATCTTGGGCGGTTTTCTATTTTCCTTTTTAGCATGTACTAAGGGGGAATGGACTTCGGCTTTGAGCAGTTAAGCAGGAAAGTACTGAACACAACACTGACCTGATGAGGAAGTCATGAAACTTGCTCTTTTTTGCCTTCTCTCTCTCATTAGCTTCTGTTAGGGTATTAAATGTTCCAAATTCCTGCATCTTTCTCATAGTGACTGTAATTACATTACTTGCATACTGCCTGCCAGGAAGAAAAGGAACACAACAGTAATTTACAGTACTACAGTGTCTGGCACCTTAATTCATTATTGTTTACAGCTAAAAAGGTAAGGAAATAAAAGATCCCATTTCTGTTCCTATGTCTATCAAACCCAGGAGTGCTTCTCCCACGGTACCTGCTTCTTGTACATCTGGAGAACTCTGTATTAGGAGTTGGTTGAAGTTTATAATTTAAAAATGCTGCCCTGAATGCTACTCTAGGAAATAGCAAAAAGGCACAAACATATCCATGCTGTGCCAGACTGAGCTGCCACCAGGAAGAGGGCTGCTGGCCTGCAGTAGTGATGACAGCTAGGTAGGTCTTGGACAATGAGACATAAGGATGCAGACAAGTGTGTCTATGAAGGGATATCTGGGTGCCAAAATATCCCAGTACAGCTCTAACCTGATCTTAACAAATACATGGGCTTGCCCAGTTTATTGAATTTCATGGTACATATGGTATTTATATTTTAGCTGCATTTTCCTCATTTGCATTAGGATCTTTAAGCCCTTTGTTGAAATAACACTAAAGGACAGAAGCCAGGATGCAGAAAAATGCATACTGAATGCCCAGTTCCCCAATCTGTCTCTTAAACCAAAGGCTGTTAGTATTTCTGCAAATCAAGTCACTTGATTAGGTGCAGGAATAAAATTTATTTTAAAAAAGAAAGAAACTCTTTGGTCTTTATACATATTATCTGTTCTATAAAGGAGAATGGCTGTAGCTGCCGTAGAGCCTCTATGTGCCCTGCAGAATAACCGAGTTCACGAGACGATGCTCAGATCCTACTTTGCCTGTGTGTATCTGCTAAAGGAAGCTGACTCCAAATACCAGAACATCAGCACTGGCTAGATCCTGGCATGAATTCCACCCTAGCAACCATTATCAACTGAGTAACATTTCGCAACTCCATTCAAAATAAACTGATTGTCATTACTTGGCATCCAGAGGCAAGCAAAGCCAGAATTAAATGGCTATGAAGCTAGATCCCACTGTGCTCCTTAGAGATATTCCTTCCAGACCGAGTGAGGTACACCAGCAATGGGAGAGTGGGAAGCGTGTATTTTTTCTTTCAGGAGATAGACTGAGAACTTTATAGCTCTGAGCATCCCCCATAGCCATCATATTTGTGCTTCACTCACCTGTCAGCCTGAATTTTCCTGAGATTCTCTACAGACAGAGCACTGTGTTTCATGGCCCTGTTGGAAAGATGATGGGTACTTTTTAGATCTTCAGTTTTCCCCAGCTGCTGCTTGTGTTTGATGCTTTGCAGAGTCATGGAGGTAACTGTTTCCCCACTCCCTTGCCTTGCTGACACAAGCTCTTGGTAGTTAATGTCCAGCTCCTTCTGGGTCTCTATGATTTCTGTCATTTCCTGGATGCCAGTCTAAAAGGGAGTGAGAGAGACCTGCTTGCACATTAGGCAGTAGAAATAAACCCTCTGCAACATTATGTGAGAGGAAGGAAAATTAAAAATAAACTAGAATTAAGCTATACTGAGAGCTGTTGGTAGTGTATGTTACATTCTGCAAAGAGTAGAAGAGCAGCAGCACTTATCTTGGTTAGCTTCAGCATACCATGTAGGCTTACTGAAGTTCATGGGATCAAAAGTCCTCAAGTGACAGAACTAGAAAGGCCTCAAAAGGTGAATCCATCTGCCCCAAGAGATGATGGTTCAGACTGTGCCATTCCTGACATGTTCTTAATGACCTCCAGCAATGGAGACTATGCACTCTCCTGCCATTACCAGCACATCACAATGACCTTTACCATAAGGAGGCTTTTTCTCCTCAGCTGCATTTGAGCCTCTGGCTTCTTATCCTAGTCTCCATAGGCACAGAGAACAAATAATTCCATCCTTCTTTGCAGCAGCTTTTATGTACTGGAAGACTGTTAGCCTGTTTCCCCTCTGCCTTCTCTCCATCGTAGCCATTTCTCACTGCCTGTCACCACAACCTTTCCCTACAATATTATTGTTATAACAAGAGCCAAGATGTGTGGAAATAAAAGTGATAGACATCAGCTATCTGCTTATATGTTTTTTTGAGCGTGACAACAGAGGAATTATAACATGAATTCAAAGAAAAAATTCAAAATATTGGCAGCTGTCTTCTACACGGAAAGGTATCTTGTGGCTGTGTACAATTTTATTAAAAAAGAAAAATCCCCAGAAAAGCAAAAGCACACTATAAAATCAGCTGAGGCCTTGATTCTAGGAATTTCTCTGCTTTATGAGCTATGGGTAAGAATGCAGGTATATGCACTGGGGCATGAAAAGAGAAAATTTTCTTGCCAGCCTACCAGCATGTCTATGGTTGAACACATAATAACCGTACCACTGAAGCCACCTAATGCAGTCACTGCCAGCCCCATCCTAGGCTGTAGCTGCCTACTCTCCACCCTGGCTGCTTGGGGTAATGGATTAGAGAAACCACTGAGCTGAAATATTTTCCAGCAAAAAGGAAAAAATTGTTTATTTTTAGCAGCATCAGTTCTCAGTTCAGATCCCTCCACAACCACACACACATTTGTGCCAATACAGCACAGAGGGCAGAGTAAGAAACAAGCGGTCAGGGCAGCAACTCTGTATGTCAGTAGTGCTTCCAAGAAGTTACTTGTCAAGCAAAGCTCCATTAGTGGTCTGCAATGTTGCCTATGTCCATGAGGGCAGTGCACAGGGTACTGCAAGGGGCTGCTTCATTCTGAGTGTCTTGGATGTCTCTAGATGGTATGAATCCGCCTCTGGCAGTGCCTGACTCACCACTGACTACAGAGGGAGTTCAGGTGCCTACATGCTTAATTTTTGGACAGTTAAATTTACATTAAATGAATCACATGCAAAGTATACACAGACCAATGAAAATTACATAGTTAATTAGAAAAAAAAAAGGTTTAAATAGTTTGCTGGTGATGCCTATACTTCAGAAAGAACTAATTTTGGCAAACAAACTGCTTTAATATCATGTAGATTTTATGAATGTTCTCATAGATGTTTTTTAATGTCTGGGAAACTTCAAGACAGGCTATAACTGGATTGTCTGTAAACAGTAGGGACGTACACACTAATAATTACCAAATAACTATGTAAGAGCAAGGAGTTTGTAAACTGCATGTGTTACCATCTGTGAAGTCTCCTAGCTGTTTATCTTTTGCTAGTCTTTGGCCCAAAATTCAGTAAATAGAAAGGCTGCCTTCCTCTGGGGGATGCATTGCGTGAAGCAATGTACAAGAGCCCCCGATTTGCAAAATCAATGAGGTGCTGGTCAACGCTGTGATTAATCCTCTCCAAAATGTCATAAACTGAAACTTAGATGTCGGTCTTTGAAAATGTCATTGATTTGTTTAACTGACAGAGCTCCAGGGTGCTTTGCAAATACAAGTCTTCTACAAATACAGTAACAGCCAAATGTAAACCGAGAAACAGGGAGGAGTAGCAAATTACAGAGCACCAAAGTTAGCAAGTACCTTCCCTAACCATTTTCTTGGTTCTAAATTCTCTCCTTCTCAATTTGTTTTGGCATCTTTAAGAACACAAGTAGGGTTTATAGTCTGTGAGAAAATTGTGGTTTAAGAAGTGACTTGGTAAAAATTAGCATCTGTGATTAAGAGAAAAGCTAAGGTGCTTTCTCTATAATTTAAGTGTACCTTTAGTAGTTATATCAACCTGAGTCTGTGTGTCTGAAGAAGAACAACTCCTACTGTCCTAGAGATATGTTTTTTCTCTGTGTTTTTGCTGCTGGCACATAAGAGGTTTCCCACCCAGCTCTGTGAAGAAGCATCCTCTGGAAACAGGCGAGGCTGGCTCACAGAACTCTTTTAAGGAGAGGAGTGCCCTCTATTGCACAAGTCTAAGCATCGTTCACGCCCTGAAATTGATACCAGCTTCTGCTGCTTTGCAACGGATTTTTTGAAAAGAAGGTAGTGTGGGAGGGAAACGTGTAGAAAACAAGATATTGATTTACCTTCCTCTTGCTTTCTTAAGTGGTACATTAGACAGAGTGAACAGCATTAGATCTAAAAACTCGGATGCAAGTTTTTATTTTCATCCTGGTCACACACTTTTTTTTTTTTTTGAGTTCTCCTTTAAAAAGAGTTTCAAACCTGCTTAAACTGGAAACAGCCTGCTATGTCATTTAAAATATATGACAACAGAACTCAGAACCATTTACCCCTCAGGGTGTTTCCTATGTCTGTCAGGTACCAGAAATATCACACCTTCCTCCACAGGAACAAACCTCTGCCTGAGCATTAGGACTTCTTCTATGTTCTTGATATCTCTTCCCAAACCCTCTTAGTTATAATGCCTATTAGAAATCAACTAATTAATAATGGTCATTGCTAATGGATAGTTACTAATATATTTTGAAGTGGAATCTTTCTTAATTCATTGTCTGTGGGGACTAAAGGAACTTTAGCATGAACTTAAGAGAGGAACAGAAATACCCTGAGTTTGAGTGCTTTCGAATAGCCTATTCTTCTGCATTTTTAAAATAGCTGCATATCTGTATAAGAACCTAGACATGTTTGTTTCCTTTCCCCTAATCCCTTGCTTGTCATCTAAACACCACAATTTTAACATTACAAGCCCAGGAACCTCATCTTGGGTCAGTAGGGTTCTTTGCACAGTCTTGACAAAGGCTTCTCAGTGATGCAGCAGTATAAATATTAAAATTGATTATCCATGCATTTTTATTGTGTTTATTTCACCCAAGGGTCATGGAGCACTTTGCAGAAAAAATATCTGCATTGATTTTTAAAAAATTCTACTAGAAGACATAAAACCAAGACAAGAAGAAAACCGAGAGATTTCTTTGAAGAGCAAGGATAGAGGCACATACATACATGACTGATGTCTGTCTTGCCTTCATATGAAACTGGCATGATATATCCAAGAATTAAGAGCTGATCAACACAATTTTCCAGCACAGCAGTGAACAGCAGAGCTTCCAGATGAGTGAATTTTTCCATTTCTTTAGTGTCTGTGCTCTTGCTATGAGAAACAAAAGATACCAATGAGAAAGACAGTATGGTGTTAGTAACAGCAGTTTAAACTAAAGGTAGACCTGAAATAGCCTTATTTGCAGCCTTCCATATATTTCTCTAGCTTTGTTTATAGCCTTTCATACACTGTTTATAAAAGGAGCCATGCTCTACTAATGGCTGCATTCAGGGACAGTGGGAATGTTTAGCTTTCACAAAACAAAGTAGGTCCTAGTCTTTCCTACAGTAGATCTGGGTAGATAGGCTGAGAAGGAAAAGGATATGGAAGGCACAAACTGAGTTGCGAAACAATAGAATGAAAGTGCCTTTTTAAAAGGAAAAACAATAAATCCACATGTCTTGCAAAATCTCAGAGGGTCACCCTTCGGGCTCTAAACATTCCTTGTTATTACTGTGTAGCCTGAACATTTTTATGATCCCAATCCCCTCAGCAGGAATTGTTACCACCTTAAGATGTTGAAAGTCAAGCAAGAACCAATATCTGGACTAAGTAAACTATCTTTGACATTCTATGTTGTTTTATTTTAAAATGCATTACAAATTGCATTTCACAAATGTGAAACTGCTCTGACATACACTTAAGCATCTCTTTGCCTTGCTAACAGATAGAATATTGTGAAAGTGCATCTAGGGAATGGTGGACATTCACCATTAATACAAGTGAAATTGGTCCATTTAGAAAAATGCATACAAAAACACCTGCATAACAATGGATAAATTCTCTGAGATTTTTAATGTTTTGGTAAGCCATTAGAAAATTCCTCCAAACCCTACACTCACAAAACAGATATTTCTTATATAACACCTAGCACAACTGGATTCAGACATGACTGAGATCCTGAATGTCATTGCAATGGAAGCATCAGCATCCACTAACAAAATCTTCCTTTGGCTGCTATACAACTGGATTCGTGCCATCTGTAAAACCTTTGAATAAACATATTCTATATCTGCAGAATATTACAGTTGAATCTGTAAGCATGCCAAGGAAATACATCAGACAATGCCTGGTAGCATGATTAACGGGATAAGACACAGCAACATTCTATGAAAATTAAAGACGTTTAGATGCAGTTATGCTCTTGATCACTGGAAATCTCTGATTTTTCATATGCAACTTTGTAAGTGTTTAAAGAAATACACACTTACCATAACCTGAAACTGTTGCCATTTGTCCTTATCCTTTTTTGTTGCTTTCTTGAAGAAAATATAGTAATTTACAGTTGGAACATGAAATTAATTTCACTTGGGCAGAAAAAATGGGACACTTCTTTCAAAAATAACTTAGATTTTATGTATTTGTTTCTTGATGTCCCTGCCTCTTGCAGTAAGTTGTTTATTGCAACATGGATTGAAATGTACTTTCCTTTGTAACAGGACTTGGCTCTCCTTGTGCCTAAGACTACAACTAGAGACCCCAGTGTGTGAGTGGCAGTCAGTCTTTTTCATGACAGCTACATGTATAGTCAATGAAAGTGGAATATTGCTCCTTTCAGCCTAGACCCTTTTCTTCGATTAACTGAATAATATCTCAGAATGCAAGACTACCAGGTGCACAGTCTTGCATTAAGGATTTTCACAAGAATTTCTGCTATGAGGTCGGGAGCACAGGGTGGAAGAGAGGGTTCAGGAGTGGCATGACTCCAGTGTTATGAACCATGAATAATACAAAGTGCTAGGATGTAGCAGAACCAGTATTTTCAGCAGATATAAAGAAGTATTAGTGTTGCTGCATAAGGCATCAGAAAACCTCAGATAAGGCATGGTGCATGTTTCTAGTTGTGTTAAGAAACATGCACAGGTACAGAAGATGACTAGTGACATGATCATGGGAATAGAAGTTCTGTTTTACAAGAGGTTAAAAGAATTGAAGACTGTGATTACCCTCCATAAATACATATGAAGAGTAGATAGCAGGGAGAGACAGAGCTATTCAAGATAAAGGTTAATGCTGGTCCAGGGTCAAAGGAGTGTAATTTCCCCTAAGCCAGGCAATTATGATAAGGTTTCTAACTTCTGGATGGATGAAGATATGGAACAGCCTTTCAGAAAAGATAAAGGGAGAGGCACACAAATTATTTAAAGAAGCTTGCTTACATCATGGCAGGAAAAGGTAACAGCAAGGGAGTGACTCCGAATATTATCAATATGTTTACTATCGATAGCAGTGGAGATGCATGAATTAAGTATTTTTACATAAAGTCAGACAATGTCTCTTTCCAAGCAACAGGCACTAATAAAATATTTTTAAAATGTTTTACTCATATTTATCCTTTTAAGAATTCTATGATTCACATTTTGAGTCTAAACAACATAAGAATAATCTATTACATGTGGAGTCCTAATGCTAAAAATACGGTGAAAAAAGATTTGTTGTGAGATAGCTGAGACAGATGATTACGACAGCATTCCTGAAAGAAGAAATAACACTTGCAGCTCTCATAGGAAAAAGTGACTTATTTGGAAACTAAGGAGAATGCAATAGCTTTTCCTCTATCCCATAAGCAGCTTCTGTCCAGGAGAGAATTAACTCAAGATATTAATGTGTGTTAAGAAACCTCACAGCTGGAATGTTTCTCTAAAGCCTGCTGGTTTGCTTCTCCAATATATCTCCTCTTATAACCATATGCTCACTCAGCAGATGCATGTGCCAAGCCACTATGCTCTGGGCTTACGTTGACTTGGAAGTGAGAAGGAAACCACTGTCTGAGGCATTAAGAAATACTACAAATAGTGAGCTGCTCTCCATGGATTTTATTGTTAACGCAGTGCCCACAGACCATCCTGATGCAGCCTTTGGCATCAACCTTAATCACTGTGCTTTGCTGAACTCCTTCATTAAACTCTATTAATAAAAAAAAAAAAAAGAGTTATGTGAAGGATTCAGTTTCCCCCAAGAGTTTAGGTTGACATTCTTTCCCTGCCGATCTAAAGGGAAAGAAAAACATATAAAGACATAATTTTTAAAGCAACTGTATAAAAGGTCTGGCCTCCTGTTCCTTTGGGGATTGCAACTCCCTCTGCTGTGTGAGAGTCCTGGATCCACATTTCTCCCATCCTGCTGCCTGATAAACTAAAATGGCTTCAAAGGCAGCATTTTTTTGCAGCATTCCTTTTAGTCAGTTAAGGAGATACCAATGAATTCCAGTGAGAAAATTTAAAGCTGAGAATGTCACCTCTCCTTTAGCTCTGTTTTGCAAATGATTGGCAAAAGAGATTCTGAATATCCACACTGGCAGCAGTTGGGCCATAAATCAGCAATACCTTAGTTTTTACCAAAAAAGTCTCTTAGGCAAGCAAAATAGTTGTGGCCTTACAAAACTCTGCCTACCACTACAAATGTTGGAACATAAGTTGCTCATCTGAAGAAAAAAAACGAAAAAAAAAAAGAAAAAAAAAAAAAGAAAAGAAACCTTGAAAAGTTGAAGTAACCTTGGTTTTGGCTAAGAGATACAATTTAGGTTTCATCCTGACTGTAGATAAAGACTTTGTGCTCCTGCTCTCTGCGGCTGTACTGATGAGAACCGAGTGCAGGAATGAAAGACATGGTGCTACTTTTAGCTGTATGTCCATTATGGGACTAAATCTGTATGGGACCAGAAAAGATAAGATTTAGGGAGCATTTATTGGCTGTGGCATCTCTACTGCTGGAAAACAGGGTGTTTTGACAGATAGTTTATTCTCCTCAAAGCAGGGATTGTGTCCTTTCTCTGAGCAGAGGTTCCTAGCACACATTTGATACTGTTAACTGGGTAGATTACTGAGGGTTGCTTTGCTTTCTACCTCTTCCTTAAAGTAGAAGCCAACAATAATTTGGAGAATTCATAATATTGCATCCCTTCTCTGCTCCTACTTCCTAACAATTTAATCTCTAAGAAGAACCTCTGCTTATACATGTTTACAAGGCATTGAGTGCTTCTACCCTGGCCCGGCAAAGTACAAATAGACTTAATTCTCCTCCTGGGCCAGGATCTAATTCCTCAGTCCAGGTTCAAGTAATCCAAGCCCAGATGGTAACAAGGTGAGAGTAGATTTTGCTCCCGAGATCCAATTTTTCATAAAAGCACTCTGGACACAAATTCAAATATAGCTTAAGACACTTAGGAACAAAGTTACAGTGAAAATCGGGATGGGTAGGACACATTTCATATTGGAGTAAGCTTCTAAATCAGTTAAAGCACTCTGCTAATGCACCTGAAGTTCTGGTTATGTGAGGGAAGTGACAGAAATCTGGAGTGAATGACCCTGACTTGGGAAAATGGGTAGGTACCTGCTTCCACCTATTCTTACTTAGGAAAATACAAAAATGTGAGACTTCATTACAGGGATTGGAGTGTAGAAATACATGGTTTTTTGTCACCGAGGCGATATCAAGAGTAAAATAAATGTTGTGATGGTTCAGTAATTCAAGGTGAGAACGGAGGAAGACAGGCAGGGCCTGGAGAGCAGCCATCAGAAGACGGCCCCAGAGCCCTGGCCGCCCCAGATGCGCCAGGCGCTGCCCCCTCGCAGGTCTCCTCGGCTTGTCCCACCGCCGTAGCCGGTTCTCGCCGTCGGGCTGCGGCCCCCCTCGCCCTGCCAGGCCTCCCCTCAACCTCCGCGCCGGGATTTATCCCCCCCCCCGCGCTCCCACCCCGGACGGCCGCGGGGCCCTGCCCTCAGCGGCTGGGCCGGCGGTACCGGGCCAGTCACCCTCTGCCCGCCCGCCCGCTGTCGGTGCGGGGCCCGGCCGGCCCCGGCGCTGCGGTTCTCACCGGGACGCGGCGGCTGTGGCGGCGCCCGTCTCCATGGCGACCAGCACGCTCCGGGGGCCTCGTAGGGCTGTCCAGCCGGGTGCCTGCACGGCGGGGCTGGGGCCGCCCCTCCTCGGATCTCCAGCCGGAGAAGAAAGAGGACGCGGGGGAACGCGGAGAGGGACGGCGCTGGGGGCCTATGTACTCAACCTGCTGGGTCGCCCGGTTTTGCCCGCTCAGGCGGTGCCGGTCGCCGCCGGCGGGGGGTTGGGTCCTTGCTGGCCCATATCCCGAAAGGCAGCGCGCTCGCTTTTCCTTTTGCCGCCATCTTGGTTCGCCGCCGCGGGGGTGAGGTGGGGAGCAGCGGCGGGGAGGGCTGGAGGGGAAGTTTCCCTTGCCATGGGACCGTCGGCGAGCGCGGGGCTCCCGGGGCGTTGCGGCTGGCGCCGTGCGGAGCGGGTAGAGGGCGGGATGGCGCCGATGTGCGGTGGATGGTTTCCGGCCGCCCGTTGGGGCCCGCAGCTGAAGGGGGCCGAGGTACCTGGAGCGTTCCGTTCTGTGGGGAAGCGGAGGGGTCCCCTTCCCTCCCCCGTGAGGCGGAGCCGGTCCGCGGGAGGCTGGCGGCCCTAGTGCCCTGTTCGCCTTGCTGCGGGTGCCCCCTGGCCGGCAGGCTGTTCTGGCCGCTGGCCCGGGCCTGCGGCAGCTCCCGCTCGCTCGGCTGGGCACTGCTGCCGACCTGGGAGGCTCATAGCTTGTGTGTCGTTTCTAGGCCTGCAGGGACCAGGGCTTCAGGAGGACACCATGACCGGGAGGTGAGTGACCTGCCCCGAGATGGCTCTCGGTTCGTTGTTCCACTGAGCTTTTGACAAGTCATCTTGCAAACTGAGCATTTCCGAGAGTGTGTTGTTAAAGCAGTGGGCAGTGATGCGTTTTCCTGTGGCTGCTCTCATTTTCTGGGACAGCTCCTTTACCCAATATCCTGCTGGGTTCTCTGTTAAACGCCCACAGTTGTGTGTCCCTATTTTGAAGTCTCTGCCTTAAGCTGGTTGTAGCAGTTCATGTGGTGTGCCACGCTTTCCCCGACTTGTCAATAGATGCGGGCTGTTAGAGGTGTTTTTGTTAGCGCAGTGTTTGTGAACCTTCAATGTACATTAGAGACTTTGACATATTTCCTTGAGTAAGATAGCTACTGTGCCATTGAGTTTTCTTATGCATATAGGGATGGAGTTTGTAAATTGTAAAGGGATCGAATCTGAATCACAGCTTTTTGTCTTAGTATTTATCTGTGGAGTTTATCTTCTGTTATGCATGTGTGGAAGGTAGAACTGGATAGCTTAGTTTAATACTGTTATATTATGGGACAGTTGCTGGATGCAGTTGAGACAGTCATGATAGGTACATGATGCATGGAATGAGCCTTATAACTTCTTTACCTGTGTAGTACAGACAGGTCTTTGTTGTGAAGAATTGTTGAGTTAGTCTAATGTCACTTGTCCAGTGCATGTGGAGCTGTCTCTCTGGCTGTCCTCGTAGACTGCAGATTAGCAGCAGTTAATATTTTCTTGTATAGCAGTTACAGCAACACAGGAGACTCACGTTTGTGGTATATAGAAAACAAGTAATGTTTACTCATCACAGAGTGTTTGTAGACATTTGAAAACGTAACAGCCACTAATGTTGAAGCACTTTGGTTTTAGTACGAAGTCTGTAGTGCCAGAAGTTTATAACCAGCAGAAAAATAAAAAGTTTTCATAAATGTTTCATGTCTGAGTTACTGAGCTTTTCTCTGTTGACTGAATGTAAGGATTTGCAGTAATCTGTAAAAGCAAAAGCAGTGGAGTTTTTCTTAGTTAAATTTTTACTGGTGTGGAAATAGTTTCTGCTGAAACAGCACATGATTTGTTTTTACATTTGATACTTGGAGCAAATTATAATTTGTAAATGTTTTCAATGTCTTTAGGCTGTGGTGCAAGGCCATTTTTGCTGGCTACAAACGTGGCCTCCGAAACCAGCGGGAGCACACTGCCCTTCTGAAAATTGAAGGTGTTTATGCCCGTCAGGAGACAGACTTCTACTTGGGCAAGAGGTGTGCCTATGTATATAAAGCTAAAAAGTAAGTCGCTTTTTATTGTTATGCTAAATTGGCCAACTATATCAGCTGCTGCATTTGTTTATAGAATAAAGCCTGTTTATAGAACTTCTGTTAGAACAAAACTAAATTGGGATCAGTTTATCAGTAGAATGTCCATGGAGAACTGTGTAGACCAGTTTCATTAGTTTGTTTCATTTTTAAAGTCCTTGGTTATTTTTGCTTTAATTGGCCTGTGTTCTTAATTCAGATCGTGAAATTACGTGAAATAATTATTCACTGTTATAAATAATGTGTTAAGAGAGTAAACAGGATGAGAAATTTTGCCTGAGAGTACCAAAAACTGAAGGCAGATAGAGTAAATTAAAGTGAAGTGAATTTGTGTTGAGTACTCTGAGCTATTGAGTTACTTGAACAGCAGAATTATTTTGTGAAGCCTGGAGGAATTTGTACCCTGGCTTTTGCATGCCTCTGTCAGAGCACTGTCACTTCTGCTGTGCTGGTATTGGTGGAGGGCTTAAAAACAGTTACTTATTACCTTCCACTTAATTTTTCTTTATATGTAGCTGTTAGAGTATGGATGTGGGAGTTCAGAATTGCCTTGAATAAAATTGATCAGACTGCTAACTTGATCACCATCATTTCCAAGATTGCCTATGGCTTTTTTTCTAAAGCAATTTTTTGCAGTCTATCTCCTCCTCTCCTGCCTTTGGTGCATCTGGAGAAATCTTACAAGTGAGATGTTGCGTTTTCTTTGGAGTTGAAATTATTGAGTTTTCAGTTTGATCATCTTAGCATCAGTGTTTTCCAAATTTTTCAAGCTTTGTAACTTGTTAATAGTTCTCCAGTGGAGCTTCCGATAAATTACAAGCTGCAATACTTACCCGTTTGGAAGGTATAATCAGAATCCCAGGCCTAGAAAATTTCATAGGTAAATAAAAGTGGAAGGTGGTCCAGTTAAAGATGACTGCGGAATAAAGTTACGGAACTGCCTTAAAGAAGCTGCATTGTCTGCCCCATCCCTGGATCGGTCCTGTACAGAGCTGTGGCTGGTGTGCTCAGCAGTTCTTTTCCTCTCCTTCCTCAGCAACACTGTAACCCCCGGTGGCAAACCCAACAGGACAAGAGTGATTTGGGGGAAGGTAACTCGTGCCCATGGGAACAGCGGCATGGTTCGTGCAAAGTTCCGCTCCAACCTACCTGCCAAGGCCATTGGACACAGAATCCGGGTGGTAAGCGGGTTTTCACAACAAGATATTTATTGGCAGTTTTTGGGGTGCCTTTTAATCCCACATAGTATGAGGGAAAACTTGAACTGTGGTTTTGTTCTGTTGTGGTTGTGTATTCAGCATGGCTCCTTGATAAGTGCTCCTCTTGGAGCTAGAGTTTTGTGGCTGGCTTCTTGTGCTGAGGGGGTTTGTCTCATTGTCAAGGGGTTTGTATGCTTGCTCAGCCTGGAAAGGCTCTTTGCATTTTGGGACTCTTCCTCAGCTCCCTTCTAAAGCTAGCTTGATTTCTCTTCTCCGGATCTTGTACATGTATTTTTGCTCCCTTCTACTCCAGTCCCTACCCACTGACAGATTTTTTTTTTCTCCTACCTCCCAAATGTTTTAACTGAGGGGTGTACAGTTCTGACCTGTCTGCTAGAACCTGCTCCACAGTTGATGTTTTAGCCACAAGGCTTCAGTGAAGCCCTCACCCAGAGTTTTGATGCAATACCTTTCTAGCAATGTTGTCAAAAGGAGTATCAGAGGGGCTGCAATCCTTCCTTTCTGTCTTTCTCCTGTGCCTTAGAAAAAGCACAGCAGGAGCGGCACAGTTAAATCCTGAAACTAGACCTGTGAGGACTCTTCCTGTTGGTGGGCAGGAGAGCCGACAGCCGGGGGAGCCTGTGCACCAGCGAAGTGTGACTTCAAATTACTGAACTAGCTTGCACTTCTTCTGTGTAAATGGGAGGATTGCTTTTATAGCAGTTGAGGAGATCGATGATGTAGATTGTAGCTGCAAAGCTCGTGTTTAAAATAGTACCATCCAGTAACAGGATTTCTAACATGATTCTATTCTTGTCTTTTACAGATGCTGTATCCATCTAGGATCTAAATTTTTATTGGAAATAAAATGGATAATCTGTTTAATTTTTGTACTTTTCTATTTTTATCCCCTCCACCTATTTTGAGGGACTTCATTCTTTTTCAGTAGCATGTCAGAATTTGCAGCATGGGGATGGAGTAGTGACTCTAAGCTAGATGATGAAGCAGAGATTCCACCTGTGCTTGGCAAGGCATTTGTAGAGCAGACTACATTCTAAAGACAAATAACAGGCAGCCTTTACTGCAACCTGTCTGTGCCTCCCATCACGGAATCTGAATGGTTTGCAGGGCTAAGCAATAAATGTTTACAACCTCATAAACTGTGCACACAAGCTTTATACAGAACATGAGAAATAATTCCTTGCCTACCTAGTAGAGGGAAACATCTTGTTCCTGTTTTGTGGTAGCCAGGGACTGGCGAGCGGAAGATCTCATGACGTACGGTAAGGTAGGGATCCTGGCCCCTCCCCACCGAGAGTGTAAGCAAACGCGTAAGCAACGAAGGTGTAGACGAAGCTGGGGTGCTATATAAGCCTGCATTATCGCACAATAAATGCCATTTGCCGTCCACCACATTGGTGTCTGTGAGCTGATGGCCCGAGTGGCCTGGAGTTGGTCGCCGTGCAGTTCCTGAACCAGGTCGCCACGCCTCCAAAGGCAACACTGTTTCTCTTGTACTTGGCGATGACTGCTTTTGAGACAAAACTGTGTAATGGGACACTAAATCCTAGCTGGTTTAAATCCTAAAAATAGCAGTTCTAGTAGAATCACAAAGAATGAGACCATGTGTACGTGGGCAGCAGGCGTGCCTGTAGCATGTGCTCTATGATATTTATTTAGACGTTTTTATCACACAATTCTCTAGTACCTGAGTGTTAATATTTGCTGGTTTCCTGGCCAGCCTTTTTACAGTGTGTAATGGGGGCTGGGGAGGATCCTTACATTAGACTAGTATATTGTTTTCATGAGTTCTTTAAGGTTTTTGAACAAGAAGGTAGTAAAAAATTAATTTAAAGCTTCCTAAAGTGCAAGCCTTAGAGTGTCTTAGTACATCCCTCAAGAATATTGGGTAGTTTTAAGGTTTCAGGAAGCTGCAGGTTAGCATGGCTACTGCTGGTGTCACAGTCCCAAAATTATGTCAGTACCCTGGGTGGGTGATACCACTGGTTCTGTGTAGTTGTTCTGTCATTTGGAAATCATCCCTAGTTGGTGAGGCAGATTGTCCGTTGCCCTAACCTTCCTTTGGTCCCACTCCAGCACAGGTCCCTCCTTCCCTGTGAGTGAGAGCTTCCCCCTCCCTGCCGGGCCCTGCTGCCTGCCTGCCTGTGGCAGGGATCCCTCTGAGCTGGGACTGGGCTTGCCTCCCATCTCCTGCGGTGGGCTGGTATTTCATAACTAATCCTCTTCCTTCTGAAAGGGTAGAGTAGTTGTGTATTAGGAGTACATTATTAGGTAAAATAAGACTTTCTTTTGAATGGCAATTCAAACAAAAACTCTTTGGACCTGGCTCCTCAGTACTGGTCTAGAAATTACTTCACTGAACTCGGTTCAAGAACTACACCTGCTGCTACAGGTGTCTTCAACAGCAGGAGAGCGCTTGCAATGCAAAGTGCTTCTTTTTTCTAATGTGTGGAGAGAAACTGCAGCAGGATACTGGCTCAAGTCAAGCAGGGCCTTAGTCTTCTGCAAATACTGATAGGTTGTACATGTAGGATTCAAAGACGGATAGGGTGGAATACAGATTGAATTTCCTGTTTGGGGCATTACCAGAGGAAGGAGGAGGAAATGTAGTGGGCAAATTGGACTCTGACAGCAGGTTGGTAGGACTTGGTCCTTATCATGTGGCTGGATTCTGCTGATGAGAAGGTAATAAGCACTCTTGAGTTTGAGGTAAGCGGCCCAAAAATAATGATACCTTTTTTCTCATCTTCTGCTGTACTAGACTGCTGAGGTACAAAGCCTGTTCTGGGAGGCCTGACCTGAAATAGCGTATGGCTACAATTTTTGAATCTTTGTGTCAAAACCCTGCTACTTTCACATTCATTTGGTCCCACCAAAACCAGTGTGTTTGTTTCTACCTGGTGGCTGCTCAGAGCAGCAGGTGTAGCCTGTTCTAAGGCCAGCAGGGTGCAAGTGTCTTTGCTACAGCAAACCCCTTCCGCTCCTTTCCCCAGGAGTGCAGTAAACTGATGTGTGGGAGGAAGCTATGGCATCAGAGGAGCCCACTGTCTGCTCCTTCACGGACCAACCCATCTGGGAGCTCCTCAACCTGCTGGACGTAGTGGGACAGTGGAACGGACTGGTGCTGGTGGTGGAGGTAGACAATGACAATGTGAGAGCTCCCTCAGTGCTCTTGGATTTTGCCCAGGACCTGTGTGGCACAGCTGACATCAGGCTGAACTACAGCAGGCAGAGAGGATGGAAGAGAAGAGAAGGAGGTTCGGCCACATCTGATTTTTATGCTGTGGCAAGCCACTGTGTTGAAGCAGCTCATGCGTGGGAGCACCTGGATGAGGCCCTCTGGGATGTGAGGAGCCTCTTCTGCTGCCTGCCGGATGTGCTGGTGCTTGCGATGATCCATCCAGGCTCCCAGGAGCAGCTGGACCAGGCAGTGGGAGCGCTTAGGAGTCTGCAGTGTCTGCTGGGTGGGGCCTGGCAGCTGGTGGTAGAGGCAGTGGTCGACAGCCCCCGCCAGCCGGGTGGTATCCTGGAGGCAGAGAGAGCTGCATGTAGAGCACTGAGAGAAGTCTTAAACTGCCATGAAGGTATCCTGGGACATAGCCAGACACGGGGGCAAGGGACACAGAGGCAGGCTTTTTGGAAATACAAACACAGGGTGGGGCATGGAAGGGTCTGAAGGACAGTGTAGACCAACGTGATGTGTGGTGGCTGGGTTCAGATACAGGAGAGGAGTTAAGCTGGACCTTGTAGGCAATGGGAGCTGGAAATGAGAATGAGGGTTTAAGTGCTGGGATGGGGATGGACAATCTGAGTCTGAGCCTACTGTGTGTCCTCTTCCAAGTTGGCCGGTGGTAGCTCTTGCTCCTTGCCCTGAAACACATGTGGCTGTGGAAATGCTGCTCAGTGTAAGAACTGCAGTCCTGACTCCACTGCTGGGGCTTTTTGTGATTATGTTAACAGCTCCATGGTCTCACTGACCCTGCGTTCTTCACTGGAGGGATGTGCTAACTTTTGGGGGTGAGCTATAGCCCAAAGCTGTGAACAGGGTGGTGCCTGCTGTTCTTCTGTCATGTGCATTTCCTCCCCTAGAAGTCGACTCCCAGGGTCGGTTTATTGTTTTGCTCCCAGAGTTCAGTTATTGCTGTGCCCTACCTGAACATATGCGACACAAGGTATCAAAGATGGCTGGAGAATGAATTTCCTCGGGCAGCAGAATCTGGCAGGTTGGTTTTAGTGCTGTTCACCTGGATGTCTCTTTGTAGAAATACTCCCCTCCTGGTGCCTTGCTTGTCTGCCCAGTCCTTCTGCATGGACATGATTCAGTATGTGGCTGCTGCCAGAAGGGGACACTGTGCCCTCAGCATCACTCTGTCCTTGCTACAAAGCTCAGATTTCTTTGCTGCATTGGCTGAACAATCTACCCCAGGAAGCTTTTATCAAAAATTACTCAGTTTCTTCTTTGCATGAAGTGCCTTGCTCGACTATCAAAATGTCCCTGAGAAACCTGCTGTCAACAGAGAGGGAGTCAGAGCAGGCCAGCAGCCTCTGGATTTTAAACTGTCCCAAAACAGTGAAAGAAACTCAGAAATAAGAGCTAAGACCACATTTTCCCAGGAGAGCCTGGATGCAGGGCTCTTTGGTACATAGCTCCCATCAGCACAAAACTCCTGAAATTGTCCAGGGTTCTTTGTAGTCACAGAATGGTGGGAGAGCAAAGTTTGCTGCCCCCTCTTGCTTATCGAACGAGATGCTGCAAACAAGACAAAGGTCCATCTCCTGTTGTGGTGCTATTTGTCATTAGCATGTTGGCCTTTCCCAAGATACTGTCCTTACACCAGAACAGTTGAAGGGTCTGGGATGAGCTCTCTAAACTTTTTGCACTGATCCGTGGGATCTTTCCCACCTACCCTGATGGAAGGACCTGTGGATGGTTTATGTGCACAGCATGCTCTGTAACTCGCGTGCCTGGTAGCTCAGTGTGGTGTGTTTGGGCATGCAACACCTTGCTGTCGTTCATGCTATGTTTTCATGCTTGCTGCCTGAGCTGCCCATGAATGTCCCGTCCCTTCAGTATGATGGGTGAAAGAAACTTGCTCTATCTTGACCCAAACTCCAGAGATCTGTAGGTCAGGATCCAAGTGCTGGCTTACAGGTGTCTCAGCACAGCTCTTGTGGGAGGACTGAGAGTGGTGTGAGCTGAACCCGCAGCATGTATGGGGCTGAGAATCAGCTGGAGCAAGGATGGTCCTCATCTATGCATGATTGGAGACCGACACCACTGAGCCCTTCTGTAAGAGGAAATCAATCAGCATTGTCTTCAAACTAGAGGCACTGCAAGTAAAACAGTACATTTGTGTTTGCTCCTCATTCCTGGGTAAAAAAAAAACCTATGCAGATGAAAACTCAACATTTAGCCAACTGTCAATTAAAGGAGCTATTGCAGGCAGTTGACCTTACACCCATACAAGTGTGTACCAGTAGACATCCAGCAGGTTGAATTACTGGGATGGGTTATTTTGGATGGGAGGAACTGTGGGAGCAGTAGATTATTTCTGTTCCAAAGGCCAGTGGTCCACGTAATAGCTGAACTCATTTCCCATCCTCTCTGGGCATGGCAAGGCACTATGGTTAGCTCCATATTTTTACATTGGGAGTTTAAATGTATTTCTTCTCTGGTTTTTTACAGATCTTGTATCCACCTAAGATCTTAACAATCTCCAAAAAGTATTTAAAACCTGGTATTTATTTAATTTCCCTGTGTATCTGTGTGTACCTATAAGCTTTAAAGCTGTACATCAAAGACTATGAAACTCCTGCTTGAAGCTGCAGGTTTGTGCAATATAATACGGAGGGGTGGGATTTGAGGGTGGTTCAGAGCTTCTGAACCAACTTTTCTCAGGGAAAGAGTCTTCCATGTTATTTTTCAAATATGGTTCTTTCTACATCCTTAAGGACAGTGTGACTTTACAAAGCAAAACAACCTTGCTGCAAGTGTTTGAGTGGTGCTGGTGCTTGGCAGCCTCTTGGATGAGGTGCTGGTTCTGTGAAAACACGTGCTTTAAAGGAGGGGGGGGAATGACCTTGTCCAGTTGTCTAAACATAATTATAACACACTTGACCCAATTGCTCTGTTGTAGAAGAGACTTTCCATGAGCAATTGGGCATCTTAGGAAAAATTCCCCCTTTCTTTAGAGAGGATGCTTTTTTTGTGTGTGTGACTGAGCTAATGCAGAAATAGTTTCCTTGAATCAATGCAAGATGTGTACAGTTCAGGCTGTTTGTGAGTGCAGGAAGTCTGGCTTTAAGAGACTCCTGATCACCACATTAGCACATGCTTAAAGCAAGTAGCCATGACGAGGTCTTGTGTTTCTATTATTTCCTGTAGCATCTGAAACATGCAGTTAACCATCCAAATCCAGGCACAGTCCATGCAGCTCTCAAGTTTCTCCTCTGGCAGCATGTTTGTGCTGTGTCCAGGCACTTCAGCATGGGGTGATGTGCGACACTGCCAAGCACTGCTGGTAAAAGGGGAAGCTCTGAGTCATGTAGCTGAAATCCTGGCCAGGACCTGGGAGCATAGGGATGCCTGCAGGGGCAAGTGGTGTAGCCACAGGAATATGTGGCTGGGGTGGGGAGGAATGTGATTCCCCTGGACAGCCGAGGAGGAGAGGAGGCAGAACGCCATGGGTGCTGTCAAGCTGCATCTATTCTTCGTACTCCAGCTAATCCTGCATGGACATACAGGAGTCTTGGAGCTCTGCTGCTGTAACTTCTCCCCCATCCTGCTGCAGTCCAACAAAGGCAAGTCATGGGAGATCTGCTCTTTAAATGTTGAATGCCCTTCTCATTTTGACTAATGCAGAGTTGGTGAGTTTTCATGCGATAGCTCTGGTGCCAGGCTAGCAGGAGCACTGTGATCCAGCAAAGCAGAAACAAGCAACTGTGGCCTGAAACCTCTTCAGCCAGCTCAGCTAGACCCCAAAGAGGAGATGCACCAGTAAGCATCAGGAGTACTGCTGCATGGCCCAGAACTTTGCCAAGGGCAACAGGTCTCTTCCTGGGGCAGAGGAGAACAACCTGCTCTGCTCAGCTGGCATCACACACTATGAGAGCAGCAGGGGGGCACCATCTTGAGGGCTTCTGGCATGTAAGCATCTGAGTGCTACGTCTGGAAGAAGATCTTGAACAAGAAAGCACCTCAGCCAAGCTTTGCCAGTTTCCAAAAAACCCTTGCCTAGCCCTGCTCCTCACTGATCTGGCACATCCTGCCTACTTACATTCCAGGGCAAAGTCCAACTGCTCTTTGGTGCCCTCTGGTGTACCAGAAGGGCACCTCACCAGCTGATTATTTGTGGCCTCTTTCAGGGCTCAAGTGTGTCAAACCAGGCAGATCCAAACTCACATGTTCTGCCCATTGAAGTGACTCCAGCCTGGCACGCTGATGGATCTGCCCTTTGTCTTTATGAAGGGAGCAGTTCTGAGAACCTGGGGGCTTGGCCTGTGCCAAGAATGGTGTTTGTGGGAAGGAGGAAGGAGGATGCAAGAGGGAGCATGAGCAAGGCAGGAGGTGGTGCATTTGCATGCAGCGGTCCCCAAGCACAGCTCTCCAGCCCGCTGGGGTCTGGGGTAACTTTGAAGAG
Organism: Elanus axillaris; assembly: GCA_026212715.1. Lineage (NCBI taxonomy): Eukaryota > Metazoa > Chordata > Aves > Accipitriformes > Accipitridae > Elanus > Elanus axillaris. Next base: position 31,031,253 of record JANZLQ010000089.1, read on the forward strand.
GTTCTGCGAAGGGTAAGCATACAAAAAGCTCAAATGCTGTTGTGGAAGGCATGTGTGTACTGGGAAGAAATGGAGGCTGGTGGCTGTGAACAGCTAGTCCCAGGTCCTGTCATCAAAGTAAAGGCAAGGGTCCAGATGAGGCTATGGCAGGACATCCAGAAAAAGGCCAGAAGAGGCAGCTTGGTCCTTGGGTCTGATTTCATGTCTATTGTCAGCCAGTTTTTGGACATCTTCCCGGTGGAGGAGCAAAGACCAGAGTAGGCCAAGGGGCAGCCTCCAGCTCTCTCAAAGGGGACAGGCAGAGACATCACTCCTACAGCATGATCAGGGCTGCCCCAACACCGTGGGCTCTCCACACATGGCCCTGTGCCAGGTCCCCATCCTCCTCTTCAGAAATACCTTCCTATGCCCCTTCTGCCATCCAGAAAGGGATGTTGACTCAAGGAAATATAAGGAAACTTAGGACAACTACAGAGATGAGCAGGATGAGGCATGGCTTTCAAAGGGAACAGGATTTTGGAGGAGAGGCTGGGAAAGGTTTGGTGTTCTCCATCAGGAAGCCAGGCTGTGTTGGAGCTGTGGGGCAGCCAAGGACTTCTCAGCTTTATCTACTTATGGGATGTAACCTCTGCTGAGTGTTGCTCAGAGGGGTGTGATGACTTGGATGGATCCAGGCCAGGGCTGAGTTGGCACAGGCTGCCAGGGGACCAAAACTGGGGCTGCCTCAGCGGTCCCTGGAGGTGGCTGGGTCTGGGGCATGGGGAGCTGGGACAGAACAAAGCAACCATCCAGTCTGGATTCAGCTGTGACTGAACTTGTCACAGGAAGGATCTGTGTCTGATTTGATACAGTGCAACTTTCAGTGGGGGAAAAGTTCAGAGGCTAGAAAGGTTGAGGGGAGTTTTGGGGAAGGTCAGTGGAGATGGGAAGAGCCATGGAGGAGTGAACAGGAGAGAGGAGCTAGAAGGGGATCAGTGGGACTGAGATGTTCAGGGCAAGGGGATAGGTGGGGTTTGGGGTATTTTCTTCACTCACAATTACCTCCTCTGCTACTTCTTTGGAGCACCCAAGGTCTCCATGGATGAAAAGCTCAGACAGTGCTGCTAGTGCCCTGCAGCAATGCTCCTGGTGGCAGCTGGTAGTGCTGCACAAGTAAAGCAGATGTTTTCCAGCATCTCATAATGATGTGTTTTTCCAAAGCAGTAAGTGGAAGCAGGTTTGGAGAACAGGTCTGTGAAAGAGCACTTGTGCAAATGTTTGTTAAGCCTTAGCTTGTCAGCAGCCAGTTCCCACTCCTAGCTGCCTCAGAGGCTTTTCCAAGTGCCCCTGTGAGCATCGAGGCTGCTGAGAGGAAGAGGTTAAGGAGCTAGGCTGGGTCATTGGACACGGGGGTTCAGGGCTGCTCCCACAGATTCCCTCTTGCTTGTTTAGCCTCTCTGCCTCCTATCATCAAAATTGGCAGGAGAGTCCTTTTCCCCCTCCTCTTTCTAATCACTTCAGAAGAGAGTTTAATCTTGGTACATGCATCTCTTAAGGGGCCTAATCCAATGGACCTTTGATTTTGTTTAGACTTCAAGGCATTACTAATACACATGATAAATTTATTTTTCTGAACAAAGCATCTTCTCTTCTTGCTTTGAAGTCCAAAATGAGCAGATGTTGTGTTTGCTCTGAACGGCTACAGGCATACGTAAGAGATGTGATTACCCTCATTTAGGGCTGTCTGTAGAGATTTTCTACAAGTGTGACTGTCAGATGGATGTTTGAAGGGGTGTTAGGCCTTGTAAATATATCTGTGTTTTCACTCAGATGCCTGCCAGAGCTCTGAATTCACTTTGTCAGGGACTACAAATACTGTTGATCTCATGACTGCCTCTGAACTGTTTGAGCTGTACCTCTTTAAGTAATACAAAGGAAGATAAAGTTGTATTTACTATTAGATCATACCTCTGTTAATGAGTAAAGAAGTGTAAACAAGGTTGGTTGGGTATTGTGGGTGGCGTTCACCTTTCCAACCAGCCTCTTCTGGCAATGGTACATGTGTACCCAAACTTAACCAGAGAATTGCAGTGGCCACGAAGAACAGCTCTACCTGGTCCCTAATACTAGTTTTTAGAGGCAGTGCTGGCAGTTTAAACATCGGGGCTGCTGCAGAGAAACAGCCAGTGGTGTTCCTTCTGGCCTGAGTTAGGAATATCATTTTTTTCTATACCTTCTCTGCAGGAATCTTCATAAATTTGGGGAACACCTGCTGGAGAGCCCACTTCCCGAGGCACTTTGGGGTTTCTATGTGACTTGCACAGCACTGCTTGAAAAGAGCTCTGCAAGACCCGTGCTGTAATGATATTTGCAGATCAGATAGGGTATAACTGGCACCACCACACCGCAGGCTGTGCTTGCAGCTCTTGTAGAGTTTAAACATACTGTAGGTCTTGTCATGGCAGTTTGCAGGGAGTGTCCTGCCTCCTTTGAGCCAACTTCAAGAGACCTGGGCTTCCCTGGTCAAACTGGCTGAAGCAAGTGTCTATCTTTGGCTTGTTCCTTGCAGGGAGCAGCCAAAGCTGCTGGTCCCTCTTCCCAGGACCTTCTGCTTGTGACTGGCTCATGAACAAATCTGTGTGAGGGCTGTACCCGAAATTCTGTAGTAGGGGAAAGTATGAGCAGAGAAACCTCAAGGTGAGGGCTCCTGGGGGCCATCACCTACTCCTGTCCCCTCCTGCTGGCACAGCTCATGGTGCTTGATTACACCCAGGGCTTTTCTCCATGGGACCATGAGCAGGCTTCTGAACACATGAGAAAAAAATCCTTGTACATACAAAATCTGGTCAACACTAAGGACAGACCTGGCTGTTGAATTATGTCTGACTTCATAGCCCTGCCATGTTGACAGGTGCTCTCAGGGCTACCACGCTGGCATGGAAGCAAGGACTCTTGCAACAATAGACCCTGATCTTTGGAAGAGGCGCCTAATCCTTCTGTTTTATCTCCCCCCCAATTTTCTTATCAGCACTTGTCAATGAGTAAGTTACTTTTGCTAGGACCCAGGGCAGAAAGTCTCTGAAACTCTTGCTTGGGCTGTCTGGCCCCCACAATGCTGGCATGGGGCAGTGTTTGCTAAGCCTGGCATAGCTGGGGCAAATGTTTTCCTGGCTTAAAATTGGCAGCACACAGCAATCTTCCCAAGCTGCCACACCTCCGTTGTGCCTGGGGACCAGCCTGTGGCACATCCCTTTCCTGTGGTGGCTGCTGATCTGCTGGGGTCTGGGGATGGGTGGCCACAAGGATGGGCAGGGAGCAGGCACGCTGGCTCAGCCACCTTCATGGCACAAGTGTGCCCCAACACACACGTTGGGAACCACTGATCCAGGGCAGGCACGTGGATTTCAGCTCTGCTTTTGCCCCCAGTGCTTTTGGAGCCTCCTCTACCCATCCCACAGAGATGGTTTTTCTCTGAATGGCCTCAGAAAGCGACTGGCCAAGGTGACTCTGGCTGTTTGCACCTTTGAGCTGTTTATCCCCTCCCGAGTTCTTGTGATAAGACATTACCTGTTCGGAGGAGCCTGTTCTGATATGGCACAGGGGAAGTATTTACCATGTGCTGTGGATTGGAGATGCCTAGTTCGTCTGAGAGACACCCCAACGCTGTGCAAGTGCCAGGGCTGCACACAGCAGCTGCTATCCTGGCTCGTGGGATGTGGGTCTTTCCTCCTGCTGGGGCTGTGTAACACATGACAGCACCGATACTCTGATTATAGCTCCATACTTACCCCTGCAAACATTTTGTGCTTTGACTGGACATGCGTGTGTCACTGCAGAGCGCTGCCAGTGCTGGTGGGGCTGCGACTGTGGGCTGTGTTTTGCATGGAGGGGGATGGATGTGATGTTTGCAGAGGGGCAGCCAAAGGGGACTGGCTTGGGAAGGGACTCCAAGGTGCAGCATGTGGGGTGGGGGCTGCAGCTCGGCTGTGCGCTTGTGCGCAAATTGGGGAACTTGTGACCAGTGAGGTGTGTATGGCCTTGAGGGAGTAATTGTTTCCCGAAGTGGAATTGTTTCCCAAATGTGGCTATAGCCTGGTCAGGCTGTGCAGCAGCGTAGTGCCTCCTATAGCACATAATGCCACGGAGACCACTCCATCACTGCCCTGGGGTCTGCCGTGTTACACCCTGGGGAGCACGTTATACCCTTGGGGCTGCATGATCAGCTGCTCCTCTATCGTGGCCTCGTGTGTGCCCCACTTTGCAGTCACCATAGCCTCCGCTCATCCCCCCCTCAGCTTTCTAGTCCCCCACGGCGCATGGTTTTTGCCTGAATTTTATCACCCCCTTGGAAACAAGACCAGCCTCGCAGGAGAGCTGCTCAGGGGCTCTGAGCCTGGTTGCGTGGCAGATCTGTGGTGCCGGTCCCGGGACGGCGCTGGAGGTGCTGCAGGTCACCGTGCATGGGGCGGTGGGTGTATCCTTGACACCAGCCCCCGCCTCCCCGCTGCATGGGGGTCGGCGCACCGAGTGGTGCTTGGCGCGGCGGGGGG
>JANZLQ010000089.1:31044723-31117839 GCA_026212715.1 Elanus axillaris
ATGGGTGTATGGTGGGGGGGGGGGGTGTCCGCGGGGTCCCGCGTGGGGCCGGGGGCGGGTGAGGCCGTGGGGAGCGCAGGATGCCTGCGAGCGGGGCAAGGCAAGGTGCGAGGCCCCGGGAGGCACAGTTGTCCCGCTCGCGCCTGGCTGTTTCTCCGCCGCCCCGCGCAGGCGATCGCCAAGGGCGCCTTTCCCGGGAGCAGCGGCGTTCTGCCGGAAGGGGACCATCGCGGCACTTCCGGGCCGGGCGGCGGCGGAGCGGCAGCGGCGCGGATCCCGGGCGGCGGCGGCGGCACTACCGCACCTGGGCCGGAGCGGCCCGGACCGGACCGGACCCCACCTCCCTCCGCGGGCCGCCGGGCGGCACCATGATCACCTCGGCCGGTGAGGGAGCGGCGCGGGGTAGCGTTGCCCGCCGGGGTTTCGCTGAGTCAGGGCCGTGACTGGGCACCGCCGTAGGCCGCGGGGGTGCCGGCCGCAGCGCTTCCGTGGGGCCGCCCGTCACGGGGGTCTCCCCGCAACCCGGTCACCCCTGGTCGGTAGTCGCCGTACGCCTCGGCGGGAGCGGGAGGCCGCCCCGGTGCCCGGCGGCTCGCCACAACCCGCATTTTAAGCCTGAGCCGCGGGAGGGGAGTAACTGCCCAGCGCCCGCCTGTGTCCCGGGGCGGCCTCCCCCCCTTCCCCTGGGGGCTGTGGCGGCCTGAGCGGGACCGGCGGGGACGCGCAGGAGACAGAGGCGGCTGCCTGCCCGCCCCGGCGCCGCGTCCAGCTCCTGCCGGTACTTGAGGGGGGCACTGCGGTGGTTTTGCCGGCCCCCTGGCAGGCACTGGGGTGACCTGAAGGCCTTCACCTGCTTAAAGTGAATAACACGTAGGAGGTATAAAATGGGGGGGGGGAGCAGTCGGGGTCTGTAGGACGTGCAGCAGGGAGTGAGAAAGGGGGAAGAGGCAGACTTGAATTTTGGAGGGTGTCAGGAAGGCAAAAGCCTTGCAGAGAAAGAGCCAGCCTAAAGAGTCCAGGCTAATGAAGCATGTGAGGAATTAGGTGTTAAAACATTGTTTCTGGATCTATGGAGAACTTTGTAGTGTAAGAAAATGAGAAGTATTTCCAAAAGTACTCAGGCCAGGAATTAGTATTTCAGCAGTTGTGACTTTGTGAGAGAAACAGTGCAGCAGATAGTCTGCAAGTAACTTTCTGAACCCTTTGCTTTATGTTTATGTCTTACTTTAATTGAGGAGAAGTAGGAATTCATTTCAGAGAAGTTTTAAAAAGTTAGAAATGGTATCTTGAATAGGAGTGAGATTGCTTCCTCTTGATAGATCAGGTAAAAGCAGGAGCTCATTTTTAAAAAAAAGATACATCTGGAGTAGAGTTGCAGAAAACAGCTGGAAGGAGCACTGTGGGGTGCGCTACTGAACCTGCCTTCCTTGCCTAAGGGCAGCAACAAGTGCTCCTTCAGTTTTGTTACTGACAAACATGTGTCTAACCTGGTTTTAAAAATTCTCTGATAGTGGAGGTTCTACAACCTTGTTAGGCAAAGTAACTGGCTTATGGTTGGAAAACTTTTCTAATCATAAAAACCTCAGTCTTTGAAGCTCCAAATTACGCTTGGTCTTACTATTCCTGTTAATACCTGCCACAAAGGTCAAATTATGCTCTTTCTGCTGGCAGCTGCCCTGTACATGTATGCACTCTGTACTCTTCCCAGATTTCTGTTGACTAGCCAGTAAACAGACCTCCAGTCAACTTTTGTAAGTGCTGATTGCTAGACTTCTTTGTTCTTACTGCTCATTTCTGAACACCCTGGTTTGCTCATGACACTTAAGACATGGTGCCCAGCACTGGACACGGCGGTCTGGCTCAGGTGTGTCAGTGCCAAGCAGAGGGAAGGATTGCCTCATGTATGTGCCAAGAAACACTCTCACACACCTTGGTGTGAAGCTGGGTTCTCTGCCTCCCACTGCAGCCATATGATATTAATGATCATGTTTCATCTTAATCCATTCTATTACTGAGATTCCTCTCTATATTTGTACATTTTACTTTTGACCTGCACGCTCTCCTTTTAGATTTGTCAAGATCTTTTGAAAGCCCAATTCAGCCCTCCAGTAGGCTTGCTGGCATTTCCAGTTTGATGTCTTATTTAGATTTTAAAAGGTTATAGATCTACACAACAGACGAAAGATTGAAAGTAGTGAATTGTGTTGGACTTGGATCAGATCCTATCCCAACCCTTTCACTTGCATCCTTGCAGTCTGACAATGAAACCATCTATAACTATTCTTCAGATCGAGCTCACCAAATAAGTGTGAACCTCAGTTATGTCAGTTAAACAACATTTCTGTAGCTGGTTTTGTTCAAATGTTGTGGGACAGTGTCAGGAGTCTTGCTAAAGCTGGGAGATAAGACATCTCTTAGCCATGAGGTCTGTTTCCTTGGCATGAAAAAAGTTAGGATGTTTCGACATGATCTTCTTTATACCCCTTGAGGAAGTGGCGTGCTAGAAAGCAGTCAGCAAACTAGGGATGGAGCTGGCAGTAAATCCAAGACTCTCTGAGTTCCTGTATAATATGTTTTCCTCTTAAGACGGATCATCTTTTGTAAACAGTGTACCTTTTCAGTTATAAATTCTGAACTATTTTAAATCATGTTTAATACAAACTTGGATCTGATCTTTGACATTTAATACTGAAGATTTTAAACCAGCATTCCAGAGACAGCTGCATTTCCTGTTCTGTTGTTTTTGAACTAAATAACATGTTCACTTTTGAAACAGAGAGTCCAAAACTGACTATGATCTTGTTTTGCAGCTGGAATTATCTCTCTTCTGGATGAAGAAGAGCCACAGCTCAAGGTAAGTTATTACATCTGGGAGCAAACAACAGCAAGTGAATTATGTTGAGAGCTTAAAATGAGAAATTAGTGGATCTCAAGAATTAATGGTTGGGGAGCAACAGGTGGGCCCCAAATCATATTTAACCCAAAAGCTGAAAGGGAGTGTTTAAATAACATGATAACAGATGGCAAACTTGCTTGTTTTGAACACGGATCAAACTGGAGCTTCACATGCGAAGATCTCTATTCACCAAAGCTCCCAGTTTTCTGATGATAATGGGGCATTGCTACTTAAAAGTGTTCTGGAGACTGCATTTTGATTATGTAAAATTCAAAGCTGAAGAACGTCTCAAGTTTTTAGCATAATTTAGGTGATGTAAAACAAAATCACAGTTACAGTTTTCACTCGGAAAAAAATTACAGTAGTAGGAGAAGAAAACAGCAACAGAAAATTTACAGTCCACAGAGTATATGAATCCATAGGACAACACCAAACACTCAAAGTGGTGACTTACTGATGATGCTTGCTAGTTACTTGAACAGTTAACATAGCCCCTTTTAAGAGGGGGAGGTGTGTCTTGTAATATTGGTAATCTCCTTGGAAACAGATTTAGGTGGTGATAGAGATGAATGAGCCTTGCATTTGCTCTGAACTGATTATGAGTGGGCTGGATATTGTTTATCTGCTAAAGTACTGTGTCCAAATAGAGTTGGTTGGCTTAGACCACAGGTCAATTCTGTGTGCTACACAAAGGTTGCTACAAAGACTTTGAAAACTTTGTATTTTAAGGAATTTCACTTCTCAGTCATTTTAGCCAGTCGTTCATCACAGAGAGGCCATGGGAAGGAACTTCAGGGTTGCCTTACCTGTTAAATGAACAGCACTTTATTTGCAAAGGACTTGCAAAGATTAGTGAATGTTTGCAAAGATCTTTTAAAGTAGAATTTGCAGTTGAAATGGGTCAGTGTTTATGGTATCAGTCTTAGGTTGTACTTTACTGGAGAAAGGTAGTAAATGCATTTTTTATGTAATATAACTTTTTTTTGTTTTGTAGGAGTTTGCTCTTCACAAGTTGAATGCTGTTGTTAATGACTTCTGGGCAGAAATCTCTGAGTCAGTGGACAAAATGTAAGAGAAGACACTTACTACTTCAGGGTGTGTGGCTTAAAAAGAACATGAGATATGTAGTTCTGGTTGCTTGATGCTGTTTAGTACAGCATCTAGGTCCATATTTTCCAGAAAACACTAGTATACGTGAATGTGGGGTTGGAGCTGTAGTCCCAAAGATGCAAATTCAATCAAACTGTCATGTGGCCTTAAAGGGAACTGAGCACACAGAGCTGATGCTCTTCTCTCTCTTCTTTGCAGTGAAGTTCTCTATGAAGACGAGGGCTTTCGGAGCCGGCAGTTTGCTGCTCTAGTTGCTTCTAAAGTTTTTTACCACCTGGGAGCTTTTGAGGAATCACTGAACTATGCCCTGGGAGCAGGTGACCTCTTCAATGTCAATGACAACTCGGAATATGTGGAGACGATCATTGGTAAACAACTGGTTCTGCAAAAGAAAAGCTCATGTGCTGTCAAAATTACTGTAGCTTTGAGATTTTAGTTGATATATCTGCTTTTCTCCATATTCCTCTTCCTCTCCTTGTATTCATTTAAACTGATGCTGCAGCTAATTTTACCCACTTTATTTGTGCTTTCTTTCTCCTGCTGTGGGATTCTGTAATGGAACTGACTTAGGAGTTCTGGCATTTTTTTCCCATTCTTAACCCTTATTCTATTGCAAGTTCCTAATAGGAAAATTGCTTTGCTTGTTTATTGTCCTTTCTCTGAATTGTGTTCTAATGTTGTTATCAGTTTCAGCATAACTTTGGAAATAATTAGCTAATAAGTGTAACTGCACGCCTGAGGGGTACAATTATTTTTTTTTTATCCACCCCTAACCATATAGCAAGTCAGATGCTGAATGCATGTATAATTTGAATGTCTTTTTAAAAGTCTCATCTGCTGCTATCACTTACCTTGTACAGAATATGATGGACCACGGCTGGCTTTCAGTCTCCCCAGCCAGTGCCTACAGTGGAGCTAGGATGTCTCCTGCTGCTCTTTCCTCATTTATTTAAAATATCATGCCACTTGGAACAAAGATCATGTCCTTGGTTCCATTTTAAAAGTATCTACTTTCAGCACTAAAATCAGAGCTCGTTAGGAGACAATATAAGTTATCTTCCACTACTGTCTGTATGTGACTACACAAATAATTCTTGTGCCTCATCTTTGTGTAGCTTCCCATATGCTGTATTTGCTGGTAGAATGTGTGTATGCACGTACTGGTCTCTTCATCTGTAAAAACCTGCAAACATCTAGGAAGTTGACTCCCCCTGCCATGTTTGTTCAATATCTTTTCAGCAAAATGTATTGACCACTACACCAAGCAGTGTGTGGAGAATGCGGAGCTGCCAGAAGGGGAGAAGAAACCTGTTGATGAAAGGCTAGAAGGGATAGTGAACAAAATGTTCCAGCGGTGCTTGGATGACCACAAGTATAAGCAGGCTATTGGCATTGCTCTAGAGACACGCAGACTGGACATCTTTGAGAAAACCATCCTTGAATCGGTATGTGCAAGAGACAGGTGGTGTGTGTAGCTAGTCTCTTCCAGGTATGGATCCAAAGTAAAGTACAAGATCCATGTTGCTATGGAACTTGCCCTTTTATGAAACTCAGTTGTTTGGTTCAACATGCTCATGGAAGGCAGAACTACTCAGAGCTATCAAGTATAGAGACACCCCTATCTTTAAGAAATCTGTGAGCTGCAAGTTGCTGGGAGAATATTCCCAGGAAGCTTGGCTGTCTGCCCCCTTCTTAAGGTATTCCCTGTCAGCTACTAGCACAGATATGATACTGGGCTAGGCAGACCTTAGGTCTGACGTAATATAAAAACAGCTCTTGTATTTTGTTGTGCCTGTCATCTGCTGTAATTCACTGTGGGAAGGGATCCTTAGGGCTAGGTGATTCATTTATGGCAGGCAAAACAAAAAAATCCAGTGGCTGGGTGAGCCGCTCTAATTTTCAGTAAGCAGCTGTGTGCAGTCTTAGCCTGCCCTGACTGCAAGGCAGTACAGTTTGGCTTTAACATCTTTCACTGAGGACTTAAGGAAAGTCATGTTACCTAGTAATGGCAGTAAGAGAAACATGCCTGTAGTCATTTGCAGCAACTCAGCGGTTGTGTTTAATCTTGTTATGCCGCAGTATCTCAATCATGTGCCAGACACATGGTTTAAATCCTTTACATTTTACTGCTTTTCAGTTTACAGCTTTCCCATATTTTTGGATGGCTCCCGCTTCTTTATATGGGAATGATAATCATAAGGCATCCATCTTGCTTTCTCAGTTCTGTTTGCTGTCCTGTGAGCTTACTAACTTAATTGCGCATTATAAATCCCTCATTTCAAATTACCTTTCTGAAGTCTAGTAGTCAAATCTGTTTCTTAGTCTCTAGCAAGAAATAGGTGTGTTGAGGATCTTTTCTTGGTGCATGGTTTGTTTTGCTCACATTTTATGTTAGTGCAGTGAATTTCACTGCATTCAAGAATGATTATTCAAACAAGAAAGGTGAACAAGGGGAAATAAGTATTGAACTTTTAAATTAAGCTTTTGCATGTTTTAGCTACTGAATTAAATACTGGTCCTGTACATTTTTAGTAGTATTTTGTCTTTAAACTGCAACACACCTGCATATAAGCTTTTCTGAAAATGGGAAAGGAAACTGAAGGTTTATATGTGCATGTGTTATGCTCTGCGTTTTAAAATAGAAAGGAGGTAGCTTCATTTTAATTTCTAAATCCTGCTTGTCAGTGCAAACCCAGACTTGGTATCCCTGAATTTTATTTCAGAATGATGTTCCTGGGATGCTAGCTTACAGCTTGAAGCTCTGTATGTCTTTGATGCAGAATAAACAGTTCCGTAACAAAGTCTTGAGAGTTCTAGTTAAAATCTACATGAATTTGGAGAAACCAGACTTCATCAATGTGTGCCAGGTAAACTTCTCAGAGTGATGTTTAAAGATCAATCAAAAGTTACTCTTCTTTAGATGTATTTGACTTGACTTCTACCTGACCTCTGTTTTTTATTCAGTTAAATGAAGTCTCTTTTCCTGCTTGCATGCTGCAAATAAATACCAAAGTGAGATCAACTTGAAAAAGATGGAAATATTGCACATCTGGTCAATTTATAGAGAAAGAAACACATTCAAAGGCAGTTTGGAGATGTAGACAACTCTGAGAATATTTCAAGCCTATGTGAGGAGTATCAGATGGTAGAATCACAGCTTGGAATTTTATTTATTCCTCCAAAGAACATTTACAGTGCTTTGCTTTTTGGAAAGCCATTGTCTGAAAGTGTTTAGACAACCAGTTATGAAGTTACTCAAGATGTTCTCAGGCTTTTGCCAATCTTGGTATGCCACATGTAACTCAGGAGTGTTATGCCTGTTCCATTTTAGCTGAGACATCCGTACAAAATGATTGATGCTTCTCGAATGTTCTTCTGAAATTTCTGTATTTAGTGGGACAACATTGTCAGTTTCCAAAGATAAAGCTGCAGAAATAGGAAGTCTTGAATGGTGTGTCTTGAATTTGTAATACTTGGTCTTCTTTTTAATCTGACCTATGAAAACTCTTCAAAGATTTTTATTCTTTCCTATGAGAGAGAGAGGGAATTTTTCTTTCTTTGAAGGGGTGTTCTGTGGAAGCAGTAGATGAGGGAATGGTGAAAATGGAGTGTGGCCTCAGGTAGTGTTGCTTTTTCATTCTGAAGTATGTAATGTCTTTTCCTGATTTTTTTTTTTTTTCTGTTCTTTCCCTTCCTCTTGCTCAGTGCCTGATATTCCTGGATGACCCGCAGGCTGTGAGTGACATCTTGGAAAAACTGGTGAAGGAAGATAACCTTCTCATGGCCTACCAAATTTGCTTTGATCTGTACGAAAGTGCTAGCCAGCAGTTCTTGTCTTCTGTAATCCAGAATCTCCGCACGGTTGGCACTCCAATTGCCTCCGTGCCTGGATCCACCAATACAGGCACCGTCCCTGGATCGGAGAAAGACAGGTGGGGGAACTGGCTTGAGAAGAGGTGTAATTGTTCGGATACAACTGACGGAACCTTCTGTTCTGTGTATGGATGCCCATTACAAGCAGTCGAGTTACTTCCCTTCATTTAAGTCAGGGTAATAGAAAAGACATGCTATTTGCTTAGGAAAGAATCCTTTGCAGTTGAGGTAAGTGTGGTGCAGTTGCTGTGGCTCAGCTAATGAGCAGTAATTCATTAAGCCATAGTGTGTGAATTGCTCAGGAACGCTCTGATGTTGTGTGGTCTTTGTAGTAACTTGTAAAGCTAAGGAAGGGGAGAGTTCAAGCAAAAAGCTCATCAGAGCTATGTGCAAGTTTGGTTTCACATCATAGCTTGTGGTCTGCTACCTGCTTGTGGGAGGAGTGAGCTCAGATGATACTGGAGTGATACAGACCCTTTTCTACTTGCAGTTAAAAAGAGCTAGTTCAAACCTAGTCAGAGTTTTGTTGAAGTCCTGATGTTTAAAACTTGTTCAGTGGTCAGCATCACTGGATCTTAGCTGCGGGAAGCCGCTGTTAAGAAAACCAAAGTTGGCATTAACCATTCCATCTTCTTCATTTCTTCTTTTGATGGCTTGTAGGTATCTGACATAGATAGTTTTGGTTTAAGCCTCTGTTTTTTAGAGGATTGGCCAATCCCTGCTAAGGCTGCTGCCCAGCTGAGGGGCAGCATGGAAGAAGTTTGTTCTCCACCTGCTATTTAATCACTAGACCTGTCATGTCTGTACACAACCCAATCCCTGCACTGTCTTTGATAGTTGTGTGATGGAGAATGCTGCCTAGATCAAGGCTTGTTAAATATAAGCAGCTGTGAGGGACTGGGTCTAAATGCTTTGAATCAGTGATACGGGCATAGCATGCATTCTCCTCTCTTCTTTTCCAGTGAAATAAAAGGAAAGGCACAGAATAATTTATAAGTCAGCCTGTGAAGCATTAGGACAAGGTGCTAACAACAGCTTAATATGTTTCATTTCCATTTCAACACTCTAGCATCCATCCTAATAGTGATGAGCTCAAGGCTTCTGGCTGAGGATATAATTATCCTTTCTGCCTTGTTTGTTGACCTTGTTTTCTCACCTTTCTCTGCCTGGTCATTCCCTACAAGCATCTCTGTTTTTGTTGTCTCTATAGATGGAATAAAAGGGTGGGGTTTTCTGGGCCTTTGTCTTCAAGTTCCCTGAAAACTGAATTGGGGAGGAGTTTGCTTAGCAGTGACGTCCAGATAGTCAGCCCTTGTCCTGTCAAAGTCCTATTTCCAGTCATCATCTCCAAATCCCAGGCTACTCTTTCAGGACAGTGTTCAGCCATAATTACAGTGCTTGACTAGTTATGAGTAATGAACTGGGTTGCATTTTTAATTTTTGTTTTATTTCAGTGACGCTATGGAAGCAGAAGAGAAACCAGGAAGCACTTGTGCAGGGAAGAATGCAGAAATTGTGAGTGTCATTTCCAAAATATGTCTTGCTTAGCTTTTCTTATGTATTCTCTTTGACTCTGTGGGGTTGCTAAATTGGTTCAGCTAATGAAGAATGGAATTCCACTTCTCTCTTGGTTGGAGACAAGGTGACAGATGATCTCCGAGGACCAGATATACGACAGCCTGAAAGTCCAGCAGTTCAGATACTGAAAGTTGGGGGAGATTGGGAAGTGGGTAGATTTTGGCAGGAATTACTGAGCCCCAAAAAAGGGACAGAGGAATCGGGCTTATGTTTGCTTTTTGTTGATAACTGAAATAATTAACTCATTCCAGAAGAAAGGGCCTGAAACTTGACTGCTGTTGAGATCCATAGCTGATGAATTAGCTCGAGACATTTTTTTTTCTTCTCCTTCTGAAATCCATCTGTAGTTCTGGCTGGATAGAAGTGGTGCTGTTCTGCAGGAATGGCAGGAGGGGATGCTGATGTAAGGTAGTTTCTTCTCCATGAAGGAGAAAGGTGTTGTCTCTGGCTAGCATGGTGGCTGTATTGCTGGGCAAGCTGGTTAGAATCTTGTTTAGTTCCTTTTCCCAAGTATTGGAGAAAGTGAGTTCACTTCTAACATGCACATACAATTGCATTTCAGCATGTAGAACAGCTAATGCAATTCTGACAGTTCTAATGCTGAGGAAAGGAAATGCTACTAGAGGGGAAAGTAAAATCCAATACAAGTTTTGTTTTTTTTCTTTTTCCCCATGGTGCATATTTGCAAATGAGGCTTGAGAATCTTTGACAGATTCTTGCAGATCACTTAAAGATTAATCAAGGGCAAACAGAAGTGTTTTCTTGAAATTGTATTCCCCAAGGAAAACAGAAAGGGTCAAGTTTCTTGTCCCATCAAGGAACCAGTAAACAGTGCTTTTGTGCAGGAAAGGTGTCTTGAATGAGTTTCTGCTGCATTGGCATTGCTGACTGTGCCAAGGGACAAGTGCGTAAAAATGATATATGTGGCCAGAAATATTCTTGAGCTCAATCTTCCACAATTCAGAATGCTGACTGCAAAGAAACAATTGGGGGGATTAGTTTGAGGACTGAACTACTCATTCTTGCCTGATCACTGAGCAGCTAACAATGTCAATACAAAGAGGTGCAGTGTACTTTTCACCTTGCTCTGAAGGGACTTTGGTTGAAACTTAATCTGTGGAAACTGTTCCATCATGAGGAAGAAGGAGGCTTTCTCAAAGAGCTCTGGAAGATGAATGTATTACAGATTCCTAGTTCTACTAGTCATTGTTCTAAATAAAGCCTGTAGCTCACAAGAATGATGCTGCAACTCAGCAGGATCATGCAAAGTGTTGTGGCTTTGCGATCCTCTTCATTAAAACTTCCATGGAAATACAGGTTCCCATTTATAAAAGTGGTTGCCTCTTGCTAGAGATTCATTGTATCTGTAAGGCCAAACCACAGCTTGCAGAATATCTGATGTCACTCGTACCCTTTTGCTTTCAATGAAAGAATACATTTCTTTTCAAAGAGTTTCTTCTCCCACCTGCACTGTTGTGCCCAAAGGGACTTGGTTATCTGGGAGGTTTGGGCTTGTGCAGCCAGGGCAGAAACAATGTCCTTTTAGTCATAAAACCTGATAGATTTTGGAATATGGTGATGGGAACATACCAGAGTGATTTCTCATTAACTGTATTTTAACAGAACTGTAGTTGGGTTCTCATGTTTTTTCTTCGTTTTGCTTGTATGTGAAGAACCCAGAGCCTAAGGACCAGATCTCAAAAATGATTAAAATTTTGAGTGGGGAAATGGCCATTGAGTTACATCTGCAGTTTTTAATACGAAACAACAATACAGACCTCATGATCCTCAAAAACACAAAGGTAAGAGGCTTTGTTAGATATGGTTGTCTTGGATTCATCTGATTCATCCTGTGTTTGTTTTGACTATGTTGCTGTTATTTTACAACATCATCTTATGTTTTAGCATGGCCTCCCTGGGTTTTAAGGATACAAATCTGTGGTTTAGCCATGATAAATTAACATTTAAAACTTGGACTTGTGAGGCTGAAGAAGAGCTGATTGCACCCAAAGAAGGCCATATAATCAGATTGTTTCAACTTACAGCTAGTATGACCTAATGACACGCTGCTATTAGCGTGTTGATTTCTGCCCCTGCCCCCCCCTCCCCCCCAGTTTGGTTATAGAAACTAATACTTTTCTCCCCCTCTTTTTTGGTGGGTTTGTTTTCCATCTGGTCAGTAAGATGGAAGAACTCACCCTCCAGCTCCATGACTGATCCATTGCAAATGCTGCTGGTTGGGTAGGGGGTGAGTCATCCAGGACTGTAGGTTACAGTATGTTGGTATCTTAGTTGGGGTGTTATGTGAAACCACACCTTCA
This sequence comes from Elanus axillaris, assembly GCA_026212715.1. Classification (NCBI taxonomy): domain Eukaryota; kingdom Metazoa; phylum Chordata; class Aves; order Accipitriformes; family Accipitridae; genus Elanus; species Elanus axillaris. Next base: position 31,056,502 of record JANZLQ010000089.1, read on the forward strand.
GCTTGGCTAAAGAAATACATGCTCAGAGACTAATATTTCTATATTGAAGACAAAACCGATCAGATATTATAATGTAGGCAGTGCTAGTGAATTGAGTAGCCGGTTTTGTTTTGGAAGGTGTTACTCAAAGATGGGCAAATGAAAACTTACAGGTGAATTAGACTTTCTTAAGCTAAATGCTTATTAGAAACCATAGGAGAAGTTTTTTATATGTGAAATGAGATGCACATCATCAGCAAAAATGGTAGAGGATGCTTGTTGGTGGGTTGGGTTCATCTATTTCAGGAGGCACTTCAGATGTATTGGAAAATCTTTTCCATCTACTGGTTAAGTGCTTGGGAGTGATCCTGCATAGTGTTCCAGGGATGGCTTGAAAACGTCAGCAGTGCATGCTCAGCAGTGCTCAGTTCTGGGAACCAGAAGCGGGGGTTCTCCGGTTAAGCTGCAATTGAAGTAGTCACATCTCTGATAGAAACTCAGAAAGGATTGGTTTGCACTGGAAAGACGGGTTGAGGATATATTAGAATGTATTAACAATCCATTAACTTTGATTAAAGGGAAATTGCTGGTTAAATTGAGTGTAATTACAATCCATTTTTCTAATGTACTGGCAAGCATGCTAAGCGGCCCAGGGCATATCTTTTGCTGACTGGTGATACTGATTGTTTTTGTTCTTTCAGGATGCAGTGCGGAATTCTGTGTGTCATACAGCAACGGTTATAGCAAACTCCTTTATGCATTGTGGTACAACCAGTGACCAGTTCCTTAGGTAAATCTATGGCAAGGAAGCTCCAATGTCGTTTAGCGGTTTGAACAACACTGTTGCCCTACTTGGCTTGATACTTCCAAAAGGGTGGCTGCAGAACTCTGATGGGCTTAAAGAGGAATAAACAAAGGGTCTGAAAACTAATGTGGAGGCAGAGGGAAGAAGCTGGAATTGTTTCCTTTTCTCTATCCTCACAAACTGGCTTTATTTGACTGCTAACTATATGAGCAGTTTGGAGATCTGGAATTTCTGTTCTCTTTGTTTACTAGTTGGAGAATTTCTGAGATGACGTATCTTTTTTTTATAGAGAGTGACAGTGCTGAATGACTCTTGGAAGGGAAATGTCAGGGCTCACCTTACCAAGGACTTGAAGAAGGTTCCAGAAACTCTGTGGAGTTTCTCCCAGGGAGTTGATGCTGCACATTGAGCAGTTGTTCTCCATCCTTCACTGAGATCACCAGTATCTAGAAGCTTGACTTAGAACTAGCCAAAAATCAGGGCTAATGAAAGGGAGAAAGGTATAAAGTGAAAACATGGTTAGCCTTCTTGCCTTCTGGAGCCGCTGTCTGGTTTGAAAGCAGTCTTTTAGTGCTGTGAAAGCCTGCTTGCAGGATGAGGAACGGGCTCTATGAAATAGAGCTCTTTGTATAACCTTTCTCTTTTTGTATAATGGGCTCTTTGTATAACCTTTCTCTTTTTGTCTTTCAGAGACAATTTGGAGTGGCTTGCCAGGGCCACTAACTGGGCTAAGTTTACTGCTACTGCCAGCTTGGGTGTTATACACAAGGTAATGTTGCATTAATTTCCCTCTGTTTAATATAAATGCTTGACTTGTGAACACTGAAAACATTGAAATGGGGATTCTGAATGGTGCCTGCACTCCAGTTTGTAACATAGTTGGTGTCTTTGCACTAAGGAAAAGCTGTGTCCGTCTCGTCTGATATCTGATGTAGTTTACGGCATGTTTTGCTGAGCATCAAAAAGGTGGTAAGATAACATGGCTTAAGGAGAGAGTCTTCTCCCTAGCTCTTCTCTTCCTTGTTGAGTTGAACAGACTCAGTAGTTTCTAGCCTTTAAAATTGGAGGTGTAGTGGTTTTGGGACAGTACCAAAGTCCTTACTGTAGTAAGTTTCAGTAAGTTTGAATGGTGAATTTCTTCAATTAATTCACAGGGGGGCTATATTTAAAGCTGTTTTGAAATAGTTAAAAAGTCTTGTTTTATGTGCCTCAACCCTCTTTCAAGTGCTGTAGTGAATGAATTGGTGTAGCTTCAGGCCAAATTTGTCCTGGTTTAGATCAGTGACCAAGCAATTGATGAATACTTGTGTAATGTGGTTAGTAAAATCCCAGTACAGAAGAATTCTTTGCTGTTTGTACAGCAGTAAAAGGCTGATTTTTGTGGAGAATGTAATGGCTATAACATGTCTTCTCCTGACTTTTAAAAATACTATTGTGAAGTGTTTGCATCCACTGTTTTTTCACCTTTCACTTCCTGCTGTCTTCCCTTTCTGTTGGACACTGGACATACAGGGTCATGAGAAAGAAGCATTACAGCTAATGGCAACATACCTACCCAAGGACACCTCTCCAGGGTCTGCTTACCAGGAAGGTGGAGGTCTTTATGCCCTGGGTCTCATTCATGCTAACCATGGTGGGGACATCATTGACTATTTGCTGAACCAGCTGAAGAATGCCAGTAATGATGTATGTACTGGGTTCAGTAATAAACCTTTGTTTTGTTGGGAATATCCAGAAGGGTGCTAGCTGGTTTAGAAGTGGGGGTTAGAGGAACTAAGACCGTGGCAGTAGTGTGATACTTACACTTCCTGTGGGCCTTAAATGTGAAGTTTGGTTTTAACAACTTATTGCTCAAAGTTCAGGTAGAATGTTTAGGAAACTCTTACATATTTGACAGTGAATCTAGCTTTGTCTTTCGTACTATTTGTATATCTACTTTGTTTTACTAGCAGACCTACAGTATTCAGGCACTGTTACTGCTTGCAGCTTAGCTGTCAAAGGAATAAGCCACAAAATGCTTCTGCTGCCCTGTAGGTTTAATGCATCTTATACAAAAGGAGGTGGTTTACTTCACTTCCTGTTTGTAGACCTCTACAAAAAGTCTGTTTTTAAGTTAGGAACAGATTAGTGTTTTCTGAGCATGTTCCCTTCTTCTCTTTGGGGAATTTCAGACTACTACTTTAAAAATTTTGTGTATGGATCCCACTTGTCTTATTGCAAATGTACTGCCTTTCCTGTATCCATTGTTAGAACAAAAGAGGATGTAGACTGTTTAATTGGGTATTGATTTACCTTTCTATTCAGAAGCTATTACTGGGCAGCAACTTTTACACATGGCACAGATTTATGGTTTTACATAAATCAGTCAGTGGGGAAAAAGACCTTAAGGATACTAGAAAGTCTCTTCCTATGTATAAAGCTTCTGACACTCATTGTTTATGGGCTCTTGAACTGCCATTTCTATTCTGTTTTGTGCCTCCTTCATCAGAGTTACGGCCTGAGATGGTGAAAGTGATATTTCTAACAGGTCAAGAGATCATTTTGGATGATTTGGGGCTAAAAGTTGGCAGCTTTGTATTGATGGAAAGATGTCTACTTCAGCTGAAGCCATATTGTTCCCTGTTTTGTGATGACTGAACTTGGATATGTTTCTCTAGATTGTCCGACATGGCGGCAGCCTGGGTTTGGGTCTGGCTGCCATGGGAACAGCACGTCAAGATGTGTATGATTTGCTGAAAACAAATCTATACCAGGATGATGCAGTGACAGGTAAATATTCTGCTTTCAAAGCAAATACCCATCTGAGGCCTTATCAGGCATCTGGGGTTTTTGGTGGGTTTTGTTTTCCAGGTTTTCTGTTAGCAGTGTAGGTCACTTCTAGGTTGCCTTAGCTGCGTTTTATTTACTGACCTTTTCCTGATCAGCATGGTTCTCTAGTTATGTGGCAGTAATTTTCAGAGGTCCTGTCAGGACTGGTTTGTGGCACTATGCCCAATATTGATAAGACATGCAAGGTCTTTAAACAGGCCCTTATTTTGCTCTATTCTTTCCTTTATCATATGCTTTTTATTTAGTGTGGTTGATCTCTAAAGCCATGTGCCCTTTTTGGCTGAGAGAAAGGCTTGGAAAAGCTTGTGGGGCTACTGTTGCATTGCAGGGGTTCACAGGATAATTATCTCAGCAGCTCTTGGCCCAAAGAAGAGAAAATTGAACTCAGTAGGGAAGAGCACTAAGTTGTGGCTGGTAGGTTATCATTACAAGCACATTTGGCCATGAATAATGGGTTTGCTGGGTGTGGTGGTGTCCAGAAGTGATCTGTTGGCCTACATCTTGTGTGATTCTGTAGATAAAATATTTACTGCTTTTGGGAACACAATTTGCTTGATTTCTTGCTTTTCTGTGCTGTGCAGGTGAGGCAGCTGGTCTGGCACTGGGGTTGGTTATGCTGGGATCCAAAAACGCTCAGGCTATTGAGGACATGGTTGGCTATGCACAGGAAACCCAGCACGAAAAGATTTTGCGAGGCCTTGCAGTTGGAATTGCTCTGGTCATGTATGGGAGGATGGAGGAGGCAGATGCTCTCATTGAGAGTCTCTGCAGAGATAAGGTAAGTTTAGCTATGACTTAATCCCTGGCCCTTTTGTTGCACGGTTGAGCTTCCTGTCCTTTTGTGAAATCTCCAGCTGTGGTGGGTTGGCTGTTTCAAACCAGGGAGGTTCTTACATAGGTCTGAAGTGGGGCAGTTTCACGGGTTGCTTCACTCTGATGAAAAATACACAACAGTGCTTAGGTTAGTATTTTTTTAGCCTCATACTCAGTCTTCATAGTCCTGTGAGCAGCAACAAGGAGCAGAACAGGGTGTAATGGTTAAACACAGATGAGGCTTGCTGTAGGTGGACCATTCTCAAGGATTTAGTAGTGGTCAATAGCAGATAGTGAATAAGAAGCAGAGTGACACATCTGCCAGATACTCTTTGGCAGCCTGTGCCATAGCAGCTTTCTGTCTCCCTGAAATTGATAATGGCAACCCTGCTTTGGTGATTGTCCTGTTACTCATCTCTAATAAACAATTATGCAGTGAGGCTACCTGTTTGCAGATTCCAGGCCCAAGAGTGGAACAGATTTAAAGTCAGAATTACTGCATCTGTGTTTGGATGGATGTTAAATATTGATGCTTTCTCTTCCAGGATCCAATTCTCCGTCGTTCTGGCATGTACACTGTTGCTATGGCATACTGCGGCTCAGGGAACAACAAGGCTATCAGACGCCTACTGCATGTGGCTGTAAGTACTGTGGGCTTAGGAGCACATAGCAAGAAATTTGTGGTGAGAGAGTAAGCATATCACTTTGACAGGCTTTGTGTCCACAGCATTGATGTTTGGTCCAAATTGGAGATTGTGAAGTGATGAAAGCTTTCCTGAATACTATGAGTAGAAATAACAGGATCTCTGACATTAGGATAAGTAGACTTTCTTCAGCAAGAGAATATTCAACCTGTTATCACAAAAAAGGAACCTATTAAAAAATGAAACATGATCCTAAAGTAGTTAGTAATGGATTTGCAGTGAATAGTCTGTGTAATGATGGGCTGCGGAAAAAAAAAACCTTAAAGATGAGGTAAAAGATGAGTAAAGATCTGTAAAAGATGAGGTCCGTCTGCTCTTTGATACGCTTGCAGTCACAGTGTATGAACAAGTGTGAAGCTGTTTCAACTAAGGCTGAACATGACTGTTAACTTTCTTTCTCTATAATCCTGTTTTCTTGATTAACTTGTGTGCCTGACACCTGGCCTGAAATGTTGCAGGGTCATCAAAAGTTTTAACTATATTCTGAACATCCTGTTTTCCCTTTTGTAGGTGAGTGATGTGAATGATGACGTGAGACGGGCAGCTGTTGAGTCACTTGGTTTCATTCTGTTCAGGTACATCATCTTCCTTGGTCACTTCTACAGCCTTCAATTTGATGTCTGTTACATTTTCAGGAAATGTGTATGCTATTGCTTTCACAAAATGACTCAATTGCTAACTGAATGGAGGTTGAAAAGTCAAAAAATTGAGAGAGAATAAAGCTTGGTTCAGAATTGGAAGCCTTCCTTAATGTTCAGCAGATGCTTAATGAGCCTTTCTGTAGGTTTCCGGACTTACGGCTTAATTGTCTGAATAGAGTTAGATGAAGTTGACAAATAGAATGAAAAATTAATATTTGCGGGATTGAAAGTTAATTAAAAATTAAATACACAGCGCTTGTGCCAGGCCTCTTAAAGCCAGCAGTACTCAGACAAATATGTCTGCCTAACTGCTATCTAAGGTGTTCCTGGAGATTGTGACTTCAGTAAAAACAACCTGAAGAAGGATGTTGAAATAGTCTTTGCTTTTTAAGTATCCACTGTTAAACCCTGACAGGCTACTGGGCTTACGCTGTGGTAATGTAAGCCCATCACAAAATAGTCATGATGTTTGCTTTGGTTGTCTAAAGTGAAATCTGTTGCTGACAGGTATTTTGTAGTGCACTGTAGTGCTCTATAGTTCCCTAGGTAAGAGGTGTTTGGGGTTTTTTATTAGATTGGGGAATTAGAAGGCTCCCGAAAGACTACACCTTTATCTGTTCATATAGTAATCTGTGTAATCTGAGCGCTGAGCCAAGCTGTAGCCTTTGAGCGTGTCTGAGAGGAGATAGTGCATACTTGTGCCTAGGACTGTAATTTAAAAATCTTTGCATCTTCTTTGGGTTAGTGGCAGTCTGTGAATTCATCCTAAAAAGCAGGATAAGAGCAGGATAAAGCTGGTATTAAAGAACTGGGTTACTGATACGACCAGTCGACTGGTCTTTAACTAGTTGTTCCTCCCATAGAGATTACTCTGCTCCATTGCATTTTACCTGAAGCATATTCTGGCCGCAATTAAATGTAGTTTACAAACAGAATGAATTCCCTCTGTGGGCAGCAGGCGTCTCCCAAGAGCTTCTGCTCTGTTGCTTTCAATCAGCACAGATGGTTCCTTGCTGCATAGCAATCTGTGTCTCTCCTGAAGTCAAAGGGTCTGTTTAACTGGTTTCTGCATCTGTGTACAGAAGGAAAATTCCATGCAGACCTTCCATAGTTTCAGACATCCTTTATTCCAAACAGGTTGTGACAAAGCACTTTTGATCTCTGATTTCAGTGTAACTTTTCTTTTCAACAAATGCAAAACATAATTGGACTTTGATAGCTCCTACCAAAATGAGAAGCTTTCAAGGCTCTGAGCTAAACCATTCACCATGTGCTGGCATCTTGTTGGAGCAAGATAGTTCTGGGCCTGTTCGCTCCCTGTCCAGCAATCAGGAAAGGAATTACATCATCTTTGACTCTTTCACCTGTTCTGCAGTGGTTCAGATCTTATCCTGCCTCTTCCCTTCCCTTCCTGCACGTGTACAGTCCAAAACCTGCTTGCACACTAGGGAAGAACATTTCCTTATAAATTGCAGTGTCCACCTTACTTGGTGGCAAGGACTGAAACTTTTTAGCTGATTATCACTGGCTTCTGGAGGCAAAAGGCTTGTTTTAGGCTGCTGTAGTTGCTAACACTTTTCACTTGGTAACTTTCACAAAATACATGACCAGTTGTTTTGCTTTAAGACGCAATTCTGGAGGGAGCCCTTGGTTTTTCTAGCCCAGACCCCTGCATTCACATGCAGTGATGGAAGAGATTCTCTGCTTAGAGGGCCCCACAGATTACCCCCTGCATTACTCTAATTATAAACCAAAAGCTGTGTTTTTATTTCCTGGAAATAAATATTGTCCATTGGTGTAGGGATCTAGAAGCTAGTTTTACATTTACCTTTCCTGTTTGCTGAAACTGCTAGTTAGCACTAATTGTGTGCTGTGGCCCATCTCAACACTGCAGGTGTGCAGAGACATGAAGAGCAAGTGGGCTGTGCGTTTGTCTAATTTCATGACTAAAATGACATCTCTTTCTTAGGATTGGTGTTTGTTGAAGCCTAACTGGATTTACTTTTCTTAAAGGCCACTAATACAGCATTGAATACTGGCAAGAGACAGTGATCTGTCAGCTGCGAGGGGTACAGAGCTTTTGAATCAAGTGTTTTGTGATGGGAGGTGAACAGGTCTGTAACACAGTAGGCTAAGCACCAGAAATTTATCTTGTCTTAGGCAAAGGAACATGACTGAAGCTTATGTGGGAAGAGGTCTCATTGAATTCTTTGTATGTGGTTCCAGAAGGGGAACTGTGAAGTCAGGATTGAAATAAGAGAATAATTTTGTGTAATGTGGTCTACATTTTTCTTTGGGAATTCGTGCCATTACTGTAAGGTTGAACATGCTGGAGGTGTAAGTTCATCTGCTGGGTTGTACACTACAGCAGCAGGAATATGCACAGACTTGTGCTTCCGTCTGTTCTTCCTATAGGAATAATAAGATTCATGTAAGTTGGAGGTTACACAGTCAGAAGTTGTTAATTGCCTTAAAAGCACCATTGGTGAACATGACAGAACTCCTGACAGAGCTAGAGCCCACAAATTTACTTTGTGTCATAAATACCTAGTTTGTTTTCTCCTTTTGTTACAGCCATCTGTGAATAAATGTTCTTCCTCTTGGATTTGAACTAGAAGTGTCATAAATGTCACAAAACCAGCTATTTTTAGGTAATACCTTTGCATAGCAGAACATTCGGTAAGGCTTTTCTGTCCTTGTTTACCTCTGCAAGTCTTCCTTGCTAGCACATACATGCAACCCTGTGTACGCTAAAGACCACAGCTTGACTTTTATGGTTAGAGTTCATGAAAGCAGCACAGTAACAGAGCAAAATGTGATAGAACATAATGTAATAAACCATGACATTTAATTTTTAAAGCAACACAGTTTTGCTTTATCTTAAAGATTAACTTTTTATTTTTTTTTAAGCAGGAATTTAAGATTTTTTTTTGCACTTTTTAAGTACTGGAAAAAGTCTACAAAAGACTGTGTGTGGTTACTTCATTGTTCAAAATTCATGAATCAAGGTTTAGATAGGATGTTCTAGTCTAGGTTATTAAGTTTTGCCTAAGAATTGCAAGATTAAATTTTCTGGTGTGTTATGAAAGATATCACATTACCCAGTTACACCATTTAGTACTTTCCTTAGCATATAATTCCTTAAGAGAATTTCTGTATTCCTTAACGTATCAAGTGAAAACAGTCTAAGTAAGGCTGTCTTTAAATTAGTATCAGCTGGGTTTTTTTGTAACTGAAATACCTCTTACCTTCTCAGCTAATTTAAAAAATGTTAAAATGCACTTTCAGGGATTTTCTTCCTACATTATTTTCCAAAGTTGTCTTTGTTGCCTGGAGCAAAGGTGAGGAGTTGGTGAAATTCTTGCTTCTGCAACAGGATCACTAGCTGTATTTGCTCAGCAAGTCCTGTGGTGCTTTGAGGGTGAACCATGTGAGGAACCCTTGATGGGCTCTGTGCATGGCTCAAAACATCAGCTGTGTTGCAAGAGTTTTGAAGGGATTAGGGGAGCAGGGGTTAATGCTGCTATAGCAGTTACACACTTGGATGTTGGTTGCATGTGTGCCTGGCTGTGTGAACGTCTGCAGGCAAGTCACTCGGGAGCAAAGCAGTAGCAATCATACTGCTTGAGCTGCAGAATACATTGTGGAGTCCTGTCTGTATAGCACAAAACTAACTTCCTTGTTCTATTCTTGGACTCCCTAAAGCTTTCCAGGGGGCCATGTATGTAGAATTGAAGCTTGTTGACTAGCAGTGTTGCTGCTATTAATTCTGGTTTTGCTGACTCTTCAGAAGCAGTCCACAGGTCTGCAGACTGGGGATTGAAAGCACAGCTTGCTGGCTATAGGACTCGGTATGGCTTTCTTCCCTCTCAGCTTAGTGCCTTACAAAAATTAGGCACTAATTATGTATATCACAACTGATCATTTTCATGCCACTATATTAAATTATCAGAAAATGCTCTGGTGCTAGAGAATTGTTTCAGAACTATCTCTTCCTTTCTTCCTCTTCACAACTAGCAAGACAGTCAAAATAGTACAGTATTAAAAACCTGAGACTTTTTTTTCATCTTTTTTTTAAAAATGGCCACCTCTTACAGGAGGCACTTTTAAGTAAAATGTTATTGTAAAATGGTACAGAGGCGTTGAATAAAGCTTGAGATGTTTGGAGACTGCAGTGTTGATACAGGGCTCTACAAGAAGCTGTACTGTGAAATAGCAAGAGAAGTGGTGGATTGACTTGGCTACTGTAATGTGTCTCTGTTCTCCCAGTCCTGATACTTTTGCCAGTAATAGTAGATCGCAAACTTACCTTATTGTTCATGTTTTATACTAAACATTCTTTATACTGAAGTGGTTTATAAAATATTCATCATGGCTGTTGGAAAACAGCATTTAAGGTGCTTGTTATTTCTGGTCAGCCTTTTTCTAAGACCATTACAGTGAGATGGAAAACATGATACATTTGAAGTGAATTTTAAAATTGAAATAATTATTTTTATCTTAATTTTTACCACTTTAGATTATTAAATGATCTTTGTTTATATTGCAGAGATGATTGGTTTATGTAGTCAGCTTTATTTTTATATTGTTATATGTTAGAGCAATGCTGCAGTGTATCTAAATACTTTATATATGAAATGAGGATATAGATGTTTTATAGATATGACAAATCTGGTTAGGGAGAAGGCTTCAATGTGGGATACAGCAGTGCTTGAAAGCATGAACTAAAAAGGTTTAATGCTGTCATAGCAGTTGTTAAGTCCAGGGGAATAAGACCCATGAGGAAGTAGAACTTAAGTTGTGGGGTGCTGCTTCTGCCTTGGTGCAATATTGTTGGGAAAAGGCTAAGGGTAGGAGAGGGAACAATGCAGCCTCTAGAGAGTCCCAAAAGGAAGATGTAGTCCTGGCTGATAAGTGTGGGCTACCCAAACGTGGAGAACTCTGCATGGCTTATGTTCAGTTCTTCATTTTAGGATGATGCAAGTGAAGTACTAATGTTTCCTGCTTTTGTGTTCTTTGTGTTTACATAGCCTTTGATATTTTAAGGCTATATATTTGTTTTAAAGCAAACACAAATCAGATACTTGGATTTTGTTCCAGGAAGACTTGGACAGTTTGTTTTCTTTAACTCCTACAACCTACCTTTATCCACTGGGCAGATGGCAGATCTTCTGGGTAATTGAGTATCAGGCTAACAGTCACTCTAACGTGATCTGTACCAGTGACTTTTTCAGTGTATTAATTGTGAAGAAGAGGAATTTAGTGAAACATACCTGCTTGTTAATTCTTGCGTAGGAAAGATTAAAAGGGTTTTGTTTACCCTCCAACCATTTTATCTTTGTCTTATTCAGTCTTCTTGGGGGAGGAGAATGAGGGTCTGTTTCGGTGAAAAGTTAATAATAACAAATCTTTTATAATCAGAAGAAGCCTTAGAATTTGTGAAGTCTTTTCAGATTTGAAAATGCCTTTATCTGCAGGTCTGAAACAGGAAACAGAGCTGTGTGTCTTCACTAACCAAACTGTAGTGCATTGGAGAAGTCCCTTGGTATCTCTGGCAAAACTAATAAAACTTCTAATGAAAATTGTAGCTGTACAAGCAGATTGCACAAATACATTCATTGTTTCAAATAGTGCACTATGACATCTTGCATTAATTCTTTCCTTGCTCTTGTTTTATCTTTGTTCTAGGCTATTTCTATGCACGAGATTTTACTTTGGAAAATATGGCTCAGAGCCTTCTATCACTTGAGAGCTTTTGAAAATCTCAACAAATGTTTTAATTTCTTACTGTAAACCAGAATGTCTACACAGATAAGTAAATTAATATGATTGGTTTAAATCTGAGATAGTTTCTTCAGCCTAGCTTGTACCCTGCTGAAAACTCAAAAGTATGCTTTCAGGAAGTCACTTGCTCCTTAGGGCCTAAAAATACTGCCTATAATAAGCCTATAAGCTTTTATATAAAGATTTTCAAATTGCTGAGTCACAGTGTGCATGAGAAGAGGGAGAAAAAACAGTCTAGCATGTTCCTCCTCCCTGTCTAATTCCAGAAAAATATTTTCAGTTTCTCAGATTATACACACTAAGGCTTTTTAACTGAGTAACTAAACATTTTAAGCAGTGCTATTTATAACTAAATTGGTTGTCTGACCAAATCCCTGAATTTGCTTTAAAACTACTGTTCAGCAGCTGAAGTTTCAAATTAGGTCATCAAAAATGCTGAGATCCTTTCAGACATTAAATGAAGTTGATGAACTTTTTTTTTTAATGGCAAAAACTTCCTGTTGGGTTTTATTAGGGAATATTGATGTGCATCTTGCAGAATAGAAGGCTCATTGTACAGGGTTTAACGAATTTGAAAATGAGTTGCTATCACCTATCTAGTGCATTTGTAAAGAGGATCCTTCGGAGAGTAAGAGGAGTAATTTTTAAGAGCATGATGTTGTTTTTCAGAAGTTGGAAAGGACCTCAATACCTGGATGCAAGGCATCTTAGATGTGGCTTGACAAATAGGGTTTGACATGAATTATTAAAAAGAAGAGTAACAATGGACATTTCAGCAAGCCATCTAGCTTCCCATTTAAAAATGAAAAAGCTTCCTCTCCTGTTCTGCAGGGCAAAAGCCTTTCTTTGCAACTGGGGAAAACAGTGTGTCTCATGGGAACAGATACTGACAGTAAACACCATGGTGTCAAATGCCAAAGCAAAAATATGGAAGTTACTTCTCTCCTGACTGTTGTTTTTGCCATGTTGATAGTTACCTAGAGAGCCAAAGGGGAAGTGAAACAAAGGAGTGCTTCTTAGCAGTTGTACATAGGCATCTTTATCAATATGATGAAAGAAATCTAATGCTTCATGGTAAGACTAACTCAGTCCTGAGAACTGGCCAGAACGCTGGGACTCCTGGTTCCAGCTTGCAAGGCAAAGAGCCAGAAGAGCTCTAGCAAGCACTTTGCCTCTTTGGGCTATAGTGTCCCCAGGTTGTTCAGTATGCCTTTACCAGGTTCACTGTGCTTGCAATACTTTGCCTTTTAAGGCTAATGTTACATACGACAGCCTAGAAAAAGATTTAGGGGACTAATGCTTTTGCTCTCTCATACCAGCTTGCAGTGCTGTGGATTTTTCCGCAATAAGAAAATGGTGTAAGAAAATGACATTTTCTGTGAAGCACCATAAAAAAATCAGTGTGCCTCCTGTATGCTAGTGAACAGCTTGGTAACATCAGTCTCTCTTCTCAGTGCCTTGACTTCTGCCTAATACTGGATTTTTTAAACTGTATTTTGATGCATTTGAAAATTGATGCTAGTATGGCCAGATGTGATGTGGTAGGGAAGAGTTTTACACCTGGAGAATACAAGATAAGTGATGAACAAATTTTTCTGGCTGCCTACAAGTTTTCCGATAGAATCTTAACTAAAGCCTTATAGAACCCCAGATAGTTTGGGACTGGCTTCACTAAATGTGTTTTGTACCACCACAGTTGAGATTAGCTGAATTTCTTGCTTCTGTATTTCTTAGGGTGGCTTAAATGTTGGGATTTTGTTTGCTTGGTTTTGTCTGTTTGTTTTTGATGTTTTATTTGGGTTTTTTAAGGTATTCCCTTTATTTGTATTTCAAGGCACTCATTCTGTTAGGCTTCAAACTCCATTATTTTCTTCTCTGCAAGACTGCTGAGGTGGTTATATTTATAGGTAGTCCTTATGTCCATGTCTGTGCTGTAATTTTTAATTAGATAGGCAGCCAGAACATTGACTAAATATCTCCTAATGTATTTTAAATAATTAAGCAACAAAACCCCCCATACTTGAATATTGTTCTTCTAAAATGTATTTCTTCCCATAGTAGTTGTATGTTGCAGATCATCTTTGACTGAAATTAAATATGCCAAATAAAGTTTCTGTGAAAATGAGGAAAGTTGAAGTAGGTAACTGTGTAAGTTATTTTTATGTAGTATATAGAAGCCATAGAGCTGGCCAGGTTGTGGTTTGGCATGGGCCAGATTCTGAAAGAATTGAGAGCATTTCACTCCAGAGAAAGGAATGTCTTTTTTTTTTTTTTTTTTTAAATGGGAAGTGCCTGACCCCTTTCTCCTGTTAAAAGATCTTGTGTTCAGCTAGCAGGTGACTGCAAACCTTTTATCAATTATTATTTAGGCTGCTATCTTTATGAAGGAAGCTGGAAGCTATAAAAATACTCTCACTTTGCAGCCAGCATGTAAAAATATATTTTATATATTTGTGTTACTTAAAGATGATGCTCGTGGATGTAGTCCTGAGCCTCCTGTCTCACTTGTTGGTACAAGAGCAGTGTTGTCCTTAGTTACCATACAACAAACTTGTGCTTTCTTACAGTAGCTTGCAGTGACACTTATTTTCAGTCATGTCTTGCTAATGAAGGTAATGTCTTTGTTCAAATCTATTCTTGTAGATACAGTTGCTAAAACAAGATCTCTGCTGACCGTTATGTTGTCTTTTTATTCCATAGTTCTGCATTTTCTCTTCATCTTTCTTCTTCCTCTGTCCTTATGCTTTCAAGGCTGTTACCTGAATTCTTAGCTTGTTTGCTTTTTCAGTGGACAAGCAGTTTTTTCTTATACTTAATGTGTTAAATGGAATGTGCATATTTTCTTGATTATGTTTCTGTCTGTGGAGAAATTTCCTTTCTCTGTAGGAAGACTGGATTTTGTATTAAGTCACTAGTCTTTTTGATTGAGGTTTGTTGACTAAATTCAGTAACTGGAATATGGTGTTTCTGCTTATGGTTACAAAAAATGAGAAATCTATATGCTGGCTTGACAAAATAAGTCTTTTCTGGGTGAGACTTTCTCAAGGTTTGTTTTCTCTTGGTGGAGTTGAACCACTGATTACAAAGAGCCCTTGGAATTGTTCTCTGTGGGACACTTACAGCAAATTACTCCTTGTGTCATTGCTCGCTGCAGACTGACAGTTGTACAAGAACAGGCTCATACTGAAGAGAACTAAGTTACCTCTTGCTCTTTCCAGGTGTGAGCCAGCTGTGTTACTCCTGCTGGAAGTAGATAGGTGATTGCTGCCTGCTCTATGAATGTTTTTTGTTTAATCAGCATGGATTTATTTAAGTAGCAAGAGAGTTTTCAAAAATGTCTGCTTCTTGCTCTCTGGCTGCTGGGAAATAACCCCTCAAGAACAGTGCTGTGCCTCTTTGCCTTTTGGTATTATTCCTCATGAAGGCTGGTTCCTGCATTGCAAATGATGCTTTTAATTTTTTTTGCTGTGATCACTCTGTGCATGGATGCAATTGCACTTTTCACCTGGTTCCAAAGTGCCTGCTTTAGGTTAAATGAGATACTAGTCTGTGACATTTTCAGCTATGTACCTGGAAGTTTAGGGGTTTTTTGGATTTGTTTTATTCCTACTTCCTCTCCCTTTGAGCTTCAAAGTAATCTAGGTCTTATTAAAAGCTTTTGGTTCTCAAATATTTTTAGATGTAGGCATCTTTCACAGCTATAGCAACCCATGAATTCTGGCTTTTAACTACAGGATCCTGTTAAACAAATTCTGATTAATGAAAGAGGAGTAAGAGCAGCTAGAGCTTATTGTAAATTAAGTGGCTAGTGACTGTCACCAGAAAGGGGAGGAAGGAGACAACTTACTGTAAGTACCACAGAAGTATTTGTAATGCTTTCTCCTGGAACTCTCTGGCAGTTGTTGTGTTGGGCTCTGTTTTGTACTTGCATATGTTTTAAATTAAATATATATGAATAAATGTTGGAAGGACATGCTATCTTCAGTCCTTTCTGTTCTGCAGATGAAAAAACCTAAGCCTTTTGCTGTACATAATTTTAGTGTGTAACTAAAGAGTTCTGAAAATAAAAATGAAAACAAAGCCTAAGGTGCAAACTTTAATGTAAAGGGAAACTATTGAAAAAAATGGTGAGCTGGCTGCTTGCTGTAGGAACTCCAGTACTTTGGGGAAATGCGATTTCCCTTTCCAAAAAGAGGTGGTCTGGAACTGTCAGAAGCTCCTCATTTGCCAGATGATAGACTCTGGTAGATTTTACAGATTGTGAGGAGCAATTCTTTCTATGAATTTTGTGTTCTGATGGAAGGCTTGATAAGGTTCAAGAGTACAGATTGGGACCTGTAATCTTACGCCATTAGTCCAATGAAATTACTTTGAGCTAAGCTAAACTGCTAATGTATGCAGGTCTAGATAGTACTGTTGTCTCTGCTGTCTCTTAACCACTTGCTCTTATATTCAAGTGAAATAGTTATTCTATCTGTGATTTTTCTACTTTGTGTGAACTATGAGGGAAGGCTTTTACTGAAGTTCCAGTGGTCATAAAAATGAAGCTTGTTCATACAAATTGAAAGTGTTCAAGGCACTGCCTGTCCTGTTTTACTCTTAATCATTGATGTGATATTGTCCTATTTTGGTTAAATGCTCTCATTTTCTTACTATGAAAAGAACAAAGAGCAGTTTTCTGCAGAAAATCTGACAATACCAAGCTTATGTGTATGTGAGAGTGATGGAGATGAAATTCAGGTGCGTAAGAGATTCTGCCTACAGAGGGATAATTTCAGCACAAGGAATTTTTCCTTACCCTGCTAAGAACCAGTTTTACCCCTTGTGGAATGGGCAGGTACACCTTTTGGTCTCTGGAGCAAGTGATTTTGCCTGTGATATACATACCCTCAGAGAACAAGAAAAGCTCGTACTTGGATATGCATTCTCAGCAGAGAAATGAATCTGTAGGAGTCAATGCAGTGAGCTTGTGTCCTGTTTTGTTCATACAGAGTAAAGGTGGATTTAAATTAAAACTAGCAAGCTTGTATCCCCCTCCTAATTTCATTGTAGAGCATCAACCTACAGTGTTCTGTCTTCTTTCCAGAGTGAATGTTAAAGTAGCGTTTGTACAGAGATGCTCTTCTTGTAAAAATGTACTTTGAAGAGGCTGAAGATGACGAGAACTGAAGTCAATTACTCAAACTGCTTTAGCTTTTATTTATTTCCTTCTACCTGTAGGCTACAGTTCTGCATTAGTCATTTATAATGGAATGAAGTTGTGGTTGCTGCCATGGGGTTGGGGTTAAAGTAGAGGACACATTGGAAGAGAGGAATTAATATGAATTTATAAGATATTGCTTGCATAAATAACAGAAAACAATAGTATTTATACCCTCTTATAGCACAGTTACCTATAATAATACATACAGCAATACTATGATATGGACAGGGCTGCCATTCCATTATACGTAGCTGACTTGTTCTTCTGTTTTATCAACTTCATTCTCTGTGAGTAGCAATGTATCCAGCAGAATGGCTGATGATGCTTGGATGGGTGAGCTCTTCAGCCTCATTGGGCTCTGGTACATAATGGGGTTAATTCCATTTCTCATCCCATGCATGACAAAGAGCTTGGAATTTTCTGCCACAGAGCTTCTGAAAGAGATCCTGCTGGAGTGTTTCCGAAGGGCCTTGATAGGCTTCGTGGTCCGATAGTTGCAAGTGATATACCTGCTGAAAGCCTCCCTAAATGTTTTGTTGAAGAGTGTATAGACAAGAGGGTTCACTCCTGAGGATACATATCCTATCCAAACAAATATCTCCATTAGCTTTTGAAAAACCTCCTTGTTGCAGGAGTTGCACAGAACTGAACTTACGTTTGTTATGAAGAATGGGCACCACATCAACAAGAAAAGAAAAAAGACAATCCCCAGAACTTTTGATGCCCTTTGTTCGTTGGTTATTGTTTGCATGGACTTCCTCCCAATTGTAGATGTTCTACAGATAGGCATGTCATAAGACAAAGTCTTGTCCTTTCTGGAGCCATTTAGCATGGCCACCTTTTCTGGTGAGGAGGTGGGTGTTGTGTCACGCTGAAATACTGTGGACACTGTTGACCAAGTGAAACGCTGAGGTGGCTTGTTGATCAAGTAGGCCTTCTTGCGTAGCACTTGGATTGTCAGAAAATAAGTGACTATCATGATAGCAAGGGGAATAAAGAATGCGGCCACTGACCCATATAGAATGAAGTCATGAAAACGATCAGGCATCAGGACACATGTGATGTTTGTAGAGTTGCCATTTCCCTCTTCAATGCCTCTGATAGGGATTGGAATAGCAATGCCTACAGGAGAAAAACCAAGTACTTCAGCATATGGTAATCACTTGCAATCTCTTTTTTGGGCCTGAAGCCTCAGGGTCTCTAAAGGAGGTAGTTCCTGCGTTCTGCAGCAGGCACAGGGTGACTGGAGAGAATGCGAATTGTTGAGAGCATCACGTGGGTAATTGGGCAAAGCATACTTTGTGAGACTTGGCAAACTCAGCTTTAACAGAGCGCCCTTTCTAAGGAGATTGGGCCTAACCCTTAGTATTTGAGGAAGCCGTATAAAGTTGCCAACTTCTCAAGTGTAAAACACATGAATTGCTTTGACTCTAGTTGTTAGAATTAGTATGGCTTTTCCTCCAGTGAAATGTGTTTCCCTAATGCCATCTGTTTTTTTTCCCCCCTGGGGTAACCTTTGCACTTTTTGAAGGACAGTTCTGTAAATACATAAAACTTGTCTTTCCCTCTTATCTTAACCACATCAAGTGACTGGACATAGACAGCTGATTTTTTTCACCCTGCTTGACTTCTTTCATAAATACAAGTAGTTAAATAGATGCCAGAATTATGCAGTGTGTGTTTGAGATGGATTTGTTGTTTAAAGTCTCTTGCATATTTAAGAGTGTTTAAATCAGGCTAGCTAGCTCTGTAATTCACCACTCATTTAAAAAAAAATTTAGCAGTCTTGTCTTTTAAATGAATTTTTTATAACCACTGCTGACTGTATAAATTACAGTCAGCACTTCATTTGCCAGCAGTCTGACATTACAACAGAAACAACAGGTTCCTTGCTGTCTGGTGAAGGTTATTTGTGCTATGTGTCCTGATACCACTTAAGGAGATCTAGGGATTTACTCTATTCCTCTGCTAGTCTGCTTACTGAAGTTGGTTGAAGGCAGCAAGAGCAAAATGGTTTACCCTTCAGCCATTTGATATCTTTCTTAATAAGAGGCACACCTTCAGATACAGGAAACATTTAAAATGAGGATTGAACCAAATTAACCTTTGATTTGGAGAGCCGTGGCGTAGCTGCAGAGTACTTTTGTGTTAGATAAAAAAGAAATGAAAAAGTACAGCACTGATTAATACCAATAAATCAGGCATTAAAAGGTCAACTTGTAAGTGTCTTGTCATGTTAACAGCTTCCTTTTTTTGTGATAAAGATAGCATCTTTTCTCCTATCATCATAGCTCTTCAAGAGTTTTTTTCAAGTTGGAATTTTTGGATTTAGGCATGTATGCCTTGGCCAAGAAGGTGGATGTACCCGTTCTCCTAGGCATCATTGGCCTTAATAATCCAGAATAATTTTGTTCTTTCTCTTGCACACACTTGCACTATGCCTGTGGCTGCCTGCAGTGTGCATTAAGTTATTTGAATTAAATGTTTTCACCTCCTTAGCTCATTTAACAGATTTATTTTTTTAAGCCTTAAAGATAGGTGAGGTACCACATGCACATCACTGAGGTGCTAGTATCATAAAAGTTTGTATATTGGCATCCTTTATAAAAACTGTTCAGGGTTTGGTGGTTTGGAGGGGGTTGGTTTTGTGGATTTTTTGGTTTGGTTTTTTTTGCTTAGAAGTTAGCCTTTCTATATGTTACACTGCTAGTGCATCTCAGTCTTCAGTGTGAATGTTACCAGCCACTCATTTATCTTACAATCTTTGATGTAAGTAATTAACCTTTTTTTATTTGCTTCATAGGACAATTGTAAGGCACAGATTTTAGCAGCATCTACTCAAGGCTTAAAATTGTGTTTGGGACAGAATATACTACCACAGGAACATGAAATCTACTTTTCCAGGAGACATGCTACGCATGCAGATACTGTCTTTTGATTTTTGGACTTTCAGGACCATGAAGAAGAGCGATGATTATCCCTACTCAATCTTGCTCTTTCTAATAAGCCTGATAAAGAGTAGCAATTCAGGCAGATTTTTATGATGTAGCTGTGTATGATCCAAGAGATGGACTTAAGCCAGCCCAGGTGTTAGGGTCTGCTAATCAATAGTACTTGGCCAAATATTCCGTTCTGCCCAGCTTTCACCTATTGTTTTGGACATGAAAAGCTTCTGCATTCCTTTTCCAGTCTCCCGAGTCTCACATACCTATTGAAATGAGCCAAACCACGATGATTTTGGTGATTGTTGTAGCCCATGAATTGTACTGACTAGCCTGGATTGGCTTTTTAATCGCAATATAGCGGTCTAGTGAGATGGCACAGAGGTGCATGATGGAAGCTGTGGAAAAGAGGACGTCAAGGAACAGCCAGATAGGACACAAAGCAGTTGGAAAAGGCCAGGCATTGTCTGAAAGAGAACAGAAAACTCATTAGAATCTAAGCTTTTTGAGAGTTTTCAGTGTGTGATTTTCCCTTGGCATCCGTACATTTGAGAATTTTGTAATACTACAGGAACCGAGTTTCACCATTGCCTCGGCTGGATTCTGTCTTACGTTTTAGTTAGCCCCTAATTGGCATGGTTGCTGCCATCATGTTGATCAGGCTGTTTTGTGTATCATAAGCCTTTCCCTATGTTTTTGTCCTTTTTAGATCATAAGCTCTTTGTGACAAAGACTCTGGATGGAAGAGTTTTCAAAAACTGGGCTGTGACAGTGCTTGGTCCTAGCACCCTGCTGTTAAATGACTATTTTCCACTATGTCTCCTTCATAGTCCTAAGATTCAAGCTTGTATTAAATGGAGGAGATAATGGGTCATAACCGATGTAATAGTCAATCATTGCAGAACCATGGTTGAATCTTAGTGGTGATCTTGAAGAATCTAGTTCACAGTTTTAAAATTAGTTTACTGTGTCGCTTGACCAGATACAGTTGAGCACTAATGTGGCAAAGCAGGGCTCTTCTGTCTCAGTAGTGATTTTATAAAAATTGAAGGGCTTTCATGTGTGTATCTCCCCTTCCCCCCTTCCCCCAAGAGCCATGTGTCCAAGATAAAGGTTTTGTAGTGTTCAACTTTCCAAAAGGCTTGTATTTTTGAGAGCTGGGTCTCCCTTGTCAATGTTTACAGTACCAAACTGAATGAAATTTAATGAAACTGATTATTTTTTTCTTAACTGCTTTATTTTCACTCACAAGTAGTTTGTATTGCAATCCAGTGCTAGCAGTGTTCAATTAGAGGTGCACCTTAGTGTTGTGTGTCTATAAGAATGTTCTGTAGTCCTAGGGAAGAATATGTAAATGCAGAAGTTTTTCCTATTTCTAATGGTAGAAGTTAATCTACTAAATATATTCTTCTTCCTTACAAAATTCATCTGTACTGTCAGTAGGCACATCAATAGTATTGCCAGAGAAGTCAGTTTTTTGCTGAATGATGCTTAAGGAAATAAAAAAAGATATTTCTAACAAATCAGATTGGTTTTAATTTATTTGCTTTGAATAAATATATCTGTGTGCTGAGAATGAGCATTACAATAGTCCAGTTCATTTGGCAGTCTTATCGATGTGGTAATGTTGCAGTAGTTTGATTAAAACATTTTTTCATAATGTGACTGATAGACAGGAATGATAATGGTGCTGCTTTGACTTCAATTATAAACTCCAGAGGATGGAAAATTTTATGAAGTCATACATAGCATGTACTTTTCTGCACTCTTACCTATGTTGGGAAACTTCATCTTTTAAACAAAGAGGAGGGATGGATGGAGCTCTGAACTGAACCTCACCCATCCTCAAAGCAGTGGACTCCAGGTGAGGATGATGTAGGCAATGAAGCAGAAGGGAAAGAGGTGAACTATTTTCAAATCATTAACCAGTAAATTTTAGTATCTAGCTGCATATTTCCTGAAATAGAAATCATGGTTGAAATTACGCTTCAAAAAATTATTCAGGCAGGTAGGTATGAGAAAGTTGTAATTAGTATATTATTAAATGCTTACTCCTATTTAATTTTTCTATCTACGCTTTCAGCTGTCAGTAAGGTATAATGGCTTTCTGAAGAAAAAAAAAAGTAAAACCAAAATGTCTTGTGGGTCATGTAAGCAGCTGAGAGAGAGAGAGAGAGAGAAAAGAGAGAAGAAAGAGAGAGGGGGGGAAATACAGTTAAAAGAAATAATTCATTTGATAAGCTTTACTCCAGAAAAATAAGACTACTTTTGACTCTGTGATGAAGGATTAATTCAGATGAAATGTGGACAATGGAAAAGTCTATTCTACATCATGAAGGGTGGCAGATAACACAGCTGGATTTCAAGTGAGCAACTAATACTTCTGTTGGAAAGTACTTACATGCTGCTCCCTGGATTATAACTGCTTTGCTTTCTGGAGAATTGCAGTGTAATAAATTGTTTCCTTTTGTAGTTAATTTACTCTTTGCAGAAGAAAACCTTCAAATATTTTGCAACAGAAAACTCTTTTCCTTCTTTTAAATATAGATGCATTTAAACAGATATCTGATGCAAAGCAACCTTGTACATTTCTGTGCATTGTGAGAGCTTTTGTTAGTTGGTAAATGCAACTGAACAGAGAAAGCTTTGTCTTTATTTTTGTCTTGTTTTGAACTGGGTGCAGAAGGCAGTAAGTTATCACATTCATGATTATAGCATTGTGTACTATTATATTTGTGTGTATGAGATGATCTTTTTTATCCAAACAAAATCAGAGTAGACTTTAAATGCAGTAGGTTATAAGAATTGAAGAATATGGTTATTATTTAAACAAAACAAATATTGTGAAACTGATAAGAAGAGTCAGTTGTCTAGGATTCATACTGTTGATTATTTTGCTTTTACTTATTTTGATTTGTTGGTTATACCTGTGTTAGAAGCTCTGTGCCTAGTGTTTGAGGGACTGCTCTGGGCTGAGATTTTGTGCTTTCCTAGTGGTGTCTATCACTGTTGGCCTATTCTGTTAGTTTGGAAGTAGGGAAAAGATGGAATATTAATTTCCCCTCAGGATTCAGAAAGCAACTCTGACCCTTGAACATGATGGTGACCTTCTTGTTAGTTGCCCTGCTTTATAATGCAGACTGAAGGTAAAATGAGTACATCCTGCCAAGTGATACGAAGCCATTGCAGGTCATGGTTAGTTTGGATCGTTACAAGTTCTTATTCTCCTAGTATAGATGCACACTGCTGGGGCAGACCAGAGCATTTACTGGGCTCACCGAGATTCTCCACCTTTGTTTTTCCTTGGAAGTTGAAATGCTGATTTAAAGAAGCTAGTGGGTTGGATTTTTTTAATTTTTTTTTTTAAAATGCCTAGGTTACCTGACAAATGTGCTGCCTGAAAACTTGTCTGGTTGCTGCACCTGTCAGGTGGTATAAGGTAAAAAGATACTCCTCCTTCCTACAAATCTTGCCTCGGATCCTCCCAGCATTGCAGCAGTCCTGCTGTTGCAGATTATTTTCCTTATTTTGAGACAATACAAGATAAAATGCATGTTTTAAGATTTGTCTTGCACCTTAAGAGAAGTAAGATGAGCTTTTACCACAACAGTCTACCCTTCATTAATCATCATTTAAGAAAAGCTTTATTTATAGGAAATACCTTGGAAATGTGTAATCCTTAAAACAAAGTACTGTATAGAAGAGCTGCTCTTGCTATAAGCCAAAAGGTTTTTTGAAAGCTTGTGAGAAGGCACTGCTTCTGTACACTTACAAGCATGCTTAAGAGAGATCTTTAAATAGATTTGGAAACTGCTTGTTGTTCTGCTGTAAGGGCTGCTGAAATGTGTTGCCTGTAAAGGATTTTGTTACAGAATTTCTGTTACATGCTGCTGAAATGTGTTGCCTGTAAAGGTTTTTGTTGCTGTTAGATAAGGATGCTTTTACTTAGATGGAAACTGGGTATTTTTAATCACTAGCTGACTTAAGCCTAGGCTTCAATCTTCAAATTGGTGTGCATGCATCTGTAGCCTGCATGTGTGGTGTTCACCCTCGTGTCAGTATTCACCTTTGTGGACTGCATAGGCCTGGTATTCCCAGGCTGCTGTCTTGCTGTTTCACCCCCATGGCTGCCTGCCTTTTTTTCTCTGCTACATTTATGGCTTCAGCAGCAGCTGTTTACTGTCATGTAGTTTTTTTAATTTAGCCAAAGTCTTTTTTTTTTGTTTAGTTGCTTTGTGAGCAATAAACCTTTGTCATCTTATTTATCTTTAGATTTGAGTTTTTAGAAAGCAGCCCTCAATTAAAGCAGTTTTCTCTGGTAGTTTGCACAGGCAGGAAGGGAAGATTTGCTACGGTTCATGATCAGTAATGCAGGAAAATTAAGGTGGTGATTGCTTGTGGTAGATTTTTAAAATAATGGTTTACAGCCTAGGACAATCTGCATTCAGTTTTTTAAGTGGATGAATATCAGGAATAGAAAATATATTTTAAAAGATGGTATGTGTACTGTCTCCAAGTAACCCATTGCCCACCAAGCCATGGACAACAGACTTCCTCCTGCTACAGGCTTTGCAAATGAGAGGTTCTCTCAAGTTTATTTGCTAATTTTACCATCTGATAAATAGCAACATTTTTGCTTTCCCTCAATAGTTCTGAGTGTTAGAAATTTGGATAACTCTTTTGAAAGCTAGATTTCAGAGAATGCAATTATTTCCTAACGTGCCCTCTTTTTTTTTTTTTTTTGAAGAAATGAGAAGAATTTAGCAAGCAGTAAAAGCAATAAACTGTTTGTATATTCTGACATTTGCACTCCTAAATTAAAATTGCAGTGTATATTTGTACCAGACTACATTTTGGTTGCTCTGCTGAGAATAAATAATCTGCTACTCATGGTATTATACCTGCGAGCGAGTTACAGATTCATTTATTTATTTTTAATAGAGGTAGCTCTTTATTACAGAGACAGTCTACTTCTGAAGATTTTTTTCTGTAAGCGTACCATCCAGGGTACGGAGCCAATGTCTGTAGTAGGTTTTGAGTTTGAACACTCTGTGACACATTAGTTTTTAAAGTCGGAATCATTTAATATGACTGCACTTTAGTTCACACCTTTTCCCTCAAATAGTCTCCACATAATTAGATATCAGTCCCAAATCAGAAGCATAATATTTGTATTCTGTATCTAGAGGCTGCACCCAGCTATTTCATTATTATGGAAACATTTCTGTGTGGAAGCGCCAGGAGGCTGGATTTAATTGGCTCCCTGGCTATCAATGATTATTCGATGTTCAAGTAGTTATCTGGCTAATGTAACTTCAAGATTTAGACTTGTTATGTATTTAAATGTCTGTTGTAGCTTCATTCCAGTAACTCCTCATGTTTTGCTCATGCTTTGAACTTCTATAAACACCTCAGCATCTTCTCCCAAATCGGTGAAGAGGCAAAGCAGTTTTTCTGGTTGGCTGTTGAAGAGAGATTTGTGTGCAAGAAATTTCAGGTTTAACTACTGCTGTGTGAAAGGCTGGTTGCAGTCTTAATTATAACTAATTTTGCTACTTTCTTGTAAATTTTCTGCAATGTGAAAGATGCTTTTGTTTGACTTTTAAATTAAAATTCCTAGCATGCTTTGAACTGTTGTAAGCAGGGTTTAACACTGGATTGAGAGATTAAGGAGCAGTAGTCTCTTTATAAAGTTAAAAAGAAAAGATTAATTAGTCTAGCAAAATGAAAATAATTAAAAAAAAATCCAAACCAAAAAACTCCACCACCACCAAATAACAACTCCACAAAATCCGGAACTTGCCTTCCCTTTGTATTGATGGCTAGTGCAATACTAGTACTTCTTGTGGTTAGTATTTTTATTATTAATAAGGCCTTTGACAGGAACTAAGCAGTTATAGTATCTGTGTGTAAGTATGTATATACATATCTGTTTCTTGCCACTACACACACATGTGCACATACATGACATGCAAAGTTTTTTTGTAAGTGACAGGTTGTTTTTTTTTCAAGTTAGAAATCACTGTCCTGGTCATGTGCATTCATCTTTCTTTTTATAAACTGTTGCTTGAAAAAACACTATTTTATGATCTCAACACTGAGTTCTGACCTCTAATTCATACTTCTGTTTAGGGTGAAGCAGTCCGTAATGTACAGAAATTCAGTCTGAAGGCATTTAGTGAATAAGCACATTTGTTAATCAAGTGATACCAGTCGTCTGCAGCAAACAAAAGCTACTGATGGCCTTTCTGAAATAAAGTTTATGATTGTGTTTGCTTGTTGCTCAGGCAACTCTTAGAGATCTAGCATAAGAAAAATGAACTCCTGTAGCCTGCCATTATCTAGAGCTCAGTGATATCTATACCTTAAAGATAATAGTGTAAAGCCATAAGTTTATTGAAAAACCTGACTCGTTGATTTTTTTTTCTCTTTGTCTGGTAAGAAAATTGACCATTTAAAATGTATTCTTAAACTTTAGGAGTAAAAGAGACTTTCCCATGGAGCTGCCTCTGATTAGTTGTATCAAGTAATATCTGAAATAAAGCTGGGCGTGAGAGAGTATGAAAAAGTCATGCTTGTTCTGTAATGACTAACCAGAAAGAAAATGTCACACCCAATGTATGTTCATGTAAAAGATACCTATTTTATTCTCTATGAACCAGACCAAATTATAAACTGAATCTCAAATGTTAGGTACAGGGATTCAGGCTTCCTTGGCTTGGCAGATGAGTTAATTCTTTGGGATGTTTTATGAACCTGCTGCTTTTCCCAGGGTGGGAGAAAATCAGTTTCTCTGAAACTGGTAAAGTTTGTTCTTACTGATGGTGCTAGGGACCATCTCTGACTGCTCATGGAGCTTGGAGTCAATATTAAGGTGAAATCAGGTGCCTGACTCCTAGAAAGTTCAAACCTGTTCAGTGTGCTGAACAGATACCTAGTCTTCATTTCACTTTTTTTAAGAGAAGACTGCCTCCAATTAGTGTAATATCAATAGAACAGATACAACATGGTGCTGATGTTGTTAAAAAAAAATATTAAACTGTACAAAATGTAGTTTCCCATGTCCAGCTCCAATTTAGCATCAGTTCTAAGCCTTGGGTGATTTTTGAATGGTTTGTTCCAAAGGAAAGAATATCAACGGTGGGTATACTTCCCATAAAGACATTAAGCTATATTAAGGTGAGAGAGAGAGAAGATTTAGCAGCCTTCATCCAAGTGGTTTTTAAAATTGTAATGATGGAAAGCAAATAGTTTTTCTGTTTAAATTAGACCTCCCCAAATTGTACCCCATATGCTAGTCTGATGAAACAAAAATGTAGTACTTACCAAATAATATTATGAGAAGGGCAATCGGCATCACAAACAGACCCACGAGCAAATCTGCCACCGCCAAGGATGTCAAAAAGTAGTTGGTAGCATATTGCAACTTCTTCTCCAGAGACACCGCCAGTATGACAAGTATGTTCCCCCCAATGGTGGGGATTATCACCAGGAGGATCAGTAAAGCTGCCCAACGCACTTGCACTTTGTTTCCTTGTTGGTCACTTGAGTAGTCCTGCTTGGGTTCTCCTGTTACTGAGAGAGGTGACAAAGATCCATTGCCAACTCCAGACTCGTTCAAGAAATTTAAAGGATAGGACATTTTTGTGTCCAGCAGAACTTATTCAGGAGCTGTGTTTTGCACAGGAATTGTGTATGGTGTAAGAGTTCGCTGTTCCTCTCTGGTCCAGGATGGTCCTGAATAAAGGCCAGCATGGTCAGTATGGTAAACTGGTCATCTGCTATTTTGAGATACTGTAACCATGTCCGAGCTGGTATCCAGTTTTTTTATCCTGTGCCTTGCTGGGTGCAGTTAGATCTTAAAAATGAAAGTCCTGTCTTGTGTCCATCTCTGGTTGGCAGGGTTCAGTAGTCTGGTCTCCCCTTTATATGGAGGTTCAGGTTTCAGAAGATTATAGGAGACAATTCAGTAGCTGTGAAAAGCAAGCAGTGCATTAGCTTCCCTTTTTTTTTTTTTTTTGTCTTAATACAGCAGTGAAAAGTGATAGATGAATTTGGATGCCAAATTGTTCTCTTTAGATACAGTGTACATAGATTTGCTCTTTGTAAGTACAAACTGATGGAAAGGCAGATGCTTGCGTTGTGTATATGCAACTCCTCCTCTCCCGAGTGTCTAGTCTCCGGCAGTATGTGCGTAGGCAGATGGCAGTTCCCATATTTCCCCTTATTAAGAATCCTATTTCTCCACAGAGGGTCACCCCAAAAATATCTTCAGAAATGATGTATGAGGTTTCCGTTTTAATGTCTACAGTTCTTAATTTATCAGGTGAGGGGCAGGAAGCTGTAGACAATAAAACACTGGTGACAGTCTCAAGGGGACCGTAAAGATTTATGGAACTGAGACATCTAATTTTACCCGTTACTTGGAGTGGGGGGGGTGGGTGAGTAAACCGCTTGTTTTTGTAATCCGAGAAGGGCTTTTATTAAGCACAGCCTTTTCTCTCCCTCTCTCTTTCTCCCTGTCTCTTGCAACTCTGCTGAAGACTTAACGCTTACATTTCCCCCTTCAAGCAGAGACTGAAACACTTGTCACGGCGAACGCTCAGTTACTGAGAAGATTCCATGTGTTGCAATTTTCACGTGAGGAAAGCCTTACCTCTTTGTCTTGAGTTGTAGTAAAGTCCACTTTGCATCCAGGAAGATCCTTTGTAATTTTCATTTTCATCACGTGGTGGATTTTAAAATAAGATTTTTCTCTGCTTTCTGAAAAGCAAGTTGTTCACTTTGGTTCGTTATTTATAATTTTTCTAAAGCTTGTTTCTCTGTGTGCTTTTGTTTTGCACTTCTGTTTCTTCTAACACCAAGATTAAGAATTTCTATTTTGGGAAAACTGTATTTCTTACGCAGGTATTTCCTCCAACTCTTGAATGGAGGAGAAGAATCATTCTTGCTGTATTTAAAAAAGATAGAAATAAGGTTGTGTTCTTCTTTTGCTGTCCTTTCTCTTCCATTCTTTTGATGATTTTACTTCAGTGATTAGCAGAGTCTGTGTGCGGTTTTCTCTTAGT
This sequence comes from Elanus axillaris, assembly GCA_026212715.1. Classification (NCBI taxonomy): domain Eukaryota; kingdom Metazoa; phylum Chordata; class Aves; order Accipitriformes; family Accipitridae; genus Elanus; species Elanus axillaris. Next base: position 31,085,270 of record JANZLQ010000089.1, read on the forward strand.
TCATTACCAAAGCTTGCAGTCTGCTGCTACCCTTGTTTGTTGATTTACTCATTCCAGTGTATCCAGCTCCAGTGCTTGAAAAGCAAGGAAGTAAATGTGGGGGTTTGGCTGGAAAAGAGCCAGAGAGGGTTAATTGATTCAGTGGTCCAGTACTATAATGTGTGCTCCTTGTAGCTGTATCAGGATGTGCAGATCCTGTAAACGACCCTTCACTGTACAGTGTTGTAGCTATATGCACCATAGTCTGTGTATGCCTGCGCACTCGCTCTTGCTTGCTCTCTGGATGGAAGCACGGTTAACCCTAAAAAGTTCTGCTGCCCTGTAAATACTCCAATTTTTTTCTTGATTAATTTTATAAAATTATTGTCTAGCACACTATTTTACATGTGTGCACTGTTACTTTAAATCTTTCTTCATGCAGCTGCTTTTTATTATCACAAGTGTTTTCTTTCGTTACCTTCCAACTTTTTCAGATGTGTGTATGTCTTATAGTTCCACATTAAAATGGAAATAGAGTTCACTTCCAAGGACATTAGCTGGACAAGTGTGTAACAGAGTCTTAGAGTTTAAGGCCAGAAGAGACCATGAGATCATGGTCTGACCCCTGTATGTCACCGGCCATTACGTTCCATGAATTGCTAGTGCTCACCAGGCTTGAGCTGGGAATCGGGTCCTCAGTGAAGTGTGAATTAATTTATATTTGTTTAAAAAAATTTAAAACACATTCATATCTTTAGGATACAGATACTCTGTGGCCAAAGAAAGCAAGCTGGTGCCAGAAATTAACAGAAATACTTGACTTAAAGTGTGTTCAGATCATACAATAGAATTTCCAGCAAAGTAGTTTTCAGTTGTTGATTATTTTTATGGTTTAAAGGAAACCTTCAGTAAGATTCCATGCTGTATTCATTTGCAATTGACTTTTGATATCTTTATTTTTCAGAAAAATACACATTAGGAAGTAAAGATTAATCCAACTATAGTAATGCTTTTTCCTTATCTGACCACCCCCTTATTGTCACCCCGACAGTACTGAGAGAGTAGAGCACATGAAAACATACAAAAAGCAGAAATCAAGAGAGGAAAATACTGTATTGGACTAATGAGTGTTTGGATTCAGTTTTCCTTAAGCTCAACTGTGTCTAATCTACTTCTGGTTTATTTTGTAAATCTTGAATGCTCTCCTGGCATTATTCTAACTGTACTTTAAGTCTTTACCAACCTGTTGGATTAAACACAGCCAGTGTTCACTTACTCTTTCTGATTGTACAGATGAAGCTTGTTTTCCTTCATCATTGACACTTGAGCTACTTTTTCCTTGTTGGAAGGCAGCTGGACTTACTAGTGCTTTCTGGAGATGGAGCTATTGGCAGTATGTCTGAATCACAAATGGAAAAAATAATGTTCCGGAGTAAAACCACCAAAGTATAGTACAAGATGGATTAATCCTTTAACTTCAGTGGTCTCCTTGTGGGTATATGCCACATGCAGATCTTCATGTCACGTCTCTGAATTTAAGGAATGGAATTAAAACTTCTGGGGAAAAAAATAGACAATGCATCTATCAGAACCATCTGCTAATCATTAACATGAGTTACTGCTCAAGCCTGTGTTGGAGCTGAAGCATTATCTTGAAAGAGGTTTATTATTTTTACTCTTAACATTTTCTCTTTCATAGCACACTAGACAGTATACTTCAGTCACTTCAGTGTGTGGGAAGTATCAGAATTATAAAGTGTAATTTTGTCAACTTGAGTTCTGTATTACCTCTTTATAAAATTTCTTTACAGATCTTACCATCTGAGAGGCATCACTGTTGGTTACTGCAGTAAAGAGCTGTTTTGGTCAAAGTGAAAATCAAGTGGTCCCACTTCTCTGGAATGCCTCAGTGGATGTTATAATGTAATTTATATGACAAAATCATCTCTTTAGTCACTAGAATGGCTAAATTAAATAAATGGGGGTGGGGGGCCACCTTGAAGCACCAGCTGAAGGCTGTACTTTTGCCTGCAGATTGCTCTGATGAAAGCTGTATAAATGCATTTCTATCTAATTGAAAAGGAAATTATTTGTTTAAATACAGATGAAACCAGAATTTTCTTAAGAACTCGTAGAGGAAGATGATATGAGTTGAGTTGCATGTATGCTTGTGTAGCAAATATAGCTGCTTGGTGCATTGTTTCATTTCAGATGGCTAGAAAACTTATCTGCCTTTTGTGATGTTTTTTGAACTTTCCCAGGTTTGAATAATTTCTGAGAAACACATCCTCCTGTATATCTGTTACAGATCTGCAGCAGGTCCTTCACTGCGTGCTTCTGGCCAGGCTTTTTATGCAGGCCACTGCCCTGCCCCCATGTCCAGTGCCTCTCCTGTGTTAATGAGTGTTAAACCCTAAATCTTGCTAGACCACACTCCTGGTCCACCCTAAGTGGAATATTTGAACCATGCATAGGTATTTTTTTTTCCACCCCTTGCTGTTATTTTCTGTTCTCAAATTGCCAGTGCTACTTTATTTGAATGGAGTCACATCTATGTTCTATATGAGCTGACACTGGTAACAGTGTTGTTCTGTTGATGCTTATCGCTCGGGTTCATCTGTGCCTGTTGATGGCACTCGGGCTCATCTTGACAGTGGAAGGCTTCCTCGAAGTTCTTATTCTTAGGAAGTCTTGCTTAAGGAACCAGGAGGCATTTCAGAGAAAAACATTGTGGAGAAGGAGGCTGTATTGCACATGAGATAGTTGCAGGAAATTCCTGGCACGAGAATAGCTCAGATGTGTTTTGTCAAGAGACAAAGAGACAGGGTTCACACCCGTGCTTAGCCTACACCTAAATGCATCAGTTTGTTGCATTTTTCTCTGCAGGTTTTCCATCCTCTGGGTCCCCCCCCCCCCCCTTCAGAAATGACTGCAAATTGTGCAATTGGATATCTGCATTCCTCCTTTATTAACTCATTCATGGATGAAAGGAAACTTCTGCTAAGGTTTTCTTTTTTTTATCTGTCACTGCACTACCAAAGCAACTTGTGGAAATAGTTCTGTATCAAATGATTAATTCATGACTCATGGTTTAGAAAGTCTTAAATATTTAGAATCTTTTGAAATATGACTGGGGAGACTTAGTGAGGAATTTAAAAGACATTGTTCTTTAATTCTCTGACATTTCATTTTTCAATGAGTTGTAAAGTCCTTAAATATTTAGACTAAAAAATAAGTGTATGTTAGCAGTGCTTCAGACACTTCCATTTTTAGTCTCAATCACAAGACTAGTGTCATGGTTTATTTTCAGTATTCTGTTTATTTACTTATGCTACCTTATATACATATATAGGGTTTAATGTTTAAATATTGCTGGAATATAAAGAGAAATGGCAATAGTCCTCTAACCTTCAAGATGTGCAACTTCCAGAATCGGAGATAAACTGTGTAAAGGTATTTGGATGTGATTCTAAGTGGGCTGAATCTTAGAAACTAAGTGGACTATGATTCAAGATGTGGCAATCTAAGTTTTTAATTTGTCTTGTGGTGGTGTTGTGTGCCTCTTGGAAAAAAAGATTAAAATGGATTGTTAAATGGAGTTAATGTACTTGACAGTGTTCCTCAATTTTCAGTAGCCCAATAAGACTCTTGTAGGCAACGTCTACTAAGAATTACTGTATCTGCAGATGTTGCAGTTGTAATTGCCTTCAGAAAAAAACCCAATTTGGGTTCCTTACAGATTCATAATAATGCTGCTGTAAAAAATGTTTTGTGATGAAAAGGAAATAAAATTTCTGGGTTCTCTGCAAACTATGGGGAACCTTCCACGGTCAACATCATAGATTGGAGGGAAAACTGACCACCTTCCCTGTCCAGCTTATCTGTTCTGGTGGCCTTGTTCATATTAGTCTGTGTTAGTAACAATCAACATCCTGATTTTTATTTTGTGAATTTTTGCACCGGAGGCTTAAGAAAAACTTTCCTTTGTCTTCGGAAGTAATGAAGAATCCAAAACTTTCTTTGGTTTCTCAGAAATTCTAGGGTGCTTACAAGCTAAGTATCAGCTTCTATATAGAGACTATAACATTTATATGTATATAAATGTCGCTTATATCCAGGAGATGAACATCCCCAGGAATGAGATCAAAGGTTATGGCTAAGGTAATTGGGGAGGAGTTAGGCAGCTCCTTTGTGTTCTCTCTTGTTCTGGTTTCCGTGAAGACTCAAAATCCTTAGCCACATAGAGTGTTTGTTTCTCATGGAGGTTTTGAGAGCAACCAGTTGGTAAAACTAATAAAATGCTAGCTATCATGTTTTGCTGAGAATCTCTCTTTACTGTCTTGATGCATCTTTATTTTTCTTTACAGTTTGTTTATGACTTCTGAAAACAAACCAAACTGAATCTTGGAGGAGGTCCTTCATCTGCAGCCCATATATCACAACAGTAAAATTTAACCCTGGTGTAGGGTGGAAACAAAGCTGTGGCTCAGTACTGTGTTGAAGCCCTATAGAAGAAACTTTTAGGCTTTTTTTGGCTTCTTGATTCATTTAGTTTCCTGGTAACAGAACAAAGTTGAAGCTAGTTGTGATGGTTTTTTTTGTATATGGGTCTGGGCTTACTGACATCTGTGTTTTGATGGCTTATGTACAAGCAGTTGAGCAATTTTCAGATGAAAATGAAGGAAATAATCAGGCCATTCTTTTGTTGCCATTTTGCTGTTGTAGTAAAATGTAATTGCAAAAGCAAACTCCTTGAGCAAAACCAGTGTTAGGAAAAAAGGAAGGAACCAGTGCATTAAAGATAATTTGGTTTTTTAAAAATAGATATTGCCTATCTTTCCAAGATATACGGCCCAGTTTAGAGACATGCCTTAGGCTTTAGTGTAGGAATTTTTAGATTGAATTGCTGGACTGTGTTATGGGAAGGTCAGACTAGAGGACTATGGTACATTACTTCTGTCCTCAAAATACATTAAATATACACTAAGTTTAGGATTTTTACTATGACTTTTAAGGGGGGGTGGAATTGTGTCTGGAGATTAAACTTCTGCCCACTAAATCTCCAGATGTTATCCTGGTATTTCACGCAATGTTACCTTCTGTGTATAACTTGTAGTAATGACAGATGTCTGTATTAGGACTGGCTAAGAGTAGCCTGTTGCTGACCGTGACTTCTGATAAACCATTTATCCTTTTTTAGTACTGGTTTTAAGTTTTCTCACACTCTCCATTACTTCTCTCCCTCTCCCACCAGAGGTTGCTACTCAGTAACTGCACTGATTCAGGCAAGAGCACAACAGTCATGGAGGTCTCCAGCAGGGAGCCAGAGGGGTGGACTTGGTTTGGGAACCTATGTGGGGCTTGGTACCAGTGAAGTGGAAATTTCCTCTGTCTGCAGCAGGACTGCCTGTCCATTGTGCTGAATGTCAAGTCAGCAGCTCCTGTGGCTGTGCTCTAAGTGAAGGGTGAAAGGCTTGGCCCAGGGGGAGGAGAATATGGTCATGTTTTAAACATATTCCCCAGCTGGACTGCCAGTTGGAGGTAATGCCACAGGTGCACAATTGCAGCTTGTAACTGCCTGTAAGGGCTTTTTAATTTTTCTTTTGATCACTTAACAGAATTGTTTGCATTTTACGAATTTTATTAAGTGTGAGTTTGGTTTATGTGGTTAACCTTTGGCAACAGTGTGTAGGACTTGTAAAGGATCTCAGCAGTAAAGTGAGCAAGCAAATGTTATTGCTTAAGCATTGATGCCGATGGTGCTCTTGTGTACTGAAGTCCTGTTCCTCTGATAAGCATTTTTACAAGATTTTTTCACTTCCTCAACCTACTTATGGTTCTGCCTTCTAGTTCTCTGTTACATGGGAAGACACTTTTTGAAGATTGTGGGGTTGAGAAGACTGCATTACTGAGGAAAGTGGTGGGACCCATTATGTAGCTTTAACTCCCAAAGTGGATTTACAGAAGGCCCCGTCAAGATGTTTGACCATTTTAAGGATAGATTTGATATAAAAGCATTTAAAATAATGGCCATGAATAATGTAAATCTGGCTAAGAATTCCATAAGCAATTATTGTACTTTAATCCTGATTTTATACTGAAAACTGTGTTGGAACTTCTGAGCTTGCAGACACAAAGATGTGTCCAAGTTAATGATTCTGTAAAATCCAGCTTTCTGAACAGGAATTTAATGAGTAATGCTTCAAAGTGCATAATCACATCTTTGCCAGAAGATGTTTTTCTCTTCTTTGGCTCGTAGTCTGCCTGTTTAACATTTGCTGAAGTAAAGCAAGCACAAAGGTGTTAAGAGTCTTTGTGCAAGAGCTAAAATCTTCTGTGCAGCTGTATACTTGGGCTCATTTATTATAGGATTTGTGACTCCTGGTCTCCACATAAGCTCATTTTTAAAAAAACATTGTCAGCATCCGTGCTGTTTGAGCAAGAGACTGACAGGTAGTTTTAAATGTGTCTTTTAGTTCATAGTCTTAACTTCTAATGCTTGCTTGCAGGACAGAATTGTTCCATTTCCCAGCTCTTCCCACTTTCTTAACATTTGTCATCATGGTTGCATCTCAGAGGCAGCAGAGTTTCCAGCAGATTGTGTTTGTTCCTCTCTTTTGTGTGTGGGGGGGTTCTTTTGCTGTTGTACGGAGGTGGGTTTTTGTAAGGTGGTGGTGGTAGATGGGATTTTTTCCCCGTGCAGACATTTTAGGAAAACTCATGAAAAAATAGACTGTTGGAAGCAGCGGTGAGGTAGGAGATCTGGGTACTTGCTGCCATTACTGCTGAGGGGTTGAGTAGCCGGTGTGGTGGTGCTGCCTGTCCGTGATCAACTGGAGCAGGAGAGAGGAGTGTAAAGAGGAGTTTAGGACTAGTTATCAGAGGAGACTGTGGGAAAGTATTGAGATGGGAAGAGACGATAGCTAGAGTAGAAATTAACTGATTTTGTGTGTAGAGTAGAACTGAAGTGTGAGTGGTTATATGAACATGTCTTCTGTCCCCAGACACAATGAAAGAAGAGAATGAACTAGATCATTGCTTAAGGTCTTTTTTACTTCTGTTTTCTATGATTCAGGTATTCATTTAAATAAAATCAGTGCTGGAGCATACTCTATAATGGTTTTTCTACCTCTTGAGTTGAGTGCTTTGATAGACACTTAATGATCCTACATGATGCTATAATTCCTGTCTACAACAGGTACTGCTGCCACCCTCCAACCTCCTTCTTTCAGTATAGCAAATGTAAGAAGGGAAGCTAAAACTAAGGTGTTTCTTAGCTCTTCCTTTGTACATTTCAGTCTGAAACCAGTTTATAGTCAAAGTAAATGCCTTGCAAGACTGCTGTTAGGATTGGGAATGTGACAATTAAAAAGCTAGTCTGGGCTGCAAGATACAGCAGGATGGAGCAGATAACCAGATGATGTGCACTTTGCTTTGAAAACAGGTCTAGTTAAACCACTTGCATTTTAGTTTCCTGTATTTCTTTTTCATGAACGTTACTCTCCAACCACATTCCTGCATTGCTCTTGTGTTCATGATGTCATGACATTGGGTGAATTTAACAGATTAGCTGTGATGGATGTGCTTGCGATGCCTATGAGTTCAGAATGCAGACTGGTGTGATGCAGGGATGCTTATTTTACAAACAGTTTTGCCCTTGCTGCATTAGAAATGCTGAATTTGGCAGTGTACGATACTGTGAAGCGGTTTGTACGGCATCAGAATTGATGGAGTGATAAATACGACTACAAATACAGGAGGGAAATCAATATATCGACACCTGTGAGTTCTGCCCTACTTCAGAAATACTCAATATTCACAAGACTGTTTGCATTAGCAATATGTGCTTCTTCGTGTGGGAAATTAAGGGTTCCTTTTCTTCTCCCCCAGCACTGGGCTAGAAGTTCATTTGCTGTAATGACCAACAGGACACTGGTTCCCAGCTGGTGAGGCATGGAGCATATACTCCCATTTCAGATCTCTTAAAAGGCAGCAACATTGCAGCATCCTATTGTAAGGAGGCAGCAGTAGACATTGCCAATAAACTGATTGGAAGTGTGTGTTCTATCAGCATTTCCTCACATGCTTTGATTTACAGCAGTAGGTGAGGGTGTGGAGGAGTCAGCAGAAGCAGTGATTGCAAAAGGGAGCTTGGGACCCACCAACCTTGAAGGTTGATTGAATGCTGGAGTTGGGTTTTGTGTCTGCTGACGGGAAATTTAGTACTGTGTGTCTGTCTCATGGAGAATAAACCTCTGCTCGTGGAAAGTCTGTCACAACAGCATGATTTCTAGAGATAAAGTCCTCACTCTCAATAGGTATGTCATTCTGCTGGGTAATCTCTTAAAGGCAGAAAATATGCACTAAAAAGGAAGACTGTATTAGTGGGAACTGCGTGTGGTATCTGCAGTGATAGGGAAGTTTATTTATTTGTGCCCTTCCCTGTTCTCTTAATTCATTTGTTCCACCCCTCTAGTTACATTTTGAGAAATGAAAAACATAGGGTGTGGAAGGACAATTTTAAATGTTGCAGTGTGAACACAGTGAAGTCTCAATATTTTGAAGAACAATAGCAATAAACAACAATGTTTTTTTGCCTTTCTTTAGGACTCCTGAGCAGTGTCCAAGTGTGGTTTCTTTGCTGTCAGAGAGCTACAATCCCCATGTGCGTTATGGGGCTGCCATGGCTTTGGGTATCTGCTGTGCGGGCACTGGAAACAAGGTGAGGACCAGAAGCATCCATTGCCGAGACTTTTTCTGCTCTCTCCTGGCACAGACATTTGTGTGGAAATGTCGCACAGAGAGATCAGATTTCTCACACATGTACACTGCTAGCCAGCTGGAGTAGAGCATACTTCTTTAAATTCTTTAACTGTCCTGGGCATAGAGATTCTTTTCGTGCTTATACAGAACAGATAAAGTAGAAGAATGGTTTTATACACTATTGCTACATTCTTGGAATTTTGTCTTCAAAACTTTACTTAGAGTTTTCATACTGTCAAGTTGCCACTGAACTTTCAATGTATGTTCAGTAGTCCAAAATCAGTACTCCTTTGCCTTTGGAACTGATCTTTTACAGATTGCTTTAGGGAGAACAAGGGGATGCCAGTGATGTGGAAAACAGCAGGTGTTTTGCACAACTTCTAGCTCCTTTCCTCTGTCCTGTGATACACTGTTCATGGAAGATCCATGTAGTAAAGCCAAGTACAATGAAATTTAATTAAATTTACGGTAGTTTCAGGTGTGTAATTCACAGCTAGTAAACTTTATTCTCACTTCATAAGTGTCAGTGAAGGATAATTCTCGCAGATGACAGCAGGGACCTTTTGGAGTAGAAGGATTCCCACTTCTGCTGTGGGAAGTGAGTGCTCATTAGGACAAGTGGCAAGTAAACTTGGGGATAAGCTTACTCCACACACATGTATATAATCTGTACTGGTACTGAATCACAGTTTCAAAACAGGTGCACAGACCTTCCATGTGGAAGTAGTATTTCATGCTTCTGAGCCTTTGATAAATCTCATGCTTACCTGTACCATCCCTTCCTCAGCTAGTGTTAAACATTTGATCTGTGGCTTTTGCAAGTGAGCGCTCCCCAGCATGTCACTTGTGTTGTGAAATGCACAGAATGCTGACATATGCTGCCTGCCATCTTTAGTATCTAAAGCATGCAGGCTTGAAAGCAAACTGAATGTCCTATTGTTATCCAAGTTGCTTTTTTTTCAAGTGGAAGGTGGAATCAAAGAGCTAATTATTTTTGACCTGCTGCACCTACAAGTTAATTTAAGTGGAAATGCTTTTAGTCACACAGTCTGTTTTATTTCCAGATACATTGTGTGATAAAGACCTAAACCATCTGATTGCATGCAGACATGTCTTCCAGAGCTTATATTAGTAGGTTTTGAAGACCTAAATATATTAAATTTTGGAGAATGGGAAGTTCAGCTTCTTGCCATAGTGGATGTCCCATATGTGGTATTGAATGCATGCCAAAGAATTAATGAATCACCTTCAGGTGGAGATGCACAGCCTCCAAGATAGCTCAATTTGCAAAAGCAGTCTAAGCAAAGGCATGATATTATTGTAGAAGTGGTTCTTAGAAATAGTGTTTTGTATAAAATCAGGTTGTTTTTAAAAGCCTCACCCTGACAGAAGTAACACCAAGAGCAATCTGTGCTGAGAGACTCATAGATTCAACTGCATTTGCTCATGTCTTCAGTTTAAGTATGGACAGGAGAGAGCTCTGTACAAGAGATTGCCAGGTGATTCTGATTTCTGTAATCAGAAGATCACATAACAGAGCAAAAGAGCTCTTTGAACTTCATAGGGTGGATGTCTAACTGTTATTTCTCATGTTCCAAATAGTATCTAACAGCTTGCTCACATGCCATTTTAGAGTGCTTTTAGAAAGCCCCTGTGTTGCCACAGACCAAATTTGTCTGTGCAGCCCATGGTTGTACAAACTGTTATCTTAGGTTTATTCCGCTTAGATCTGAAGAACGTGGTTGCTGAAGGCTGGCTGAGCTCACTAACAACTTGCTGCTGTTGAAACAGGTAGTCTTGGTCCCTCCTGTCACCTTTTGCTACATCTCATGTCCAGCTCCCTAGTGAGCTGATTCAGACACAAACTCACAGAAGACTGACTCAGATAACAACAACAAAAAAGGGAACAGTTCTCTGTTGAATTACCGAGCTGGAAGAGCTCACTGAGAGGTGAGACAAGGGCTGCAGCTAGCACAAGGAAAGGGGAGGGACTGGATAGCTGAAAGGAAATTGAGGAAGGACAAGGATCTCCTTTTGGTAGCAGTAAGTTTAGACGAGCTCAGTTGTCCTGTGTAATATGCGCTGAGGACGTTGCATGGTTAGAAATGAATTTGTGTCCATAATAATTCTATGTATATGTGTCATGGCTTGCAAAGTGGCAGAACTGTAAATGGAGATGAAAAACTGTGCCTGAAGAGATGATTTAGTCTGAGATGCCTGCAAATTGCCCATGCTGGTCTTGCATACATCTAAGCAGCATTATGACAATAGACTCTCTTACAGCTTTTCATAATCAATGACTGCATTGAAAGGAATGCTTATTGATAGATCATTGTGGATCATGTTCCTGTTGCACTTAGCTGGGAACCTGCTGAATTTGAAGAAGCAATAGAGTGTTTTGAAATGTTTTAAAAACCTAGATTTACTGTATGAGTGCTCAGAGGCAGGCAGCCCCGCTTGATGTAGGTTTGAAATGAATGCTTTCATGTGATGCTAAATGTTACAGGTTCTAACAATAAAGTGTAAGGCCAAGAATTTGCGACGTGGATTGTTTTACCATCTTACTTTCTAACCTCCAACATGTTGTTTGATATCTCTGGTTCATTTGTTCCTTAGACAGAAAATGAAGGTAATGCTGATGTATTTTGTTGGGAAGAATGGCAAAGAAAGTGTACAAATAGGTTATATGTACTATTTAAGGCATGTCAGTGGTTCTGATGTGATTAATGAATCTGTTGTTTCTCTGGTGCCCTATTTCTATAGGTAGAGTACTTTAGAGTACTTAGAGTACTGAATCCTGGGATACTAAAAATAATAGTATTAACTTTGCATCTGCTTATTTGTTGGTTTTTTTAGGAAGCAATTAATTTGCTTGAGCCAATGACAAATGATCCTGTGAACTATGTACGTCAAGGAGCTCTGATTGCATCTGCCCTTATCATGATCCAGCAGACCGAGATTACCTGCCCAAAGGTAATGTGGCATTCATTACATACCAGCTTGTTAGGTGGAAAATTGGTCTTGGCTGCCAAATGTTTAGTGATTGGCACTGTATGTAGGCATTGGCAAGAAAGTGTATGTGCCTTGTAAAGAGCCAGAGCTGAATGCACAGCAGGAAGCTCCTGCATGGATTAGAGCATGCGGTTTTGAATGGAGGAGTAATGCGTGCTGATAGAAACATGCCTGATAGATGACAGCATTTTAACTCCAGGTGTTACAAGAACAAATGCTCTTTCTTAAAAGGTCTAAAAATATCTTGTCATAATATGAAGACGAGTGTCTTCCACTAGCATGCACAGAGGACTGTATGCTCATGATTTATGTGAACACCATTATTTAGTAAAGAAGTTGGTTTTGATGATAGTAAACTTAGTTTTGGATGTGGTCACCCTTCAGGGAAGTCCTGTTGTAACTATATTTCTTTTGTAGCTAGTCTTACACTCTTCAGGTGAAACAGTTTCTGCTGTCACAACTGGCTTAGTGGCTTTATAGCAAATAGGTGGATTTTTTTAATGGAACCTTTCCTTCTGCTCTGAAGGCAAGAAGGATTGCATATGCTGTGTTCAGCTTTTAAAAATAGTTTGCCCTGTGAATATATGACAGGTGATGATATGCAAACATTTGTACAGACTAAAAGTCTACATTAATAGAAGCTCTGAGGTTCCACATTTCATCTGCTCTGGTGAGCACTGAGGCAGAGCAGTAGCTGGTACTTTGCTACTCATCTGTCATATATGGGTTGCTTTTACTGATGTCATTTTAGAAATTGAACTGTGATAAAAACAGCCACTTTTTTACTGCATTTGGGTGGGGAGAAAGAAAAAAAACTTTGTCCATTGGAAAATTTTACTTTGGAAAGTCAGCGAAGGAAATCTACAAATACAGGTGTTTGGGTATTTCCAAGTCATGGAACATGAAGATTTGCTGACAGGCAGTTTGTTCCTTTGAATTATTTAAAAAAAAAGAAAAACCCAGTTAGTTTTCACTGAGCAGAATCTACAAGCGTTGTTTATATTATCAGAATTGTAGTTCAACTGAATAAACAAGTGGAGAACACTAGAGTTCTGTTGGATCCCCTCATCTTCCAAGATACAAAGTCTCTGTGATGTGAAGTTGACTTATCTTTCTATGGAAAGAAACTGCTTGTTGTTTTTTATTGTTTCTTCCTTGGTCAGGTGCTTGGAATGCCAGCCCTCAGTATAGATCAGGTTTAATCATTCTGTGCTTCTCTAGTGCTGGGGAAATTATATAGATCTTCTGTGATTCAGTTTCCCATCTGAAAGAAATAAGGGTGATACTTTCTTCTATGAACGGACATTATGAGAATAAATTCATCTTAGTTTGCAAAGCACCCTAATCCTCTTGGGTTGAGAATTGCAGACTGCTCTGAATCAGTCAGACATCTGAGACTGTTATGGATTACTTGCTGAGTCTGTCTATTGGAGTTTCAGTCTTTTTGAGGTGATAGGTGAAAGAAGAGTGCAGACAGGAAAACAGCTAGCAAAAACACAGATTAGTTCAGGCGTGTAATAAGTCAGAACTCTTTCCCCAAAGATGCCTGGTAACCTTGACTTCGGAGGTATGTGTAATATCTAGGCTTGTTAAATGGGTGATTAAAATAGTTGGCTAGCAAATACAGGATGAGATGTATAGACTGGGGTTCAGTGGCTTTTTTAAAAATGAGGAGAGGAACTGAAAAAGCTTTATGCCAGAGACTTGTTTGAGCCCAAATTTGTGTGGTGTTACATAGTACAGATACAGAAGGCATTTCATTACCCAGTCATAGAAGCACTGCAGATATTAAAAAACCAACCAAACAAAAAAAAACCCAAACCCTACAGATTATAAAGTAATAAATAATCCCTGAAATATTTTGCTAATTTAGGAACTAAACAGAGAATATATAAATCTACTTGTTTTGAACACCCCAAAAGTTAGATATAACCATCATAGTTTCTTGCTCAAAAGTAAAAGGAGTATTTTGAGGAATCTGCTGCCAATTAAGTTATTTGTTATCCGTGGGAAACTTTTTTTGGAGCTCTCTGCCAGTCTGAAGAAAAATTAATTTACTCTCATGTGAAAGGGTGGAGTTCAGAAAACTAGTCATTTTTGGATTACAGTGACTTTTTGATCTGGTTAGATTTCTGAGTGGCACACTGGTGCCAAAGTGCCGAAGTGGCTAACCTGATGTATGTGAGTATTCTCATTGCTGGATAAGCAGCTAGTAAGAGGAGCATGATGGTTTTCATACCCCACAAGCTGTACATGTGGTCTTGATGGGGTTACAGAGAAGCTAAATTTTACATATCATCATCTCACTGCTGCTAAATACTTTGTGATGCTTTGCATGTGAGAGATGGTGATCTTAATAAAGATAGTGATGTATATAGTCTGACCACCTTCCTGTAATTACTTTTCAGTTTTGTCTGTTCTGTTTTTTTGTTTGGTTTTGGGTTTTTGTGGTGGTTGTTGTTATTGTTTTTGTTGTTGTTGTGGGTTTTTTTTGTAAACTTCTTGTTTGTGAGCTTTGGGTTAGAAGGGCTTTAAATTTTCTGGTGATAATTTGGGATGAAGATGGTAGCAAACCATCTTCCTTGACTAGATTTAGATTTTTCAGGAATAAAATAACTTCAGGGTTTTGAGAGCTGAGCATTGCAATGCTGATATGCCAGCAATAAACAAAGATTTAAGAATCAAAGTATTTTGGTTTGAAAGAAACCTTTTTTGTTGTGAGAGAATGTGGATGTATGCCTTTGAATCACCTTTGCTGTTATCTTTCCTTTGTATTCGTCTTCCTCTTTGTTGTGCTCACTCTTCATTTAAACAAATAATTTAAGGAGTTTAAATAAAGAATTGTCATTCTGTGGAGGTCCCTTGAACTTGCAAGTTGCTTTCGTGCCAAAAGGGGTAGCAAATCTCATGTAGAGCTGATTTGGTCTCTTTGGAGTTGAAACACAATTCCTCCATGTGCAGCCAGCATGATTTTTCCTGACCTCTGTTGATACATTAAAGAACCATATTAGTGCAGTATATAGAACAATAACAGGTTTATTTTGTGAAATGGAATCCTAAATTATAGATGTGATGAGATCATTGTAACAGAAATCCATGACAACTTCATTATGTTATTTGTGACCTGCAGGGCAATTAAGACAGCAGTTTTGGAGACAAACTATATGTCTAACATTCTGAATCAAATTTACGTTTTCCTGTATTTGTGTTAGGATAGTTATCTTGGCAAAATGAGAAGATAGCAAGCAAGGTCAAGGCTTTTCCTCCACCCTCCTTCGATCATCTTGGCCTATTATCTTTAAGATGTTGTGAAGAAACCAGGACCAGAGTGCTCCCCACCCCATTTAGATGAAATGCTACGTTTTGCTAGGATGCAAGAATGATTTTTGCTATATTCTAGTAGCACCTTCACATTCCTTCATATAAGCCTGTTACTGTTAGATGCTTGTGCATACTGTATGCTCTTTCAAGAGAGCAAGCGTATGCAGAGTAACTTCAGTTTTTGAAGAAGACAGAATATGCAAACAGTTAATACCTTTTCTAATAAAAACAGATTCCTTAATACTCTTGTTCTTAAGAACTTGCAATTGCAAAAAGCATCATGCACATCACCTGCCACTGTTTTCCTTAGTTACTGTTTATTAAGTCTTATTCTTAACAATCTCATGGGCTTCATGTGTGTGAATGTTGACTGGTAGAGTGAGAAGTGGTAAACAACCTGATAAATGACAGCACCTCAGGTTTGTGGTAGGAAATGGTCCTGTATCATTCTCATGTCTTAAAGCCTGTGTTGTTTCCTCAGTGTTTCCAAGGTTGCGCATTTGGCTTCATTTGAAATCAGCGGCATGTTGTTTTGGCCAACACTAATTATCAGAATGCTGTGTGTGTATTGTTAGTAAAGGTGAAATGAGTCACTCCCTACATTTTAGTGTTCCTCCTGGAAGTCACATAAATAAATTTCTTGATAGCATTTCCAAATGCTCTAAAATTTTTAAAGTACTTGAAGATTTCAAGGGAGAAACAGCTTGTGAGTTTCATAGTATATTAAATAAAACTATTCAGTAGTTTGGGATGTGCTTGTTGCTGTGGTTTGAAGGAAGAATAGTAGCAGATTAAAGGGCTCTACTAGACAAACTGGCACATTTTGCTTCAACAGCTTAAGAAATTGTTATCTCTTGACATCTTGCTCCATTCTGTAGGAGGTGAGTGCCCCAACAGCAAAGGCAGAACTGAGCTTTTGTCTGTACTGCTCTTGCTTTCTCCAAAGTGATGGAGCAATGGCTCCATGTGAGGATGATACCTTCCTGAAGCACTACAGCTAGAGCTGCTAAAGCACTGTTTCCCCAACAGGAAGGAAGGTTTTCAGTCGGGAATTGATCTAGTAAAAAATCCTGTTCCTGTGAAGCATTTGCTTTATAGGAACAGCCTGAATAAGCATGCAGGCCTATTGTGCATTTGAGTGTTGAGGCATTCCTTTGATCTGGGTTTGCCTGGTCCCTAAGGCCAGGTGGGGTAGTCTCCCACCCTTTCATAGAACAATTTCATTTCCACTGACATTAAAGTAAAACTTTGGAAATGGCATGCTTGCTCAATACATTTTCCACTGTTGGCAGTGGTCCGTGGCTCACGACGCACAGGTATGTAGAATTTATCTGAAAGCAGAAGAGTCTTGATATGGCACTACGTATTTTGTATTTTTATAAGTAGAGGGTATAAGGACTATTTCTTATTGTAGCTGTTGAGCACTTGTTCATTGAACACCTGCTCTCAGCTGATTCCCTGCTGTAACCTGTCCATGTCACCTGGAGAGTTAGCAGTTGATCTGCTCGGGTTTAGCAGCCAGATTTTTGTTCCTTGGTCCCTTGTTGGTGTCTGGTTAGTTCACTGCCCTGCACGGTGTCCTGGTGCCTCACCTGGTGGGTTTCTGGTGGGCTTGTTGCCTGGGTGTTTCATTCATCTGCTCTGGACTAATGTACATGTGAGTAGGAGCTGTGGAAGGCTTCTTAGGGAAAGAGTGCTCACAGAGACAGCGTGCCACAACCAGGGGAGGTGGATGACTCCCCGTGCTACCTCTGCCTTGCCTTTCCCAAGTGAGGCGTTTCTGCCCTCTGTTCCAAGGTGCTGCTCTGTCAGACTTCAGATGCCAGCATGAATGTTAGCAGTTCTACTGGATGTCTTCTCACTTCACCCAGGGTTTTGTTCTCTGAAGATTTGATTATGGTATAAATTCCAGATTAGTCCACCGAATGAGCTTTGTAACATCCGTCTGTTTTTAAATACTCCAAACCCAGAAGCTGAGCCCAGAGTCACAGGAATGATGTGCCCTAAAGAGAGGCACTGGAATCCTACTGCTCAGTTCAACCAGAGGAGTAGTTTTACGTGTTATTTTTGTGTCTCTGTGTGTCTGTCCCAAATAATATCTGAAGGCTTTGGTTCATCTAGCCTGCATGTGGTTGCCCTTGATACTACATGAGGCCCCATTCGAGGTTGCAAATGCAAACTAAGGTATTTTTCCAGTGTACAAGAGGTCAGGCCTAAGAAACAAACTATTTATATTAAATGTGTAAACCTCCCTGTAAACTTTTATAAATAAAAATTAGGAGAGCGTGAAAAAGCATAAATAGAGTGAAGCAAGAGCAGTGTTTGGTCAGTATATCCCAAATAAACCCTGTATTGTGTGTGCAGTATCTCCCTACCACACATCTGTCTATGTAGCTGCCCTGAAAATGTATGTTCCTCCTTTTTCTTAGCTTTAATAAGTGCAAGGAAATTACACTCACCACCTTTTTGCAGACGGGGACTATTAACTAAAAACTTCTTAATGCGAAGGGGAACTGGTGAATAGAGAACTAATATTAGCACACAAATTGTTGGACTTACTTAGACTGAAAAATGGAAATAGCTGCTGTTTTTCCCGTCAGTTTTAATAAATGCCTCCTGCTCTACTGGAGAAGTGTTTTGTTCAGCTTTGCTGCTCCTGTTTAAAAGTGGCTGGCTGCTCTGGTGCTTCATGGTTGTGAAAATGTTAATTTGTGTGAAACAAAGTTATTTTCATACAGTCATATTTAGCAGGTCATGATTTACTTGTATGAGTGTTAGTGTCTTTTCACTGTCACAGGCTGGTTTGAATCTCATCAGGTTAGATGCCATCAGTGCTGAAGAAGTTGAGGTGACAGGTAGTACAGCTGGGTTAGTTGCTGAAAGGGCGAAGGCAGGAAAGGTATTGACCAAGGAGTGTCTGTTCCTTTAGGGGACCTGTGTTTTAAGTGGTATGATGACTTAACATGCATTGAGAACTATTTTGCAGAAAACATGCGGTCTTAATCTGAAAGTGTGTAAGGCTAAGTGTGCCCTACCTAGGGAGGGCTGCCAAGCAGTGTTGTGGCTCTTGGGTATAAAGCTTGTGGGTTGGAGAGGCAACCTCTGTCTTCCTTCCATCCCAGACATTGGACATAATGTCTCAAAGGTACAGTCTCAACGTCTTACTGCCTGTGGTCAAAAATTCACAGGTGAAATGTGGTAAAATTTATTGCTAGCATTACCTTGGCTGCAGGAGTACCTTGTGGCTCTGATGTGCTTTTACTGGGGAATCTGATCTTGAGCTTTGCTGAGAAACCCCTGCAGTTTGATTTATCCCTTCAGTCAGCTCTCCTTTCTGTCTTGATCTTTTCTTCTTTGGCTTTTTTTACCTTGATGAATCCCAATTTAACAAAATGTTACTCCCAGCACATTCTCATGTGACTGACTCAGTTGTATGAATGTTTGTTGGTTTTTTTCACAGGTGCAAAAACTCTTTCTGTAATCACTCTGAGATTCCCCAGTGCACCCCAAGACAGGCTACATATGCTAGGGGTGATGTGCTAGGGTGCCTGAAGGCTGCACCTGGTGCTTAGGGCTGCCCACCCTTAGCACAGCTCTGGAGCTTGTGGTGTCCTGCATGGACAGGGTTGTGGCTGTTCACTGGGTGCTGTTATCGGCCAGAAGGGTCTCCTGAGTGTTGTAACCAGTGTTTAAGCCTCCTTCACTGGTACAATCAGGTGCTGGGAGCATCAGAGACTGTGCAAGAGTACATTCCTAGTGGTGGTGTTGAAGCTTGGCTTCTGCCTACAGCAGAGACTAGGTGTGTTTCACAGCTGAAAGGTGGGACCTTTCATCAGATGCTTGTCACTGAGCAAATATCACCAGTCTGGTGGAGAGGCATATACTCTTTGGATGTGAGAAGTGCCTAGGGGGTTGTGTGGTATTAGGGTTTTATACTTGGAAACTTTAACTGCGTTTGCAATACTAGGAACTGCTCTCTGCCTCCAGTGACTGTGTCTGGCCCTACTGCCTTGAGCTAGAAGTTTGCCCTCTCGCCTGTGGCTGCAGATGTAGGAAGAGGAGTTGGGATACCAGCAACAAAGTGGACCACTAGTGGGGAGAAGCTTGTTTAAGACATCTTGGAAGGAGCCTTTTTGAAAAGACCTCCTTTGTTTTGAGCATGTCAAAAAGATTCTTCCAGACATGCTGTGGATGGGATGCAGCTTCCCAGGTTTTGACTGGGTTGCAGATTGGGATTTCCTGGTCTGATTTTTCAGCTACAAAAATTACTTGACCTCTATTGTTGCTCCACTGTATATATTAAAAGACATAAGTTACTAACTTGTGGTAAAGCCTTAGATATTGCTGGATGTGATATGTTCGGTCTCTTCAACAATTAACCAGTGAAAGATGAAGCTGTTTGAAGCAACGACAATAATGTAAGCAAAGATTTAGCAATGGTGAACATATGGTGAACATACCGTGGCATAAACTGTTTATGAAATGTTTTCATTAATGATTTTCACTTAAAAGGTAGGAATGCAGTAGCAAAATTTGCTGATGATGCACCGTAGGGCCATTATCAATAGAGCAGAAATATTGTACAGGAAAAATGGAATATGTTTGAGGTTTTCAGCAGCAGGAATTGGAGGAAATTTAATGAAGTGCAGTGTCACACACCTAAGAACATATAATAGTTCTTGCTACAAACCCATCAGCTGGTCTTTTATTCCAGTGACATTCCAGAGATTTCTCAGGCTATTCCTGTAAGGGCTGTAAAATGTGGTTTGGAAATGCATGTCTGTCCTGACTTTTAAAATCTCTATATGGGTATCTTCAAGTGGGGAAAGCCTCTGTAATTAATTATTAGCGGGATGACTTGTAACACCAGTGACTAAAGCTGTTGAAAAGACAAATGTTGTCCTACGATGCAGAAATCCAGGATGCTTCCATTAAAGACAGAATATTTGACTCATACAGTCAGTTTTATGATATCTCTCTCTCTTCTCTCTCTCTCTCTCTTTTTTTAATCCAGGTCAGCCAGTTCAGACAGCTCTATTCCAAAGTGATCAACGATAAGCATGATGATGTTATGGCAAAGTTTGGAGCAATCCTGGCACAAGGCATTCTGGATGCAGGTAATTCCCCAAACATTTAATGCAGTCAAAATTTCTTAAACTTGTTTGGCTCCAATAGCTGTAATAGCAAATTTCATTTGGGAGATGAGGTGCCAGCTTTATGCCTGTTGTGTAATAGTAGCAAGAAATCTCAAATTTCAAGTCATTTTAGTTAAATAAATAAACCCTGTTTTGTAGTCTCAGCTTCTATCAGCGTGCTTCTGTAAGGAGAGACTCAACCAGTCGTTGGGGCAGAATTCGTGTCCAGAAGTCTGGACAAATAGGATCTTTTTTCTCTAAGTCTGTTTTGTCACCCTGATTGTTGATTTATAGCACAATAGGTTGCTGCTTTATTTTTCTAAACACCTGCTCCAGAAATTTGGAAACCCTGTGGTATCCAATCTTCATATTTTGCTTTTTCTGTTAAAACCTGACATAACCACTTTAAATATGTATTAAATGTTTTTAATAACTAGGTTTTGCCTCTTTCCTGATTATTGAGAAGTGTTGCACAAAGAAGGAAGCACAGTTAACTGCATCAGTGTTACTTCGGAAGACTCAGTTTCACAGACTACTACCTTTTTCCATCGTAGGAAATATCATCTCGTCTGTTAATGACTAAATGTTGAGCCAGGGTAGGATTCGCTAAATGCATTAGCATTTCACAAGGACCAAATTGCAGGGCCTATTAAGGAAGGTTTCTGTAAACAAAGAGGACAGACAATGTTTTGTTTTGAATTTTTCCTTCTGCTAGAGTTAAGACTTGTGCAGCGCTTTGTGTGTCAACAGCACACCCTTTCCAAGTTTCCAAACACAGTTTCTCCCGTCTGGTCTCTCATGCTGTGGCCTTTTCTTGCCGTGCACCTCCTTATTCCCTGTGGTAGGTAGAAACAAACTGCTTTTCCCTGTACTCCGAGATGAAGGTTAGTCCTGAAGTCACATAAGCAAAGGAATCTCCTATATTTGTCTCTGTGGCATGGCTTAAGCACAGCAGCATGCACTATGGTTACACACAGTGTCTGTATGAAATTACTACATCTCCAAGCTATGCGGTGGTGGGAGAAGAACTTAGGGCTTCCTGCACCTATCTGCATGGAAGCATGATGAAAAAGCTCTCTTCCTGATGGGCATGTTGCAGACAGACTGCTCTGTGCTCTATGACTAGGGCTACTCAGAGAAGAAAGCAACAGGAACTACCTTCTTTATCTTTCTTGCATCCCAGGTACCCCTCCTGGATCTCAGACTGAGCAATATTCTTGGCACAAGACTGTTGAATAATTTTGGTCATTCCCATACTCATACTGTATTGCTGGGAAGCCAGAGCCCAGGTGGCTCAGATTTTTTCTCTCAGCAGTACAGACCTGCTTTGAATTCTGACCTTTAAGATTAAATCATAAAAATGCAGCTAAACCATTATTTGCTTCCTGTGTCACTCATGTCTTTTATAATGACTTGGAAACCAGAAGCATCCAATTTTAATAAACTACATGTAAATTTGTGCCAACTTTAACCTCTTTATTTCTTGCTGAGTGACTGGGGAAGGCTGTGAACTACCCTTTCTTGACCTATTGTAACTTTCATCAGAGCCTCTTAAAAGAATAAATTCTTTTTATCTTTCCCATACCACTACAAGTGCTTATCTGAAACAATGAGCTATAGAATTTAATTATCACTACCAGGAAGAAAAGGTTCTTTGTGTCATCTTGCTGCAGTTGGGGCAGTTAAGTTTGGGGTTTTTTTTGTGGGGGAAGGAGAAAAGTATAATTCTCTTCCAATGACAGGCTTTGATTAGAAGTGCAAGATTTCCAGTGCACGGCTGCAAAATGATGCAATGGAGGTGGGATTTTTGCTCTGACAATGAGGCAGTCATTAAACTGGTGGTTTCATGGAAGGAGCAGGGTACCTTGGGAGCACTGAAGTGGAAATGAAGAATTTGGTCATTCTCTAATTCTTAGGCCCTAGTAGCTACATTTTTACTTCCTTAATAAAATAAGAAAAATGTAGACACTCTAACTTAGGGATTTTTTTCCCAAAGAAACCCTCTGAGCTTTTATAATGCTCCCCTTCATGTACAAACATGCTCTCTTGTTCCAGGCTGACTCCCTTTCTGTTCTTTGCAAAATCAATATGTGTTATTTTCTGGAGTATGTATTTGTAAATGTGAGGTATGAAAGGGATATACTTATGTAATTACGATGTCAGCATTTTACCTGCTTGAAAACTATTTTGCCCTCTGGACTCTAGGTATCTTCTCTGGTTCTTAATGCCACATTTCTCAATCAGTGAGAAAAAAGGAGGAGTGGCAATCACTACACAAATATCTATGTAGTAGTATATCTGGAAAATCCTTTTCTTGCTATTTGGGAACAGTTTGGGTGTGGTCAGCAGGGCAATGGGTTGGGGAGAGAGTGTTGCATTGGGCAGTACAGACTGAAGCCACAGATGCTGTTGACAGCCTGATGGTGAATGTACTGGATTCTCCCCAGTTTGGAGACATTTGTAAAGAGTGATGAAAAAGAAAGTGTCATCCAAATTACAGAGGAAAGAGTTGCCTATCTCCTCATTGCTGTCTCTCCAAATATGTATCTTGCACGATGTGTTATATTTTGGATGTTAAAGACTTTAGTACAAAAAATAAACTTTGATGCATAAGGTCTGCTCTCCCACATGTTGAATTTGATGCTACTGTTTCCCACCTTTCTCCTGCCTGTCCCTGTTCATGAGCTCTTCATGCAAAATTGGGTCTAACTCTCAGACAGTTAGGAAAAAAGTCATTATCCTGTGCTAATGTTTTTGTCCATAGATTAGAGCTACCTTCTGTTTTGTTGCCCAGGTGAATCAGGTCGCTGGCACATGCTGAAATAAACTCTGCCAAGATTTCGATGCTTGTTGTGTGAGATTTTGACTTTTCTGTGCTGTTGCTAACTGTTAGAGGTTGTCTTCGTTCATTACCTAGATGACGCAGATTACAAGTCTTTGCTGACAGAGACAGAAGCAGTCTGATATTGTTTGAAAATGGGATGCTCTCTAGGCCAAGGTTGGAATCTAATTTCCAAGGTTCACAAAGCATCTTTATCTAATGACTATTGTGCTGGTATGTTGTCCTGGGCTACACTGTCAGAGTATTACCAAGTGCCACTATGACTATGTAAAGAGTGAGTCCCTCAAAGTATATAAATCATCGGTGTCTGCTTGCTACACTCCCCCTTTTGTTAACTGACATTAAACTTGAGCCAGCAAATCCTCATAGTCTTTAGAACAGCCACTTTAATGCCAGCAAACCTTGCCACAGTGACAGTGTGAATTCTGGGAGAGGGACCCAAAGAGCCCTGAAAATTTTTCTTGTGTGTTTTTTGAATTTTTTTTTTCCAGGCATCATATCACAGCTTTCATCCATCCAACCAAAGATCTGGAATGTGTTCCTTTCCAGGCTGTCAGGGCTGCTACTTAATCATGAAGATAAATCACAGTTGTGCAATATCATGTCTCCCCACCTTTCCTGCTCCCTGCAAAACCCTGGGAGTGAGGGTGGGCTGTGTGTGGGTATAAAAGAGCAGAAAGAAGTAGCATGACAGCATCTTTTGAATATGAAATCTGTTACTCATCCAGGAAATTCCAGAGATTGGATAATATAATTCTAAAGGTTGAAATAAATTCTGAAAATTAAAGTCCAAAAGTTTGATAAAGTCTAGTTAAGCTTCTTGTGCAGCAGTCACTGGGCTGCTTGATCCAGAATATCTGCAGGGTACTGAGGCCCTTATACAGCGATGCAGTGAAGAAAAGTTCAAAATAAAGATGTGGGAGAAGACCGGAAGTTTGAGTGTGTGGTGTTTTACATGTTTAAGGATAGCACAAGACCTCAGGCAGTCCCTCCTTAATACTGTGGCAAATTTGAGTATAGGGGTGAGAGATTGGTATTGGAGAAAATAATGAGAAGCAGAACAAACCTAGTACTAGTAAAAGATGAGACCATATCATTGCCATTCTTCAAAGAGGCGGCTGGAAGGATTTCTCTAGTCAAACAGCAGGAGATTGCTACCATACAAGGAGAAACAAGGAGACAATATGTATGCAGAGTATCCTACAGGAGGGCATAAAAATACTCCATCTTACCCTGTTTCTCTTGGGACTAGCTGACAGATACCTAAGATGAGATTACTGCTTCATTGAGGGCTTTCATTAGTTTCGGCAGCAAAAATTAATTTCGCTTGTCTTTAAAACTCAGACAGCTCCATTGCTCCCTGGCCTTATCAAGGTGGCTGTTTGTGCGAGGCAGGGGAATGCTGCTCCAGTTTGGGATTTTCAGCTACAAAGCGCCCCAAGTTTGCAATGAGTGGGTGTTTGTATTTTAACAAAGTTAACCTCCCTGCACTCCCTCTTGTCAGTGGTAATGGTCTTGCCTGGTGCCCTCTTCAGCTGAATTCACTGTGTTCATCAGAAGACTCAAGATCAGCTTAACACTTTCTCACTCTATCTGCAAGCCCAGTCTTTCAGTTTTGTTTCTAGCTGGATGTTTCTGCACTACATCAACACATGGATTTGTGTGTATATGTTGTACTTTGCAAGTACCAAGCTAAGACTTGGTTGTCTGGCAGAGATGTAATTTTGCTGCAAAGACTGCAAGAGCTTGTCTCTTCGCTGCTGAGATTGATAACCTCTAGAAACAACTTCTGAAGTTGCTGATGTTTACATTTTTTTCTACTGAGATGGTGTAGCATAAAAACCTAGGCATATTTCTTCTGAATAACTGACAGTTCAGGGAGGCAGCCACAGAAATAAAAGTTTCTGTGTGCACTGCTTTATATACACTGTTTTTCTTGTGAGTCTTGTCTTGTGGATCATCTGTATGCTATGTTTTAAAATAGCTTATTGCAAAGGTTTGCCTTTTTCTCCCCTTCTTCCTGCCTTTTGCATTGTACTTTTGTTTAACCTGTATCCTGGCAAAATGAGCGTGGAAGGGCTGTATTCGCTGATTGTGTTTGGGTAATATCTAGCAGATGGAGTAGTTTGATTGTTACACTGCCCGTCTGTTTTACTGTGTAAGCTGAGATCACAGTCAAAGAGGGAGGTGTGTTCCAGAGGAGAAAGCTGATAGCATTGTGGCCTGGATTGCACTGTGTAGTCCTTTTCACAGCAGCAGTTTTAGAGATGCATTGCTCAGATGTCTTTCTGGAGTACCCAGGAATGCATTCATTAACTTATTTAATTTATGATTCCTTACAGGGGGCCATAATGTAACTATTTCACTGCAGTCGAGGACAGGACATACTCACATGCCTTCTGTGGTGGGTGTTCTGGTATTCACCCAGTTCTGGTTCTGGTTCCCCCTGTCACACTTCTTGTCACTGGCTTTTACCCCAACCTGTGTCATTGGCCTTAACAAGGATCTTAAGGTATGTAATGAGCAGAGATAAGAAGAGGTGTTGATAGCTGCTGAGAAGACTCCGTGGTCTGGGAGGGGTGTGCATTGATTTGTTGGTTTTCTTTGCATGTCTCTAGCCTGTTTGTGCCAGAAAAGGCACTAACTGGAAGAATTCTAAAAAGCAGGCTTAAATTGCAGAGCTGTTGGTGGGAATGGGGACAAGAAAAATGTAGAGAGCAGGCTTTGACCTCTTTACTTCAAAGTAGTTTATAAAGAAAGGAACTCCAGTCAGTATCTGTGGACAGAAACCACCCCATTACCACTCCAGAAGGTCGGGGTTATTAAAAAAAAAAAAAAAAAAAAAGTGTGTTGCCTCCCTGCCCTCCCAAATAAATTGTGTGGTGTTCTCTCCTAGGAAAGCTAGCAGTGGGAAAACAGGATCTGTTTGGATTCCTTGGGGGATAAACATTAAACCAAGCAGTCATGGGTACTGCCCTTTTCTTATGCATCTATTCTTCCAGCTGATCAGCTGTAGTATGGCCCCTGCAAGCTGTGTACCATGCTGAGTCTCCTGTGCTGAAGAACTGAGCTTGTAACTTCCACAAAAAAAAGCTGCTGAACGTGGCAGCACAGGGGTGTGCAGCCCCCTCCGGTCATTGCTGCAGGGTTATTCTGTGATGCACAGAGCCTCCATAGGTCTGAGTTGCTTGTAGTCTCTCTGTAGGATTGAGCCAGCTTGCTGCATTGCAGCATCTAGACCATAACCTTAGGGCTCTATGTTGCTCTTAGTCACCTGTCTTGGGCTGAGCATCAAGTCAATCTACACACAGCTCAGAATTCTTGCTCTGCTTGAAGAGAGAGATTTGCACAAAAATGCCTCTTTTTTTTTTTTTCTTCCTTTTTTCTCTCCTCTCTGTCCTGAATACTTCATAGGGGTTGCATTGCTGCTTGTCTCTGTGCCTCCCTGCTGGTGGTAGGCTCAGTGCCTTTATGGCTGCTTGGCTGTACTGCCATTTGGGCTCCTCCCCATCCCTTAGAGTTTCCAGGGAGTCCAAACAGTGGTAGGTCAGGTTATGTTGTATAACTTGGCTTGCATACTAAAGCCAGCTACAGGCTGGATGTATGTTATGGGCTGTACCACACCCACTTTGCTTCCTCAGAGTCCCTGTTCTATTGTTGCTCCGTGATCTGTTGTAAAGGAAGAGAGTTGAGATACTGCAGAAATGGATTCAGTTTAAGAATTTGGATTGGCTGTCAAAAGTTGCTCTCTGCTCTTGCTTAAGTAGCTGAGAGTAAGAGAATATGTGACATTGATAACCCACCCCCAAAATGTACTGTCCTTTTGCAAGAGGTGAATGTCAGTCAGTGCTTGGTTTGCCCTAGTGTGCATTGACAGAGCAGATCTTCACTTAGATCTTAAACCAATTTTGTGTTAATAAAAGGAGGCACAGGAACAAGATCAAAACCACACAAAAAAGCTTTGAAACAATGAAAACAAAGCATGGTGTGAATAGTGTGCAGTGTATGGAGAAGGCTAGGAGAGCTTGCCAGAGTCAAATTATAGAATAATTAAATAACATTGTTCTAGTTGAACTGTTGCCACTGATAACAGTTTCTGAGCTTCCGGAGGGGGAGAAGGGGAAGCTTGTATTCTTTAGAGGATCTGTGTGTGTCTCTGCTGGAAGGAAAATAAAGCTAAAGTAATTATTGGGCTGTGGATTTTTTTTCCCCTGCTTTTGTCATATCTAACAATTTTTTTAACTGTTTATCTTAGATGCCAAAAGTCCAGTACAAGTCCAACTGTAAGCCGTCCACATTTGCCTACCCCCCACCTCTTGAGGTACCAAAGGAAAAGGAGAAAGAAAAGGTATTTGGGCTAGCTTTCTGTGTTGTAAAGACTAACCCTGTTTCTCCCACCTAGTAGAAACGTTGACTTTGATGGCAATAACAGGGAATCTAAAGAGTGAAAGAAAAATTGGCAGGCGCAATTGTCTCTGAAAGAGAATTCTAGCTATTTTTTTCTATTTTTGTGCCTGGGACTGTTGCTGATCATGGCATACAAGTGTGGAGCTACTGAGTTGCTGGAACCTCCTTCTTCTCCAGTGGTCAAGCAGAAGCATTGATTAAAAAAAACTGCTTTCCATGCCCTACTGATTTCTATGCATGTATCATCTTTGTGCAGCACCTAGCACAGCAGGGTCCTTGTCCATGACTTGGGCTCCAAAGTGCTACTGCAGTACAAACATTGAGAATGTTAAGTGGGACGCTTCTCAAATAGTCCTGTGTGGAAGGACAGAAGCATACCTCGTCTCAGGGCAGTGGGTTCATGTGCTAGAATAATAGCTGTCGGGCCCATGGATTGCAAAAAGGTAAGTGTGGAACTGAGAATATCTAGGTATTGAAAAGGAAGAGATGAGACCTGTGAGATGACAAGTGGGACAATAGTGGAAGTAATTTTTCACCTGGTGGGGAATGGTAAAAGCTGTTGAGCAGACCACAGCAGCAGGCAGAGCAGCCCTTAGGGAGCAATTGCAGCAGTGGAGACCTCAGGCATGTCATGCTGATGAATGACATTGTGTGAAAACTGTAAAACATTTTACCAGAGTTGAATGCTGGGCAGGACAGATTTCCGAGCCACCAAGTAACCCAGAAATGAACTCTAATGAAAGGCAAAGCTCACTGGTCATAGCTGCTTTCTCACCTTTGGAATAGGGTGGAAATTGGACAAATCCTTTCTCTTTTAAACTTCCCTGACCAAAATTAAAACATGCCAAGAGCCCACATTTAGCCTAGAAAGCCTCACCAGCAACATGACAAATGGCAGTTGCTCCCTGTGTCTCACTGGAAGGGAGATGAGCTGAATTCTTGTATTCGAGTGTTGCTTCTGGGTACTTTCTGGCTCAGGAGTGCCAAAGCCTCCTGAGGGTTCCTCCATAGGGCATTTTGCGTACCTGATTCTTTAGATCAATGAGAAACACAGCTGTCTGATTAGGACAGTGGTACAGCTTTAGGTCATTCTAAAGAGTATCTATATACATGTTTCTTTACCTTGGAGACTCTGGCAACAGGTTTTCCTGTAATAAGAATTGTTTGTTGCTCTGTTAATTAAAGAAATCTCTCATATAGAGACCCGGACAGTAATGATTAATCTCTAAATTAGGAAGTTTGCTCTCCTCCTGCATATATGGCTGGACCCAGTCTGCATTCATGGCATTTTTTTGTCCCATCTGTGCCATTTATTTGCTTTAATGGTGGTGTATTTGTGTCTCAAACAGAGCAGTATGTAGGAAATGGTATTGATCTTATTGACACCTGCACTGAGAACTGACCTAATACTGATTTCCCTTTGTTCCCCTGCCTGGGGAGCTGAAGCACAGTGTACAGTGTTGCAGTCACACTGAATGCCTCCTATGTTGACATATCCAGGTTTCCACTGCTGTGCTATCCATCACTGCAAAAGCCAAAAAGAAGGAAAAGGAGAAGGAGAAAGAGAAGAAGGAAGAGGAGAAGATGGAAGTGGTGGGTACAAACATTGAAACTTAAATGTCTTCTTCCCCCCCTTATAAATGTGGAAGGTGTGTCATGAAAGCTGGCACCCACTTAACGCTGTCCCCCCTGCCACCTGTGTTAGTTCTGAGCAAAGCATTAACACACATTTCAGTGTACTGCATACGTGGGTTAGCATCTTTACTCTGTGTGCATGTGTTTGCATGCTGTTAAAAGCAAGAGGTGGTATTATTTGTGGATCTATTATTTCTGAGGAATAAATCTTCCTCAGTATTGTTAAGTAACTGACTTCTTTAAAGGCAGAAGCTTGTTTTGATAAATTTATGTGCCTTTAATTGCATGAACCTTTTGTGCATTATTTCATTGCCTGCTGCTTCTAGACGAAGGGAATTTTATCTCTTATCCACGTATTTTTCTTATTAATGTGGAAAAAGTCTTAGTAGTTTCATGTCCTTGGTACCTCTGACCTTTTAGAAAGGACTCGATGTTATAGCATTTGTTTGATGGTGTCTAATTCAGTTGAGAGCACTGAAGAGTTTAAACTGGCTGGTTGTGTTCATGCTTAACCCCCTATTCTGAAATGTTCACCTTTTTGGCAGCAATCTCTTAGGTGCTTTGCCCATCTATCAAAATGCAAAACATTTATCCACACCCAGCTCAGAACCAGCTGAGCTTTGAGTACAGGATCGATATGCTGCTCAGTGGTTATGGTGATTGCTTTGGTCCTCTGATTTCTTTCAGCTCATAGACTTGACACTGAACTTGTTATCCTCATCTGTGAATAATGTGTCATCCTGGAGCAAACTAAGGCATAGATAGTTAATTCTTGGTGGTTGCTTTAATTTGAAAAACATCTGGCAGCTAAAATTCTTGCTGTACCCTAACAAAGGACCCTTCCTTTTGTGCTCTGCTAACAGATGCAAATATGCCAAGAACAACTGTAAGCTGAAAATGAGTTATGCTGACAAGCTCAGTGGAAACCTTTCTGATTCCCCTTTAATATCTGTGTGAGAAAAGCAGCACGGTCAGAGAATTTTTGGCATTTTTAATTTAAAAAAGAAACACACAAATGGTATGTGAAGGGGATGTGGTATAAGATCAAAGATGTGTGTAAAATAACTTTCCTAGACCTACTTAGGTGTGGCCATGTTGTAGGCACTGAACTTTATCCAGTTGGCCCAGAAAATGAATCATCTCATGTGCAACGTAGAATCTCTGGTTTTTGTCTTATTGCTCCTTTATCAAAGTTTCCTTGTCACCAAGCACTGCCTTTTCTTAGAATTACTCTTACAGCACTATATACAAAGCAAAATGTGCCTAACAGATGCATTTTTCTCCTAAAATTGCTACAACCTACAGTTAACTACAGGTGTAGAGAGGAAGCAATATATTAGAAGGGATTCACTGTCATGTCTCTGTGTGTGTGTATGCTCCAGATGTCTGAAAAGTTTTCTTGGTTGAATCAAGCAGAAAAACAAAGATAGTAAAAAGGGAGCTTGCTGCCACCTGCTGTGTTTGAGTGTTTTGCCATTGTCCTAATGATTTAGAGGTATAATTGCTTTCCTGTTTTTCTCTCATGCCTGTTACATGACTAGTAGTCCATAGCTTCCAAGAGATCTGCACAGCAACGAGCAGTTGCCGCACCAGAGAAAGTCCTGTCTGCTGTTACAGGATGTGCCATGCATTTGGTGGTATTCCGGATCATTTCCTATTGATTGTTA
Organism: Elanus axillaris; assembly: GCA_026212715.1. Taxonomy (NCBI): domain Eukaryota; kingdom Metazoa; phylum Chordata; class Aves; order Accipitriformes; family Accipitridae; genus Elanus; species Elanus axillaris. The sequence goes on from JANZLQ010000089.1 coordinate 31,116,031, forward strand.
CCATCTTTTCTGCAGTCTTTTTTGTTTGCAACACAAATGTTCCTGAGCAAGAGGGAAAACATCATCCATGTTCTTAAGTATGTAAAGGATGCTGTGTTTTTTCCTTCTGAGCTTTTGCCTCTAGGTGCTGAGTCATTGGTAAAGGAGGGCTTAACTGCAATTCCCTAAGGAGTCACTGAGGTTGAGTCATTTTGGTTGAGCTGCTGTCACTACCAGTAGTGTGAAATGTCAGCGATAGCTTTATAGCTGCAAAAATACAAGGGCAGCTTCTGGCAATTTTCATGCGCTCAGTAATGATATTAAAGAATCTTCAGTTGTGAACAAAAAGCTGTGATTGAGTTTACAGAAAAAGTATTAGAAGGGGAAGCTAGAGGTAAACTGTTCTGCTACCACCTCTTGTTGAACTTACTTTCACCTGCATTTGAGAGGGAGGCATTGCCTTGATGAGGGCACTTATGTGAACACTGGCATTGCCTGTGTCAGCTGATAGATACATGTTAGTTTGTTCCTCAGCAGAAGAATTGTTTCTCACCTCACTCTGGAATTTCTGCCTGGCTGTACCTTACCCTCCCAAACTGTGAAAGGTTTAGAGATTACTGTCAAAATCATGTTGATGTTCTCCTACCCCTCCACAGGATGAGACTGAAAAGAAGGATGAAAAAGAAAAGAAAAAAGAGCCTGAACCCAACTTCCAGCTTCTGGACAACCCAGCCAGAGTCATGCCTGCTCAGCTCAAAGTTCTCACTATGACAGAGAGCTGTCGATATCAGCCTTTCAAACCAGTAAGTGTTACTTTCCTAGTCCATGTGCTTGACAGAGCGTTCCCAGTGCTGGGCTAGAATGTAAGGACCCAGAAGTTCTGCGTGTACATGGGAATGCCACTCACAGCTGGTACATCACTGTGATGTGTTACAGAGATTTGCAGCTTCACTGTTGTCATATTTGCTTTTTAATGTCCTGCTCTCCAAATGTTCACATGCATTTCTAGCTGGGAGAAAGTCAGAGCTGTGCAGACCTTTTCACTCTGCTAATGCTGCTTTGTTTTTCTTTCTTCTTCTACATATGTCAGACACTGCAACATGGAAACTAATCAGACATACTCTGTGTATTAATGACATTGCTGAGAACATAAAGACAGAGCCATGATCTTTACAATGGGCTCAGAAGTTGTACAGGCTCATTGTCAAAGCAGTGAAATACATTAGGACTTGTGCTGGAGTTTTATTATCCTGCAGTGGGATTTATACCTAAATAGAGGAGGTTTTTCATTAAGTAGATTTCCTATTCAATTACATCTGACCTTAGAAAAATGCCTTCATCTCCTGTTAACATGTAGAAGAGATAGCATGTGGTTGTCAGACAGAGAATGAAAAAGATCTTTTAGCATTAAGCCCAAGGGTTAACTAACTTTTCTGTGAGATGCTCAAATATATTGCAAAGGTAATAAGCTTGCTCCTGACCTCTAAATCTCCTGAGTCAAATTCTTCTGGCCTTTATTTTTGTTCAAGAAACAACACACTTGACTTCCCCCTTTTGCAGGATTATACATGGGAAAATGGTGTTCAGAAGTAGTAATATTTTTTCCAGGAAAATAGTCATTTTTTTAATAAATGGATTTCCTGGAATTTTATCAGCACATTGGAATTCTCTGTGGATCATTCCCTTTTGAAATGTCTCCTTTAGCAAAGCTGTGGAAGGATTTTTTTAGTTTCTACCTGTCCTGGTTTCAGCTAGGATAGAGTTAAGTGTCTTCCTAGTAGCTGGTACAGTGCTGTGTTTTGAGTTCAGTATGAGAAGAATGTTGATAAC
>JANZLQ010000089.1:31117939-31192117 GCA_026212715.1 Elanus axillaris
GTGTTGTTATCATTATAATTACTTTCTTCTTTTCTGTTCCATTAAACTGTTCTTATCTCAACCCACAAGTTTTACTTTTTTTCCGATTTTCTCCCCCATCCCACTTGGGGGGGGGGGGCGGTGAGCGGCTGCGTGGTGTTAGTTGCTTGCTGGCGTTAAACCACAACACTACCCATTAGAAAGAAAGAGAAGGTGATACAAGTGGTACTTCGATTAGGATGATCTGCTATGTGGTCCAGTAAGTGTCCACTCATGCAGCTGAAATGTGAACGTATGTTGTTGCTGTTTGCTTCACTTTCAAAAGAAGCTGAGTCCTTGGTGAGGGGGGTGCAGTTTCCTGCCTTAAACCCCCATAAATAGGTATTGAGGAGAACAGAGCAGTGCACTTTTTTGCTGGGATTAGGGTGTGTAACCAAGGAGGCTCTTGAAACGGAGCTGTTCTGGACCTTTGCTCTGCTTTGGGGAATGCCAGACTAAAAGGCCTCTTTGAAATGCAGTTTATAGCCTGGAATCCTGCTGTGGTCAAAGCCCTGATCCCAGCCAGGCATGACAGCACTGCATCTTCGCACCTTGTGTTTCAGTCCTGGGGACACACAGATGTGCTTCTAGCCTGCCAGGATGTTTGATTGTGATCTTTGTAATTAATTCCCCTTTGTTTTTACAAGGCTCTGCTAATAGGATTCCTCAGTTGGTGGAAGCTGGTGATCAGATTAATCTCTGCTTCACATAGCCTCCTGGGAGGCAGCTACACAGAGAGGCTTCAGTAAGCTTTGTTGCCCTGAAAAGATGAGCCTTATAAAGCAATTACGGTTCAATTAGTTTTCATGTGGAAAGCCCCAGACTGGGACTGGGGTAAATCTGTGAATCCAGATGCCGTTTTCTATTGAACTGAGACTTAGGTAGTGGAAATAAAAAAGGTAGCCAGGATAGGCTCTGTTTGTTCCATCCCCTTATCAGGCAGGGATCCAGGTGAGTGTCAGACACTTCGTGCTCTGAAGCTCATTCCTGCTAAAGTATCTCATATGGCCTAGGATAAACACTGTGGCCACAAACACTCTAACCACGAGGCAGAGGCAAGCAGCTCTAACGCTTACTGCACTTGTCTTGCAGCTTTCCATTGGAGGCATCATCATTCTGAAGGACACCAGTGAGGATATGGAGGAGCTGGTTGAACCTGTGGCAGCTCATGGTCCGAAGATTGAGGAAGAGGAGCAGGAACCTGAACCACCAGAGCCCTTTGAGTACATTGATGATTAAGACCTGAGGTACAGTGCAGTGTATAGAGTCACCTTTATTAATCCCAATGAAGGAAAAGCCTCTTTGGATCAACTGAAGCAGTTACCAGCGCCCAACACTCTTGTTTTATCTCCTTGGCAGCTTCTGCACCAGGTTCAGAAACATGCTCTGTCCCCATGTGAAGAGTTTGGCAGCAGTAAAAGAGAAGTCTACTCTTCCTGATCAGGCCTGACCCAGTTGTACTGGATCTGGTCTCTAATCTCACAGGCCTGGTTACTCTTGAGTAGAGCCTCACTGGGCAGAGTTAGAGCAGTGCATGGTGTCACATGCAACAGCTGAGCTGGGAATAATCATCTCATGAAAGACAGTCCTAGAGGGGCAAGTGGTTTATGTAACAAAGCTGTCATCTACTTGACCTCAGTGTGGCAGGATTGGTTAAAAGAGAGCTACTACTCTGCTTTCTGGGGTTGTCTTGTCTTCCCAGCAATTCTTAGTAGAATTTAAAGACAGTCCAGTCATGGGCTCTCTTATGCTCTCTGAGCCTGACATAAGGATACTTGTAGATCTGTTCCAGGTAATGAATGGTGTGGTTCTCAAGGTACTTGGCTAAAGTGCCTGAACTGATGTACGAGTTTCTCACTAAAAGACAGAAACCCTGTTGCTTTATTTCCAAATATGGGCTGGCATGTCCCAGTGCTCCCAAGAGCAAAGATTATGCACTTGAATTGGTGGATGGGCAGGAAAACAAACTCCTTGCTAAAAACTGTAAATGTTGCGTCAGTGGCAGGGTCGGGTGAGTGTGTGGGGCCAACCACAAGAAGCGTTAGTTAAATATGTTTGCTTTTCTGGTTTCTCTCTCCCCCTCCTCCAGGATCATGTCCTCTAAAGAAGACACAATGCTTGATACAAGAAAGACAGACATGAAGACCTTCCTATCGAGATCTGCTGTTCAGTGCATGCAGCCCCAATCTGTGCTGAGCTAAAGCTGATAGTCCGTGTTTTATGGCTGAAGAACAGATATATGCTATTTAGTGTACTCTTTCACAAAACCTTGTTTTCAAATAAATATATTAAAAACTCTTGACAGAAAACTTGCTGCTTTAAAAAAAAAAAAAAGGAAGCCTAACAACCTTCTTTTCTGCTCACCCCAAATGTTAAAAACTAGACCCAAGTCCTGCATCTTCCTCCAGCAAAGCTTGACTGACTCTGCTCCTCTGTAGAGTCGTTGGGATCTGTGTACATCTCTTCTTTCTCTAGCACTCATTTAGGCTGAGCAAGGTCACCAACTCCAGTCTGGCCGCTGCAGCTGTAGCACTGATGCTACAGAGAGTACAGGTCTCTACCTGCCAGCAGCTGTCCAGATGAGGTCTGCTTCCAAATTGCCTCTGTGATACTGACTGCACTGATCTTCCCCCTTGCTCATCCTGGTATTTTGTGTGTGTGACAGTGTGGGGCTGAGAAAAGGGCTCTGGCTATTAGTGATGGGTAAATGGGGGCACGTTTCTTTTTGTTTCACAGAATCCCCGTTTTTTTTTTCCCTGTGTGCTCTCACTGCTTTCACCAAATATGAACATAACTGATGCGAGCAGGCAGCTAGAAATACATTACAGACCTAGATGGGGTGAATCCAGACATGCAAGTTGTTACACTGATGTGCATCATTAGCCAAGGCGGGATTTGCAGTCAGGGGTATGGAATGAGCAGCAGTCAGAAGGAAGGAATGCTGCTCGACTGTTTGCTGACCAGCCGGCCCTTCACCTGTTGGGCTCTTAACGCTTCAAAGGGTACATCACCAGCAAGCCAGAGCCTGCGGCCCTGGTCAGCTGTAAACCAAATGCTGGGTGAAGCTCCATCATTTGAAACAGCACTTAAAAAGAATGAGGTTTTTATTGTATGTATGTTGGGAATATTTTGCTCCATGTGAACATACCGCAAGCTCATATACATAGGTAATAATGGAAGACAAATCTTGCATGTAGCACCTGGGAGCTTTTCCAGCAGATGGTTTATTTTGGTGAATGTTACTATAGCAATAGAATAGTCTGCCTTTGTTCTCCACAAAGCTTAAGGAATACAGAGCAGAGGTATGGGACTGAAGGCCAATTTTGAGTCCTAGGCTTCAGTCAGAAGTCCCTGAAGTTGAAATGTTGTTTCAGTGAGGGTGCTGGTCATAGCTTGCAGTTCTCAGCATGATCCAGATCTGTTCTCCCATGAAGCAGAGCCAAGTATGAGTCTGAAATGGCTATAGACAGTGTAACTGTCAGTGAAACTGGAAGCAAAAAGGGAATCACTGCTTCAATCCCATGGTCATTCAAAGTGAGACCTGGTATTGTGGTGCAAGAAACAGAAACTGGACAAATGTACATCGTGTGAGTCTTTCTGGTGCTGTAATCCCTTCCTTTTGAATGGGTACCCGTATCCCTTACTGCTGTGTGTTCTGCTGATGCCAACCACTGTGGTTTGTGGTGTTTTTCAGGTAATTTGTTAGAAATGCCTTGTGTCATCTTACAAAATACTGTGTAGAGTGGAAGACATTGGGAGGAGAAATAAAAACTCACTTCAGGTCTTTCAGTAACTTTCCAGACAGGTAGATATTGTTGGGAGATTTCTAGAGTCCGAGTAGAAATGCTGGGAATAACTGGCTCAGAAGGACCTGAAGTCCTATATTGATGCCTTGGCCGAGCTGTGAACTGGCTGCTTCTATTCACAGGACTTTTTGCCAAGTCTTTCATACTGTAACAGACGTTTCAGGGTAGCCAGTATATTCCTGGCACTTGGAAAGGTTTAGTTCTCAGTGTGGCTGTGTAAATCTACACAGAGCAGTTCCCACTGAGACATGTACTGCCTGGGGCACCATCCAGGAGACTTGACTCTTGTGCTAAATTATTTTCTTGTCCCTGTAAGACTACTGCCCCTGGCAGTGATGTTTCCCAGAGCTCCCTTGGCACAAATGAATGTAAAAACCTCAGATAGCCCCAAACTGACTTTTGAGCTGCTACTCTGGGGCCATGTGGTAAGGTTACACTTGGGCAGTCAGATTTTTATGGGAGCTTTTGGTGGCTGTGGAAGAAAAAAGCTACGTGTGCTAGGCTGCGGACAGCAGGAGAGATATCTGGGAATTGGCCTGTCCTTGCTTCCCTGGCTCTGCTGCTTGCTGTGTTTTTTTCTCCACTGTGTAAATGCATGTGGGAACTGCATGTTTAGGATTGAGAACACAAGCAGAAAAGCATCCACTGCCTTGGCTTTCCCCCATGGCTGTTCTGTGTTTTCTTGCTTGGGAGAATGTCCTGGACAGGAGTCGGGGGTGGGGGGGAGCTGGAGGAGTGTTGACAGAGGTGGCTGCTGGGTAAAGGGCAAAGCAAATGGATTAGCAGTGTGAAGAGCAGTGTGAAGGAGAAGAGGTGGCAGCCATGCAGTAAATCTGAGTTGCTGTGCACTGAGCAGGGAGCAGGAAGGAGCAGCTGGGTGGGATGGTGCTCAAGGGAAGACACTGGTCTTCTGGATAGAGCAACCATGAGGAGTGTTTTCTAGCAAGTACAAAGCGACCTTTTGCCTGAGGGCTGACAGTTGAGAAGTGGCCCCTCTCTCAGCTGGAGTATGTGTGGTAAGTGGCTTCCAGGGGTTTCAGCCTGTTTGCACCTCTCTCTGGAGAGAAGTCTGTGCACACAATGAACGGCTCATTGGTTGCTTGTGCATTTGGTATCAGCAGATGGGGTTTCCCTTCGGTGACTTCCCCAGCTGAGCTCTGCAATTGGAGCCTGCTGTGCTGTGGAGCACCCAGGTCCTTCCCAGCTTCCTACGCAGTGGGCAGCCCCTCAGGTGCATGTGCTCAGGCCCCCTAAGTTCATAAAGGATAAACCTCTTCCACCCACACTGCAGCTTGGGAAGATGCTGGGCCTGTGCCTTGGTGAGACATGCATCTAGCTCAGGCTGGTTTCACTCAGGAGGCACTGCTTAAAAGACTCCACACAGCACAAGGACAAGAGGTCCTGGGTGGCATTTTTGAGAGTCTGTGGTACAAAACAATATGTCCTGACTATAGAATGATCCCATACATGCGATTTTTTTTTATTCCCTAACCTCTGCATATTTCTTCAGTTTACTAATCAGGATGCTGAGGATGCTGCTCTGTGACCACCTGAGGTGTTGCGTGGCGCTCGGCTGAGGTGCTGAGCTTTGCTCAATTGCCAAGGTGCCACTTGAGAAATTTGGAAATGGCTGACCTGTGACTGTGTAAAAAAAACACACACAAAGAGATTGTAACAGCCCCAGGAGAGTTCAAGTAAACCTCTGGGAAGATTCTAGGAATGTTCTGGATATATAGCAGAAAACCTCTAGAAGACTAGTAAAACTAACAGTGAATGGCTAGGAAACCTCCAGAAATCTTCTGGAAAGGTGCTAGAAAACCTCCAAGAAGGCTCTGGAAAGCCTTCTGGGCTGGATCCTGCCCCCATGCTAAGGCATCTGACCAATTTCCCTGGGGACAGATGGGGCTGGTAACTGCAGGACTGGCTCAGTGCTGTGCTTGGACAAGGGAGGCCACTGCTGGCTTTCTGATCTCCAGTTTGGAGAAGGCATGGTGGGAGCCTGGAAAGCTTCACTGCTGCTTTAAATAATGTCATTTAGCCACAGTGAGTCATTAGTGCTGATTTTTTTAGGAAGTGCTGCTCTCCTGGGCCTGTCTGGGGATGCTGCAGTGACCCACCCTTGGGGTGTTTGCCAGGGGCTAATTGGGCCTAATGCTCCTGGGTTTGCTAGAGGGAGAGGCTGAGGTGACAGGAAGCATGCTTCTGTCCCTCCTGACTAATGGGTCTCATCCCCCTTAACCCTGGTGAGAAATAAATCACTTCAAAAGCATGCTGCTTCTGACAGATCCAAGTCCCTCCAGGAGGCCCTGGGCATGTCCTCAGTCTCCCCTTTCCACTTGTTAACTTGGGTACAAGCCCCCTGCTTGGCACCATGCTGGTGACTGAAACAGGGATGGGGCTGTTGGAGGTAAAGCTCCCAGGGCAAGGGGTCTTCGAGGAGGGGGCTGACAGCTCCCTGGCATTGGTCCAGGGCCCTGGCGGGCACTGAGTAGTTCTTGTCCTCCCATCTCTCCCCATCACAGCAGTGCCGCCCTCTCTATCTCTCCCCTTCCTTCCAGGGCCATGCAAAGCTTTTCCTCCTTGCCGTTCAATGTGAAGGTTGGGCGCCGCTGATAACAATGACGATGTTGGCCATTTATCTCCCTGCATCCTGGAGGCTGGAGCGTCCCCCACCCTCGCCCCTACCAGACCCCAGCTTGCCCTGGGCTCTTCCCCTGCCTGCTGCTCTCGGCATTGGTGATGGGTTGTGTTTTCAGCCCAGCTCTGGGCCCATCTTAACCTTGCAGCAGTGTCAGGATGGAGCAGATGGGGAGCACGGACATTGTGGGTCTGTGCAAGGCTTGTAGTATTTGCTTGCAACCTCTGATGGGACCAGTGGGCCTGAAAGCCTTCACCCAAGGGTGCTGATCTTCTCCCAGGGTGGGTTCACATGAGAGTAAGGGACTTTGCTCCCTCAGTGAAGATAACTGGTTTGGGCAGACCTGGTTCAATGTGTTTCTCCAGTACTGGTGGGATTGGGCTGGCCCATGCTCTGTACCTTGGGAGGAGAAGCTGCCCCAGCCCCTGCTCCTGGGCTCCAGGTCAGAACTGGCCTGACTTGGACTCTGAAATCTTGCTCTGTGTGGGCAAATAGTCCAGGTGGCAGCAGCCCAGGTCCAGAGTTTTGTTTTGAGGTCTGTGTGCCAGTTCTTGGCATTGGTTGCACAACTAAAGCTATGGTTTTTTGCTCAGAAGAAGTACTGTGTAGGTACTCAAGTGAGCCACCAGTGTCTCTTCCAGTGCATGGAGGAATCGGCATTACCCACATGTTGCAGAGAGGTGACTCAAGGCAAATCTTGTTTCTGCCCAAGTCCTTTGGAGACCAGCTAATCAGAAGTCCTGGAGACCACAACCCCAGACATCCCAGCCCTGTGCACTTGGTCTGTTGGACCCTGCTGCCTGACTCCTGTAGCATGTGCAAAAAATGGATGTTGGAGGGTCTATATTGTAAGGGTCCAGGTGAAGTGGGTCCTGGCAAGCAGGGCAGGGCATATGGGGGGACACCCTGGGGCTTGCTGTCCGCCGCCTTGGTGCAGGGCTGGCCAAGGGGAAGGGCAGTCATTTGGTGGCAACAGCATCCCTGGCCAAGGGTATAAATAGCTGCTCTGGTGACCCAAGGAAGAATTGTTGCACAGACGAGGTTAATTGTCAGCAGAAATTATGGAGGTATTGTTCCTCCAAAGATAACCTGCAAGGGATGAGGTGTGGAGCAATTTTTTCCCCTTCAGAGTGAAGAAAAAAGACCTGAAATATTGGTGCAGTGTCTTTGTTCTTAGCTTTAAGCTGGCTCTCCCATTTAATTGTTTTTCTCCATTCCGTGTCAATGAGAACCAAGATGGATTAACTTTTTGTTTCCCCACCATGTCCTCTTAGAGGAGAAGCTGAGATAGCTCCTGTAGGGCTGGGCAAGTTCTCTGTTTACTTTAACTTCACACAGAGATCTTTTATTTTTAGCTTAAGCATGAAATCTGGGGTTCAGGGATGAAAAAGAAACAGATGAAAATAATTTGCTGGAAACATCTGCATTGGACAGTAGAGTTCATGGGTTCATTCACAGATGAAACCTGCTGCTTGCTCCTTTTGCAGGCCCAGAGGTTTTGCAATTTGTCCCCTGAATGATTGGGCAGGTGGGCATTGGTCTGTGTCAGTGGCATGGGACAGATGGCCATCGGTCTGTGTTGGTGGCAAGCATCAAAGCTGTGCCCATGCAAAGAAGGCAGTGAGGTTCCCTGGGGCTGTTGCTGGCGGTGGGGATGTTTCTCCTGACAGCGAAGCTCTCTGTCTTGCTGTTTCTCTGCACCCAGTTTCCCAGACTATTTTCTCCATATTATTATTTCTTTTTAATGGAGCATCTCTAGCTCTTCCCTCCTCCCAGCCCCCTGCCATTTTTGGCTGGAAAGCCTAGCTGTTATTGCAAGCCAAGACTTCTCACGCATGGGTGTTCACCTTGGTTGGGGGCTTAATGACCCATCTTAGATGAGCACATGCCAGAAAGCCCAGCTGGGGCCCCCTTCAGGCCCAGGCCACTGAGCTGCCATCATCCCCCCGTGGAGGCACCCCCAACCCCGCAAAGACAGTCAGTCTCTCCTGGTTGTCAGCTCTGTCCCTGTAGGGTTCTCTGAAGTGTGATCTCTGCCACAGCTGGAAAGGTACCAATGGGCTGATCTATTGGGATGGAGGAGCAGAGAAAGTGCTGGAGGACTCCCTTCTTCCTCCAGCCTGGGCTGGGCTTGGCTTCGGCCGCCCCCCACCAGGGTGGTGGCAGTGGCTAGAAGGTTTTGCAGAGGCTGGAGAAAGCTGCATCTGCTCTCCAGGTGGGCACTTGAGGGGCGTGGGGGCCTGACATTCCAGGGCAATAGGTTAAGCCCTGGATGTTCCTGGCCTCATCTGCAAAGTCCTGCTGGGAGAAGAGAGCTCTTGTTCCTTCGATGCTGGGCTGCAAGGTGCCTGGGAGCCTCCTTCACCATTTTGCAATGGAGCTGAAAGGAGCTTTTTTGGGAGCCACCAGCCAGGCCCTCCTCCCTCCCTGCTCTGTGCTGAGCAGGCCAAGAGGCTTCTGGATCTCAAGGAGAGCTGAGTTCACCCTGTCATCTCCTTCATGCATCTCATGGCACAAAATCAAAGTCTCTATTGTGCCTCTCCTGCTCAGGGACTTTGGTTACAGGAAATTACTGAAGAAAGGTCCGCATATAAATAGCCTGGCACAGGCTGACTGCGTCCTCCTGGGGAGAGGTGAAACTTGAGGCTCGACAGCAGCTAAACAAGCCCCATCCAAGGGAGACAGAGCAGCTTTATGATAGCCTGATGCTGGGGAGAGCAGAGAGGTTTCGCAATTTCATTGCCTTGGTTTTCCTTGCAGAGGGCCCTGGGGAAGCATTGCTGTGTGATTTGGTGTGTAAGCAGCATATGAATTGTGGAGCAAGTGCCCTGCCTGAGCACAGGATGTTGGTCCAAGCAAATCCTTCTGCCCCCCAGGCAGTCCCAGTAAGGGCCAGTCCATGCTCCAACCCAACCAACAATAATGTGTCATCAACTAAAAACTTGAATGACTTCTTATTTATTGCCTAAATCCTCCTTCAAAGTATTCAAAATCTTTTTTGGCAACTAAAAGCTAAAGTTTCACTTAGAAAATAACAGGATGATTGAGCTTTGAAAAATGTTCCTCTTGCTTGCTTGCTTTTATTTTTAATGCAACCACTTGGAAAGGCTACTGCAAGAAGACATTTCCTGCAAAATCTTCCACCTGGGCACAAAGAATAGCCTTCTGTTTTTTAATCAAGCAACAGGTTATGATCCAGTCTGGGAGCTGCAGCTGGCAGAGTTGGTGGCCCAGCCACAGGAATGCTCAGCTCCTGGCAGAGGTGGCAGTGACACCTGCCCCAAGAAAAAACTATACTATAGAGCTGGGGTGATACCTTAGGTGATGATGAGTGTCTTCCCTTGGACACACAGGGCAGTGGAGTCCTGCTTTTCAGGTTTGAGGCACAAGCTTTTTATCTTCCTGACCTTACCCCAGGTGCTGGCCAGTGGGTGGGTGTTCACCCCTGGGCAGCAACTCTCCAAGAAATTGTCCCTGACCAAGCATGTCTCATGACCAGCCCTAGGAGCATGACAAAGCCTGTGCAAGGCAGTGTGTGCACAGCAGCCTTGTCTACCTGCTGGAAGGGGACTTCTGCAAGAATGGGAGGAGAAAAATGACTAAAAAATATGATCAAGCAAAGCCCAGATTCCACACAGCCCTTCCCACCATCATGAACAGAACATGATGTCAGTCCTGTTTGGCTGCTCAGAGGAGAAGGCCAGCTGGACGCACATCATCCCGAAGATTGGAAAACCAGAAAATCTGCATAAATCCCTTTCTCTTTCCCCACAGGCAGTGCCTGGTCATCACCAAAGTAAAGCAGGAGAGAGGGAACACAGAGGATAGTGCAGCTGCCTTTCCAAAGAAGGAGGACAGCTGCAGCTGGTCTGCCCTAAAACCTTGGGACCACTCTCTAAGGAGGTCTTTTACTCCTTTAAAAAGTTAGAGAACAGGTGACAAACAGGAGTTCACAGTCCCATCACCTTCCTTCAGCTGGAGCAAGAAGGAGCCCTGTAGGCTGCACACACAGGGTCAGAGTGGGGTATAAATGGCCAAGGGACCCAGTCCTTCGTCTGACTAAATGCCTCATTGGCTCTAGCATGGTAAAACTTAACATAAATATTTAAAGTTTGCTCTTGTGAGATCTCTGTAGAAGTATATGCAACAGAAAAAAGAAACCTCTGGCTGTAGACATACTCTCTATATATGCAGAGCATGTCTACTATTTGTGTTATTAAGCATAGAAGTTTCAGGTACATAAATGTTATGTTTATATACATAAAACTTTGTGTTTAGTATACAAATCACTAAACCTAGAAATTCCAAATACCAGCTCAATCATGTACATGCCTGGCCACTTAACTGGTGCATGCAGTAACTATGAAGCCAATTTGAATGCTCATTGTCACAGGGTAAGCAATGAGAACACAAACTAACCATTAGAATAGAAATTTCCTGTTGCTTCCTAGGAATTCCCTGATGCTCTCTAAAAATGTTCATGTGCTTTCTATAAATTTCAGTGGGCTTTCTGTGGATTTTCCCACAACTTTCTAGGAATTCAGACTGAACTCTAGGAATTTTCCTTTACTTTCTGGGAATTTCTTTGTGTTTTCCAGGAAAATCCTTGTTCTTTCTAGGAATTGCAGAGGGCTTTGTAGGGATTACGGACTGGAATTCCAGGGTGCTTTCTGAACAGTTTGATATGCTTCCTAGCAATTCCAGCCAGCTTTCACACACTTTTCTTCCAGCGCTTTCTAGGCCTTTCCCTGTGCTTTTTAGGAATTTTCAGGTGCTTTCTAGGATTGACAGAGCCATTTCTAGAAATATCCAAGTGCTTTCCAGGGATTGCAGAGCACTTCCTGGAAATTTCCCAGTACCTTCTAGCAATTGCCCATTGCTTTCTAGAAATCACAGACTGCTTTCTAGGCACTGAGTGCTTTCTAAGAATTACAGTGTGTTTCCTAGGAATATCTTTGATCCAAACTCCAGGCTGTCAGCCTCCTCCAAGAAGCCACAGGGCTACAAAAGTTTCTCTACAGCATGCAGCATCTGTTTTTTAAAATAAATAGAAGGGGATGTACCTATCTTTATCCTTGAACAGTGATGCAGTGGCAAACCCTGGAAGCATAACAGTCTTTTGAGCTGCCATGGTTTTGCCATGGTCCAGATGTTTTTGCAGCATCTGGAGTTCTTAATACAAATAAATCCAGGAATATGGCATAGCAGAGAGTATCTAGAGCACTTGAGCAGGAGAGGATGTCCCTGTGAGTGAAGCTGAGGTTTGCTATAGCAATGCACCTGCTCAAGGGAAGATAGCAAAGGCAGGTGCTGCATAAAGAGTTGGATGCTCATCTTCCCTTCCAGAACAAATGCTGCCCACAGTCCTGACCCATTCCTTCACCAGGAAACCTCACACCTGATTTTAGCATTGCTGGGTTATTCGCCCCGGGGTTCTTCCACCCAAGTTCAGCCAACCCATTCCCTTTCTTCTTGCAATAACCCTGGACAAGCAGCCAGCCTCCTCTGCCTGGGTCCTGGCTTGCAGGAGGACAGACTGACAGGTAGCAGCACCTCACCAACTCTGTCCTGGGCTTGTATTGTCTTCAAACAGCACATGCCAGGGCACTGTGATGCAAACCACAGTGCCCTGCAGACTCCTCCACAAGGCGCTGAGAACAGTGGAGTCCTCACCAGGATTTCAGGAATCTGCCCTTCTGTCCCTTTGCTCTTGCCTGTTGTGATGCACTTGCTGGGAGTGCTGGGGAAGGAGGGAGCCTGGAGAAAACTGGTGAGGTTTATCCCGATTTCCTGGAGAAGCTCATTCCCTAGCAGGCTTTCTTTAACTGAGAATGTCTCCCAGGCATACTGAGTTGGGGAACGAGATATTTTCAAGGCCCTCTGGCACAGACGTAGGTGATGGATGAAGTGACCCGTTCCTGGCACCTTTTCATCCATCAGATGAAATGCAAGTAAAAACTGGGCAGTTTGGCACAACCTTGGCTCAAACCATTGCTCTGTCCCTTACTGGGACAATCACAATCTGAAGAAGCAAGGCATGGGAGGGAACATAGATTTGTCAAGGCCCTTTATAAGATTAATGTCTTCCTTTCCTTTCCCAAAGAGCAGCAGTCTGCCTCAGTTTTTTATTCACAAATACCAACCCGTTGCTGGCTGGCCATGGAGCTGTGGTAAAATAACTCCCATGCATTATGGATGGAGTGCTAGTGCCTGCTCACCATCTGTCATAACTCTTCCTCCCATCACCTCGGTCTTCCCAAACATTTCATCTGTCACACTGATAATTTTAGATCTGGCAAGAATGTTCAAAGGTGATTTTTTTTCCTGTTCCTTAATTTTATTTTTTTTTTTTTAATTTCATAAGGAGAAGAATACCCTTAGATCACAAGCCAAGGGAAGGCTATACATTGAACTGCATCCACCCATGCTGGTGTTGGTAAGTTAAGGTTTGTCTGGGAAATGGTCTTGGTGGAGAGCAGTGCCTCTGAGCTGGCTGGTGAGATTAGCATTTGGGGGGGGGGGGGCAGATGCAAATCTCTGCATTCAGTTTCTGCTGCCTGCTTTTGGAGCTTTGTAAATGAAGAAGGATGGTACCGTGCTGTGTCTGGCTGTGGGACATGTGGAGCACATGGGTCGTCTTAAGCATTCATGGCAGAAAACAAGGCTGCACGAGGTGAGACCAAAACCCTGGGCAGGACATCACTGGTGATAACAATGTCATTTTGCTATGTCTAGCAAATGCTTCCTAGTAACTTGGTGTTAATGGCAAGAGGTTCATTAACACCACCATTAATTAAAAATAGGACAAAGCCTCGACAAGGGGTTCAGCCAATCCTCCCTGTTTGCTTTGATCAGGCTTCCGTAAGATAACGACATGTTGGACACATGGCTGCTGGAGCCGTGTGTGCATGACCCACAAAGCCGGTCTTGGCAGCCCTCACCCCGGCTGTGTTGGGGCTGTGATTCAGGCTCGTGGTGCAGTGCTCAGTCTTGGCAAGGCTCTGCCTTTTTTGCCCGACATCTTTTCAGACGAACCTTCCAAGCTGTGAGGCAAGTGGAGCGGGTGGCCTTGGCCACAGGCTGTTTTAACCAGAGCGGGATTACTCCCTGCGTTTGCATCCCCTCAGGGAGTGCAATGCTCGGTGGCAGACGTGTCAAGGGCAAATACTGCCGGATGGCTGTAATGGCTGTACTTCAGAAATCATGGAACTGTGCAACTGAAAGCTACGGGCCTATGGACGAGCACACAGCGTGGTGCGCTTTTAGAAGACTTCTGGCTGGCCCAGGGTGGCAAGGGGATACGAAAACATATGTTAAGAGAGCAGATAATTTAAAAAAATGAACTTGACCCCAAACTCCCTTGAAGTTACGTCGGAGGGGTGGGAACCGGCAAAAAGCAATTCTTCGCAACCAGCGCTCCCCGCGCTCCAGGGAGCGCTGCCCGCCGGCACGGTGGAGACCCACCCTCATCACGTGACGCACCATTCCCGGCCTGGGATTGGCTGAGAGGGATCATGTGGGGTGGGAGGGGGCGTGGTGTGGCGTGGAGCGTGGCCGTGGTTGCCAAGGCGACGGGAGGCGGCGGCGGTGGCGGCGGCGCGGTGCAGGTAGGCCGCGGCGCAGTGGTGCGGGAGGCACCTGGGTTTTCCTCGTTTCTCTCCCCGCCGGTTGGCTCCGGAGCTGCTGGGTCGCATGCTCTCAGCCCTGAGGGGGCTGCCGCAGCGCCCCGGCGCGGTTTGGGGGGGGGTGGCTGCCCCTGGGGGCGGCTGGATGAGGAGGCAGTGGGATCGCCCCGCGGCCTGGCGAGAACGGCGGTTCGGTCGGCGAGGACCGGCTTAGGAACTTTGGAGGTGCCTTACGGGGTGGTGGTAAGGGGATGTCTTCCTCGTGTGGTTTGTTTAGAGATGAGATGGCTAACGGGCTGCGCGTGACCGGGCTGCGGTGGGGCTGTGTGAAGGAACCGTTGTGCTGTCTGCTAACAACCCCCTCCTTTACAGTTTTTGAGGTTTATCAACGATGAGTCGTAGCAGTATCGCTTAGCAATGGGTGACGTTCTAGCTTGTGAAGCTGAGTTACTCGGACTAGTGAGAGAGGTTGGTTTTCTCTCTTTTTTTTTCCTTCTTTTTTTTTCCTTGGGGATTTCTTGGTTGAAATGAGCAAGGCAAAGTTTTATAATGCTTGTATTCAGAGCCAGGTGTTTAACTCCAGAATTTAAACCACAGTTACTTTATCTGGCCAAGTGTTTGCTACACCCTGAAACCATATTGACTCCTGTCATGCTCTGTAGATTCAAAGGGCTCAATGTCCATTAAATGCTAGCAGTCAAACATCAGATCAATCTAGAATTATCCATTGTTCACTCCAAATGAGGCTTTCATTAACGGAGACGTTAAGTGGATTAGATCTACAGACAGCTTTGGTGCTCAGGTCCAACTTGTGATAATGGTGACATCTTTAAAACATTGCTTAGCTGCCACCTCATTCCATATCTGTATAAAATCACAGAGGCATATAAGGATCCTAGAGCTGAAGTCCTGAGACTACTGATCTCCATGGTTTAATGCTTAAGTAGGATTTTCCAGCTATGCACTCCTCTACCCATATTGCCCATAAGAGGTAATTAGAATAGATTCTAAAGTGTGAAACAGTCCTGTGAAAAAGGCAGTGAGACAAACTTTCAAGGGCAGGTGCCTCTATGGTCGTCTGTGCTTCTGGATAAATTGGCTAAAATGGGATATTTATGATTTGGAACAAGAGCACAAACTGTGATCTCTGCTGCTTGTTACTGCCTCATTCCTTTGAGTCACACTGTGTTGGTAGCCTGGTTTAGAGCCGTAAGTGAACACCAAACCAACAACCTAACCTCCCTGCCTTGTGTGACTCAACCTTTTGCAGGGTTCCTCAGATGCTGCTGCTATGGAGGGGTGATGGAGGAGCAGCAGTCAGCTGTCACTGTGCCCAGCTTTCACCAGGCTGTCTGTTGAAAGCCTGGACAGTTACTGCCTGCCTAAAAAGTCTACCAAATGGCAAAATCATACACAACTTAAATCTTTTTGTGGATCTCAGAAAACGAATCTAAAAAGAGGTTTAAGTACTTAATCATTACTATACTACCATTTGTGTTAACAGTGAAGAAATTAGATTATTCCTGTTCTCTGTGGCAATGTTGGGAACCCAAATCAAGTTTGCAAAATGAAATGTCATGTCTTGCCTCAGCAACCAATAACTAAGACTCCTGAGATGGGGGGAGGAAGGGAAAGTTGCATGTAATATAGTGACTGGACATAGTGGGAGGAAGAGGCAGGGCTGTTTATCTCTTTCTCTGAAGAGTAGTGCTTGATTAGTTGTTCATTAATTTGGCTTGCACAGCTTCAGTGACCTGGCTTAGAATTCAAGCTGTCTAATTGCTGCTGTGGAGATGAGTCACACTTAAGAATTTTGCCCCCTGAGAACATTATTTACAAGGAAGTTATTTACTTGTTTCTTCAACCAAGGTATAGCATTAATGGATTTTAGTTCTTCTTTGGTTGAATGAAAATACTGACTGAACTGAGGGGCATAATTCTTTCAGAGAAGGTGTGCTTAGTTGTCAGTACTATTCTCTAAGATGCAGGAGGAAATTTAGTTGAGAGAAGGTATTACCAGTTCTTGGTTTGTTGCTGTTCAGTCTTCGGAATTTATGGACCCTGCTACAGAGAAACTTTAAAGGACTTTAGCAATTCATGGGTCACTCACTGAAACATTAATAATCTAAAAAAAAAAAAATATTCTTCCTGTATGTTTTTGTCTTGTAGTATTTGGATTTTGCTGAATTTGAAGAAACAGTGAAAGTATTTACAAAGGAATGTAAAATAAAAGGGAAGCCACTACCTAAACCAGCAGGTGTTTCCTCACGAGATTCAAAAGCTTTGCCTGTTCAGGTAATGCATCGTTTATGCTTACTTTAAGTAATACTAAAAACAGTTTAAGGCCACTAACCACCATGTGAATTATTACAGCAGGGAGATTATCTGAACTGTCTGAACAGATTATTGGTTATTTGAAGAAGTCTGCTAGCAGTCTTTTTCCAGTGCAGGAACCTTCAAGTTGGTGGGTTTGGTTTGGGGTTTTTTTGTTGTTTTGTTGGTTTTTTTTCCAGAACTCTAGTCCTTTTGAACTTGAGACAGTAGGTTTGGTTCACACTATTTTAGGTTTTTTAGCTTGCCATGCTTCGGTAAGACTGATTTTCACACACTGTAGACGTTTATTTTTCCCTTATGGTAAAGGTGGGTCCCCAGACTGACGTGCTTGAAAATTTGGTCTTTACTACTTGTATTGATGGTTGTTGATTCAGGCTCTCGGAGATACTAAGTATAGGTGGAGAAAGAATATTTAGGTGGTCATCAAATGGTGAGAGATTTTGGCTAAAACTTTTAATTTAAAGTGTTCAGATGGCACTTGAATTCTTCATTCACTAACCTACTGTTGGAAAAATGTAGCTGTTCTCTGTTTGTTTTTTCACTGAATGCTTTTCCCCTTTGCAGAAAGATCTGCTTGCAGCATTTGAAAATGGCGAGCAGAAAGTTTTCTTCCAGCTCTGGGAGGAGCATATTTCATCTTCAGTCCGGGACAATGAACCAGTTGCTCAGAAGCTGGAGTTCTATCTTCACATACATTTTGCCACCTACCTCTTAAAACACTCTATGGGAAAGCCTGTAAGTTCACTTCACAGTTCAAACTTCAAATTGTTTTTGTTTGTTTTACTTCATTTATTTATATTTAGTGTGTATGAGATATTTAGTAAGAAGAAGTCCCAGAGTATGTATCCAGTTTTTGAGCCGCAGTCTGCATTTTAGTTGAACCAGACCCCTTGTATTGTGAAGTACAGAGATGGAAGTGGGCGATGTCCTTATCTTGGAGTTCCTGAAGTATTTTAACTTGGAAAATAACAGTATGATGATACTTTCATGCCTCTAATTGTAGTCCATAGGAGATTCTTAAAACACTTTGCTTCCAGTTTGGACTGAAGCTGTGTGTTGAAAAATAAACATTTCTAATGAAATGGGAAAGCTGAATCTTGACCAGCTCAGTATATGATATTGAAAACTATAATTCCAAGCTGTCATAAAATAAAATCTCTGTTACATGGGACTTTTATGATGAAGAGACATTTAAGTAGCCTGGAGTCAGCCAGATCAGCCAGGGCTTAATAGCTCCTGCCTTACACCTGTCAGTGGCTACAGGAGTATTTGCATGCCTTCAGTGTGTTTTCCAGCCTCTAAGGAGCTTTCAGTCTGTTCTGTGTGCCAGTTCCCCTTCCTGGTGCTGTGTGAGTGGATTTAACAGTTCTGCACTTATCACTGAAATAAAGCATGTCTAAAGTAGGTGTTTCCTCTCGGACCTGAGTGTGGAAATGGCACTCTGATTTAGAAATCTAGTCTGAAGTGGGCAGGAATAATTTACATTCAAAAAGCAATTGTCCCTCTCTTCTTTTGTTGGACCTGGATGACAGAAATGACAACATTGGTTTAAATTTTCTTTTTTGACTGGTGAAAACAAGATACAATGCTCTCTAGTTAAACAAATGTTGCTTTTTAGATAACAAATACTCTGGGATTTCAAACTTGATATTAATGTATTTAGGTCTCTTGCTTGTATTTGCCAGCTTTACAGTGCATTCAGAGTGGTAGTTTTCTGAATATACTGCTTTATTTCTTAGAACAAAGCTGAACTTGAGGAAAGGATTTCTCATTTTAAGGCATACCTGGAAACAAAAGGAGCTGCACTGAGCCAGACTACAGAGTTTCTTCCTTTCTATGCTTTGCCTTTTGTTCCAAACCCCATGGTACATCCTTCATTTAAAGAACTTTTCCAGGTAGGTGTCTATTTTGCAGAGATGGTATGATGATTTTTCTCATGGGATGATAGATGTGGAATGATGTTTGTAGATTGCTTTTATTGTTTCCTTTTACAGAAACTGTACATTAATACAAGAAGATGTATTTGATGGAGGAAGGGTTGTGAGAGAGCTATCAATAAGAGAGTACCATCTTAAATATATATTTTATATTTGCTTGAGTCCTGAGTCATATGCCAGCTTTGTGTCCATAAATAAGAATTGCTGCCTCTCCTTCCTTTCCACACAACCCTGAAATAGACATGCTTCTGGGAATCACTACATAATAGTTCAAGTCCACTTGTTTTGAGGTTGTTGCCCAACCCCACTATCTGTGTATGTATAGCTGGACTTAAAACCTGATAGCTAGGCCTAAGGAGACTTGAAGCAGTTCCATTTCATGTGGAAAAGTGGAAGTCAAGTTTATAAGTAATCCTCCTGTAACAGAAAATGAGTCAGTGTTGTCTGTGTTCTAAGACTCTTCCCCCCTACCCACCCCCTCCCCCCAAAAAATGCTGGAAGAGCATAGATGTGCTTAGTGGTTAGGTGAGTCTTGCCACAGGCATTTTTCCTGGTTAATCTTTTTCTTAAACACCTTTTAGCCTTTGCCTTTGAATGGCTGTTTCAGAGTTCAGTTCTTGGGTTTGTATGTGCAAGGTGAGAAGAGAGTGTAAAAGTTAGTATGCTTGAACTTCAAAATAGATCTCATTTGCAGGTGCAATGTGATGATGATCTACAGTAATTCTGTTGATGAAGAGGTAATAAAACACCCTCACATTGACTGGTTTCTGGGCACCATGCAGGTAGATGGTTAGGAGACGATGTCCAGAGCTGTGGTTTGATGTTCCAAAGTATTGGTGGCAATACCTGTGGGGAAGGTACAGCCACTCTTTCACCTGTGGTGCAAAACTATGCCTTAACTTCTTGGTTTTGCTGGAAATAGCTGGTTATGTGGTTGCATTTGGACTGGATCAAGGAACTCTATCTGCTTTGTTCCCTGTGAATGTGTGTGTATATACTTCCTATGTACATGCACACACATGTGCAAATTTGTAAAATATGTATTATATTTTGCAGGGTTATATGCTTGAAATGCTTAACCATCCTACCACATGGACAGTTGTGCTGACTTATCTAAGTAGCTGTGGGCAGTTACTGTGGTGGGAGGAGATATCTTCAGCCTGCTTTGCTGCCACGCACTTTTTGATATCAAATCAAACCTTAAGTGGTACTTGCCCTAGGGCTGACTTTGGATGTACCAGCTGATAAGGAGCTCCAGTTTAACACCAAAAAAAGGCATATATTGCCATTGTCCTTTGAGACTAGCTATAAATAATAAGATGTACTGGTTGACCTCAGAGATGGGATATCACTGCTCTTTTTTAATTATACTTAGCAGCCTTTTTTTTTTTTAATGCCTTATCTAAGATGAGATTCTCAAGTTTATTCATAGTAACCCAGTGTCCAAGCTTGTAGTCCATCATCACTCATATTTTCTTGTGGGAATTGTGCAGCTCATTCCATGTTAGTGTTGAAACTCAGATTGTTTTACATTTGAGAAAGAACAGCAGTGAGTCACTAGTCTACTAAGCAGTGTTCTTATGGTATTTTTTTTTTCCTTGGGCGTCTGATCCTTTATATAGCTGGAGTTCCTGTCTGTTTGTGTAATACATTTTGAAACATAATAAACACTCCTCTCTGTAGGAGACATAGTTCCTTTGGTAGTATGCAGCATACTGTGGTGCACCACTGTCTGGATACTGAATTTGTAAATGCAGCAAGTAAATTCAGTACGCTCTCCAGCACGGTGAAATGCGGGCAAATCCAAGCTGCAGGAACAGCTTGCAACATACACATAGACAGAAGTAAATTAGGAAGCTCCTGCTACTTGTTGGAAGATGCTGCTTTTTCATCTGTTGGCTAGCTTATCATCAAGCAGAAACTAGCTTAACTGAAGGTTTGAAATAGAAGAAATGAATATTCAGTGAATTCTTGGGTGTAGTTTGGCTTTTTTCCTTAACTATTATTTTCTTGTGCTTATGAGACACTATGTCAAGCAGAAGACAGCATTCCAGTTAGTGACTGATATGTTGGTATATCTTTCATATGCGAGTTGTTTTTGTCCAAATCCTTATTTTAGAAATATTGTATGCTGATCACTGATGTCATGTCATGAGGTTTGCAATAGTTACTGACAAAATTTGCAATTCCCAGATCTTGTTAGGAGTGAAAAATGACTACAGTGATTACTTTTTGAAAACTGAGCAATGGAAAATTATTCATTTCGTACTCTAATAAATTTCAAATTCACATTAATTGTTTTATCTTTTTCTCAAGGTTCTTGTATTTTAAACCTACTTCTAATTTAGGGGCAGTTGTTGCATGTGCATACAAGGCACCAACACTATACGATAGTTTTACGCTTGAAATAAAGCTACATCATGTTCTTAGAACTCTTGTCTAGGAGTAATACTAAACTCTCTTCTGACTTCTGTACCCTTTTATGGCTAGCTAGCAAACACATTCACTTCAGTAACAGTGAAGGGAAAATCTTTTCAATACAATGTTGTCTGCCTTGTTTACTAGTGGAAGGTTGCTGTGATCCAAACAGTGCTTTCAGCAGAGTGTGCATATTTGTTGAACAACTGTCATCATTTATTTTTCTTTTCAAGGACTCTTGGACATTGGATTTAAGGACAAGATTGGAAAAGTTCCTCTCTCTGACTGTCAAAGCCAGACAGACTCCTCGGCTTCTCACATTATTCGTATCCTTTTCAGAAAACACTTTGAAAATTAGAATTACTGTAAAGAGGCAGTATAATTTATTTGAAGCGTGTGCTGCTAAGATTTATTGCAGAATTGCAGTTATGTTGCAGTTCAGTGTTTTTTTGATAGGAAGCATTGTTTATATGCCACATTATAAAAACCAAACTTTTGAAAAAGTTATGTAAAGACACTGTATAGATGCATATGAACCTGCATATTTATCATATGGCCATTCTTTGCTTCCATGTATAAAGTACAGGATACCCAAAGACACCAACCTGAACTGACTGCTTTCTGAAGATTTGAAAAGCTGTTAGTCTTTTCAATTAGCCATTTCAGGGACTAGCTGAAAGTTTTCCAGGGCTTTTAAGGGTTCCAGAAATTATTGTTTTACTAAATGGCTTGTGCTTCAGACTGCATTGTTTTTCTAACACTGTTGTTAAAGCTGTGTCATCAGGCCTGATTTGCAAACTAACTAGCTATATAACAAATTTTCTTCTCCATTTTTGGTCAGTATAGTTAAAGGCAAGGTAGAGAGAACTGAACTGGAGTTCTGTTTCTGGCTTTTCCTTTTCCCCTCTGCCTTTTTTTTTTTCCCCTTTGCCTCTTTTATTTTTTTTTCCTCTGCCTTTTTTTTTTTTTCTCTCCTTAACAGGAGAAGTTCAAAGTCCTTTTCTTGCTATATCTTACTTTATTCCATGTTGCCATGGTGCTATTGAATGATGAGCTGGAAATTATATTCCTTCTGTTCCATTCCTGCCCATTTGCCAGGATGGGGGGCAGTGATCAAATCACTGCTTTCACTCCCATGTCACGGATGTTTGTGTGGGAGTCTGGCACAGAACAGTTGAAGAAAATTTCCTCTCTGCTTATTCCTCTTTATGGAGTAATGGACTGGATCTTAATTGAGCCCTGAAGGTATAAAACATCACTTGCCCTAAAACGTTTGCATATTTGTATGTTGCTTTTATGTAAAATCAGCAGTTTGACTTTTGATTTTGGTGTTAAAACATTTAGACCGGGGTTACCGTATCTTATACTTCAGGGCTGGATCTGGTATCTTTAAAGGTCAGCAAAAAGTCTCAAATCTCCACGCAACGCTGTACATAGTGCACTTACGAGATTTTTATGTGTTTATTATTGATTCATTTATTCTTGTTCTCCTGTGAAGCTTCAGGCATTGGCTGTTGGCTGGGTCAGTAGGAATATTTGGGTTGGTTGGGTTTGCCAGTTGGTTGAATTTATCATTCTGTGTCTCAGGAGCAAACGTATACTGAAAGGATGCACATTTTCCTGAACTGCTCCTCCTTGTACAACAGAAGGAGAATGGACAGTGCAACAAAGGTAAATGCTGAGATGTGGTAAGGATATTCTGTAATATTATTAGGGGCTGTAATAGTAGTGGAAAGTACACCTGCAATGACAGGGAAACTAGTGATGCATGGCAAAAAGTCCTTTGAAATCCAGACCTCTGTCTTGGTGATAGTTATTGCTAGACTGCTTGAGCTCAGTAGGGTTGAGCACAGGCATGTACTAGAAATGGGAAAGGGCCTCGTAGTAGGATTTGTGTTTTAAGTCTGTTCTGTCCTGAAATATGGTAAAAACAAGTGGAGAACTCTGTACAAAGTGCATACCAGCTCTCCATTTTCAGTTATGATGAAAGTAAGTTTCCTCAGATTCCTTTCCCATACCTGCTTATGCCTATTTGTATCTTTCAGATTGCAAATCTCATTCAGTTGTTCTGATGACTGTCTGATGATCTCGGACAAAGTTGATTTTTTGTTCCTATTCACTCATTCTGTTTAAACTCCTAAAATAGTACATATTGGTATCTCTTGAACAAGAATGTGTTAATTTAAGTATGACTCTCAGATGTGTTGTCTTTTTAGGTAAGCTCTTCATACACACTTAATGTGTATCTGTAAGTGACTTGGGGCCCTTTAAAAATAATATTTCAGCACTGAATCTTGTTAGATATTGATGGCACTTGAAATATGTGCCTTTTAAAAATCAGTTCAATAAATAGAACTTAGGTTCCAACTACCTTGCATTCATTTTTTCATTTGACTTTCTGTGTTCACTCTTATCAGTAGGGATTTGTATGAGCCCAGCTGGGTTCTTAAAATGACTTTTCCTCTTGAGTTATTTTAATATGTAGTTTTACACTGAGGATTTATTATTTGTAGATTTAATTAAGGACAAGGTTAGGCTCATCTCCCAGTGTGAGTTCCATGTATTTTCTTTGTTGTTTTGTGCTTTGTGTTGCATTAGACTTTTATTGAATAATAGAAAGATCTTTGTGGATTTTTATTTTCCAGAAGTTACTCTTTCTCCTTGTGGTGGACTTTCCTGAAGGCAGTAATTCCATACTCTGATTAAAAAGAAATAACTACATGATTGGGCCTGAATTATTTTGGTTCTGATTATCATTTGTTTGGGCAGGTTCTGGGCTTCGTACAAGTACAGGGACTGTCATGGTACTGAATCTGTGCAGGTCAGTCTTGATTTGTAGATCTGTTATGTGCCTTGGAGGTTGAGTTGCCTTGGAGGTTTGGATTTTTCATAAAGGTTACTTGAGGCCTGTCTTGTATGAAAGTTTTTGACCTGAGAGGTTATTTTTGCAGTATGCTGCTCAGATCACATGGGATGTACAGTACCTACTCACTGTTGGAGAATGTTTACTTTATCAGTGAAGGAGAAACTCAAAGAAAATTAACAGGCAACACATGAATGAAGAGCAGTATGGCAGAGTCCTGAAAACAGCCTTTTGTAAATAGTTGCCAGTCATTAGTCTGACATACTGAAGCACTTCAGATTTGGGTGGTGTGGTGCATATGCTCTTGAAGGTGTCCTGGAGAGTTTAGTGTGTTAACCTTGCCTGATAAACCTGCTGCAGTCTGGCTTTTTATCCATTTGCTAAAAAACTTTAATACCTGTGTGACTTCAAAGCTATCTGTGTGGAATTGTACTTAACTTACAGCTCTCCCATACATTTTCAAGAATTGCAGAATGGTTGGCATCTTACATAGAGAGCTTCAGACCTTCTGTGTGTCCTCTGTGCTAACAGGAACGGTGGGAATGAAGTATTTGGAAGCATGTTCAGCTACTGTCCCCTTTACTGCCTCATTACAAATCTGTGGATGAGTTTGCAGCCACTCTTCTACTGTTTTGGGGAAGAGGAGAGTGGGGGAAGTGTGTCAGGCTGCTGCACAAGAGAAAGTGAAGTGTGACCTACCTGTCTGTCAAGATCTGCTATAGTCTGAATGACTGTTAATGTGGAAAGATGTCAGTTTAGAATACAGATAGTAATTTTTGTGGAAATGAGGTAAGCAAGGAGACAAGACCACTACTGCCTCTCCTAAGAGCAAGGTTTTGGTGTCACCTAAGGAGCCCTGGTGTCTGATAGCAGTTCTTGAGACTGCAACTCCTCTGCTGAGAGTTCTGCTGCATTGTATGCAGGAACTCAACCTGGCTGGAGTCAGTGCTTCTAGCAAAGTATGTGAGGGTGGGCTGAGGTAAGAGAGAGAGAGCAGGCACAAGTTTAGGAAGCATGTTTGAGGTGTAGGTAAGTTGTTGTAAAGGATAACCAATCTCTCACTTAGAGAAAAGCTTATGTGCATATGTGTAACTCCTTGGCTGCTTATAGGAACTGGCGTCAAGACATTAGAAAGGCTTGACAATTACATACATGAGAGAGGAGGCAAGAATACTGGTAGAAATATGCAGTAGTTCAGATGATCCCTAATGCCAGCATCTTCATTTGGCAAAGTCACAAGCTTTACTGTACACTGTGTCTCCTAAAACAGGAGCTTAGTCCTCTGTCCTTTATTTTCCCCTCTTTTCTTCCACATATGAATGATGGGTCTGGTAGGTATGAGGTCCAGAGCTTTTTTTCCCCCCCTCTGTAAGCTTATCATATGTAGAAAGCATTGTCAGTGCTGGGAGGTGTATCTGGGAGAGGGAAAGACTGAAGCCAAATGTGTTTAACATTTTAAAGAAGCAACTAAATATTAATTTTTATCTGCACTGGTAGCTCTCTGATCTGTCTGCACAAATGGTGTTACTGGTAATGGGGATATGGCAGGAAAGCAAGGGGGAAATGGGGCAGCACAGGACCAGCTCTTCTAACAGCTGTCTGTACTTGGGTCAGCTACATGTCAATGATGAAAGCTTCCTTTTCTTTCAGTAAGAGAAACTTTCATGAAATACTTTCTTTTTTCAGTGAAATTACTTATGTGTGAAAAGATAGTGATATAAAAAATGCAAGATACTTCAAGATTTTGTGATTCCTCTCTTTGCTCTTTACTCAGAAAAGAGAGTCAGTATTTATAATTGATAATCCCTGGATTTAACAGGCAAGGGTAAATTGGACCCTGTTTCTTAATTGTCAAGAGTAGCGTTCATGACCTGCGTTGAGTTTTGGTTATGTAGTTTTTGCTGCTAACTGTAGTTGGAAGATAGATTTTCATCACTGGAAATTTTCCCCACTAGGCTATGAAAATCAAGCAAATTATGAGTAATTTGATGTTTCATGACTTGGTGCTTCCAACTTTCCTCTGACTGAAAGTCACGCTCTAGATGCATCCACTGGAAATTTCTGAATCAAATGTGTTATATCACAGTTAAATAAAAATGTATTCCAATTTGCTCATCTAAGCAAAGGAATAGAGTGCTGAAAAAGTGGCTATTTTTGTGCAGCAGTTGCTCTCAGAATCTTTATTAGTTTAGAAAAATATTCTTGTTTTGGAGCTGTATCATATTAAAACTGTGCTAGCTGTTTAACAGTGATGGCTGTGGAATAAGAATAATATCAAAGTTGAATGATTATTATCAAGGAAGAATAATTTGGGTTGTCTTTGGAAGCTATCTTAACTCTTCTGATTTTTAAGTTGATGAATATTGATTGCAGTTGAGATTATTTTAACAGCTTAAAGAATTATAAAAAGCTTGGCGCTCTCAGCAAGACTACGTAATGTTACTGGGAGCTGTTCTAGTGGGGTTTTTTTTTGTTTGTTCATTTGTTTTGGGGGTTTTGTGTTTTTTTTTAAGTGGGTTTTGCTGGGTATGAACAGGATCTGTGGCTTGTCACAGCTTCTATTGTTATTTCACACCAGTTTTGGCTCCCTCCTAGAAAGTGTAAGAAAAATATCGTTAGTGTGGCCTGATTTGCAGTTTGATATCAGGTGTCAGTCGCAAATCCTGCAGGTGCAGAATGCTGTGATTCATGAATGGTTCTCGGAAAGCAGCCATTCTTAGAGGGGAGGAGGCTGTGAGAGTAAAATAGCTGTCTTTTTTTTTTTTCCTTAACTCATAGATTTTGAAAAAATACAGATTAGAACTAAGAAAATGTACCTTCTCTGTATTCCGTGCTTTATTTTAAGACTGCCAATTTATAGCTAAAGTTTACAGCTAAAGTCTATTCATGCACATTTTCTCTAAAAGGTCCCATTAAAAAGGTCATTTTGCTAAATTTCCTGAAAGTAAAAATAAGTTGTTCTCCCATCTACTGCTTATAATATTAATGGGTCAAAGCAGCCTATTTCAGAAAACCTAAAACCTGTAAGATGTGACAAGTTTTTAATGCAGTTTCCAACACCTGAATTCATAGACCTATCTAATGACTTTGTTCTTTTTCATTTTAATGAAAGCTTTACAAACAGTTCTATTTGAATAGTATTTTTCTGGCAGTTTTGCATCTTTTATGTCCATATGTTTATTGCTTTTTGAAGCATTTTGTTGGATTTTTTTTGGCAGATACTTGTGCATGATTAGTACATTGCTACCTGCAATATAACTAGATGGCCATTGTAAAAGACAATTTGTGAAGGTCTACTAGATAAGCCATAGAGCTAATACAGCACTCTCACTCCCCTTTTTTCCCTCTGCTGAAGATTAGCATCCCTATGCCAGCTGCCATAGGGCAACAGAGGTTCGTGCCTCAATTCAGAGAGCAGGGGAGCAAATGGCAAAGGACAGTTTTTGAAAAACTACACCTAAATTCTCCAGAGCTTGTTTATCATAGCAGCGTGCTTCTGTGTTACAGTAACATGTGATCTACATCTTTATGGAAAGAGATAGTGAATCATGAAAGAGGATAATGATTTCCTCAAAGATCATGGACAAAGTCTGTTCAAAGCCAGGAGTAGGAATTAGTTTTTCTAGTTTACAGTTTTGCATCTTAGATACTTACTTTGTTTTTCTTCCTTTTGGGTCTGTTTGGACCTAAACTGTATCATATTGGGCTGTTTGGAATGCTCTACTCTAGCACCAAAATTTTTTAAACTCTGTAGTCAAGCTGATTCCTGCCCATTGTTTAGCAGAAAGTCCTATGGTAGATACTCAGTCTGTTTGCAGATGGGTGCAATGCCATTTTCACACTAGAGCAATACTGGCTTCTCACCAAACTAATTTAAAACATAATGTTCTAGCAAAATACATAAACTTCAGCAGTAACAATAGAATTATTTTGCCTCCCTTCATATTTTTGTCCGCTCGTGAAGATGTGCACTGTGGTACACAGCTCCAGATGCCATGCCTGACTTCCATGTAGAATGCTAATTTGGCTAGCTCTGAGACTGGGCAGGAGGATACAGATTTTGGTGCTTAGTTTGCTGCTTTTGTCTCTAACTGAACCCAAAGGAACAAAATGTATCAGGACTGTAACTGGGGTTTTTTGTTGGTTTTTTTTAAATTTTTTTAAATTTAGACAAATAAAAGAAAAACTGGAGTTATTTTCAGGAACTGAAGGTACTAAAAGTAACTCATATAGCTTACCATCAACCACTAAATGATGAAATCACCTGAAAAATTTTGTGTTGAAGTAGAGAATGAAGTAGAGAATTCCCTGCAACTTCAAAGAATTCAATGAATATTTTAATAGCAGATAAGGAACTGGATAACTTGAATGTTGTTTGGGGTTTTTTTCTGTGAGTTGTACCATTTTCCTTAAAAGATAGCATACTTAGGATTTACTTTAAAATAAGCAAAACACTACATAACCTAAATATCAGTGGTCTATTTCTATAAATTAACTGGAGAAAACACCCAGCCTCACCTAACAAACACTGGCATGAACCTCTGGGTACTGCCTTTCTCCTGTTTTGTTGTTTTATCTTTGAAGTGGCTGCCTGACTTTTCCAGTTGCTTGGTATGATAATGGTTTTTACCCACTGTTACTTTAGTGAATGTAGAAGATGGTGCATGAATCTCATCTGCAGATAGCAAGTTCAGTTAACCAAGTCTGAGCTTCATTTTGTCATATATTTTTCTGATTCTATGCCCACATCCTTGTTTTGTCTCTCATAGCATGGAACTTCTTGTATTAACACACCTTTAAAACAGTATCCTCTTCACAAATGTATTCAGAGATGTTTACTGTCCAATAGTTGTATTACTGCTGTAACTGTGAAGCAATTGTTTCTTTGGGCAATTAAGATAAAATAAATACTTGTAGCTGTTACAATGAAGTAAAATCACCCTAGTAGCATGGAATCATCTTTGCAGTGAAATTCCACCCCTTGGATAAAAGTAATTCCACAGCAACAGTTGAAGTTATCCCTTCAGAGCAGTAAAAATGCTTGTGGGTTCTTTTGTCCTTTTGGTTAAAAAGGTG
The DNA here is from genome assembly GCA_026212715.1 of Elanus axillaris. Taxonomy (NCBI): domain Eukaryota; kingdom Metazoa; phylum Chordata; class Aves; order Accipitriformes; family Accipitridae; genus Elanus; species Elanus axillaris. The sequence goes on from JANZLQ010000089.1 coordinate 31,146,655, forward strand.
ATGTTATTTCTTCTTTTGTACTCTCTTGACAGAAATGTTGCAACATCTTCATCAGCAGTTAGTAGAATCTGAGCACAGGACAATGACCTACCTGAAACGATTTAACAAAATGCAGGTGGACTACCATAATCTCATTGGAGTCACTGCAGAGCTGGTGGATTCCTTGGAGGCCACAGTCAGTGGCAAGATGGTAAGGAATGACTCAAATGTGTGCTTGCTTCTTCACCCCCCCCAGAAATGGAGAGCAATTCCACAAAAATGTGAATTAAGCTTCATAGTGATGGGCATTTCTGTAAGTACTGTCTCTCTTTACTAATGAAACACAGCACTTTGGATGGGACGTTCTTCTATTGCCCCTATGTACTAGGGTAAAGGTAGTGCAGAAGATGGGTTGAATTGTGCTGGCTCAGAAATCTTGGAGAAACTATCACCATCTCACAAGATAACTCAGATCTGTTGTGAGAGTCCCCTTTTGAGCTTTGGCATTAGCAGTGATGAGAGGGCATTTCTGGCTGCAATCCAGCCCATCAGAGGTTGTACATTTAAAACTGCTGCCAGGTCTGTGTTAAGTTACGCTGTGGTGGAAACAATCTTCTCATCCAAAATTTTGTTGAGGAAAACCTTTGCTCTCTGTTCTGTTAAGCTGAACTTGTTAATTTAGTTGGTAAAGGGAACCAGGGTAGGAGTGAAGGAGTTATTCACTGTGTGAAATGGGCCACACGTATGTGACTGGAGAAGGTACAACTTTCTTATGGCTATTTTTTTATACAAAGATGATTTTATGCTTCATCTTTTGTGCCATCTTATCTGCGAGCATGTCTCTCTGCTATAACTTCTGTATAACCTGAAGATTATTCTTATGTCAGATGTTAGTGGCCTCTAGGTGCTTTTAAAGGAACTGTGAATTATTAGCAGGGAGAATGACCTAGGAGTTCCTGTGCTGCCTGCTGAGAAGTCAGTATGTACCTTCCTCCTGTCATCAGCGTGAACATCTTGTAGTTTGCTACTCTGCATCTGGGATCACTGTTTGATCACATCATTACTGCAGGGAAGCATTTACCTTTAGGTGTGGATTTTGCTTTACAGCAGATTAGGAAAGGTATCTGTTCACATGAGCTTCGATTACAATAAGAAACATAGTCATTCATTTGCTGCCTCACATTTCACACTTCAGCGCTCTGAAAGGTGATATGCTCTTACCTTTTGTGGTGGAGGAATCAGGCACTGGTTACCTTTTGTTACGGATGCTTGTTTAATTTCCTTTGTAAGCCTTGTGCTGGGCAGTCATTTGATCCTTCCCATGTGTGTCCAGCTGAGGGCGCTCTTTCATTATGAATCTTGGTTTCTGTCATTTCTGAATCCAAAGTGAAGTTGGGTACTGAATAAAATCATGTTGAAGTTACAGCATTCTGAATTTGCAGGGTTTTGTTGTCTATAGGTCTGAGAATATCAGAAGTATCCCCATTTGCGTTTCTGTAGTCTCAGTCCTCTCACCTCTGTTCTGGGGAAGCTAATAACTGTTCTGGAATTAAGCAGTTCTATAGTGGTGTAGATTTCCCAAAACAAAAAAAACTAAATGCCCTGAATGTTTTGCACTGAAATACAAAGTTTTGTGCTGTGTAAGTCATATTTATTCTCTCTGCTGCACAAGACAGTTGTGTAAGTTCTGCTCTTTAGCTAGACAACACATCAGCATATAATTGTCTAAGTCTAAAGCACAAAACTGTTTCATACTTACTGTTGGAAAACTTACCTTTTGATTGAGGAAGATATGTATGCAAACCTATGTGTGACAAATTCTGTTTTTCTTCTAGTCTCTCTGAAAGTGTTTAGCATTAGTCTTGTGAATAGCATAAGTATTCCCAGATGAAGAGAGTTTACAGTTTTCTTTGTTTCTGAACAGAACTGTAGTTGCAGTATAGACCTTGTGCTTATATTGATGAGTCTCAGGTGTGTGATTTCTTGCCCTCTTAAGAAACAAAAACAAAATAACCTTTAGTATAGAAACACTTGTCTGGTAGAAAGTGTGAGGTTTATATAATCCTGTTCTCTCTTTATGTTTCCTAATTTTTAGATCACACCAGAGTATCTTCAAAGTGTTTGTGTTCGCTTGTTTAGCAATCAGATGAGACAAAGTGTAGCACATAGTATTGACTTCACAAGGCCTGGAACTGTAAGTATTAATGTTTGGATTTTTTTACAGTAACTATCTCAAAAGACAATACCAGTTAAGCTGCATATTGAACAACGAATGTGAGATAGTAAAGATAAAACATAATGTGTCCAAGCTTGTATAAGAATATGGCAATACATAAGGTTTTGTTGATCTCAAATGCTGGTGAATGACACGGTTATACAGTCCTAGCTGTGTAAGTATGGTTAATTCTGTTATGATAACAGTAAGCTGTGTATCTGTTAAAATGCTAACTGAATGTTTAAAAAAAAAAATCAAAACCCAAACTCCTAAAACTGTGGTTTGGTAGCACATCTTAGCCAATTTAATTTAGCTGGAAAGGGGTGGTGATGTTGCTCAGCTCTAGACACGTGCTCTGTTCCTTTCTGCTGTCAGTGATTCTCCTATAACCCTAGAGTCAATTGGCTTAGCCATCTAAAGGAGAAGCATCAGACAGGATCATGAGAGCAAATGGGAAAAAGAGGAGGAAGGGAGGACTTCCCTTTTTTGTAAGGGCTAGTTGATAGATGGGCAATTAGATGGTCCACCTAAGCCACCTTGTTGATTTACATGATGGGCTTTAACCCCATATCTAAGGATATTTGATCTTATTGATAAGCAGCTCAGGATCCCTACGGTTTTTTCCTTCCCACTTCATCAGCCTCTTGTTCCTTTTCAGGTGGCTGCAGTATACCTAGCTGCTTGTACCCATTAATGTTCTGCTTGATCTCTTCTGCCTAAATGGAAAGGGAGCTTTTTTTTTTTTTTCCCCAGCAGCAGAATCAGCTTAGGATAGTTTTTAGTATCTGTGAAGCTGTGCCTGGGGGTGTGAAATTTTAAATTACTTATGATAGTGTAAGAGCTGTTCAGTGGTACAATCTTTTTTAATACCTAGATTGTTCAAATTTTTCAAATAAGCATTAACATTAAAGCTGCATTAAAACATTTAATATTAAAATATTGTGTGCTACTGCTTTACAAAGACAAGCCAAAGTTGTGAACTGTGCTTATTGTTTTTGCCATGGCAGACATTCATGCAAGCTTAACTTTGTAGTAGGAGAGCTTTGTGAAGTGCCAAAGGAAAAGCATAAGAAAATAAGATTCTTGCTTCTTATTCTAGCCAAGGCTTTTAATAACAATGACGCTATTGGTACATTTTGTTGCTCTTGAAAATCTATTACAGAAAGATGAGGAGATAATAAAATATTCCCTTTTCTATGTGCTAATATTTTCAGAGATAAATAGTATTCCTCATTGCTCTTCAAGCTGTTTTAAATGCCCTCACTTCCCTGTCAATGGTCAGAACTTCTTTCTCTGACTTGTCATGTATTTAGGAGGTGCACTCTTAGCAGCTTTTGGAGCCTGCATATCCCAGGGTTTCAGGAAGGAACCAGGATCTCTGTCTGCTACCTCAACATTAGGGGCTGTCTGTAACTCCCCTCTCCTCAGATTTACACCTTGTCCATGGTTATGCCATGTGTCACTCCATAATGTACCACCCCCACCCATCTTTCTTCTAACCAACAATTTTCAGGGGTCTTTCCTCTTTCCCTGCCAGTGGCTTTCCAAGATAATGCTTTACGTACCCCAGTAGTCTTCTGCATTTTTGCCATATGATATTTGGGTTGTGTGTGTCTCCCAGCTCCCCTTCCCTGTATTGAGATCATCCATTCTGTATGGTCACATGCCCTCTTCTATCTGTTCCTGCTCTCTGCTTGCATTAAGGCTTCTCTTTTTCTCCTGTGCTTTCATGTTGCTCCATCTGCCCAGGGTTTCACTCTTACTGTTTCTTTTCTTTCTATCACAAGTTGATCCTCTCATCTCTTGAACCCTTTTGGGAAGAGGGCAGAGGGAAGAGTGTCATCCTTATGCAAGATGCTGACTTTTTTCTTTATCCACTCTGCAGAGAGTGCAGAAGTGGCTGAAGCTGTGTCTTCACTGATAAAATCTGGGTGGATTATTGCTAGACTGCATATGTCTTTCTGCACCCTTATCACATGCTATTTTAGCATAAACATCTGTCCTTGTACAGTTTAGCCTTTAGGTATAGGCATCTGTTTCCTTCTCTATGAAAAAAAGACTTTTAAGAATTTTAAGAACAATAAGTGATCATCGAAGAAGTGTGTAAGCAGCTGTGTATAAGCACAGTATTTCAGCCAGAATCTCTGTCACTAAAGGTTTTTAAGAACAAGGTAGACAAATGGTTACCATTTACCAGGAATGTTTGATACTTGGCTTCTCCTCCAGGACAGATTAGGTGACCGCTCAAAATCTCTTGCAGCCATACTTCCTCTGTTTCCTTCTACTAAAAGATGCTCAGCTGTGAAATTATTGTTGATCTCATGCATCATGTTTATTTACTCCTGCTTCTCTAAAAGTATCTCTAAAAGCATTTCTGCTCTGGAAGTGCCTTTGCCACTATACTTATGCCACTACAGCCACTTTAGCACAATCTCCAGCTATGTAGATAGGTCAGAGAAAGAGGATTTGGCGGTGGTGGATTTTTTTCCCTCCTGGAAGTAATTTTTCCCTCCCTTCTGTCCCAAATTAGCCAGGTTAAACTGAGTAAGGCTGTGTTCTTCTGGCACAGTTGTATCTATTTTTATACTAGGCTTTACTATATAGTAGTAATATAGCATAACTATTTCTGTGTGACTTTATTGCTCCTTTACCCACACTATTGAGGTAGCTGCTGTGCCAGCTAAGTTCTCTAGCGAAGGACCAGGATATCTATAGCACTGAGACTGTTCAGATTAAGGGTTTCTCAACTAGTTTAGGTCACTCCTTGACAGTGAGTTTATAGTAGCTACTGTGGTTGAAATCTAAGGTTGTTTATACAAGCAGACCCACACACTCAGGCTGTCTGAGGCATTAGTCAAGCTACTTCTAAATATTCCCTGACTCTGTTGATCTAGGAAGCCAGATGAGATGGCCAAAAAACCAAATTCTCCCTGTTTGCCACTAGGCCACTAAGGCATCCCATTACTTTTCCTTCAAGGATTCAAAATACCTCATTGTAATACACTTGGATGTTATTCTTCTATCCTGAAGTGGTTTCAGATTTTCACATAATTTTTGGAATAATGCTGGAGGCATCATGACCCAGACTAAGTAGCAGCATGAGTCTGCAGCATCTGTGCTGGATTTGTGTTGGAAGGTCCCTTCACTTTTTGCTCATAACTAATTAGAGACACTAGAGTGTGCTCTTTCCAGCTACTCCACAAAACTCCTGCTGCTGTAAGGAGCAGTCACCTGTATAATTGCAAAGGGAAAAGACTGGCAGAGGGGCAGCTCCTTTGCTCATCCTTACCATTTGGGCACTGTGTAGGCAAGATAAGTGAGAGGTTTAAAAAAAAAAAAGTCAATGTCTAAAGAGTTTTGGCAGGCATTAAATATGGTTGGTTGGTTGTTGTATTTTTTTTCCCCAGTTCACCTTGAGTATTCAGGATTTGACCCCATCTCACTGACATCACCAGTGTCAGGACCAGACCCTTAAATAAATTAGTTTTGGCAGATCAATATCTCTAAATAGATGAGCAGAAAAGAAAATCATTAGCAAGGAAATTACTTCTTTGTTGTACTGACATGCAGCCTTAAATTTCTACCACTTTTACATAGGGGATGAATGGATGTGCATTATATAGTTTGGAAGGAGGAGGTACTTGAGTTCAGTCATCTGAACTGCCACAAGTCAGAGAACAATCCAGGTTTGGCATTGGGTTCTGAGAGCAGAAAATGCTAAAGCTGCATCATTCTCTGAGATGTGTACTTGAGCTCTACAGTGTATTTTGATAAATCAGCTACACTACGCTAGTAGTTTTAAGTTATACTGGGAAGGAGAACTGCACCAGTGCTGTAACCAAAATGAAGTATTGCTCAAGCTAATTAAAGAGTATGCCTTGGATTATACCCTTGGTGACATTATTTGTATGCAAACTTGATTTTGTTCCCAATGCACTGTACTCTGAGCTCAATTTTTAATGTCAGGAAAGTAGTATTGTGTAATATAAAGCCTTGAGGTCTCGGGCTTTGAAATTACAATAAAGGTAAGGTATCACTTACTAATGTGTGCTGTTATTGTACAAACATCAGCTTCCTGGTTTGCCCCCCACACTGTCCTTTCATACTGGAAAAAATTCATATCGGGAGGACAAATCCCAGAGCAAGTCTTTCTTACCAAACTGGCTTTAACACCTGAGGCAATGACTTCTCTTAACTGAAAGACTTTCACAGTGTAATCATACCCTTGAAATCTTACTTAGCAATGGCTTCTAGTGTTGGCCGTTGCTTTGTGCTCTCCAGTAAGCTGGCTTGGATCTCATTCTTTTGCAGAACAACTTCATGCCTCTTGCCAGCTCTGTGACCTCCTGGGTCAGCTTGTGAGCCTGATCTACAGTCCATTAACAGGATGCATCTGCTGCATGTAGTGGGAGAGAGGCCACACTACTGTGTTACAGTTGGGAGATGTTTCCAAGACTTCTCTAAAGCCCTGTTTTATCATAAGGCTTTTTTCCTAGCTGCAGTTGAATGTTATCGCCATCTTCCATCATGTCATTTGATGTGTGTGATCCTGAATTGGGAGATAAGAAACCTGAGAGAATTGTCAGAGCAAAAAGGTCTGGATCTAAGAATAGGAGGTCAGAGCACCAGCTCTGACAAGCTGAGGAAACATTCATTTGAAGATTTAATCAAATTCCTGACTTTCTAATGTTCGTTTGGACAGGGAACTGATGTGGGTAATGGTAAATTTGAAAAGAATAGTTTTAAATACAGTTATCTATCATAGTCCCTTATATCTTTAATACTCTTGAGATTACTTCAGTTTTACTTTTTTTTTTACTTTTTTTTTTCTTACTAATAGTGATTTGTCTGGTGGGTAAGAAGCATGGGTTGTAGTTTTTTGATGCCTGCAATTTTCTGTTTACACACATCGTGAAGCCAAGAGGGTTCTGGCTGTTTATTGCTGAAGTGTTGTACATTTACTCCCCATCGAAAGTTGGTATAGGCTCAAGTCTTAAACAAATAGATTTTCAGATCCAAGTAAGATGTACACCTTCCTGGAATTTCTTGGATTAGGGATAATGTAGTAAGATTCTCTAACCTTTGGATTAAAGGGAAAACAGGAACTGCTTCTTCAGATGCATGGTTTCCATCAATAGTCAAGATGTGTGTTAACCACTGGAGAATCTTTCTGTGACTAGAAAGCTATATAGTTTGCATATATTGCTCCTGTGTCATGGAACAGAATAAATGCCCATTATGTTTTCATTGCTATTCAGTCTGATTGTATTTACCTGTAGCTACAATTAGGTGAATTAATGTCGCTTGCAAGTTTTAGGTTTCTTTTGGCACAACTCTTGAAGCTGTGGAAAAATTATTATTTGTTTAGTTCTGTCACTGGACAAAAGCATCAGCTCTTCTATAAAGTTAAGCTGTCATTTACAAACCGTAAATGAGGAATTTTTTTAGTTTTCTGGGACAGCTATAATAAAGACTAGCATGGGCTCCTTTTTTTTCTTGCACTCTGCTTTTTTAGTCAAACATGCTTTTTACTGCAAATGCAAACATGCCATCAAGCTGCAATAGTTGGTGGCAGGTTTTCTGTTTCTTACTTGTGAAACAGTTTTCTGCACCAAGAGATCACAGAAAACCTAGGATACAGTCTAGCAGAAGCTTTTTGTTTTGTTTTTTTTTAATTACTCTGAACCATTCAGAGTGGATTCACCAAGCATTATGTGAATATACGCTCTTTCATTTAAAAATAATATGCACATTACAGCGAATGGCATCTACCCTGAGCAAGTTGTTCTTAGGATGAAATATATCAGTCTTCTACATCCCTGTCCATGGGATGATTCTTATATGTTACCACTTATATATGGTAAAGAAGAATCAAACCTACCTCTTTGTGTAAGCAAAGAGGTGTTTTTTTCTGCTGATACGGTATATGCCTTTTTCACAAGTTGCTACAGGTGATACAACTACCTGCAGCAACTTGGGCAGGTTTTTTTGTTTCCATAAATTCCTCATTTCTAAAGGTAAGATGTTGCCATCAGTAGGGGTTTGCAGAAACTTTTCTTGTTATTGTTCTCAAATGACAGAATAGCCCAGGTTGGAAGGGACCTTGAAAAGTTGCCTTGTCCAACCTTTTGTTGTTTCTTTTAACATTAAAGCTTTCCTTTAACATCATCCTTGTCTTGATTCTATGTACATTTTCACTGGCTCAAGTCATGTGTGTGTTGAAATGTCCTCTCATCATGATACAGGTTGTCTCCTGGTTTGTTTTGCTCACTTACTGGTCTCTATCGATGTTGCCCTTTGTCTTGAATTTAATTTTAAAATGTCTTCGCCACAAACTGTCTGTATGTGTATATAGCACTGTGGAAGTTAAAATAATTGTTCACATAAGGGAATTCTTATTTCACTGTGTTGAACTGTGTACTTTTATTTTGAATTAAGACTCTTCTTTTTAGATACAAAGCTGTTCTAAGTTACATATTTTAGTCTAATTAAAGAGAACATGGCATGTTTTGTACTAAACTACTCAAACCATTAAGTATCACCATTTTTTATTTCAGTAACTAAAGCTTAGGTTTCCTTCCAGAGACTTTTTCTTAATTTGTCCTTGGAGCCTTTTGGGATGAGGAATTGATAACATTGCTCAAACACCTTAAATTGTCTCTCTCAGCTTTCATTATGAGCTGGTGAGAAACTCCAGTCAAAACAAGTGTGGAGAATACTTCCAGCTGCTGTCTCAGAAGCTGAGGTCTTCTGATCGATATCATGTTCATTGGTATCTCTCTCTTAGCTGCTTCAGTGTAGTGAACCGTATAAGCCATATATTCACATAAATATGTCAGTGCTTGGTATGTAGCTATTCTAACTGACAGCTATAGTGGAATAATGTGGAGACTAGATATGTTTGCCAGGTGTTGAAAGGAGAACATGTAATGTAAATACATCACAAGAGAGACACATTGATTTCAGTCCTAAAAATTACTTGTATGTGGATTGACAGAAGGTGCTTATACATTTCTTTTCAAAGCTAATAGGCTGTTAATTTTTAGCTAATTTTGATTTGTTGTTTTTTTAGAACTGTGCATTTCTCTGTGATTTATTTCTGTTAACTTATTTTTTTAATCTTCTTTATTTTAATGTGTGCCTGTTTGCCCGTAAAGGGATATTACTCTATGAGCCCTTGTGATGACGGATATGTAAGTGTCTATATCTTTATATCCTTTCACATTGCCTGCTCTATCTGTCACAGTCTATATTTCTTTTCATTTCACAATGTATAACAATTTCCTGTGCATTTTAACTTGTCATGACATTAACTCATATGGTTTATGAAGACCCCAAAAATGTGCAAGGCCTGGAATTTCTGCATGGAGAACAGAAGTTCTGAGTAACCTTATGGCTTCATAATATGCATAACACAGCATGTCAACAAAAGAGCAGCAACTCTTTATCCACAACTTTTACATTAAACACAGCTTCTTATAGCATGCAGAAAGCAATTGTTTCTTCCACATGAACATCAGTGTATATATCATACAATGTCTCTGACATGTGCCAACACCAGCTGATCCCACAACACCTTTGACAAAGCAAATAAATATTATTGCTTAAGATAATACAGCAAAATGAGTTGTGCTCTTCAGAGGTGTGTCGTATTTTATGTATTTGTATTTTTAATTTCTAAAGTTAAACTTTCTGTCTGTAGTAAAGACTATAAAATTCTTTCATACAATTAAAATGGATCTTCTTTCACCAAAAACTGAAAAAGCAAAACAGTGTTCTGGTGTTGCCTGTGACTTCTGTAACCCAGATGGGAGTTTGTATTCTGGCATTATTGCAAGTACACCATAAGTATCTAATTTTGCCCATAGTCAGTGCATTCTTTGCGAAGAGAGGAAATGAGTCTACTTCTATGTAACTCTGTATGTAATCAATTCATAAAAGTGATTGACACCAATTCTGAAAAATGTTGGTCAGTATTCTACTTTAAAATAATCCATATTTATATTTTTATAACTTTCTTTGGGTAAACCAAAATTTCATCTTTCAAGAAAAACTACCTTTTTTTTTTCCAAATGTATTTGTCACCTGGAATTACAGTAACCCCTGTGGGCACTCAACTTCCTGCCTAAAACAACATTTTGTTTTGAGAAATAGTTATAGAATTATTGAATGCAAGGGTCTATATTTTTTTGTGCTTCTTTTTATTTTGATGTAGAGATTACTATCCACATTCACCTGTGTTAAAAGATCATCTGTGTCAATCAACCTGTTCCTGTTGATGACATGAATGGTCATAATGGACACCTTTTGCTTGATGTTTAGATTTTGTTCTCTCTCATAATGGTCTGTTTTGAGATTGAGAAAAGTTGATTACAGATGAGCAGCTATGAATTAAATTATCTTTGCTAGGAGAAGTTTTGCTCTTATACAGGTAGCCATAGTTAAATGTAACTTTATATGATAGAGAATGTAATAACTTACAATGCAGAGTTGTTTATGAATTTCTGTGAAGCTGTCTAATTCTGAGGTATTTCTTTAATACGTAGATAGCTTTCAGCCTCCCCTCACTGTATATATATAGTATTTTATACTGTTTTCTGACATTTTGTCTTGTCATTATATTATCACATAGTATTACAGTGTGACTTTTTTTTTATGTACACTTCAGATGTCTTAGAATCTATTTTATATGGCAAGTAGGAAGTTTTCACAACAGGATATCTCTAGTTTAAGTAAGAAAAAAAAATTTAAAACTTTTGCAGATATTCTTACGAAGTAAATTTGCATAGCCCCGGTAGGTTGCCCAAGCTCAGAGTCTCATCTGTCATAGGCTGTATGTAGCAGGCTTGTTGTCATTAGCATATAAGAAATGAGCTCATCATAAATTTTTGAGTTCTAATGATATGTACAAATTTGCTCAAACTTTGGTTTTACTCTTCACATATTCATCATGTATCTCTGATTATTAATTCTGAATCTGCATTGAATTTACACTGAGTTCTTACAGCACATTTTCAGAGTGGTAACTGAGGACAGAATCTGGCTTTCAGCTTTAGCCTTCAGCATATTGTGCATATATACATCCAATAGCAAAGTGGAGTTGGTTTGAATACAGGGCTACAGTATTTGATAAAATCAGTTGTGGTTTTGGCTTGCATATGAAATACATCTGTTTTCTTTTATAAATATTGATTATTTTTTTTCCCCTTTGAACTTCTTTGTTTTATTCCTTGCTGTTTATATTCATGCCTCACTTCGTTCAAAAATGAAGGGCTGCCATCTGTGGCTCGTCTGCATCATGACAGAATTACTTGGCTTAATATGGCACCTGGTTTGGCTTTGGCAAGAACCATCACAAACATAAGTCATACCCCATGATCCTACCAGAATAAGCTGTGCTTGGGCTGTTTTCTTGTGGTTTTTAATTTTCCTTTCCTTAAGACACCTAGTTTCTGCATGGGTTTCAATTATGACATATGATTCTGTCTCAAGATAGGTTTTGCATGAAAATTATTTCTTTCAAGATTAAGTCTTCAAGATTAAGTGAATGTTGAGAGTCATGTATTGTGGATGAGTCATGTATGCCCCATGTTCTTCACTCTCTGTCATTCACTGGCAATTTGAGGAATACTGTTACTCAAAAGGTTAAATTAATATTTAACCTGTTCCAGGAAAGGTAAGATTGAGGAAAGGGCTTGGAAGAAAGTGCTGAGGAAATAAATGCTTTTTAATCTAAGAAAACTGGTAGTAAAGAGGAGCTATGTAAACTTGGCTGGTTGAGGCATCATCTGGTCGTTGACATGATGGATGTGTAATGAGGAAGTTACCTGTCAGCAGTGCCTTTGACTGTCTTTCCATCTGTGGCCTTGGATTCATCACCTGGAGATGAAGATAGTAAGGTTTCTACTAACCTTATAAGAATATTAAGACTTTACTTTTTATAGAGTGCTTTGAGGGCTATGAATGCACGGTGCTGATGGTTTTACTTTCTCTTGTCCAGTTATTTAAAAGCAGCTGTTACAAAGAAAACCCAGCTTTCCAGCATCCAAATACTCTCTCTCAAAAACACAGTACAGTTGGAGTTTTTGGACTATTGCCACAGAAACTACAAGATATCAGAGTTCATCCGTTTAGATTTGAGAATTAACATAGGAAAGAGAAGACCAGATCTGTGAGGATCAAAAACCCAAAAGGCCGGTGGGCTGTGTTCTGCCCACTTTGAGGCTTCAGTATTAACCTTTTCCTCAGTTAAAAATTAACGTTCCCTTTGTTTCTAAGAATAATTTTAAAGGGCTTCATGCTTTTACATGTATCTGCAACACAGAAGTCCATCTTTAAAAGCATATGGCTACAGTTTTGCAAAGAACTTAAAAGTTTTGTTATTAAGTTGGTGGTAGGGCAGGTTTTTGTTCCCAAGAATCTATTGCTTTTGCTTTCCCTGGTACTGACATGTTGAGAGGGGTGGAGGCTGGTTCAACTGGCACTCCTGCCAGAAGTAATGCATGTGGAAGCTTGGCTTTGGATCTGCTGTATACAGCAATAATGGTGAAGGCGATGACCTTTTTCCACTGGCTAGATTATATGTCTTAAATGAAGTAAGTGTGCTGACGTAGGTAAACCCAAGAGCTGATTTGTAGGATGCAGCTGTATTTAAGGTGTGGTTTTCCTTTTGTTAAGGCTAATGCGCAAGTCAAGAACTAGAGCTTAAGACAGCTTTTTGGGGCTAGGTTATGTAAAGATATTTAACTTGGTAAATATCCTGAGATTGGGACATCTCGGATCTGTACCAAAGAGGAGAAGTGGAAACAAACAAACAAATACTACCTCATGAAATGTGAAAGGAGGTGCTGAGGTGGAACTGTATTTGCTTTGGTGGACTGCCTGCTAGGGAATTCCTAATGTGCATTTACCCTTCCCTGCTTGTGTGGGGCAAGGCACTTTGTAAGGTGGAAAAGAGCATTCTGCTTAAGGAAAAAGAATATTAAACCAAGTTAAAATGAAATATTAGGATGGCTCTGTATTTCGCTGTTTTAATTAGAAATGTTTATGTGAAGGAAGCCATGAAATTTGCAGCAGAGTTTGGGTTGTATTCCCCAGGCTTATTTTCCACCCGAGTCCATAACCCAGTGCTTCCTATTGCCAAGACTGCTGCTTCCAACTGGTCAAAATGAGGCGTGGAGCTTGGTACAAATAATTTATGGCCTGTTGGGGGGGTTGGCTTGAGCTGTGTGCTGGGACGGGCACCACTTGATGCTGATGCTGTTGCAGGAGGTGGTGAAAGCAGCCAAGGAATGGGTGCAGAGGTGGTGCCAGCCAAACTGGCAGTAGTCTGGGAGCAAGAGCTGAAGAGGCCATGGCATGAGGAGGAGAAAAGCTGGTAGCGTAGCAGGGCTCTGAGGCTCTGGGGTGCTGCATGTCTTTCCTCTTTAAAAATGAGGATAAAAAGATGAAAAGTTAAGAATCTATGGCAAGAGGTAGCCTGGATGTTAAACTGAATGATCAGCACTTGGTGGCAATGTATTTGGATCACTTGTTTGAAAACTAAACTGACTGAAATGCTCTTCATACCCATTTAGCAATAGATGGAGAGTGTGCTATACTGTTCCTCAGCATGCTGTGTGGCTGTGTGCTTCACAGGGTTCCTCAACTGTCTGACCCGAAGTAGTGTAGACCCTCAAATCATAGCCCTGTGAGCCACAGGAGAGCTGCTGGGTTGTGTAACTGCCAAAAAATGTCCAGAAATAGAATTCTCTAGCAATTTTTTCTGCAGTCCTTGTTCTCATAAATTACTTTATAAAATAGAGACCTAAATAAATTCTAAAATGGGTAAATACTAGTACCAGAGTATCAGCTGTTGTTAACTTATTTTGCAGAATTATTCTGTCATAATCAAACACTAAATCTGTTGGTTTTCTGTTTGTGGTAGTTGTGCAATAAGCATTTGATTGTTTAGTTGCAAAATAATTTTTAGCTCTTGCACAGTGCCATTCACTGGTAGATCTCAAAATCCATCTTATTCAAGAGATTCATGCCTGTATCTGCTTTCCAGATGAGAAAAATCAAGGCCCAGAGATGTGAAATGACATGTTTAAATTCTGTCTCCAGTTGGTAGCTGAATCAAGGCTAGAAGCATATCTCCTGAGACCCAGGCCAATGTCTTACTCAGTATGCTATACTGGACGGGTACAGATTAGGTTACTTTTGACTAATTGCAGTCATGTAGATGAAGAAAGGAAATCTCTGCCTGTAAAATGGTGGCATTCTTTCTGCTTATCAGTGGTGCTGACCATAGTCAGTCAGATTCAGAAATGAAGGTGCATGAAGGGCAAACTAACCCTGAAAGACTTTTCCTGTTTCTGTTTTGCCTCATTGAACCTAACCTAGTATGAACTGTATCCTTATTGCTTTCCCAGAAACACCAAAAGCGTGGGAGGATTTTCCTTCCTCCTGTGCAGGTTCTGCATTGATAAACTTGGGTCTGATCAGAAAAGTGAGTACTGGACAAGAAGGCTCTCCACCTTGGTCATCCGGCCCACAGACCTCCAGTATAGGGTCTGCCCCACTGTGTGGTGCCGTTTTGGTGCAGGAAGACTACGGAGCCAAATCATACTAAATGTTTCGCTGTGCTACATCTGCCAGCTTAAAAAGTAATTGGGAATTAATAGGACTTTGTCCTGCTTGATCTGACTGATTTTTTTAAAATATGAATGTTTTTCCAGTTGAAGTTTCTGTAGTTTGAAATTTATAAAGGCTTGCAAAAATCTTACACTTTCCAAAAAAGTTTTATTTGTATGAAAGAGTGATGCATGTATCTTTACCAATTATATATCCTTTAGTTAGATTTTGGTTGGAGCACATGTTTTTCTTTCTAAGGCAGCAAAGACGTGGTGCATAAAAAGGACTCTGCTGAGAAGCAGAGAGCTTTTATATACATCTATTTACTCTTAGTGACCTGCTCTATTTCTTTCCTCAATACTGTTCTTCTCATCTTTAAGGGCTCTGTCATTTCTTTCGCTTTAACGTACTATAGTCACTTTCTTCCTGATTTCCTTTAATGGAGAAGGGTGCCTGGGAAGGGAACGAAAATGATTTGTGATTTCATTGCATACTCAGGTACAAGATGATAGCTTTTTACTGGGAAAATAGTTTTGTTTGAACAAAAGTTAGCTTTTTATATTTATCAAAAATGTTAAGGAAAATTAATACAAATAAACATGGGGAAAACAGTTTGGGAAGATATGCTACTTTGAAAGACTTTTGCATTGTGTAAAATAAACCATGATTTGAGAACTGCTGTCAAGACAGGTTAATTTTGAAGTGTATGATCTGTTAATTGTCTATTGTGTACAAGTCATTCATTGACTTAAACATAATATAAAATGCTTTCCAATGTGCGTATAAGCTTATTTCACATCTAAGAGGGCAGTTCCTTGTATTACAAAGGATACCCATGAAGCAGTGTGTTCAAGAATATTTCAGCTCATGTAATTCAATATTCTCTATGGTATTTCATGCTTTTTGTCTCCTCAATGCCTCAGTTTTAAATCTGACAATAGACATTGATTATATAGCCCCCACTGAAAGAGGCTAGGTTAGAAGAGAAGACCAGTTTTAAAGGCATAAGTGGTAATGAGAGATTTTTTAGAAAGTGAATAGGGAGATCAACACAAAGAGATGACACTGAATATTCTGCAAATATGGCATGTAGTTGACATCAGAATGCATGATATGAAGCACTCTTATGCCAGAATTGCTGCTTCTTGGCTCACCTACAATTAGCTCTAGCACAAAATACTTACTGAAGCAGACAACTTTTATGTGGAACTTTTATATGATGTTGATATTTTTAAGCTTTGACTTGTTCAGCAGTGGTGCCTGCATATGCTTTGTGTCACACTGCATCAGAGAGGAAATATTCAGGCTTAAATTCAACTTATCCTAAGCAAACCACTGAGAAATGGCATGCTGTTCCATATTGGTTTTATCTATACTAGAATACCTAGTCTTTTCTTCACATGTTAGTAGTTACATATAGGGATATACAATAGTAGCAACAGGCACTCTGATAACATTAGTTTTGAAACAAAGAATTACAGCAAATTTGAATGCAGTAATATGTGCTAGGTCTCCAGTGAAATATTACTGCAACTTTAAGCTATGAAAAATTTTGAATTCAATAAATGTGTTTAGCAAGTTTTTCATGTTTCTCAGTGGGTTTTGGATGGTAGTTTCTACTCACTTTTTTTCCTTTTATATAAATTTTTTAGATGGTTCAAGTGTAGGTAATTTTTTGAGTATGGCAGTGAAGATAACATAGCCAGATCATAACAAAGGAGGTTTTTACCAGAAACACTTTAAGGGAAAAGAAAGATAAACTCTGCAGTCCTCTGCTTCTTTAGCTGTGCTTCTGGTTTTCCAACATAGGTTCTTATAGGAAAAGAACTAAAGAACCTCAGTAAAAGAATACACTGTGGACCTCATAAGTAACACTGTTGGTGTGAAATATGGACTAATCTGTTGTGACTTCTTTTTTTTCTTTATTTTTCTGATGCAGGCTTCCACAATGTTAAGAGCATCTTTAGCCCCCGTGTAAGTATTTATTGCTGAGCTTTACTTGTATTTGTAGAGAAGAAGAGGGGTTTGTAAACTGAAGTGCACTGCTGGTTGTCTGCATATAGGAATCACTCATCCTCTGTGTGCTTCCTCTGATCTCAGGGAACGCTGTATGCAAATATTGTGTGATCTGTATTCTTCTGTTGAGCAGGTTCAGTAACATCCTAATTTCAGCAGGATGTTGCTAATCCAGTAAATCTGCCACTGCACACCTGTGAGTTGGTTGCTGTATTTTCTTTACTGTTTCCGCACATTACAGTCCTGTTGTTGTAATTGGTTTGCTTCTCACAAAACCAGGAAAAGGAGGGGAATTGGTAGTGTGGATTTTTGGGTGCTTCAAGTTTAATGTTTTTGTGACTGACTTAACTTTTGGCTTATAAGATCGAAGAGATGGTATATCTGAGGTGAAGGTTTTATTAAATTTTTGAGACACTGTTTTCATCCTTCTGTTGTTTACAAGAAAATTAAAGGGACAATTATACATAAAATTTGTTTCGATAGGATAGGAAGATAGGAGTAAAAATTTCTTAGTGGAATATATTTTAATATTAAAATTGCATTGACTGGAATCAGTTTTGTTAAAGGAAACTTCTATTGCAGTGTTAAAGCTCAAAATAGCAGGATAGTACTGATGCATGGAAAGTGGTCCTGTATTAAGTCTTATGTTAAGCCAACATAGTCCAGCCTGTAAAATTCCATTCAGCCTGCCACCTTTGCCTTGGAGAAGACATTTCTGTGTGCATGAGGGCTTAGAAGTAAAGCTAGAGCTGCAGCTTGTTACTGTGTCTGTTTATAACCATATGCTATGGGCCACAAGTTGCTGCCCTCGTGCTCTTGTGGCCCACACAGGGCAAAAAAGGATGTTACTGTACTGTTCTGTGCCACTAAAAAGCTCAGATCATCAGTTGGCTAGTTGTCAGCGTTTAGTGTCTGCAAGTTATGACCTGCATGCATGGTGAAAAAATAAGTCCAAATTTAAAAAGTCTGTTGTTCTAACATGGTAATAAAAGTAACAAAGGTGTAAAAATGTGGAAGCTCCTTTCCTGAAGCAGACTTCCTGTTTTGGCTCTTCTCATCTCAGTAACATCAGCTGCACTGAATAAGGAGAGAGAGTTTTGATGATTGTCTTTCCCGTTTGCATTGTAGGAAGGTGCAGGATGTGCCATTGTTGCCCTCTTTGGATTATGAGAAGCTGAAGAAAGATTTGATTACAGGGAATGATCGTCTCAAGGCCTTCTTACTGCAGGCTCTGCGCTGGGTAAGGGAGAGAGCCTCTGTAGAAATAAAGAAGTAGGTCCCTCTGGAGGGATCTAGAACTAAAATCCATTTTGCAAGAAGATGATTGTTCTGGCGATGAGTTCAGCATTATAGGCAACTTCTCTCTTTGTCAGTGAAGGTTGCTAAGGCTCTTGAGGTGATGAAGAAAGCCAAGGCAGTAGGTATCTATTTGTAGCGGCATCCTCCTCATCTGAGGAAAGACAGATAGGATTTACTGGGATCTTCAGTGGAAGTCATTTAGGATGTGTTTTCAAAGAAATTATTGTTGGTTTAGGCAGTTCCTTTTTCCATGTATTGCCCTGTTTCACATTTATATAAATATCGCTGTATCCAAGAAACACCTGACTCTAATCACCAGTTTTCCTTTATAATCAAGGTATTCTACAAGACCCTACCTTTTGGTTGACTCAGATCATGTAATGATATTTTGGAAAAATTAAAGGTGACGACAGGAAGTTACATTTTCCTGCTGTTAAGGAAGCTGATGGTTTCAAAGTGACAGACATGAAAGATGATAATAGTGGAATTCTGATCAAGCTTCAGTGTCCATTTTCACATAAAAAAACATCCGTTGGGTCTGACCAGTGCTTCTTCTAGCCCAGTACTGTGTCTCAGATGTTTTAGAAAAGCACCACATCTGTAGCTATTGGAGGGCTTTTTAACTTTACGGGAAGCAATGCTGTATCCTTCCTGTATGGACAGTGATGACAGCTCCCAAGTAACAGTTCATTTCATCTCTTTCCCTTAGATCACTGAGCTTTTGAATTCCTTCTCCCCATGAGAAGAGGTTTGTCAGCTATGGGGTATCAGCACCTTTAAAATCTTCAGTGGTCATCAATTCACATTACCATGTATTTATTTGACTGGTTTATGTATGTTGTTTATTTTAGCGCTTGACAACATCATATCCTGGAGAACAAAGAGACACTGTCCTGCAAGCCTACATCAGTAATGACCTCCTAGACTGCCACAGCAGCTGTCAGGTCAGCTGGAAAGGGTTTTCCTCCAACTTCTATGTGATATGGCTCATTTGTTTCTATAAAGTGCTGCTCAGAAACATTTATCACACTCTGGAGGGGGAAAAAAAAAAGTAGCAGTGCCAAAATCATGTGACACATTTAACTTCTGCATCCCTGTCTTGTAACGCTTGCCCATCACATTTAAAGAGCTTTCAGTATATATACAGTTCTTGTAGACAAGTGGAAGTTTGTCACCTCTCCTGGTGCTTGATGTCCATGAGTTGAGCAGAAGCCTACTGAGCCCCTTACTTAGGAGTTAGCTCTTGCTTATCAGATGCTATGTCTCTTTTTGAGTGATTATGTATTGTTAGATAATACTTTCAATCCCTTTCACTGATGTAGGATAAGAACTAAATTAGGACTTCAGTCTCAATACCTCTGTGGAATATCTGATTATGCACTTATAATAACATGTTCAAGAGTATTTCCGTGAATTTGGAATAGATTGTTACCTTTCTTTAGAAGGGGGGATTGCTGGTATGTTGATTTTGAAAGGTTGCTTCAGTCACTGATAATCCAATACTATTGCTAACAAAAGCGCAACTTTTGCATTTGTAGTAGTGAATTTTGTATGTAGCTGAGTTACCCAGTTGTTTGAAGCAGTGGGCCTACTTGTTATATTGTGGCTCCCATTGTCATTGCAACAGTAACTTCACTAGAAAAGTTAAAGGATTATTAAATCAATGATCTGTTTTTATCCCTGTAAATTTCTGTAAGAGGAAAGTTATGTGTAAGTAATGCCTGAAGTAAACCAGATTAAAAATAGTTTGCAGTGTGATGTTCTTGGTAAGTTACTGAGCTGCTTTCCCGCACTCTTAGTTGTCAAACAAAAGCATTCCTATTCAGGTAAAATTACTGCATTTCAGTTCATCAACAAAACTAACAGATTTTTTTTTTTGTCACTGACTTAATTTTAATTTTAGATATCAGCTTTAACTAATAACTGTGTTGGTTCATTGTAATTCTCGCCCTACACTGTGGAGCTCAATGGTGTTTTAACAGACTGAGCTGAAGACCTCCAATTTGCTTATTTTTTAAATTTTCCATCTCTCCCTCAGCACACTGCCAATAAAAAAAGGAAACTAGGCAATTTTAAATCATATTGACATTGTTTAAGGTATCAATACGCATTCAAAGGTGGTTTGCTGTGAAAATTTAATGAAGCTTTTAAAACATTATAGAAGACTAACTTTGTTTTTTTCCTGCTTTGGTGAATTTTTATTAATGTTTGGTTTCTTTTTCAGAGGAGTGTCCTCAATTTATTACATTCTAAGAGTGAGGTAGTCAGACAGTATATGGCAAGGCTCATTAATGCTTTTGCTTCACTGGCAGAAGGTAAGAGATTTGCTGCAAAAAGAAGACAGCATTTTCTTATAAGGCTGGCTTGTAGGTACTACACAAGTGCATGTCACTGCATAGGGAAATTTAGAGCCTTATTTGCACCCTTTTTCTAGCAGTTCATTATCTTTTGTTACATGCATTCAGTTTTTCAGTACCTGGAAATTTTTCATTTTGACACTGTAGATTCAGCATTTCTGATTTCTTCTGATGATTTGTGGTCTATGTGGGAACTTACCCAGGTGCTACCTTTAATATAGCCTTCAGTCTCTTCATGAGGGTTAAAAAAAAAAAAAAAAAAAAAAATCCCCAATAATTAAAGGTCCTGTAGGCAGACCTGCTACCAGGCTGTGCAACAGTAGTTAGTATAGCTGTTCTTGTATCTTCCTGATCCTCACCTGAATAAATCTTGGTGTATCACTGCTGTTCAGTTGCGTATTTATGCAGCTTTGTATCTCTGCCTGTTCCAAATTAGCCCTTGGTTTGGTGCTAATTGAGGACCTAACAACTATTGCTAGGAACTGAAATCCCATTTGAAGTCAATAGCAGTAGAGCACCTAACTTTCCTGAGCATTTTGGACACGTCTGTTCTTTTCCTAGAGTATACAAAACTGTGATAGATCAGAAAGCATGAACTGAAAGAGGAATAGTGGATTCTGTGTGGTACTAACTTGGCAAGTGGGGGCCTCTAATGCCCCAATTGAATGCAACTGGTCTGCTAGACAACTCATTTGTGCAGGTTTGTTTGGGTCTTGGCACAAGATTGTGGCTTGTCAAGAAGAAACTGAGGTCAATCCTGCTTACTTTTTCAAGGAGAGGGAGCTTTTCTGTCATAAGCTGGTATCACAGCATCTGTTCTTTCATCACTTTTTGCACCAGGTCGTGTCTACCTTTCTCAGAACCCAACGTTGCTGCAAATGCTGGAGGAGAGACTGAAAGCTGAAGACAAGGATTCCCTTACATGGGAGAATGTTCTGGGGGCTCTGCAGAAATTCAGCCTCAGGTGATGAAAGCACAGCACGCCGTGATGACAGCAGGAGAGGAAATGCAGGCTAGTTAGGCTCTGTTCAGGGAGGAAAGAAGAGCACTTGGTTTTCCCATAACAATCATCAGAACCTCTGATGACTGATGAAAACAGTGTCATTTATTATGGAGGGAAACTCAGTTTTGCTGACTGAATTAACCTGACTTCCTACCAGCTGTCAAGACTCAAGTAAATGTACATCTGCCATAGCCTTGTGTGCTTTATATGTATTCCTTAATTGAACAGAGTGAAAATCTTAATGTAGAAAGCTCTGAAAATGCTACATAGAAAAAAAGAGCTGCATTACATTCCAAAGCATAAGGTTTTCATCATCCTTTCTGCAAACATTTTTCAGGGATTTCATCTTTATCCTGTTGATCCTCTTTCCTGGAGCTGACTATGCATGGGCTGTCTTGTTCCTTACTTTTGCATTAGCAGTCTGACTCAAATGCCCACCACAAAAGAAATATGCAGAAGCAGTAAAGGCCATGATGTTGCTCCCATTTAACAAATCAATATGATCTAGGAACTCAGTTTACACAGTGCTCAGGAAGAATATTCAGCCCTGAACAGTTAACTAAATGTAAGGAGGCAGATGGATGTGTTTAGTTTTTGTTATTTTCATTCATGTTTCTTCTAAATTAAGAATGCAAGTGTTGGGGATTATTTTATTTGTTTGTTTGGGCATGTTGAAGAATGAGGTCTGCTTTTGGATTTGGCTTATTTAGAACTTGTTTGGATGAAGCACTTGTAAATGTTCTTTGGGTAAAAATCTGGACTGCTTCCTGACATGATACCTTATACATATTTGAGATGAAAGAGAATAAATCTTCATACCCTACTGCTTGAAAACCTAAACCCATCTTAGAGAAAATTATTTTTCTATTAAAGCACTTGTTGATAGTACAAGTTAGCTTGAATTTTGGGGCCTAGGCACTAAGCTACTGAAAATCTGAAAGTTTTTTACTGTCTAAAAGATAACACTTAATCTTACAGTAGGTTAATTCCAGATACTGGATGTGAGACTCTTTTTTTAATGTGTGGTCAGATGCTCACTTGTTTTGTTCAGTTCCTGCCATAGACCTACAGCAAGATCTAGGACTGAGAAAGTGTATGAGCTTTCAGGAGTAATTGAAGTCCCAACTACTAAGACCAGGAAAATATCTGCTTTGATCTTTGTAATTTAGATTTACTACCCATTGGAAATAATGTGATTAAAAATGGTGTTCTTCAGTAAGACCTTTCTACAGGTATATACTTCTTTTTTGTATTGCAAAGCAAGGAATTTCTGTTGTAGGAGATCACAGTTGACCACCTGGCACTTTATTCTGTATACTCTTTGAGGGCAGCTACAGGCTGCATTAAAAGAACATGTGATTTAAGTATCTCTAGAGAAAAGAGCAAATAGATTTAAGCAAAAAATCTCATTTGTCATATCAACGGTAAAAAAGTGCTATAGTGCTATGGCTGCCTATGGCAGAAGTAATTAATTTGTTTTATGGGCCTGTTGTATGTAGCTGGCTTTTTTTACCAATTTAAAGACAATTGAAAATGCAATTTTAGGTGCAGTTAGAAGCCTTAGAAAAGAGTGAAGAAACTTACCTCAGCAGTTTTCAGGATTAAAAAAACCAAAACAAAACACAAAGAAACAAAACTCACTCAACAATGTTTTAGTCCTCTAAACCTATGCGAATCTGCATCTTCAGTTTCTTCAGGCTTTGTTAACTCCTTAGATTAATTGATTCTGCCAAAATGGGTAGTTTGGGGTTTTTTTGTTGGCAGGCTAGTGTATAGCAGGTAGATGAAATAGGGTTTTAATGTGCTTATATTAGCTATAAGTATATTTGAAAGCTATTTATGATGTGGTCTGATTTTTGTGGGCTTTTTGTTTTTTTTAATCCTAGGCGTGCACTGCAGTCAGCAATGATCAAAGATGGGCTCGTTTTCTGGCTGGTTGATGTTCTAACAGATACAGATTGCCTGTCTGACTACACACTGGAGTATTCTGTTGCCTTGCTCATGAATCTTTGTCTGCGGAGTGCAGGTGTCTTAGATTTCGAATTACAACCTTATTCCAAAAAATGGTAGGGAAGATTGTGAATCCTTTTCTCTGATATACCTGGATTCTTTCAAGTGACTATAATTAGTAGCAGGTACTTACATAACCAGAGATATTTGAGTGTTCTAACCAATGCTTTTGAGCAGATCTCTTTCCCAAGAGTCCCAAACTATGGAGGTTAGCTTGACCAAAATCTAAAGAATTAAGAAAACAGTTAATCAATGGAACCCTCTAAGATTTGACTATTTTTTCATTTCCACATGTGAGGACTGCCATTCCTATGTTCCAGGCCCGCTTTTCAAAGGACACTTTTTACTTGTGTGAGAGATTTGTGTGTATAAAAGGAAGTCAGAACTGAGTTGATCAGTAATGGCAAGGGAGCTTAACCTTCACCTTGTGGAGTGAAATATTTGCATGCTTTGCTTCTACAACACAGATTCCCTCCCAGAAAATAAAGTCCTGTCAATGTCCAAGAGACTTAAAAGAAGCTTAAAGTAAGTTTCCTTTTAAAAAGAAAAGTAAGGTAAGGGTGAAAAATTGACTGCGTACCATAAGCAAAATAACATCTTTGTTAAACTTTTTTAAATGCCTTTGTGTTGCATCCTGTCCAAGATTACAACTGTATAAATCCAGAGCAACTCCACTGATTTCAGCTCAGTTATGTTGAGCAGTATTTGGCAGGGACAAGGAACAGTATTGCTCTGTGTAAATTATATTTCATACTGATTTTAAGAAGTAAGCAGCTCACTCTGATCTGTTACATTTTTTTTTAAAAGCATATTTATGTTTTCTCCCTTTTCAGGGAAGAAAATGTGTGCAAGGATCGCAAACCATGTGCTCAAAGTCCTCTCTGATCTTCTTGGCCATGAGAATCATGAGGTATTTGTACAGCAAACTTTGGGTTAAGGGAAAGGTGGAAAGAAAAATTAAAGCTAAAAAAGCAAGAAAGGAAGAAATGGGAAAAAGTAAATTGGTTTTGTTTCCCGTGTTAGACCCTCATGTAATTAAGTTGCATGAAATTTTCCTAAAAATACATGATTCTGTAACTTTTCTTTTTTTTGTTGGGCCCTGGTCTTTCTAGACTTAATTATGTCTTCCTTTAACAAATGTTGGCAGCTAAGAATGAAAGTCTTTCAGATACATAGTTATCATGCAGTCCATGTGCCTTCTTGATTGCAGTTTCTGATGTTGTTTAAATGTAATCTCACACAAAATCATCTCAAGCTTAACTAGTTCATTAAATGAAAAATGTGTTGTGCGAGCCATTATGCAAAACCATCAGGTGCAAAGAAGCAAATTTGCTAGTAGTTTTAAGGAATATTATAAGAAAGCAGTACACCTGTGTCATTCAAGCCCTAATATCTTTTTATATATATCTTTTTATCACATTTAACCTGTCACTTAACCCTTTTGTGGTTCAAGTTTCTTTTCTGTCTCTAGACATGCTTGCATCTTAGATGCCAAATTAAACTACCTCAGAGGAAAATGCTAAAAATTATTAGTTATTTCTACCCAGTGCTTTTCAACACATCACTCTGATATCTGCTGTCTGCTACATAAAGCATTGCTTCAGCTGTCTCTGCAGAGGGTCACTTCTTTAACTATGCAGTAAAATTCAAGGCAGGAGAAAATGCTGGGAAATATTGTATAAAGTTGAAATCATAAGGAGGCAGCATTTTTACCAGGCTATTCTAAATTGTTTGCTTGATGATTGTGCAAGGTGCAATGAAATAATAAACTCTGGTGTCTCATGTTTATATACAATGATTATATCATCAGGTTTTTTGTTTATCACTGAAAATAGAGAATAAATTTGGATGAATTGTTTACTCCATGTTTTAGGAATTCATTAGAAGATACAGATCAGTTCTTTACTAGCATTGTTTTGATTAAGATGAAATTTGGCATACCATTATTGTACTGTTTCACTAGCTCTGTTTTTATGAATCATGAGAGTTAATACAATGCATATTAATACAAAAATAACATCCCTGTCCCTAGATTGAAGTATTTAGAAAATGCTATCATGCTGTTGAAGTCTGTGCCTTAGAATGGCCTTAAAATTTCTGAGTGTGCATTCTTACAACCTAGTTTGCACCAGCACAGCTGATAGAAGTTTTGTTATCAAAGTTGAAAGTAGAAAGCAATGCTCTGGGGTGCCAGGAGAGATTTCTGAGAAGCTGTGGAATCCTTGTGTAAATCCCAGTCCCTTATCTTGCTTCCCCTGCTCCCAGCCTAGCTCATTGTTCAATTTTCCAAGGGTATAGACAGAGAATGACTGGAAATCTTAGTTCTCCAACAGTAACTGGCCAGTACAAAGGGTCACATAAATGCTGATTAAATTAGTTTGACATATCTGGTGGCTTTCACTAACCATAATACAGAACTTTCATGCTTGCTGGTTTTTTTCTTCTGCTGAGGGACAGTAACAGGCAGTGGAATGAGAGAACGTTTGAAACTGCTACAGCTTTTATCATCCTGCCTAAGGCTACAATGCTTGAAGCTGGTCTTGAGCTCTTGCTGACACACTTGTCCCTGTTCTTTGCCCTATTTTTTTGTACTGCTACTAGTGTTTGTCAGAAACTAACCCTTTTTTCATTTTTGTTATTTTTTCTTCTTTTTTCCTCCATCCTCCTTCTTTTTTCCTTTTTTTTTTTTCCCTTTAAGGGGGGGGAATCAGCATGCAGCAGTACTGATATGAATCAACCATATCACAATATATTTGCATCCTAAAAGCTCACTGCTTCTCAAGTGAGAATTTTTGCAAGTGCAGACTAGCCTGATTAAACTCTCTGAACATAGCTGTTCTGCACCTTCACGCTTAGATTTTGCTTGTAGTCAACTGGGGTGAATGTAAGAGTTTTTCTTAGTGGTATAACTATTTCTTCCTCTTAGATACAACCATACGTGAATGGAGCGCTGTATAGCATTCTTGCCATACCTTCTGTCCGAGAAGAAGCCAGAGCAATGGTGAGAAGTGCTATTTGCATAGCACTAAGATCAAGGCATATGCCAAGTATGTCATGCACACAGGTACCTGTTGAGCAGTGTGCAGCAGGGCTGCGAGGTAGGAGCCATGGCATTTCTGAAGGGAAATCCACAAGAGGCCCACCACCTTTGGTGTTCAGGCAGGTGTGAATGTATGACTCAAATGCTTTTGCCATATTTACTGGTCTTCTCCCAGAAGTGGAGCCCTAGCAGTGTGAAGGATTCTATCTAAATTATAAATTAAAGGTGTTATTTTAGATTAATGTTATTCATCTAGAATTTCATAGACTGGATGTGTCCCAGGAGATGCTTTCAGCTGACTTGCTACTTCTTCCCCTTATTTAACTCATTCTGCACCAGTGAATAGCCACTAAGAGGATGAGTTCTTCTTGCTGCTTTTGTTTCTGCCTTAGATATGGTTAGCTGGGGAAGGTTTTAGCAGGAGGAAGGTTTTAGCAGAACTAGGAATTGATCTCCTGTGGAAGTTAGTCTAACGGTAATGAATGTGTTTTGACTTCTGGTTGAGGAAGCCATTTCTGGGATAGCAATGTGTATCTTAATCCTTAACCTAGAGAGTTATGCAGACATAATTGCAGATGTTTTACCTCACAAATCACAGAGGATTGGAAGTCATCTTAAATGATTAAAAGACACAACGTCAAACCTATAAGGGGCCATAAAGAGAGAAACTGGGTTTAAGAGGTCAAAATTGGTCCTGCTTTTTACTTTCCTTCTCTGAACCTTGCACTGTTGTATCTGTGAATGCAAATTTGCCCTTTTCTGTTGACTACTTTGTACTGAGTTCAGAGGGCAGAAGCGGCAGATCTATTGTAAAAATTTGCTGTTCATCATGGATTCTTTGTATTTAAACCTAGAAGCAATCTAGACAGCATCTTCATTTTGGTTGTGGGAAGTGTATGGACTAAATGGAGTGCTTAGAGCTGGACACGGCGGTTTGTTTCACATTACCTTTGTTTTTCCCGACAAACAATGGCCTTTTAGGCTAATAAAACTCTGTCACTGTGATCACATGAAATACTGATCTAGCAATGTTTTCCACTACTTCCAGGGAATGGAAGAAATTCTGCGCTGCTTTATCAAGGAAGGAAATGCAGAGATGATCCGACAGATTGAATTTATTATCAAGCAGCTCAATTCAGGTCAGAAGCACAGATGCAGCTATCCGAGTTGTAAATCTTTCACAAAAACCATAAGAAAGCTCATGTTTTTACTTGGCATTGAAACTCTCAAAGAATAACAATAGTGTGATGGTCTGAGAGAGGGTGAATAGTGAATGTCTGGATTTGAATATCAGATGTATTTTAAAATTACCTTCTGTGTTACAATTAGAAAGAAGAAATAAAAGCCTAAGTAGGTGTCAATTCCAAAGTTTTGGGACTGTAAATAAAATGACCTTGACTGTTTTCTTTCATTACTGTGAGGCCACCTGGATGAGAGACTACTCTCAACTGCAGAAATAAGCAGGTGATACAATTTGTAAAGCAAGATTTAGGGACTAGATCTGTCTCTGCTCACCTCTTGCTCTGTTGAGAAATATAGTTTTGTTAATGTGAAATGGCTTATCCTGTACAGGGGGCAGAGACCGTCCTTTTTGGAGAGTATGTTGATGGGTCTGCAGAGTTGTAGATGCTTTGTTAATACAGACAAGTATGAGGAGGTGGAATATTTATTTTATTTTATGTTCCCTGTGGCCGAAAGGAAGGCTGAAGAAAGAGAAAGCAAATAATGAAAAGGAGGTGAATTCTGATTAAATCTTTCTGTACAGTAAAAATAGAACAAGCTTGACTGCTTTCTTTGGCTTTTGGAAAGAGCAGAAGACAGCATATCTTACTGTTCTAGCTTGTAAAAGAACAGATAAAGTATTTAAGCATTGTGTTGCCACTATGCAATATTTGTTCATCAGGGTTACAGAATCACTCCTCTTCTACCTGTGAATGGTATTTTTAAATGGTTTTGTCTGATTGGTCAGTAAAAGTTGAGTGTACAGATTTCCAGCATAAGCCTGGCTGCTTTTTTTCTAGGGAAATGAGTTTGTCCAAAAGTTGCAATACGTGTTCTACATAAGTGCTGTCTTTTTAAAAGCAGTATAATATTGAAGTGTTTGTAGGGAGAGGTAGAGTCTTTTATTAACAATTAGTTGAAAAATAGACAAACTTGCAAGTGCACACACTTTCATTTAAGTCTTGTTGATAAATACATGGAGACATCATAGTGGGATTTATGAGAAAAGAACTATTCCAGAGTGTTTCTGTTTCTGCCATTTTCTCAGACATGAATTGATTTCAGTGATTTCTAGAATTCTTTATAGGAACAAATAATTCCAACAGTTATCTTGAAAAGAATGGGATGTCTGTAAGAGATGCAAGCTAAATCTTACTCTTGTAAAAGAGAGGCAATGACTAGAGATTCTTTTAAGTGGCACACACACTCTTACACTATTTTGTTTTCCTTCTTTCTAGAAGAGCCATTAAATGATAGTATTGTGTCTGATGATGAAGAGGAAGAGGAGGATGAGGAAGTAAGTATAAAGGCCTTTTGGCACCTTTTGGAAAAAGTCCTTAACCTCCTAGACAGAAAATATTTGTGTCAATAAATGGTACTTCTGGGTTGTTCTTTTTTACTTTAATTATTCTTGCATTAACAAAAAGATGGATCTGTTTCTACTACCTTTCCTTCAAGTCCTACTCTTTTATTTTGGCAAGTCACCACCTGTGTGATAACTAAAGTATTATAGCTTGAAATGATTGAAGAGATGAGATACTGTAGCAGTAGAAATCTTGCTTTCAAGCAGACCCATTTTGGCAGTAAAAATAAAGGAAGCAAATGAACCAGTAGATTACCAGAATAGTTTATGAACAGGTTGTCACTTTTTTCTTAAGGTATCATCTGTTCAGGGTGTGGCTTCTTTTGCTATTTAGAAACTTTGAAATAGATTTAATAAATTTTCTGTATGTAATGAAGGAAAACAGTAATTACAAAATAAGAAATAAGTACCATAAGAAGAGAAAAGAAAAATAAAATTGAGAAAGTAAGCATGAGAAACTATGACATAGTAAATATAAACTGTAGTAAATATAAACAACTGTAGTAAATATAAATCTGTGTATTTCCAGCTCTACTAATAAATGCATTTTATACCAAAACTTCAGCATTTTTTAAGAAGCTGTATTCACAGAGTAATGGGATCCCAGGTGTAGGTAACACAGTGTATTCAATCTAAATTAACAAGCAAAGCAAGGTGTAAATGATGTGAGGCAAATGTCAAACCCAGTCTTCACTGGTGATGTTGCCATTGCTACGTTGCTGTAAGTGCATGGGGGGGTTTGAAAATACACTGTGTAGGCAGATACATGGGACTTTTATCTGAAAGAAGTCTACCATGTAGAATTTTTCTTTTCTTGAAAAGTTTTGCATGAGAAGTTTAAAAGAACAGCTATGCTAGATGTCCTTGGAATGGTGTCTGAACATACTTTGATGAGTGTGTATGTGCATGTACATTTATAGTCACGTATTTGCCCTGAAGAAGATAGTGACACTGAGAGTTAATGATCTTTGCAAAATGTTCTTGTCTTAGAAATATTACTGGAGAACGTATTTACTGTAACCCAAGTTTTTAGACAAAATGTCAGTTTTTTCCTGAACCAACAAAGAATAAGACACATAAAACTTAACAAGACAGTTGCGTCCACGTTCTACTAACTTGTTGCACGTTAACGCAAATACTAGTGAACAGTGACAATGATGCTACAGTCTAAAACTTGCCCTGTTACTGCAGAGTGACTGAGTGCATTTTCAAGTGCATGTTGAGTCTTTTATGTTTTGAAAGCAAAGAAAAATTAAGTATCCCAATGTTAACAGGTGTGGTGTGCTTTCAGCTGCCATGGGGTGTAGCACCTTGCAGGATCCAACCTTTGCCTGTCAGTGTCCAGGGAAGTTTTGCACTTATTGCATTATTTAGCTAGTTTCTATTGTGTTGTGGCACAATAGGTGGTGAACATGTGAACTAATTACCCTTGTGACTTTGCCTAAATTTAGAGCTATATGGAAATTCTAACTTTAATACTACAAGGAAGTTTTATTTAACAATCAGCTCTCCCCCTTTTGTCCTAAAGGGGTACAGTAATTTTCTTTTTCTGATAGGATTAGATTATTGTAATTGTTTCACCTCCTGCAATCCCGAAAAGAGTTTTCAGTAATCTTTACACTATTCCCACCCAAAATCAATGCTTGATGTGCAAGATGGGCTTTCTGGGGATTAATCATTATAACTTCCCTTTGTTTAATATGCCACTTAACACCCTTTAACTGATGTTCCAAGGCTTTGAGTGTCTTGGGTGTATCTTGAGAATCCAAGGTGGTGATATTTTTGCTTGAACTCTGGTATACTTTTTTGAAGGATACTGAGTTCTGTTGGGAAAGCACAGAGATGAGGAACTCCATGAAAGGTGTGGCATTGAATTGCATGGTAGTGTTGAACACTTTCATTACTTTACCTGCTCTTGGGAATGAAAGCAAGGAGAATTCTCCTATTCAGTCATACCCCTTAGACAAGCTGCTGCTGCTCATGATCCCAGCTGAGGCTGTAGGTCAAATAATTTTGAAATGTATTTTTACCATTGAACCATCATGTGATTAAAAAAGACTTCTGTCACTTATTATTTGACTCAAAAATAAGAGTAGGCTTTTGAAGCAAAGAAGTGTCTGATTCCATTTTTTCATTAGCTTTGCCATTATATTAAAAAGAAGTCTCATTAAGCCAATTTTAAAACTTTTTCTAGTGTAACATTAATTGTGGCATGTTCTAAATCCTTATTGCTACTGGGAACTACAAATCTCTTCTGCTGCAAGGACACCTGGTTTCATCCCTCAGTTTAGAAAATAGTTTATAAACAGCATGGCAGCAAAATGCTACAAAAAATGCATAATGTTACTTCATTAAATAAGCAAAGGCTTTGTTGAATCACTGCCTCAGTGCTTGGAGCCCTTTTGTATTTTGGAAATGCAGTGGGTTATTGTTCTTTGATGGGGTTCTGTGATAACATCTGATGATGTGATCTGGCAACAGAAAGTTTTGGAAACTTTATCAGAAGTCTTGCCTTTATGTAACTTTTAAACTACTACAGACTGAGTGTATTTCAGAACATGTCCATATATTGCCAATTTAGTGACATGCATTCAGACTGCTTACTCATATTACAATTTGTTGCTGATCCACTCAATACCAGTATTTATACCTTCAGAACTGAAGAAACAATAGAAAGACACTCTTATGCAGACTTAGTTTGCAGGTTTGCCCCGGCTTTTATCATTTCCAAGAGCATGTGAAGGTTCCCCATGCTGTTACTATTACCCTTCATGGTTTTTTGCTTTTATCTGTGTTTAATTTAGAGTTGTTGACTTCTCTCTTGGCTTTGACCAGATCTTGTGGTAGTGACTACTTTTTCCGAAACACTGGCACCAAGATGCGGTTGAGCCTGTTGGAGGATAATTCTGGGATTTCTAAGGGCATCATACACTCAGAAATTTAAGATTCTGTAATGGTGACATTGGAGCATATAAACTGGGGAAAAAAGTCTATGTGTATACTGTTATTCCGAAATAAATTGGCTTTTTTGTGTGCTGAGCTTTAACTAGTGTAGAGCTCAGAATGCTGGCTTTCTGGAGTACATACTTACCTTTGTTATGTTAGCCATCTGGGGTGTGTGACACACACAGTCACAGTGCATATTTTCTGGCACTTAATTTTCTCTCAACTGTTCTGTTAAATACTAACTTAATTTGTCTTCAGTATTTGATCTTTTCATTTGCTTTTTATTTGACCTGGACCATCTTTAAAAGCTGCTTCTAAAAGTGAGTATGTGATATCATAGCTCTAATTTGAAAGTTTGTAACTAAACTTGAGCTACATTAGATAA
Organism: Elanus axillaris; assembly: GCA_026212715.1. Taxonomy (NCBI): domain Eukaryota; kingdom Metazoa; phylum Chordata; class Aves; order Accipitriformes; family Accipitridae; genus Elanus; species Elanus axillaris. The sequence continues at coordinate 31,179,104 of JANZLQ010000089.1, forward strand.
CTATATAGTGACAATTTATCAGGCACCCTCTGATTGCCTGTCACTCAGCACCTGGCAATAAAATCAGTAAACTGCAGTGTGAAAATACACTTCAGTTAGAGAGTGCATCAAAAGAAAGAGCTTAATCACAGACCTAATCACAGGACTTCAAGCTATTACATTAAAGGACTTTGCTGCCAATGTCTGCTGCAGCCTGTGAGCAATGGTGAACAGGGCACCAATTGTATTATTTCAGCAGTGGAATGATGGCATATCTGTCAAAGCTCTTTTTCTGTACAAGGAGGCAGAGGAGGGACACGTTCAGGCTCAGTTACCTGGTATGTTAAATGAAGTCAGGGAACAAGGTTGGCAGGGAGAAGTGCTTCCCAGAAACTAGAAACTGACATTCTCTGTCTGACAAAATGTGTCAATCAGAATATTGGAAGAGGTGGAACCTCAGGAAACCAAGGCAATCTGTGAGGAGAAGTTAAATACATCATGCATGCAGAGAGCCAGATGAAAGAGCAGGGTGATGTTCTGGCTGTAATGTGTAACACTCTACCCAGTGTAGGCAGTCTTCTGTAAAGCATCCTTGAAGAAAACTGTTAGCTCTTGATGCTGCATTAATATACCATATAAAAAAATTCCACAAGACTATTTGTAAAGCTCATTTTTGCAACTTTTAAAATTTTTTTTCAAAGTACAGGATATTGTGGAGCTTGAAGTGTGGGGGGGTTTTTTTGTGCTTGATACAGATGATTGTTGTCTACAAGTTATCTGTGTTTTTCCATTATCTGAGCTATTTTTCACATGTACCCAGTTCCCAGGTAATTAGGACCTAATTGCAATTTACCTTGCCTTGGAGAGAATGGCAGATTGAACATCTTCCTGAGGTCCTATACAGCCTTATCTTTTATAGATGAGTGTCTAGAGAATGCATCTTTAGGAAATGAAGAGGATTAACAATCTGATATCTTCAAAGCACTTACAGAAGAACTAGGGGTTTTATTAAATCCATACATGAACAAATACATTATGAAAAAATTTTACTAAACCTTAGAACACTGCGGATTATTGGCAGTATTTCTGTAACTGCTTCAGTTGCTCACACACAGGCATCTAATGTCTCTTAAGTTTAACTACAGCATCAGAAGCACCTGCACAAGGCTGTCAGATATGACTTGGGACCAGGCAGGATATTTCAAAGTAGGACTGGATGGTGCTGTGGGCTAGTGAATTGAGCCCTTTGTGTCTATACTTTTTCTCTCTGCTTGATGCTTGTGAATGAGGAGGTGATGAGCAATGAGAATAACTAAATCAAAACAAAAATTATGTTTTTTAAGCCATTTGGTACAGACATCATTGAACTTGAAAAAGGCAAGCCTACAGAGCTCTGGGGAAGCCAACACCTACTTGGTCTGAGTGATAGCAGTCTCATTATTTTGCACCAAAGACTGGAATCAGTCAGCCATTTCCACTGTAGGAAATACCTTCCCTGTACACACTTCAATCGTTTTTTCCTCATGCTGTTTTTGTAGAGCACTGTCCAAGCATCCATGTTCTTGGCTAATCTTTGTGGCAGAGGGTATTTCTTAATTTGGCTATTTAAAAGTATTTGAGTCTAAATCTCACTAAAGCAAAACTGCTTTTCATTTTCTTTGTGCTCCAGGGCTCATCAAAGTTCAGTGGCCATTGGTTTTTAATGGAGTTTGTGTCAGGCTCTCTATACCACTATTACAATATGCTTTTTTAGAATGATTCATTTACTTTTTCTGACAGTCATTTACGTTTACTGCCACAACCTGTTTCAAAATCAAAGCACGTTTTCTTCATCTGGGGTGGGTCTTATTTAGGGTATCTTGTGCAGCATAGGAAGGAATTCTTTTCAGTGGCAAAACACAAGCAAAAATACTATCTTGTTCTTGTACTAGTACTTTAAGTTTGCTGGAGGAGTCCCTCAAACTTTAAAATTTCCTGGCTTGTAGATCTGTGGAAGCTGCAGAACTTCCATGAAAGATGAATCACCCATAGTTATATAAGAAATAGGCACAGGAGAGTGAATTCTTGGTACTTTTCACTTGAGAAGTTGGCTACATTTGGGTTTTGTGGAATAAAGTCAACAGAGGATTGCTGTCATCTTATATATTTGTATCCTAAAGTACTGAGTCCAAGAATTTTGTACCAGTCCCATATTGTCAGCTTTAAAGTTTCCTTGTAAACCTGAGTAGCTGCTGCTGCTTCACATTGCTCTAAAAACAGCTGCACTCAGACACCCGTAGTCTTACCTTTCAGGAACCACTGCTTGAGGAGAGGTTTTGAATGCCCAGCAATAAGGATTTTTTTTTTCTTGAGCGATTAAAAATTATGCCTCTATTTCTTGAAAATTAGTGATAAAATGTTTGGGCTTCCCCCCTGTCCCCCTTCTTGGGGAATAAACAGCAATAAGTTACTTCAGTGTTTTTGTCAAGGTAGAGGGATGTACCCCAAAGTGCTGAATATGCATATGGGTGTTTTGATCTCATGGAATGCTAGCATTATGTTCAGGAAAGACTATGAATTGTATTAAGTTGCGCTTACTTTATTTTTACTGCTAGATGTTACAGTTTATCTTAAATTTATGTTTTTATTACTGCCAGATTATACTGATACATAATAAGATCCATATCAAGTTTCCTACCATCCTCTTTGCTTGAATGATAACTTTCTTGTGCTTTTTTTTTTAATTGACTTACCTGATGTTTTGGGTTGACTTTTTTTTTTTTTAAACATGGGTAGCCTTTTCTCAGCTTCCAGTGTGGCTGAGAAATGCCATCAGATTGGTTTTTTTCAGTCTGTACTGTATGACAAGATTGACTTGGATAGATCTGTTAAAACTAAAACTCCAAACTTCATACCAGCTGCTTGTTAAGGTTGGAGTATTGTATCTCTTCAGACTGGCATGCAGACTAGTTCTACAAAGATACTAATGACGAAGATTTTTCCTGAGCCTTTATTAGGACAAGCAAGGCACAATTATTTGGGGTGGGAAATTTGAAGGAGAAGGACTTTTGGAATACATACTGTACTTTTTGGCATAGCATTTGTGGAAAAAGGGGTGGTTCTTCTCTCAGGATTCTTTAATTTCTGGTTATATCAAAAGTTTAGGTGAGTTTGTCTTTAGGTGTCTGTTTTTTGTGTGGAAACTGCTTGTGTCTGGACAGTATATATCATCCAAGTGACTACTGAAGAGAGAACTCAAATAATATGTGTGTTGCTGTTTCAGGAGGACCATGACGTCATGGAGTCTGATCTGGACAAAGATGAGGTTTTGCAGCCTCAACTGGGAGAGCTTGCAGGAGAGAAGCTGCTAACAACTGAGTACTTGGGAGTGAGTACCACTCAGTAGGATCTTGGAATATATTAATTTGCTGGGTTGTTTAATTTCCATAGTTTCATCACTTCCTAAAATCTTTTCTTCAAATTGTTGCTTGAAGAGCTGGGTTCTACCTCCATAGCAGTCCAAATCTTTCACAGTCTCTTAACTACTGTTTAGAACAAGTAGGGTTTGAGAAAGGTAGCTACTCTTTCACAGGAGGTGGTCAGGCTATGGCTTAATAATAAGCTAAAGGCAGCCTTAGGGTTCTAGTGCTACATCAGTGATTCTGTGGGCACACAAAGCAAAGTGCTGAGCAAGTTAATACCGGAACACTGCTGGTCTGAAATTATTCTGAAAAAATAGTTGAAAAGTTAACTAGTCCTGCAGGCATTACACAGATCAAGTATTGTGTGTCTTACCTCAAGCAGCAAAAACCCATTAAGTAAAAAAGCGTAAAGTTTGCATGAACGCAGTTTAGTGTGCTGTCACTAATTTGAGATAAAAGTGGCTGTATACATTCTGGATCCTGGCATTCATAGGTCTACCAGTGATGATGGAAATGTGACCTGAGATGTCATGGAACAGCCTACAGTGATTCCAGGGAATTTTATCTAGTGACACCAGAATGCAACTTAGTTTCTGATGCAGCGTTTCCATAGAATTTTCTCTATGGCTTCCGTTACCTGTCTTTCCACTGTATTGGGTTTTTTTGTTTTGTTTTGGGTTTTTTTCATTTCTTTATTTCCTGTGTATCAGATAATGACTCATACTCCAAAAACCAAGAAGAAGCTGTTTCCTGGTGTCCATCAGAGTATAGATGAGCCACTCCAGAGACCTGTGACGCCAAGTTATCACAGAACTGTGTATCTAATGTAAGTCCAAACGAATGAGAGAAAGTTGCATTTTTTTAAGCTCCTTTAAAAAACAAAGCAACAACAACAACAAACCCAACAATGCCTGATAAATAAACTTTCCCTACCTAAAAGTGCATTGCCATTATAATTCCTTAAAGATCATTTCAAAAAAAGAATGGAGAGGAGTATTGTAGGCAGAGAAAGGTCCATTGGCTGTGGTTACGTGCTTGGAATAGTTGAGTAAATGTTTACTGATCAGTTTGATTTAAATTTGCGTTATATCCTGTGTGTTCATAGTCCTTTCATCTTCTCATATTCTATTGGTAAGTTGCATGGAGTGTCTAAAATGTCTGTGATCTTTCACTTTATAAGCAAGAAAGTACATTGCTCTGGGGAGATTTGCTACCCACCCATAGGACAGATTAGCAAGATTTTTGTCTTTCCCATTTTCTTTTTATGTTGTATTTCCTGCTTTGGAAGAAATGTGTTTTCCAGTGGGAGGGTCTGTGACACCTTGCTCTTGGTGTGATTAGTGTCAGGGGTAGAAGGCTGCATTGTAAATGGAATAAAGAAATCTTACACTAGAGAGCTCCTTGAATATGCTCTGCCTTCTGTTGGAACAAGTGTGTCTTAATGTTTTAATTTCTGAGATGAGACTTCTCCTTTCACTGTCTTGACTGGGGAAGTAAAATATCAATGAGATCTCAAATTTAAATGGATTTTTACTTTTAGTTGCATACAGTTTTGGATTTGATCAAATCCAGGTAGCTGCGATACAGACAGCAGTTTATTATGAGGATTTAATGTTTTCATTTCTGTAGGTACTTAAGCTGAGACACTACAAGTCACTCTAACAAAGTATAGATAATAGTACTCAAAAGTCACAGTATTGGTATAGCTAAGTACATTAAAATGAATGGGTAACCTGAAATACAACAGTGTAATGAAGTTAGAATGTAGAGGTGGTTCTTAGAAGAAGAATGTATCCGTCCTGAAGTCTGAAGACTGTCCTGTGTCATTCTCCCTGCTACTCTTTGCTTTTGTGTTCATATTTTCTATTTCTTAAAATACAATTCTTACCCATTTTAGTGTGGAAGATCCATACAGAAAACAGTGAGGATTTATTTAGGCTGTAGTTACACAGGTGTAGTTGAATCTGATTGAAGCCTACTGTTTTGGATAGGCAGTGGTTGCAGCTTTATCTTGCCCATGTTTATTCCCCTCCACTGTCTTGTGCTGGTATTAGCATTCATACAAGCAGGTGATGTGACTGGGAGCCCTCCTGAGTCATCCAAATATGTCTTTTTGTCAGCTGTACCATTCATATGGGATTATTTTATGTTACCAGGGCCTTAGAATGGACAAGTGTAACATACCAGATCTGGGCATGGAAAAAGCCCTGGAAGACATTTCTTACTTTGTTTAAAAGGCAAGATGAATGAAACACACACTTCCAAAGCAGAAAAAGAACCTTTGGCTATCCCAGGGCAGCATTTGTCTTGTACAGTCTTGATCTTTCTTCTGAGTACTAGCCTGGAAAAAATGGCATCTGTTTGAGCATGGCACCTACTTCTTCTGCCTGCTGTAGCCTGAATGCAGATTTGGAGTTTTTAGTTTGTGTCCTTTCTCACAGTGGTCAACTTTTTCACCATAATAGTGTCCACAGCTTTTGCAAGCCCTCTCCCTATATACTGAATGTGGGTGTGTAAGAAGAAAACAGCAACTAATTAATATAAGCTCATATTATTAGCATAGTAATTATCTAATAATTTTCCTGCAGTCCTCCAAAAGAACTGCAGACCTTAAAAATCTAAACTGGCTAATATATGACCAAATACGGTGCCACTTTACTGTGGGGTCAGTGTTACCAAGTTCAAGGTCCCACTTTCCCTGCACAGTATTTTGCCCAGGGTGGGCTAGGAGACCTGGACTGATTCTGTGGAATCAGCTGTTAGGGTAGCCTTACAGCCTATTTAGAAAGTATTTTTCAGGAATAAATCTTAGTTACCACTGGAGTATCTAAACATTACATTCCTGCTTTATAAGTGGAGAGAAAAACAAGCTTGTGAAAATGAAGTGACTTTCCTATGGGAAGTCAGAAAAACAGTGGCAAACCCGGGGGACTGGCTTTTATTTCCTGGTGCCATGTAGTGCACTGCGGTGTATGCATCAGACATAATCTCTAAGTGATTGCATGCCTCTTCTTTACCACCATCTACCCAGGCAGTATGTTTACTTAACAGTATCCTGTGTGTTCAAAACTTGAATCTCCTTATGAATAGCTCTGCAGCTCATGGCTGCACAAGACAGCTTCAGGTCACTGCTGGATACAAATTAAAAATATCTTTCTACCATACTGGTTCTGGTAGCTTTGGGTCTAAGAGAAGTGCTAGTTTGATGGTGTGAAGCAGTTTTTACAGATTGCCTCACTGTACAAACTAGGGAGGAAAAATGTAAACAGCAGAAATCTAATATGGTAAAAATATGTGACAGTTAATTTCCCTCCTGCTCTAGCCAAATGGTAGAAATAATATGAGTGTTTGGTGCTCCCATGTTTTAAGCAGGAAGAATGAGATACCACCCTGAATGACAAGTTTGTACTTTATAGCTAACTAATTTGTGTGCAAGAAAACTGTAAATAGATGAAGACATTATTGAACCAGATTTTACAACAGAAAAAGACAAGCTTTGATGGCTTTTATGCTATTCTAATTTTAGTATGAATTCATTTACTAAATTGAGGAAATACTCTCTTAGGAAGCCTTGCAAGAGGAAGACAAGAGAAGTGACCAAATCTTAGCTGCCTTAATTTGAAAGCAATAGCTGAACTGGATGAATTTCATATTTTAAGTAATAATGTAAGTGGCTTATGTTTTTATCAGATGAAATGGCATGAAAAATGTCAAACTTTTTAGCCTTGTATGCAGCTTGTCTACTTCATGACGGCCCAGAACAGTTGGTCTGAATTATCTTAAGTTTTGGATTTGGCAGAGTAGTTAAACTACATTAAACATTTGTGTAAATTCTTACATTCAGAGTTGAAGTGAATACGTCTTAGTTGAAGTTCTTCATGTGAGACTTGATTTAATATATTCCATTTTAAAAACATTGTGAAAGAGGAAGCATGATGGAGATACTGTAACGTATCTCTGTGAGTTGTTGGTTCATACCTCCAAAAGTGGGGGGTGGACATATTTCTAGTGCTGAATAGAAGTATTCACGCAGAACATTAATGCAGAATAGCCACTGCACATGTAGCAGCTATTCCATGCTAATTTTTCTGTGACTTCCCAGTGCAGACAAGGCTCTAGTTACTTCAGATGAATTGTCATGGGATCCCTGTATGGACAAGCTCTTGCTGTTTGGAGCTGAGGGAGCCAGGAAATACTGGAAAGCTGACCGCCCCACCCCTCTCCCCACCCCGCCTTCCTCTTTAAAGACTCACTGGCTGAGATTGCTCAAGGGGGACTGAATTACTTAATATTCTGCTAGTTGTTTCCTTAGAAACTGATTTAGCTGTGAAATCATTAACTGCCTCCTTGGAATGCATCCTTTCTAACTACAAATGTAGTCTAGTTACCTTAACCTGATACTGGGCAAGGAAACTTTCTGTGTCTGCCAACTTCTTTTCACACACTTTTCACACCCCTCTTGCTTCTGCTGTGTTTTATTGCTTATTACTAAGCAATCTTGTCCCTCTTCTGTCCTTCAGCCACTTCAGTTTCTCACTGATCCACCTCACTTGGGAAATCAACAGTTCTACTTCTTATCTGCTTTAAGTCTGATTGCATATTGCTTTGCAAAGTGAAATCCTTGTAATATTCAGGAGCAAATGTTAAATCCTTGAAGAAGCTAACTATTAAAGACCTCTCAGGCCCACTGCTACAGTCTTTTTCTTTAAGTGTCCTGCTGATATTTTGGGTCTTCAGACTGCAAGGAGTTATGGTTTCCTTTCCTCAGCTCTTTTACTGCAGTAGGAAAAAACCCGTCAATTTCAACTATGTCTAACATCAGCTGGTTTAGGGGAGCTACAGTCATGCAGTTAAATTATGTCCTTAGCACTAAATATAAAATAATTTCAATATCTTCTATGTCATTACATGCAATTAGAAGAAACTAGAATTTACTCTCATGCAACTTTTTATACTGCAAGAATTCATCGCTCTGTATTCGCCTTTCTCCTCCAGGCCAGAAAATGATACCCGTTCTTGTCATGATAGGGATGAGAAGCTGCAGTCTCTGCGAAATGGTCATCTTCCCATTTGTGGTGGGAGCAGGTCCAGCATTTCTGACCTCTGCATTTCTCCTTCATGTAAGCATATTCTGTGAATGCTTTTGTTAACTGTTGCTGCCTTTCTTGACTGAGGCAGGTGTTTGGAGCCTAGCTTGTGTGTTGTAGTTTGTTTATTTTTTTTAAACATAGCCTTGGAACTGGCCTTCTGTTTGTAGACCCTGGGGCAGCCTGCAAGACTTTGGGGCACAAGGTTGGATTTTGGCTCAAGGTGAATGAATGGCTACAGAAGGTGATGTGTGGTCAGCAGAGACCAATGGTCTCGCTTGCCTCACTCCATTTTGTGGAGTGGAAGCACCAAGGATCATACCCAGGGTTTCCAATGTGTACTGTTACTGCACTCCACAATGTCCTCTGCCTGGGGAAAGAGCTGCAGCCCAGAGACAGTGCACTTCCCAACAGGCAAAGCCCCTTACTTGATCAAATATACCCTTGTTTGGATCTAAATGAATCACTGTCTGCTGGCACCTGCAGGCTCTGTTGGCTAGACCTCTGTATTAAAGTTGAAGGCAGCTGCAGTTATCTGCTTAGATTTGCAACTACATTCAAACCATAAAAGGTTGTGGAGGATGGGAAGCCCTGTGCTGTATAGCTACATTGTGGATAACGCTGCTAAAGATTCTGTCCTTGCAACTTAAACTGAAATGAATGCAAACTCAGCTGGACCTGAGAGCTCAGAAACATGTGATGAAATTTAAAAGGTTATAGGCTTCTGAAATACTTTCTTTTTGAACTTCTGATATCCACAGGATCATGGAACTTCAGATGCAGGAGTTTCAACCTTCTTGCAGGGATTCATTAACATTTCCAATTAGGGATTTAAGGCAAAATGTTCTGCAGTCTTAGATAAAGGATCTTGCAGCATATCCGGTACAGAATTATTAATAAGTTCAGACAAAGCATGCCTTTACTTTGCTGAAAAATATGCTTTGAAGCAGTAAAGGAATAGCATACTTTTTACTCTCTCTTCTATTTTTTTAAATTTCCTAGAGGAAATGAAAAGGATTCTGAGAAAAGTAACTAAGGTCTTGCGGACAGGAATTTGCTTGCATAATGCCTAGAGCTGATAAATATAACATGCTGAATGAAAGCCGTATGGTAGAAGCAGATGAAGCTCCTGTTCAAGATGGGCACTTGGGTTCTTGCTGTTGTGTAGGAATGAGAACTGCTGTCCTCAAGCCTCACTTTGCACAGCAGCACCTTGAGTATAGCTGAGCCCTTTGTGCAGGGAGGTTAGCTGGCCAGGGGCAGCAACTCAGAACAACAGAGGTTGTAAACTAATCAAAGGCATACTGACTTGACAGTTTTCCTATATAGAAATAAAAAATACATACATGAGTTTTACATACTCATGTAAAGGAAATGAAGCCAAGCAGGTATCAAAGGTATTCCTATTTGCTGTTTTAAAGTGTAACTAGATGCAATTTCTAAGGCATTATGCAGCCACCAGGAGCCCAGTGTGTTATCTGGCCGCTGAAATACATTCACTCACCTCTCAGTTTTTCTGTGCTGCTGATGCTGCCTGACAGTTTGCTTGCAGAGATTTGTGGGGAGGTTTAAACAAGGAGCCTGAGTAATTCAGCAAAGTAAATGTTCATTTTTGATGGAGAATATTGATTTAAAGCCTTCATGCTGAAGAAATTTCTGCCAACTTTAATGTTTCAGACGGTCAGAACTTTGCTTGTAGCCTCTGTCTAAAACAGTTTGTTAGCTGTTTTCAGTCAAAATTATATGCAGGTGGATACTAATAAGACTTTATACTCTTTTCTTGTAGAAAAATCTTGGAGGTCATACAGCATATTTCAAGTTTATAAGCATTTACATGTAAAAAGACATACAATTTCTGTGCGTGGCAGAGACAATTCTTCCTAGCACTAATCCAGGCTATAAAACAACAGTGAGCTACTTGAAGGATTGCCAGAGGTTCATTTCAGGTTTTTGCAAGTAGCCAGTGAAATACATGCTTGTCTTTCTTACCTTGGGGGATTTAGAAATGAGAAATAGAAGAGAAGAGGAAAGAGAGACTGCACTGCTGGATCCCCTGGTTGTTCATGTCAGTGACAGGACTTTCATTCTGTATAATAATTCGACTGTTCCTTTGGACATCCCCTGTTTCCCAAAAGGCAGTGGGATTTGTAATTTTTAAATTGGAAAGGCTTTAATTTAAGACAATGGAAAATAAGCACCTTCTCTTCTAGTGCCTTATAAGATATGGCAGAGAACAGTACATAACAGAGAGGTGTAAAAATTGTACTGCTTCTAGAGACTCCCATCATGGCCTGCCAAACATCTTTGCTGTGAAATAAATATGCAGTTTATTGACTTTTTATCTGGGTCTGATGGTCATTATGCAGTACCAGAAACCTGCTCATTTCAGAATATGTGTTTTCCAGCATCACGTGAATACTTTGGGATTCAGAGTTTCGTGCAGTCAAGTCATGAAATAAATAGTAAGAGACCAAGAGTGAAAAAACAGTTAGAATAAAAGCTTCATGTGAGCAGTTAGTGTCATCTAGGTCATATCTCATGGAAGCTAAGTTTAGCCTCAAGAAACCTTGATCCTCTTTTGTTTTCTAAAAATGAGAGCAGTTCATAATGTCCTCCATGCCTGGATATATTCAGCTGTTCTTGAGTTGGTCTGGTTTTGTCTGGGTCCATCTTCCCTTTTTATCACTTTGGTAAAGAATTGATAATCCTGGCTCTCTTTTCTTTTTTTTGTCTCCTGTGAGCAGAAAACTGGTGGACTAAAGATGAACCCTGGTCATCTTACTACACTTATGCTGAATGTCAGACAGAACATGCTCTGGGCAGCCAAATGCTTGTCTGAAAGTGACCTGATCTGCATCCGTGTCAGCATGTGAGAGCAAACTAGGACAGCAACCTGTCCTGAGCATGGGAGGAATGGAGCTAGGGATTTTCCCTAAACTCTTATTGATCTTGCACATCTTGGTAGCCTTGTGTCTCTTGGCAAACTGACTGTCCTTTCCTTCTCCATTAGCACAAGGGAGAAAGTGAGGTATATAGACCTGAAGTGTGACAGAAGTGTAAAACACTGGTTTTTTTGTCTGCAGTGACTGCCTGTTACTATGGTTATATACAGACAACTGCAACTGTTTGCATTCATGTGGCTTTAATGAGATATTGGTCATTAACTGATATACGTTAACTGATGGTCTGCATGCTCGTAGGCCATTGCAAATGCAGAGTGTAGCTGCTTTGAAAATGATCCAAGCATGTTTTACTTTCCAGTTGCAAAGGGCTGGAAGTATGCACGTTTGGATTGGAGTTGGCTTGATTCAGCTGATGAGCCGTGATGCAGTCTGCCACACTAACTCAGTAGCCTGCCATTATCTCAAGGTCTCCTTCATACAGCAGGAAATGTGACCTGATTGTGTTTCTAGTAAAATTGTAGAGAGACAATTCCTCACTGAACTGTGTTTCTTTTTTAAATAGCCATTGAAATGAAGTCATCTAAAGTATTCTCATCAGGCCATAGAATGGACCAAGGCATCCCAGCTGGTGACAATATCTTGGTTTCCCGATCCACTGACTTCACCCAGGACGAAGTAAACGGGCAATTGCATAGGTATGATTTATCCAGAGGAGTATCTAAAAGTGCAAGAGGAGTCTGAGGGGACTTACCAGCTAATTCCATGCTGCTGTAAAGACAATCTGTGAAGTCATTTGATGTATGATGTAGTCTCGTCTGAGACAGCTGTGGTGGTGCTTGCCAAACAAAATACCCTTAGCTGTGCCAGAGGCAGCAGTTCAATTTCTAAGCATCTGGTCCAGAATGGGAGAAGTCTCAAGCAAGACATTATTAATGAACTTCACATGTACGCACAACGCAGTCTTCTGCAAATAAAACTTCCTGATTGCTTCCTTAGATGACTTGACTCTAACCCATGAAAAATCATTTATTAGTAAAAAAATAGGTAGGACTGTGGGAACGGGGCAGGAATTAACTTGCAGAAGGAAGAAAAATTAAGCATTTAAGTAGATTCAGAGTGTTTAAACACATTGAGTTGCTAGCACTGCTGACGAGAGTCCCTGATTTACCCACTAGATGGGTATAGCAAGGGAGGCAATATTATGAGTTCTCCCAGCAATGGGTTTCAACTCTTCCTTGAAACAATTTCTGTCAAAAGAACATGAAAGATCTTGCTCTCTTCCTGTTCATACCTTGAGCCCTCTGTGAAGCCTTTGTTGAATGTAGGACTGTGATGTTGTATCTTGGATGCGAACTAGGAATTCATTAGCAATTGGACCAAGGTTTAGCAAAGTTTTTCAGGGCCCGCATGTGTCCTTCAGACATTAACAGCTTTTTCCTATAAGTAATTTGATTGGGCCAAGTTTTAAACAGTGAGTGTAGAGAAATTTTAAAAGCAAGTACATTACAGAAGTAAAACACAGAATGGGTGGAGATGTATTAAAGGAAAGGTTTTACGAACTCTTTACAGATCTGATTTTTTCAGAAGTGCTTAGTTATTTCTGTCAGTTAAAGCTCTAGTGCTTCTGAAAACTGGACGCTGTGC
>JANZLQ010000089.1:31192175-31221495 GCA_026212715.1 Elanus axillaris
GGTTGGGTGGGCTGTGGGTTTGGTTTGGAGTTTTGGTTAGGTTTTTTTTCCCTAGTTGTGCTGTTTCCATGGTGAGATCTCAGAAATTATATATTGTCAACAAATTATCACTGGTTAGCAGCTGAAGTGCTTAGTAGTCATACCCCTATCCCAGCATTACTGGTTTTATTTCTGTTGTCTGTCCTAACAGTAGCTAAGCACATACTACAAATACAAATAGACCATGCAAATTTTATGGCCAAATTGCTTGTTTTGTGATGGAGAGGGAGATTATTTTTCAGGCTTTGGCTTGCAAGAGGCAAGCTGAATTGGCAGCATCTTGCCCCCCAGCTTGGTGAGAGGCTTTTCTTCTCTACAGTCATAATCTATTATTAAAAAGACATGTCCCCAGTAATTTTAATTTTTCTTTGTAAATGTATGTCTAAATCTCAGTAATAGGTAGATCTGTAACTGAAGGCACAGGTGCAGTATCCCACAGATGATAATATCTTTTCACTGTGTGCTTCCTTAGCATGCATACAGTAATTTGTATTTACAGATGCAGCCTTGAGTTACAGATAGGGAATGTAGCCATTCACAGTCCAAGCAAATACACGGTTTCCTGTGTCAAGGGTTTTCTGTTACTATGTTGGTGTTGCAATAGCTAGACCTGGCCTTTTCATTCTTTCATTCTTGGAAGCATAATTTAATTTGTTTGCAAAACAAACAGAGCAAATAAATTGCTGCTTTGGTCATAGTTTTGACCATTGTAAGGTAAGAGATATCGCCTTCCTGCTAGGCAAATACCAATACCTTCCTAGAAGAGGAATGTATGAGAAAGAGGGCTGAGTTGTGGTGATGAAGCAGTTGCTGCTATTTCCCCTCTTAGCAGTATAAATTGGGAATTTAACTGCACAGAGATCAGTGAAATTGTGCTAAACTAGTGTCAGAGAAGAATGAGGCGCTAGCAGTGATACATCTATTGCAGTTGTTTTATTTCCACAGGAACAAATGATTATTCTAGCTGATGCATGTCAGACTGGCAGCTGGGCCTGCATTGGTGTTCCCTGCTGCATTTTTATCATGTAAGAATATAGATCTGTTGTGCTTTTTAGCTAATCAAGGATAAATTTGTAACAGACTTGAATTTACAACTGTGGCTGGCTAAAAAAGCCCTTAATTTTTTATTGAGACTATGTCTAGTATCATTATAATAAAGAGCTTAAATTCTGCAGGACCTTCTTAGGTCCCTAATGGTCTTGCTTTTTGATAATCTGATAAAAATGACCAAAAGTCCAAGTGTATTTCTCATGGAGAAAATGGTCTAGCTCATCTTTGTATGCTCCAGTCCTGTCATGTCTCCCGGTTGATTATTCAGATCCCAGTGTCAGTTTATTGTGCACATTTTTATAAACAATTATTTCCATTTTTGCAAGTATACAGTATTCTTTTTTCTCAATGCAAATCTAGGTTTCTGCGTGAGTTTGTTGTGGGTTTGGTTTCTTGTTTGGTTCTTTTGGGTTTTTTTTGTTCTAGCACTTGCTCTCAAATTACCACACCTTGTCATATATGACTCCTTTAGCAAATACTACAGAACGTTTTCCCACAGTAGATTTTGCTGCTGCTTTCTTCATCACATCAAGTTCTAAAGGATGCCAAAAAGCAGTTTTCTGTGCTATTCTGAGGGTTAATTCTTTCGTTATTATCTTGGCCTATTTATTGATGTAGTAAAACATGAGATGGTTCTGTGACGCCTGGGCACATGGAGACCGAGACCTGCTCTGCATCCTGCATCCAGCTTTTTTAACTTTACAGTGTTTTCTACCAGCTTATTTCACATAATCCTTTCCTGAAGAGTTTGCAAAGATGTGAATCATCCTGTGTGACCACTGTGTATGTCTCTCTTTGGTAAAGTACAGTTACTCTGGTTGCATTACTTTGCTTTGTTTCCAAAGTGCTTAAAGTCTAGCTGCCTAGGTTACTGCAGTGAAACTCCGTGAAGACTGTTGATGGCTATAAAACCGCTTTTTACTGTATGGGAATACAGATCCAGTGTTTTGTTATCTGTCACTGAGTGAGGAAAAAAAAAAACTCGCTTATGGCTCAAAAACTGCTGTGAGGCTGTTGGATCTTCCTTTTTTAACTACATTAGCATATCATAGTACACATGAGATTACCATGAAGAGCACTAGTGAATTGAAAACCCAGCTCTTGAACAAAAGTGAATAAAATTACAAAAAAGCGGTAACAATGAGACTATTTTATGGAGAGAGACTTTTAAATATGTCTGTGGTCCACGGCTTGGGGTTTTATCTAGCCAATCTTACTTTTCTGGTTTTGTTTTGCTAGTATGGTTCTGCTGCCATCTGCCACCTCTTCCTTTGAAATAAGACAAGTGTAATACTTGTAATACTCGGAGGTAGGTAGAATGCTGCAGAGATGGCTCTTAGCAGACCAGTTGGCGCGTTTCTGTCTTTAATAGTTAGCATATACATATGCAAAATACAGACAATTAATGCTATTTAAAATACAAAAGAAACACTTGCTCAAATCTCCCTGCAAGGTGAAGCAGGCATGTGGAAGGGCTAATCAGCGCTGACTCTGCAGCATTCCCAGGGGAGGAGGAGAGATTAAATGTCTTGAAAATCCTCCTAATCACCCTTTCTGATGGTCACAAAGGGTTCTTTTGAAGGAGGCAATAACACGGGACTTTCCATTTTAATCGCATGTCTTTAGATGGCACCTTTTTCCATCTCCTGCCTTTGGCTCTGCTTTTACTTCCTTTTTTAAAATATGATGAGCTTTTTCATGTAGCTGTTATTTCAGTTTAACCTTTTCTCCTTTCAAGATTCAGAATTATTTTAGAGCCTTGCTATTTCCTGGTAGCTTCCATTTTTGTACCTGGGAAATAATATATTGATGCTGGGGGCAGGGAAGGACAGTGTATCCTCATGCAGTCATGGACTAAATTTTAAAGAATGGTATCCTTGCAGCACATGCAGACTGTGAAATAGCAGCAGCTGTTCTGTGTTCTTAGTGTGAACAAGAAGCCTGTGTGCTTAGGGAATTTATTTCATAGATGCCATCACAGCTTTCTGCTTTTCTGACAAAGCCTTTCAGGGAGTTCTACAACTCTTACAGGAGCTGGGAGCCAGGAAGACTGCCTGTGTCTGCCAAGATTGTGACCTATACCTGGGAGAAATTATAGTGTCTGTGCCCTAAAATGATATATTCCTGTGCTGGAGCATATCTGTATGGGTTTTGCACCTCAGACTGAGTCTGTGTGTGTGATAAACACAATGGAAAACAGGTTAAAGATCTATTACTTGTTTGCAGGGGACTTAACTGAACCTGTTCAATCCTGTTGTCCAAAGAACCAGGTTTGAGTAGGATAGACAGGTCAATAGAGGCAGGTTTAGAGGCTGTTGGGTGAGTACATGCCCCAGGGCAGCACCTGTGGTGCCATGTTCCTTTCCATTTGCAGTGTCCCTGAATTTTGAGCAGTCTGTCATGCTGTCACAGCACGTACTGCAGGTTTCACTTGGTTGCAGACTTACTATGCAAGATATTTCTCCATACAATGCTAACCCTTTCCATCTCCTCCTACAGCAAGTTTCCCTCAGCCTTCACCAGCAAACCTAAGATCCCTCGCACTCCTGAAGTGCAGAGTGCCAGCCCTAGAAAGGGAAAGGTCCCAGCCATTGCCCCCCAGTTTTCTCAGTCTGGACCCCAACAAACAAGCCGTCCCAGCTCCTCAGGATCCTCCACAAGGAGCAGACAGAGTAAGTGGAAAAAGTCATCATTCTGTTTGTCAGTCCTTGGGGTGGGAAAGGAAGGGAGCACTGTAGTAGCTCTCCAGGAATGAAGTTGTATTTTACAAATGTGCCAGGAGTATATGACATTGTACTTGTCATCTGCAGGATGTACAACCACGTAATTATATCCTGCTGAACACTACTCCTATTTCCAGGCTGTCACGTGAGCAGTTAAGAGACATGCTTTTTGCTGTCTCTGGGTGGAGAAAAGTGGCCCAAAATCTCAGAAGTTTGGGGGGAAGCTTCTAGTCTCAGATTAGACTTTCTCTAGATGTCCTTAGACTTTTTCCTTTTCTTTAGACACTTGTTCACTCCACTGTGTGACTTGTTTAATGTTCTTGAATTTGGATCCCTGGGTGTGTCTGTACTGCAACTGAACATAGATCAGATGTCAGGCAGTTCAGAAGATGGGCTCAGGGCAGCCTAGCAAGCAGCCAGCCAAATGTGTGCTGCTTGTGGCAGTCATTCTGCTGTAGACTTGTATTTAAGAACAATACGAATGTGTTGTTGCATGAAGAAGTTTAAGCAGTACTAGTTTGCAGTGGGCTCAGAAGAGAGGAAGGCTGTGACTTGAGGTTGGAGGGAAAGGATGGATACTTGCTTTAAGCCAGCCAACACAAGCCAAATAAAGTGGAAATGTTAATCTCGGATGCACACACAACAGTAATCACGTGTATGGTGTGTAAGCTGTGGGTTGTTTTTCAGGGGAGGGGGAAGAAAGATGCATACTTTGGTAATGAGTAAGCTTTTTCCCTGGAGTGTGGATAGGACTAGCTGGATTCAAATACACCTCTGGGTCCATCATCAATGAAAATGGCAGAAGCTATGTGCTGTATATTCTTATTCCAAACATATTATAAGAAGTTTAGTGGTGATTATTTGATCATAATATAACATCAGCTTTGTTCCTTAGCTGTAACTGTTATCTTTAAATATTTCACAAAAACATGGCAACTCCTAATACTTTGTAAACCTTCCCAAGAAATTTGAGGTATGTGTATGTCATTAGCTCCTCATTACAGGTACAGAAAATGAAGGGCAGAGAATTGAAGTAACCTAGTAAATCAGCAACAGAGCTGACTAAGACTTCCTAAGTCTTCTATGTTGCTCACTCATTGTTCCAGACAGTTGTGTATGCAGGGAGATGAGGTGGTTTCATTCAGAGTACAGGTGAGGCAATGGAAGGGAATGTCCTTGGTGGTTAAGGGAGGTTTTGACCTAGAGACTATTTGCTTGAACAGTCCTGTGCTTAAGTAATATTGCCAGCTCTTTTGGCTTTACTTTTGCTGCATATGCCCTGTGTTTTACCTCTGACTTCAGTACTTCCTGTTTCCTGTGATAGGAGCACTGTTCTGCCCTGACTGAACACCCCAGAGTCTGTCCCTGGTTCCTGTCTTGGTTCATTTACAAAAGCACTAGACCATTGGAAAGGAGAAGCTCTGCTGAAGAAGGGAAAAGCATAGCGTGTGTGCACACATGCAAAAACTCCTCCACATGTTCTAGTTTCTCCAGGGCAGCTTTACGCTCCTGGGTGCCTGTGTCCTATGAAAGATGCAACATACACATGTTGCTCTTGTAGGGCTCTGGAGTTAAGTTCCTTTTCCAGTGGCACAGTGTATAATATATTTTATTTTGAAATTGCATTAAAGCAGAGCGTGATTAGAGTTCTACGTCATCTTGGGTTTTTCTGTTGATTCAGTAGATGTGATTTGTAAGTCCAGACTCTTGGGCTCTTCTAACTTTTATTGGATAGGATTTGTCTTACAATATACCTCTTATCTTTGCTATGTCTTTGCATCCTAAAGCTGAATATATAGCTGGCATCACATCTTACTATGTGTCCATTTACCTTTTCTCCAGAGCTTTCTCCTGTGGTTCCAGGTAATTGTTTCCTATCTGTCCACATCTGTGCCATGACTTGGTGGCAGCAATTGAATGTTAAACTCTTATCTTCCTGCTAAAAATAGCAAAGAAATTACTTTGCAAACTAATCTTCCATTCACTCTGCGTATATGTATCCTGTGTTGTTGTCTGCTGTTGCAGAGCACCTATTATTGTCCATGTTGCAGGGGCTTTCACACAGGTGTTTATGGTTGAGAAAAGTGAGAGGATCAGGACCACTTTTTTAAAGGACTAAAAAGGGCTTCAAGCACCTATCTCCAAACTTGAGGTTTTCAAAGGTATTCCCCAGCTGTTACTCAAAGGTGCAGGGAAGGCATCTGAAGCAGGTGAGCCCCTAATGCTTCCCTAGTAAAGCTCTGTGCTACTGTTCCTTTAATTTCCTAGCTGACTGATCTCCAATTCAGAAATGGTATCAGATGTACAGATACAAGCAATCAGTAGATTTCAGGAGTTGCTGCCTCCCATTTGCCTGCTGCAAAAGTATGTAGGTTTTTACATTTCAAGAGACAGTGGAAAACTCTTTAGTTTGGGGATTTCTTGGTATTTCTGGAGAAATACAAGGTTTTATAGCTGAAGGGCATGATGAGAAAAAGATAATTTTCTGATTGTACTTACTGGATATGCTAACTTATTTTAGAGACACATTTTTAGCTTGTTTTTAATATTTATTATAGGTGTATTTTCTGGAAATAAGTTTCTTTTACATAAACGTAGCTGAACTAGCTGGACTGCTCCTCTTGGAGCATGAAGTTCGTGGAATGCCTGAGGAATGCAGAGGAAGAACAGGTACTTAGTGCAGCTACAGGCCTGGGGCCAGATTCCTGCCTGATATGTAGCCACTGCTGTTAACAGAGCTCTAAAGCTGTACCTTAAAGCAAAACCAAGCTCCTCCAAATAAAACCAGCCATGCTGGGATTTTCTGTGGATTCCACTGCCTAGCTGATACAGGGATGACACTGGCAGCATGGCTAGAACATAGGCTGGACCTCCAAATTTAGACTTTTTCAACTGTGCTTATGTGCTCCGTGTGGACATGGTTGAATGGTTTTAATCTACCCTGTTCCTTACTGTGCCTCTGTTCCAGGCAACTCTGCATGAGCATGCTCAAGCTGTTTGCAGTGTACCAAGTTCTGTCTAGGGCACAATGGAGCTAGAGTAGTACAAAAATCTCTACCAGAAGGATGAGGAATGATTTTTGTGCTTCAGGAGCACAACTGGGCCCTGGTGATTCCCTGCTCTTCCATAAGTTCTTTGTGTCCCCTGACAAGTGGTTGCCCTAAATACTTTCTGTATTTTTAAGTTGCAACATCAGTGGTTAAGGTGCCTTTGTGCATGTTCTTTGTGGTGTTTGTGTCACTTTACAGGTTGAACAAGTGTTGCCCTCAGGCAGCTCCTGTCTTATAATAAATCCTGCTTTCAGCTGACAGACCCTTTCTTGCTGTTTTTCTGCAGGCAGCCAGTCCTACAGGAAGTGAGAACAGTTCCTTTCCTCGAGAATCACCTGTCACATTGTTGAAGGACAGAGCCAGCTTCCTGTAATGAGCTTTACTGGCGACCTACTGAGAAGAGAGTGAGGCTATTGGCATTGCACGGTGTACACCTTGCATGATGATTCAGGGATTATCTGATGGGATGCATCTGTTGTCATCTCTAAAGCTGGCTAAGACAAGGGCCTTGTTATTACAATTCAAGGTCTCAGCAGCAGCCCAGGACTGATATGGGAGATGGATACAGTCCCAATGTCTCCAATAGTTTACTCTAAAGTGACATTGCCACCTTGAGAAGAAACTCTTGCCCTCTGCCTTCTGTGTCAGAGTGGACACCCTTTGGAGATGGTATGTAGGGCTCAGCAAGGAGTCTGACCAAGCAACTGTCTTTTTACATATTGCTTGCTGAACTAGCCTGCCACTTGCTTTTTTTAAAATTATGCCTTTGTGAATGAGTTGGGAGATATCTGTGTTCAAAAGATCTGCACTAGGAGGGAAAATGTATGGCATATGTGCAGAGCCTTACTGCCTGGAGCAGTCTTGTGTGGAGTGAGATCTGTGTTTGGCCACCAGAGACTGGAAAGAGAGTATTTCATCAACTTCTGATTGACCTGTGGCAGTTGAAAAACACTGTGCCAGTGCCCAAGGCATCATCCATGCTCACCTCTGAGGATCTGATCAGCAGCTTTATCTGCAGCAATTACTCCTATTCCATCTTCCCACTTTTTTTTCTTAATTCTACTGTTTTACATTTGTGGAATGAATAATCCATTTTTTCCCCTGGAATAAAGAACTTTGTGTCTTCATTCGTAGAAGAAACCACGAGAATGTGAACAGATCAGAAACAACTTTCCTTTTACGTGTGGCTGTGGACAATCTTTGGTCTTTGTTGCTTTATGTTCTTCACTTCTGAGCAGTGACTGGCTTGTGCTGGTCTTCAGTGGATATGAAGTGCTGACTAGGCAAGAGAGATCAGGAAGCCCTCCACTAAAAAAAACAGCAGTTAGTTCTGACAGTGAATTACAAAGCTAGTGCTGTTTGTTGCTCTTTCTCTCAAAAGTAACAGTGACCAGGAAACACTAAAGTCTTCACTGAAGGTTGGCTTTTCAGTAACATCCCCTCATATGACACAGCTGTTAGAACAACAGCAACAACTTTTCCAGAAATGCAGTTTACCTTGGAACTTGGCTGCTGCTGAGGCAGAAATACACAAAAAGCAGGCAGTATATTTGCCACAGGCAGACTTCAAAAGCAAATGCTTTAAAAGGTGCAAAAAGGGAGAAGGTAGGGCTTTTTTTTTTTTTTTTTTTTTTGGAGTTTCACCTTGAGAAACAGACAAGTGGAACACACCCTGAAAGGTAAAGCAACTCCAGTAGTGATGCTACCTTCCCCTAGAGTACAAAGTTGTAAAGCTACCAATCATTTCCACAGGGCCAGAAGAAAGCTTTTATGCTTCTGTGGAGACCTTGAATTCTGCCTCTTGGTATGTGGTGGCAACTGAAGAGCCAAGGCTATTTTCTTGTGCGATGTAGTTGCCATAAGACCCGCCAAGATCAGTGTTGCTGTGTCAGAGGTTTGCAGAAAGGGCTCCCATGCACAAGGTCAGGTAGCCCCTTTGGATAATGGACTTTAAATTGGAATCAGGATGTTTTGTAAGAGAAGACATCCCCCAGTTTAAAATCTAGTCTTATTCATGTGGAAGTTACAATGTACTGCTTGGTAACTTCAGAGTGTTTACAGGCCTAACATAAAGCAGAGTATGAGGGTTGCTTTAAATCCCAAACTATGTAGGACGTAAAGTGATTATAGACACTTGATAGCCCCTGTTGCATAGATCTCCGTGCTAGACAAAGAAATCACAGAAAATCTCTGACTTGTGCTTAGATTCATCCACATTCTCTCAGAGTTGATAAACACAACACAGTTAATGGACAAATGTCCTCTGGTTCGCAAAAGGGCAGGAATGGAAAACAGCCATAAAAACTCACCTAGTGGTTCTCCAGGGAAGGCAGCTTTTCTTTTTCCTCTGAAATGCTACCTTTTTTCCAGCATGTAATATCAATGGCCAGGTTGTTAACACTGAAGTGCTAAGCACATTCATTTGCATATGCGGATCACAAATAATGCTCCAGGAGTTGAGTTTTATGAGTTTTATTTATTTTATAGGAGTGTTGAGTTTCATGTTGGAGGAGACCTGATTGTCTGAGATGCAGAGCAGCTTTTGAGGTTTTGAGTGCAGACTTTTTTGGGGGGGAGGGGGGGAACTACAACGGCCCCAGAACGTCACTGGCTTTACCATTAGTTGAGGTCAAAACTGTGTCACTCCTTACAAGTCAGCTGAAGGTGGTTAAGATGTACAGTTACAACTGCCCCAGCAGATCAAGATTTGTGAAAAACAAAATGCATCTTGCAGAACTGGACTGAAACAAACAAGATGAAGTTTATGTAATTGTGTGTTTGTTTCTTACATAGGCCTATTGCAATGCATAACTCTGTGTACATTTTCCCATGTTTAACTCTTAGATGTTTTGGAGTGTGAGTATAGTTTGAAAACTGAGACTATTTTCTTATATTAATGCTTGAGAACACTCATTTTTCAAATACTTGAGAGAAACTATGGGTATGCTTAGAAATAAATTATCAGCTGAGCAGTAATTTGAGAAGCCAATGAAGTAATGTGTCCTCCTTTTCTCTGTCTTGTTGACAAAAAGCCACTGTGATACCAGTCTGAAGGTTTTTAAGCTAATGAAAAATGTTCATTCTGCCTTTGTTAGTAGGAGTCCACTGTTTGGGGTTGAAAGGTCCCTGGATAGAGGTCAGTAACACACACATAGCAAATTCTGCACCTTGCTCTTAAAAGTTGTTGGGGATTTTTTGTATATACCATGTAGAGGCTGCTGCTAGATACAACACCACCCTGGTAAATTCATAACGGGAGCAGTGGAAATTGCCTGCCTGAATGAGAGGGTGTGATTATTGTACTTAAAAGTGGCTGTGATTTTGTTTACAATAAGCTGTCATGACTTGGGCTGGACAGACCAGGGAGTCCTGTTGAATTCGGAATTCCCTCCGGCTAAATTAAGGTGGAACTACACTGAAGGATCGATTAAACATTTTATTCATGGC
This sequence comes from Elanus axillaris, assembly GCA_026212715.1. Classification (NCBI taxonomy): domain Eukaryota; kingdom Metazoa; phylum Chordata; class Aves; order Accipitriformes; family Accipitridae; genus Elanus; species Elanus axillaris. The sequence goes on from JANZLQ010000089.1 coordinate 31,202,485, forward strand.
AGAAGCAACCTGAACTTGGGAGGCATAACAGCAGGTGGCAGGGTTTCTCCCAACAGGAATTGGCATGGAACTACCTCAGTAAACGGTGTAACCCGTGGAAACCATATACATCAATTCAGGGAATCAAATAAGGAGATCCCTCCCGTTGGGCTAGGAGGCTCAGAGCAGACCCCCTGGACTTCTAGGCTCCTCCTCAGAGAGCAGCCCGGGGCGGCTGGATCCGCTCCTAGTCCCAGGCTTGGTCAATGGTTTTATGTCTTAAAGGGATGAGGTGTAGGGATTATGGAAAAGGAAAGAGAAAGAGAGAGCAAGACAGAGAGAGAAAGAGGAAGATGTCACTGGACCGGGGGCCAGTCTGCTGAGGGGGTCTGGTTCCGGTGGCCTTGTATGCCTGGGGCTTCAGTTTGTGCCCTTTTATCATCCTTGCCCTTCCTTCAGGTGGACACTCAAACTTACTAGGCTATTTAGGTGTCATAACCAGTTTGTGAGCCTTTGGGAAATGGGTTGGTGGGCTCGGGGGTCCTTTGGGAAGTAACTTCCCCTTCCCTGCAGGCATGACCATTGTTTGCGGCCGTGCACAGTAAGTGGCCCTGCTCAGCATAGCAGAACAGGGAGCTGTGCACCCTCTGACAGACCCTCCCTGTCCTGGTGCTGATCTGTGCTGATCAGCTTCTTTTCACCTCTGGTTCCTTGCTAGGCAGGGTTCGTTCTTACAGAGAGTTCATCGTTAAGCAGAATTTGCCCCACCACAATGTTTGAGACATGATCTCTTTCAGTCTCTCACATAAGAAAATACAGTTATTGTATATGACACAGATCTGCAAGGAAGTTTTTCTGGCACCAAAGTGCTATGTGGTGCTAGCATGCCTTTTGGATATAACTTCTCTATATACACTGTAATTTTGTTTATGGACAGTGTTATATGAGACACAAACTGCAGAAGTCTAAATTTGCACGGAGGGCTCACTCTGTACAAGTGCTTTAAAATTACCTGGCAGTAACTGGGTAAAAATGCTTTTGAAGGGATATTTTTTTTCCTTTCTCTTTTTGATAGGTTTGTTTGGGGTTTCATGAGCTTTTAGGGTGTGCACTTGTTTATATTTCACTCTGTTCTATTATTGACAAATCCTGTCCCCAACAGTTTTATCTCTACCTGAGTTTGAAAACACAGCTTCCTTCTGTTCAGCCTGGCCTGCCTCTGCAGACGTAGCTTTGTTTACTCAGAAGTGTTGGAAAGCTGGCAGAAACCACTCATTGTTCATGGTCTCTCATGAGGAGAGCTGAGGCATGTGGGATGCCACCAGTGATATTGGTTTGGTGTCAGAAATGTTGTTTGTTGGAGGATTTAAGTGTGTAGGGGAAGACAAGTAAGGAAGTTCTCTGGAGGAAAAATATTGCTGTCATGAGCAACAGTGGTTGCTTGGTTTGGCTTTGAGTTGTTTCCTTTAAACAAGGTTCCACTAGTCTTTATAAATCATGGTGGAGGTTACAGTGTAGAGATAAAAAGCGCTGCGTTCCATTCATGCACATCTTTGAGTGGTGGTAGCAGAAAAGCAAACAGGCTACCTTCCTCCCCGGTATTTAAGTACATCCAGACTTACCTTTTAGCTTGGGGCTTGAATTCATCTTTGAGCTAGAACTTCCTGGTAGTTTGGACCATCCTCACACTTGCAGTTTGGCTCAATATTGGAACAAGTCCTTTCCCAGGAGAGGAAACATTGGAGAGCTGGGAGGTGCACCTTGCTCAGTGACCGTAATCTAACCAAGCAGCCTGTGAGTTCTGCAGGCCACCATGGACACACCTGCCTGTGCCATGTGGCATGCTGAGCTTGAGGACATGTGTGGGCATGGCTAGCAAAGAGTAGATATAGACATAGCCTTGCAAACCTCCACTGACCCTGGTGGGAGCTAAGTACCAAAATACCTCTGTGACTAAACCATGTGGGCTTCTCCAGGCTATGCTGCACTTTCCTGACCTCTGCTATTCATATAAATTGTAAAAGGAGTGGGACTCCTGAGAATTTATTGACAGGTGAGAAATAGCAAGACGTTTCAAGGAAAACAAGACAGACTTTAAGACCAGACTGTTCTGGCCAAGCTGTATGGGAATCTGCAGCTAATAGATTTTAAAAAGAAACCAACTTCTGGGTGCAGAACATAGAACATTGTCCTACTACGTTATCAGACCAGTAATTCTTCTAGCCTGGCATCTTTTCAGTGGTTGGGATCTGATGTTTCAAAGCAAGTTTCTTCCCAACTCCAGGCTGTTTGCTACCCTGCAGTGGAAGGGCATTGTATTCAGTTACAGGATCATGATCCAAATTTCCGCTCTTTAAGAATCTGGTGCTCTCCAAACAACAGGATGAGTGGCACACCCTAGGACATCTAATAACTTTCTGGAACATGTCCTCTTTTTATTACAAGTTGTGTTAGCAGTCCTTAGCATGTGGTCCAAGTTTCCAAGAAACTAGGGCAGTAATTTATTGCGGTGAAAGTGAAAATACTTCACACAAAGAAATCCAGGTGACAGCTTTAAATGTTTGTTTTGTTCTTATCTTCTTCAAATATGGGAAATACTGTTCTGATATGATTTTAAGTCCACAGATTTGGGGAGTGTCAGTTATTTCATTTACGCTTAGTGTGAGTGACTTAGCACTTAAAAAATGGTTTCCAGTATGCCTTGCTGGTTTTCATCTTAAAAGTCTTTAAAGTGTTACTTCATTTTACTTGGTTTTCTTTTAATGATGCTGAGAGCTAATTCTACTAAGTGAAAGAAAAACCAGGACAAATAAAAATGAGTGGATACCTGAAACAAGGAGGTTTATCCTGCAGATGTTTAATGTGCCTTGTATATTAAGCTGTAGCTGACAGCTACGAATGGTGAGGCCATCTGAAAATCAGACCACCTACTAAGGGTTTTTAGGAGGCGAGGACATCTCCCTATACTGATCTCAAGGAGAAACTCTGGCCTTTGTAGATCCAGATTTCATTACAGATGCATAGTCCTCCTCCTCTGAAGAGTGAAAAAGTTGAGCTAACGTGAGGATGGGATGTAAGTGCTGGAAACAGCAGCTCTCTGCCAAGTGATACAGTTCCTCATTTGGTCTGCCATGTGCCGGTCTGACTGCCCTAGCCGTTGTCTGGATCCGGTTGACTGTTGGCAGAGGTTGAATGCTTCCTGAGAACAAATCAGTTCATTGTTCATGTCTGCTCATGCACTGCCTTTTGGGAGCATGGTTCATGTTGGTAACAAGGAGCAGGACCATTAGCACCAAATGAATTCTTTGTCAAGCAGCATGTCTCACTGAAATTTTTACCCTTTTCTCCAACTGCTTTCCCCCAGATTGAATTTGCAGTATCCTAATGGACTGGCTCCTATTAAGCAGATGGCTTGTTTATTTATTTTTTTTCTGTTAACTCGGCAGATTGTGGCCTACCGTGATTTTCCACAAAACTGGCTCCTTTCTTTTTCCTCCTCTTCCAAGTGAGCAGCTGGGAACTGAAATGAGGTAGCTCTGGGACTTGAGGAAAACAGTTCTGTTTCGATTAAGCCCCTTCCATCCTCAAGCCCTGTGGAAACTAGGCTGTTTGAAACAGCCAAAATTTCCATCCTGATTAATTGTACCAAAAGCTCCTTGCCAGGGACCTCCTAGTCATGAGCTACCACCTCAGGGAATGATCCATAGGCAGAGTGCTATGGCAGCTCTCAAGGGTCCCGTCACTCTACATCAGCCATCACTGTCCTGTTTCTGCCCAGATCCAGGGATTGGGACTGTCTGGAATGGCTGCACCAGTGTAGCCACACTGCAACTGGGGGCAAATCATAGATTATGAGCCAGCACAACTGGTCCCATGGCTCATAGTCAACCTCAGTGCTTATGTGACATGAGGACATGAGCAGCTTGGCCCATAACTAAGGCCTTTAGGCCCTACCACAATACACAGTAACAGCAAGAAGAACTTGGCTTGCTTCTCCCAAAACTTAAAAGTAGGTCTGGTTGAGTTTTCAGTCATGCGTATGTGGAGCTGACCTGAAGTTTAGTGTCATCTTCTCACTCAAATTCAGGACCTGACCATTGCAGTGCATGGTTCTCCATTTGTGCAGAATGGGAGAGAAATAATTTACTACTTTTGATTTGTTTACCACATAGACGAAAAACATGGAGTAGCTAAACAGCTCTTTCCTGTACCGTAGTTTAAAACTTCAGCATGCTTTGGGCAGGGGCAAGGAGAGAGCATCATAAGACTGTGTTTCTCTCTAGCCCTTATTATCCCTCATGACTCTGAAGATGCAGGTGGTGAGGATGCAGGTTTTCACAAAGCCATGTTGAATGTTGCAGGAAGGTGGGTCTAAGCAACTGTGAACTTCAAGTCTTGCTGGGCCTTCCAAGGTTCTGTGCAACCACATTACAGCAACTAAAGTAGAAGCCAGTGTCAACAGTTGGTTGCTTCCCAAGTCACCCAGACAGGCTGCAGTGAGAACTGATTCCATCTCGAGTCCCAGCAGTGTGTCTTGGCTCCTGGGTTGTGTTCATGCGCAGGGCAGAGACCAAGGCTTGTTAACCAAAATCAACCCAGGTGATCTTACACCTTTCTGGTGACAGTAACACATTTGTGTCTATAGAGTCCAATCTGAGAAAGAGATATCCTTGCTGTACATCTCATTATTTTCATTACTTGTTGCTGGTGAGATCCTGTATTTCAACCCAGTCCAGCTTCCCTCGAGCAGCTGTGAGGAGGCAGCTAGTTTTCGACAAGCACTCTCTCCTTGCTGGCAACAGGGGATGATTTGAGCCTTTGTGGAAAGCTGATAGTTTTGTTCAGGTGACTGAAATGAGTTTCAGAAGGAACCTCAGCATATGCATAAAAATCTGGCCCTTTGCCATGCAGCAGTGGCCTCTCTGAAGAGCATCCTTGTAGTTTCCTGTCTCTGTTTCCTTCCCTCTCTAGCTTTTTGTTTTGTTTGGGGGGTTGCCTTATTTTTTCCTGCAATGGGAATTATTCCATAGGGCTGGATCATGTTTGTGCATTACAGAGGCAAAGGAGGCTTTGAAAGGTGCTCATCCCAGGCTGGAGCTCTTTGAAAACTGACTGTATGTTTGGTGCATGCTCATTGTAGCCCCTTTCCTTTTACCTGTACCACAGCTTCTTCCTGCAGCACAGACCAGGTCCCAAAGGAGAGCTTCTAGGTCTCTGGTATTATGCAGGAACCTCCTTCCTTTTGTGCTGGGACTGATTAAAATCTCTCATTAGCTTTACCTTCTGAGCCAGTGCTTTATGCAAAACCATTTCCTAATGAGAACAGTTTTGGGCAAGTCAGCCACTGAAGTGTTATACTGCCAACTGTTGCCAACAGTGAGACCTCTGGGCTTCTTTTAGAGGCCTCTCAAACCATTCCTGGGTGATGGGGATGGGACAGTGGGTTGCTAGATGAGGTGGCAGAGTAATTTGCTGCTTTCTCCCAACACCAGCAGTTAGGCTGGGCAAAGCAGTAAGTCACAAGCTACCTTACCTTCTGTGAAGCTGACTGCTCCTGCAGCTTGGCATGGTTATTGGTATTGCCCACGTGTTTCTTTGAATGACCTTCCTCTGGGCTGTGAGTGTGGTTTGTACTGGGAATACCCTGTCCTTGCTAGAAAATCAGCTCCTGGGGAAATACGTCCTTGCTTAGGCGTGTTGGAGATGATGGAGGGGGTGTTATCACCACGACCTTAGGAGCATGTTGTGGGTTAACCCTGGTGGGCAGCTCAGCCCTGCACAGCCACTTGGTCCTCCCCAGTGGGATGGGGAGAGAAGCAGAAGGGTAAAAGTGAGAAAACTCGTGGGTTGAGATAAAGATAGTTTAACAGGTAAAGTAAAAGCTGTGTGTGCCAGCAAAGCAAAATAAAGAATTCATTCACAGCTTCCCACGGGCAGGCAGGTCTTTAGCCATTTCCAGGAAAGCAGGAACAGTTACTTCATCATGCATAACCGTTACTTGGGAAGACAGACACTGTAACTCCTTCTTTCCCCCAGTTTTTATTGCTGAGCACGACAGCACATGGTCTGGAATATCCCTTTGGTCAGTTGGGGTCAGCTGTCCCTGCTCTGTCCCCTCACAGCTTCTTGTGTACCCCCAGCCAGCTTGCTGGCAGGGCAGCATGAGAAATGGAGATGGCCTTCATGCTGTGTAAGCAATAGCTAAAACATCCCTGCCTTATCAGCACTGTTTTGGTCCCAAATCCAAAACATAGCACCATACCAGCTACTTTGGAGAAAATTAACTCTGTCCCAGCCACAGCCAGGACAGGGTACATGACTGTTCGTTGTGCTTTGCATGGAACTGGCCATAGCATGCTATGAGTAGAAGCACAGTATGACTCAGGAGAGGCAGTAGCTCTTCTGAGCCCAGCTGTGCACCAGAGGAACTGGCTGAATGGCAGCAGGGGCTTGTGTAGGGCTGGCACCCTAATGTAATGCCAGATTGGCAAGAAAGCTGCTTATTACCCAGTGCCATTTTTATGCACAGATTCTCTTACAGCAGCTCAAATCTGGAGTCTGAGCTGCACACCTTTAAGCATATATGCACAGATTAGTTTCTGCTAGACTCTTAACCATGGCAAAGGTTGTATGATAGTCTAGGTGCAGTAAGGATTGAATCAATATGAAACTGAGGTTGTTCCTGACAAGGTAAGAATCAGGAATGGAATCTTTACCACCACACCCACTTTCAGACCTCCTGGAACATCACAAAGAAGTTAAATACCTTTGTAGTTCCAGTGCTAGGTGGTTGTCTCAAATGCAAATGTAGTAGCTTAAAAGTGTCTCCTTATTTTAACTCCTTCCAGCTTTGCACCTGCCTCAGGGTAGATAGGGAGATTGCAAAAGACAGAGGAGGGGAGATGTAGGACTGCCTCTGAGCCTCAATGGAGTATGGGCAGCTGGGACTGGGCAGAGTTCTGGGTAGAAGCGCTGCAAAAATGTAGAGTGAGTTTTAGGGATAGTCCTACTTTAATCCTTATTATTAATCTGAAGTTCCCATTTGTTGTTGGTAGGGGTGACTCTTGCGGTCCCTCAGTGTTGTCACGTGTTCTTGCAGCAGGGTAAAATGGTTTGTGCAGGGTGAAGGTGCGAGGGTTGCTCTGCACGTGGGGAAGGTGCAGCTGGGTAAACAGAGCTGCTGTGCTGGGAGACCTGCAATGTTGTGCTTAGGGGGCTGCAGCTGGAGATTGCCTGGAAACTTAAAATATTAACATTATCAGTACCAGCTTATGCTTATTTTCTTTTCCAGGCTGTTTGAAGCTAGTGTTTGTGACCCTGAGGGCTAGAAATTAGATTTTGTCAGGACAACTGCATGTCTCCCCTACTTGTGTGGTTCGGAGCGGGGGGGAGGCAGAGGGGGATAGCTCCTACATCCTATTATTTTCACAGTGAAATTGCAAAACTTTTGATCCTGCATCAGTATAAACTTGGCCCATGCTGTACCAGCATCAGCTAAGGCTGTTACACGTGATCTGGCTTTTCCTCCACACCCACTGAGCATGCAACCTATGGCAAAGTTTGGGGCTGCATAAACCCAGACCAGATTTTGCTTTGTTATACTACCCACGGTTAATGGGGTGCAAAGTAATAGTGCAACATGTCTCTTCCTTGCACGGTCTTATGCACTGCCCATTTGCTCGCAGCCTGAATTTTACTTTTTCCTGTTGCAGTTTTATGCAGGCAGCATCTGGTCAGGTTTCTGTTGCTTCAGTGCATTTGCTGAGTATTACTCAGACAATTTATTCCAGCACAAAGGAGGGGAGCGGGTTAGAGCAGGTTAGAGCTGTCTGGCCTGGCCATGCAGGAACCAGTGACAAATAAAAGTTCCATAAATACAGTGCACATTCTTATGCCTCTCCCCTTTCTCCACACACATATCAGTTGCTTTTCCAGATTATTGACAAAAGAATCTCTGTATTTCCTGGGTGTGAAACATATTGGTTCTCCCTTTGCAAGCAATGAAGAATATTTTGCTGGCAGCACTGCGCCTTGGCTCAAGGCTCTGCCACTGGATGGCTGATCCCAAGGCTGACGGGAGGAGCAACGACACTGTCCTCAGCCCCGTGAGTGGGTGGCAGGTGCCTCCAGGTTGCTCCAGTGGACTGGGAGCCACCTGGGATGCAGGACCAGCCCAGGATGGAGCTGCCTGCAGGGGCAGCCCTCCCCTCCCCTGTAGGGCTGGGGTGTGGGAGGTGTGCACTAGCCCTTTCCCTGCTTCTGCAACACTGGGCCTTGGAACTGGGGTCCCTCTGGGCTCTAGGACTCCCGGGGTCTGTATATATTGAAGCCTTAACCATCAGCTGTTCCCGTGTGGCTGCTATCACCCTTCTTTGGCATCATAACATCTGGCACAGCTGCCATTGCCCCACAACAGTGGGTGTTGTCCTCCCCACGCACTCTCTGGAATCCATCCCATAGCTCCTTAACAAAACCAGGTGATGGTGGAAGGACAACTGGAGGGAAAGGGAGTGGAAAAAAGTTTTGCCAGGCTATGCCACAGCCTGATGTAGCAGCACTTGCTCTCTGCTCTGAGGCAGATTGGCTCCATGGGCTGTGCTCAATGCTGCAACATGCAGGGGGCTGGTGACCAGCCACATCCTTCCCCTGCACTGGGGCTGTGGGACCATTGCCACCAGTCACAGGGTTCTCTGTGGCTGCTGGTGGCTGGCAGTGGTGTCTGCACACTAGCAGCTTGACCTCATGGGCAGGAGAACAGCTTCTGGGTGACCTTTTCTGGGTTAAGAACAGCTTGCAAAACCCTAAAGCCTCTCTCTAGGCTTATAAAACTCAACTTCATTTGAGTTGTGGCAGTTTCACTGGAGATAGCTGAAGAGGGACTTCGCTACCGAAACCTGGCAAACACCCAGAGGGTAGGGTGGCTGCAATGCACATCTCAGCACTTCAGATACCGCATTCCTCCCACCAAGATGTTGAGATTTCACATCTCTGGCTCTACTTCTGGAAGAGAACAAACAAGCCTGGCCGTTGGGCAGCATCCTGCTGCTGTCGCCTCCAAGGAGAGCTCCCTGGGCAAGAGCGGAGGCTTGTCAGAGAGTTGGTAGCAAACCCCAGGCGGGGATTCCCTTCAAGCCTGGCTGCCTGCCTCTTGTGGTTTTTCACAGAGCTGTAGGTTTTTCCCCTTTTTCTTAGCCCAGTTCCCTAGCCCAAAGCTCAGCTTGATGCAGGTCCACATGCTCTGCAAGTGTAAATTAGCGCAGCTTCAGCAACGTGCTGCCTAGGGTGTGAGGGTCAGCCCCTTCATCTGGTCTGCACCGAGAACTGCGATAATGATGACAGACGGATAGATGGATGCACACACACAAGTTTCTGCCTCTGCCAGTTTGTGACTGTTTTTTCAGGTAGTTTGGGTATTTTGGTAAATTGAACAGAAAATCACAGGCAAAAAAGGCAGTGAGAGATGGAAAGGAAAGAGAGGCAGGAGATATTAATGCAGCCTCACACATGGAGGTTTCCCCTGGGTTTGTGTGTGTCCCTGCTGTGTCAGCCATGGTCACAAGAGTTCACTCTTCCATTTGTGTCCCTTGGGGGTACACGCACCTTGCTGAAGAGACTGTGACAACTGAAAAGCCCTTATGTTAGGCTGTGGCGGGTGGGTAAGGCTCTCTTTGGGATACACCTGAGCCCCATCCTCCCCTGCAATGTCATGCATGGATTTTTCCAGGCTCCAGCACTTCACCCCAGGCCATGAGACACAAGTCCCAAGTCCCCTTGCACAAGCAGGACCCAGTGCAGTGCAGGGGATGGTGCTGCCCCACAGGCAGCGTGCCCCCGGCCTGCTCTCTGTGCAGCCCTGTCCTGGAGGAGCTCTTGCAAATGGATTTTTCAGTGGTTCCTCTGATGGAGGATTTTGCAGTGTTTCCAGGCAAAGGGGCGGTTTGTACAGTAGTGCCCACCCTGCTGCCAGCCGGGAGCCGGAGAATAGAGAAGCCCCTTCTCTGCCCCCATCCCCACACAGCAGACAGAGCCCCGCTGTTGGTCAGAGGAAGTTTGGTGAAGGCAGAAGGGAGGAAAAGGCTCCTGGCAGGTTTCGCCTGTCGGAGCCAAGAATGGTCCCATTAGGAGCTTGTGATCCTTTTTTTTCTTTTCAAATACATCTATTTATTTTTTTTAGACTGCTGGCCATTGCTCAAAGGAACCCGGGCTGCAAGTCCATCCCAGCCGGTCTACTGCTTGCTTGCACCTTATCCTGGCCCAGATCACACCGGGAAGAGCTTTGGCTTCTCTGCCGTGAAAGCTGCTCTCTTAGCGAAGGCATGGATGTCTCCCGTTGGCCAGGAGCCTGTGCCGGCAGTGGGCTCTGGGCGGGGGCGGGGGGGGCTCGGCACACCGGCACTAGGAAGACTGGGGCAGTGTTTGGGGCTGAGGGCTGCTGAAAGGGCTCAGTGTGTGCTGAGCATGAGTCACTCAGGCTGGAGGGCAGCTGGGAGCCGGTGGAGGAGAGGAGCAGAGAGCTGCTACAGGAGGGGCCAGCGCCCCGGGAAAAGGCGGCAAAATGAGTATCATTAGTGTGGAGTGGAGGCAGAAGGGCCTGAGGAAAGAGAGAGGTGGAGAGGCAGCATTTCCAGGGGCGGAGGGGTTTGAGGGACCCTCGCATCACAGCTGGGTGTGTGCGTGGGGTCAGGGACGGGAATGAGGAGGGAGCAGAAGAGGCTGGGTCTGTCGACCTCCAGGTACGTCACTTATCTTCACATGGTTCTGGGCGTCAAACTGAAATGAAGCCTGGGGAAGAGCTAGGAGACCCCAGGAAAGCTTTGTGGGGTCCTCAAGACAGGTAGCTGCCTTATGTCACCCTTCAGTGCCCTGAGTGCCAGCTTGCAAGGCTGGTGCTCCATCCTGGCTGGTGCAAAACAGCCCTGGAGCCGCCAGTTTTCTTTGGCTGTAGCTCAGGCTCAGTTTGGCTGTGCGCTTCCCAGACTGGTCGATACACACCCACGCGGCTGTCAGGCTGTGCCAGCCCCTTACACATCCTCAGCATCATCTCCCTGGTCCCCAGGGATGTCACCTGCTGAGGCAGGCCCAGGAGGTGGCTTGTCCTCTGCTGGAGCAAGGGTCATTGCTGGTGGCTTAGTGCTGGCCCCTAAAGGGATCTTGGCTTCTTGGTGACGTCCCAGCTAGGACCTCCATGTCTGGCTGCATGTGAGATGAGAAGTAGGGAGGGTTTTCTGGTTTAGCTTGAACACAAGCACACATGGGAAGGTCTAGGTCCATCTCAAAAGCAAACACCCCTCCTCATGGGAGTGTCAGCACTCAGAGAGGTCCTCTCTGACATGTCTGAGGTTTAGCCATGTCCTACTGTCTTCCAGAGGCATCGTGTGCTCATATGAGACACCAGCGTGTGTGCAAGAGGAGAGGAGGAGTCTCTTGGGCTTCAGCTTGCCCCCTCCTCAGGCCCACAGCTGCTGGGGACAGCCAGAGGCTGGTACCGATGTGGAGAGGGTGTGCTCAGAAAGCACTCCAGTGGTTGTTGATCAGGAAATGCATCCTAATCAGGTTGCTTTTTTATGGGGTTTTAGTTGACTGAACTGCGAAGAAATCGATCTTTACTGAAAAAACCCATTAAGACATTTCTCTCTAGCACAAATAACCACAGCCCAAAAGCACCGGGTCTCACCAGCCGAGCAAACGGGGATGGTGGCTGATGGTCCTGGATAGCCTGGCCACATTCCTGTGCCTCCAGACCTACAGAAAACCACTCCAGAGGCTGGGAATAATCTTATCAGCTTATTGGCTGCCATCCCAGGACTAGTTCCTCCACCAGATCTCTGGTTTGTTGATCCATGGGGCCCCACAGACAAACTTTATGGCCACGTGCCCTGTGTTGGCACCGTGAGCTGCTGGTGCCAGGGAGAGTCCCTGCCACCTCACTCCGAGGACTGATGGGCTTTCCATCCTCCTCTTTCCATGCTGTTCAGCTCTCCATCCTTCCCCACCTCTCCCTAACATTGGGCAGATCTTCACAGCTTTGGCCCTACAGGAATGACCTCTTAGGGTGGTGCTTTTCTGTCCTGTTGTCACCAGTGGCAGCAGTAGGATGAAGGAAAGTAAAATATTATGTGGAGCACAGTGTGATGATACAAATGGGCTGGAAGGACCCATGAGGGCCATCAGTTTGTCCCTCCACCCTGTGGCAGGAGCTGATTCCCACGGTGAGGCAGGGATCAACACAGCAACAGTGTCTGGAGCCTCCCTGAACGAAGATGCTAGAAATGCCAGAGCTACGGCAGCGTGGCAGAACCATCAGCCCAACGGATGGCATGGGGCTGTAGCTGTGCTTACTGTGAATCAGGGAAGGAGCTGGATCCATGCATTAACTCACTGGCCATCTCAGCCCACAGCATGACTTCACCGTCGGGTGAACATCCCACCATGGAAACCAAACCTCAGGAATGCAGCTGGGCGTGCCGGCTCTCTTCTCTCTGGAGGACTCTTGCATGGCTAAAATATTCCCAGGCTAGCAAATTGCTGCTGCCACCTCTCCCACCAGCTCCCTGAGCTGGGCTGGGGGGGCAATGCCCCTTCAAGGGTCATCCCCTGTGCTGGGTGGGTGCCTGCCCGGGAGTGGTACCATGGGTGCTGGGTGCTGCCCTCCCTTCTTGCGCATGCAGAAGCAGGAAGCTTTGCCATGGCTTTAGTCCAGTAGCCCCAGCCAAAGAGGGGGAAATTGGTACTCCACATGCCCTCTTTCTCCCTCTCTCCATCTTTTGCTGGAGTCAGACCCACCAGTGGCTGTAGCAGAGCCCAGGTTTTGGCACAGGCGATGAGCAGCAGTGGAGTGATGATTAATGACGAGCAGAGCCACAGGGCCAGGGATGTCTGAGTCGCCTCTGCCTCCCTCCTAAACCGACTTGGCCAAAAAAGGCTAACGTGAGCGTTTCTGCATCTACCGGCCCAGGAGGGGGCCCAGCCGGAGCTCCGGATCTCAGCAGGCATGCGCTGCACCGGGGCCGTGTGTTTTTCCACTTGGGCTGGAGAGGGGCCGTGGGCAGGCAGCCGCTGGGCTCAGGTGACTCCTGAGCCGCCCTTTCCATCTGACTCATAAGAGACGTCATGAGCACTCTCCTGCCCGACGGAAAACACGTCCCCTTGCAGTTTGAGGCTTCTGGGCCTGTGCCAGCCCCCCTAGGGCAGCAGGGCTTCCTGGGGCTGCGAGCGCAGCGTACTGGCACCCCAAGCCCAGCCCTTCCCAGGCTGGAGCTAGGAGAGCAGTTTCTGTGGGCTGATGCCCAGCCAGGGCTTCGCCGTTAGTCTGTGCCTGTGGTCGGCTTTGCAGGATGGTCAGGGCAGCAAGGCTGAGCAGGACAGGCCCGTGGTCCCTGCAATGGGCAGGAGTGTCTCTATGGGCAGGACTGCTGGCTTCAGCGCTGGCGTGACATTGCTTTCCCAAACCTACAACCTGGGTACTTCTCCCTCCTGGTTCCCTCTCCTCCGCCTTTGCTCTTTAGGAGGGTCTGGGATATGAGCGGACCCCTCCAGTGGCAGGATGAGTCCCTTCCCAGGGACCTTCCCCTCCCAGAGCCAAGTGCACCAAAATTCTCCTCCCTCCTTTCTGGATGTGGGCAGCAAGAACGTGTCTCCCTTCTCAACCCCGCATTGCCATCCCTTTAGGCTTTCTCTATCTTAATCCTCATGGGCCTGTTTTCTTTGGTGCCTGGATGCCATCCTGCCACGAGTTCACAGGACAAACATAGACCTTGGGGCTTTCTGTGTGAGGCTGGATTGAGGCGAGTAGAGGGGGGAAACTGAGGCACGCTGGGGTAAGCACTTCTCACAAGGGCACGCTGGGCTGGGAGAGACAAGCCAGGGCCTCTGGTTCACTGTGTCCAACCACAAGGCTGTTTACATCATGCTGCAGAGGCAGCCCCGCAAACTGTCTGCTTCCCCTGCGCCTGCTGCCAGAGCTGCAGCATCGGGCTCCCTCTGCTCCTTTGGGAAGGGAAATGTTTTCCCTTTCCCCTCCCTTCTCTGCTCGCCAGCGTGAGTCTGGTTTCCCCTGCGTGCTGCCGCCAAGCGCCGCTGGAAAATGCATAAAAGGCCTGGGCAAGGCTGTGGTAAGGGTTACTCGCAGTCACAGCTGGATCCAGCTGCTGATTTAAAGCAACAGCACGATTACACCCGGCTCCCCAGGAGACCCAGGCATCCCAGGGGTGCAGATCCCCTGGGAGAGAAGGCAGCATCCCTGCTGGGCAGCGGCCCCAAAGCTGGATGGGGGCCTTTTCACTGGGGAAACTGAGGAAGAGGCAGCCCAAGGAGGCAAACACTTAGTGGATCTGGCCCCAGGTTTGCTGAGCACTTCCCCCTGCCCTGCTCCTGCAGCTCCTGGCACAAAGGTTGGGGCAGCTCTTCCCTGCCAGCCCCAGCTCCTGTCCTACCTGGGGATGCGGCCACAACAGCATCACCTCCACCAGCACTGTGCCACCACCCTGTCCCCTGCCTTTCCCCGAGCCTGTGGCACTCGAGTCTCACCCCAACATTCCTCCTATTCCCCAACATTGCGGCAGGGGGGCCTGGCCTGGCCATCGCCCTGCAAAGCAACTTCCCTTCCTGCCCCCATTTTTGGAAGAAATCATGCAAATCCCTGGGGGTTTGATTCCAAGCTGGGCAGCAGGCATCGCTTTTGGCTGTGGCTTGAGGTGTTTCAGCAGCCTCCGGTATTTTGGTGTGAGCTGCCGAGGCTGATGGAGCAGGAAGGAGAGCCTGGCTTTGGAAGGCAGAAAAACCTCCTCCTGCCTCTGCCCAGGAGCCAGCACGGCCATCTCTGGCATAGGCACTGGGATGGAAATGGCCGCGGGGCCCTGGGGTTAATGTGTAAAGTAACCCACCCTGCACTGAGTGTCTGGTTTATGGCCGTGGTAATGATGGGCAAATGGAGGGAGATTTCTGGGGAGGGTGGCTGTCTTTCCTGGCATCCCACGTCAGACCCGGCAGTTACACGACATCTGCCCCAGCTTCCAAGCTGGTGGTGTTCACTCAGCAATAAACTAGGGTAATAATTAATCCTAACCACCCAGGGGGCTTTCCCTAAGCAAGGGCCGGAGGGAAGCCATGCTGGTGCCTGGCCATAGCCCCCAGCATCCCACGGTGGGAGCAGCTGTGCCGGGCAAACCTCCCAGGGTTACTCTCTACCTGCTGGCACAGCCCAAGCAGCATCACAAAAGGTGCTTAGAAAACAAATGTGCAAGGAGAAAGGGAGATTCCTTGTCCTATCGCATTCAGCGTTCAGGATGTTTGCTCATGAGTACATGCGAAGTCCTGACGTAGTGTGAGTCTGGCTCAGCTAAACAAATAACAGCCTCAGCCTCCCTCCCCACCCCGGGGTATGTCACAGGTGAGTGGTTTAATGAAGAAAAATCTAAATGTGTGACCACCCCCAGACTGGTCTCAGGTCAAGCTAAGCCCTTGGTCCCATTCCAGGCACTTGGAGGTTTGGGGAGGAGAGGGATGGTTTGGGTGTCCCCGCAGGTCACAGGGCAATGGGACCTTGGCTTGGGTAGGAAACGCAGCGCAGGGACCGTGTGTTGGCACAAGTGGCCAGGAGGTATGAGAGTCGCCAGGAAGAAAGATGAGACTTTTTTTCTGTGTACGTATAATTTGCTGGAATAGAAAGAAATCAGAAAACAACCCAAAAAAACCTGTATCAAAGAAACCAGGGCAGCTTTTCCCTGTGAAATAAAACCCAAACCATCAGTGGGAAAACATTGGCTGGGTCAACCTGCCACAAGTCAGTCTTCTGGGATTACATAAACTTCATAAAAAAAGCTCACTTCTTTCTTTGTACTTATTTTTTTATAAAACATTTTAATTCAGGTCCACTTCAAAATGAAAATAGGCTTCCTGAAACAAAAAAAAGCATTGTGGTTTGCTTTGAGAACATCTAAATGAGCCCCTTCAGCTTTGCCCCAGTCCTCGCCCTTTCCCTTTGCACAAACGATGCCCCGTAGCCCCATTAGATGCCAGCTCCAAAGCCTTGTGTCCACACAGGTCGCTCGCCCCCATCTCCAGGAGGGATGCTTGGGTGGGAGGTAAGTGTGTTGCACTGGTAGCAGCCATCTCCAAATGGGTTCCGGGAGCCAGTGGCCGTGGAGGTGGCTGCTGTCACCAGGAGCTGATGTTACCCCGGCTGTGACTCAGATGTCACCTGGAAAGGTCCGTGCATTACCTTCCCTTCTGCATCCCCATACAATGCAATGTGCCTGAGTGTTATTTCTTGCAGGTCCCCTGCCAGCTCTCATGGGACTGTGGCGGCTTGGCACACCTCGAAATATTACTGGTGTTGCACAAAGCAAAGGAGCTCGGCTTTTCCATGCCTGAGCAGCACCTGCCGCCCAAGAGCCTTTCTCCAGACACCTGCAGCTCTGCCAGGGGTGCTGAAAAGGTACACGGTGCCTCCAAAATTCAGTCTAATGACCTAAGAAATAAGAGTACTGGGTGCAGAAGTGAAGGAGGATCAGGACGACAGATTCAGCTGCTTTGTTGAAGGCAGGGCTGGGCAGGAATGACAGGGATCTGCTGATGGCTGGGTCTGCTCATGGCAAGGTGATGCTGCCCCCGGCTCTGGTTTTGGGTGAACAAAAAAATTCAGGTTTCTCTTTTTCAGGTTTGGCTCTCAGCAGAGGGGTTGTGGCTGCTCAGGTAAAACCTGTGTTTGCCAGGCACTGTAAAGAGGCAAGGAGAAGGACTTCTTTAAAAAAAAATGCTTTCGGTTTGGTTTTAGCCTTCCTGCCACCTTTCTGCTTTCCCAGGGTGAATCCAGAGAGTGTGAAAACTTGGGCTTGTTCTAAACTTTTCTATGCACTGATGAAACAGATGTAAAAAAAAAAATGCTGCTTCATCTTAAGATTGAGTCTTGAAACAGGAGCTGGCAGTGCCAGGAGTGCCTAGGACAGTGCTTATCTCTGTCATTAGTAGTCCCCGACCTAACACTGTTTGAGTCTTTAATGAATATCAGAAGTAAAGCTTTGCACAGCCATCGCGCTCCAGGTCTGCAATGCTCTCACGCAGCTGGACGTGCATCTCTCCCACACGGGGGGAGGTGGGAGTGGAGTTTGCCTGCACAGAGGGGCTTATTTGAGCTGAAACCCGGCGCAGCAGTACAGGAGCATCGAGGAAGTCCGCATACTCGCAGCCCGGCCGCTTTCCTGCACAGAAGCAGCCATCGGAGAAGCAGGAGCCTGGGAGCATGGCTGGCAGAGCTCCCTGCGGCAGGCTGCCAGGAGCCCTCCTCGCCCTGCAGCAGTGCCACTTCCATGCTGGAGCAGCACAGCCCTCGGGCACGCTGCACCATGGCCGGCCCTGGGCGTGCCAGGTGGACATGCTGATTCTGGGGGATCCAGAAAGCCGCAGGAGCCTGTCGCACACCCACAGCATCTGGGCGTCCCCTGTGGCTGCAGCGGCCGCTCCAGGGCTGTGTTTTGGGTTTTACTCCAGTTCCCCGTAGCAGGGATGCTGCGGTTCCTGTCTCCGTCACAGTCCCAGGGCATGTTGCAAGGAGGAGGTGGTGGCCATGCTCTTGCGGCTTTGCTGTTCACACCCCTTTGTGGCTCTTTGTGAAGGGGAGGTTCTCCAATGGGTCTCCCTCCACTGTGAGCCCCTCTTTGCAGAGTGGGGTGAATTCCCAGCTGTGGGCTGGCATGCACCTACCATTCCTGTGCCACAGAGATGAGGTGAGTCCTTCTCACATCCTGCTCTGGTCATGCTGATACTCAGTGTGGCTCTTTATTGTACCTCTGACACTCTTTCTCTGTGTATCTCACAGCCATGATTTTCTTGGGGCCATGAATTCAGCAGATACAGACTTTCCTATGGTTAGTGGGAACAGACGAAAAAGGAACCAGGGGAGGTGTGCAGGGACCTTTGGTGGTGATAAGGTTGTGGGGTGCTGCAGAGCTGGTACAGCCTGTTTGGGCAATGTTTCCTGGGGAGCTTTCACAGCCCCCCAGGACACGGAGCTGCAGGGCGTCTGGGAAAGCGATAAACCAAGATAAGGAGAGAAAAGCGGGTCTGGAGAAAGGAGTGCAACTTTCCTCCCTAAACTGAGCTGCACTTAGGGTTTTCTTGGAGCAGGGCCAAATGCTAGTTGAGTAGCCCAGGTTGTGTGGGTCCCACTGTGTGTCCAGCTTTGGAACAGAAGAGCCTTTCCCATGACAAACACGGTGTCTCTGGGGGGGGCTGTGGGAGATGCTGACCCTCAGAACTTATGCAAAATGCAGAGGTGCTGCGGGAAGGGGACTGGCATATCTCTGCTGGGCAGGAAAGGAAATATCCCAAAGGATTTCCTGCAGGCTTCCCAGTCTGGCTCCATGATTGACATGAGTGGCTGGTGAGGATGGGAGGATGACAAAAAGGGAGACATCAGAAATGATGGGGACTGATTTTTGTGGCTGAAAAAGACCCTCAACTGAAATGCTACATTTAAGAGGAAAGGAAGATCTTAAATCTGCTTCTCAATGGGCAATGCGATGTCCCATGCTCATATGGCTGCAGTAGGGATGCTGATGAAACACTGCTCTGAACCAGGGCTGAAGGAAGAGTTTGGAAAGACACCTTACTGCCTGTGGTGCTGGCGGAAGTTTGACTCATGAGACAGGTCCTGGCATGCTGAGCAGGCACCTTCCTGCTGCAGCAACCCTTCCTCTCAACTCCCTGCACCCCCAGGTGAGGTGTGGGTCCCAGGAGATGTGTGGGTCCTGGACAGAGCGTGGGTGCCTGGTGAGGTGGGAGTCCCAGGCAGAGTGTTGGTCTCTGACAGGGTGTGGATCGTGGGTGAGATGTGGGTCCTGGGAGAAGTGTGGGTCCTAGGAGAGCTGGGGGGCCAAAGAGAGGTGGGGGTCCTGGGTAAGGTCTGGGTCCCCAGGGAAGTATGGCTCCATTGCTCCAGGGATCCTAAACCATGCTGTGCACAGAGGCAAAGCTGGGATCTCAGTGTCTCCATGAGGAACTGGGGTTGGTTCCCAGCTCCCTTTTGGGATTCAT
>JANZLQ010000089.1:31223019-31234423 GCA_026212715.1 Elanus axillaris
TTGTTCTGAAAGCAAAAGTACCGTATGGGAGAACTATTATTAGCATTTTTATTGCTTAAGGAACTTATTAAAAGAATTGCAGCCAGCCAGCGCAGGCTGCTTTTGGAGACATTTGGGTGCTTTCTGCCCAGCATCTGCTCCTAGATAAGATCCCTCTCCCAAGCCCTTGGCACCGCCAACAGAAAGGGCTCTATACTGGTGGTGCCTCCGCCGGCTCAGTGACTGGGTCTAATTGAGAGGCCAGAAAAATTCAAATAAATAGATAGCCCTGGCTGATCAAAGAGGTTTTCATGCAGATCAAAAGTGGCTGTGTGCCTCTCCGGGGACGAGGGATGGAGAGCCCCAGTCTCCTGGGGCCTCGCCTGCCCTACAGCATCACCACCTGAAAGGAAAACTGCCCACCTCTAATTTGGGGATTTATATTTAACCACCCGGGGCACAGCCGGTGGTAGTGTGGCCGTCTCACAGGGAGGCTTTTCAGCTTTTCCTGCTGGAGGAAAGGGAAGAGGAGGAGCAGGTTGGGACCCTTTCAAAGCTCTCTCGGTGGTACCGACACTGGTGGTTGGAGCAGCCGGTCCTGCCCGGCGCCAGTGGGAGCCCAGCCGGGACAGGCATGGGTTGCTGCCTTCCTCCGGCCCTGCAGCACCGGCTGCCCCAGGCTCTTGGGGTTGCTGCTGGGGACAGGCTGAGTGAGGGTTGTGCCCCAGAGCAGGGTGCTGGGGGTCAGCAGGGTGATTTCTCTGTGATGGCAGCGAAACCGAAGCACCTCCCTCACCCTTGCCTCCTGCAAAGCGGTGGTTCTTGGAGTCTCCAGAGAGCAGGACCTGGTTTCTCCCCGGTAAAGTACTTCCCGGCTGAGGAGACCTCAGAGCAGAAAGACTCAAGATCAGAAAAGATGTGTGCATGTTTGTCATGCTTTTGACCCCCAAATCCTGGTTTGATGTAGGAATCACCTGCAGTTGTGGGTCAGGGTCCCTCCAGTCCTCATTGCTTTCCTGCTAATGCAGGGACAGGATTTCTGTGGGGCAGAAGTCGGCCATGGGTCTCTTGGCTCCTGTTGGACCCAATGGTGCCCCATCCATGTTTGCGAAGTCAGACCTATAGGAAAAATCTCAAAGAGATTTTTGTAACAAAGCAAAGATAGCACGTTGCTGGCGAGAGTTGGGAAACGCTGTCTGCTGAAGGAAGGAGGACTAAGTTTCTGTGCTGTTGTGCAACACCTCACTGATAAACCTAGATACCCAACCTTCCACCTCTTCCTAAAAGATGGAGCTCTCCCCTCAGCCCCAGAGCTGTGTCTTCTGCCTGGGCTGAGATAAAAAGCAGTGATCCAAGGAGGGTAACGGGTGAGCAGCTCTGTGCAGCTCCCATCTGTGGTGGGCAGAACCTGCCAAGGGTGGGACCCATCCGTGCCAGTTAGCAACAGCCCTACCTATGCAATTTTTAAAAAAATTATATTAGTAATTCCCTGCCCATGGCTTCTGGGGAACTTCTGGCCATCCTTCAGGCTTGTATTTTATCATGTTGTCCTTGGGGTGATGGGGAGTACAAGGGTGGGATGGGGTGGGAGCAAGCCTGGGGTGTCAGGATGGAATTGGTGCAACTGGGATTACTATACAGGGGTGACTGGGGTTATTTCTGCTGCGGTACCAAAAATGAGAGGTTTTAAACATTGCTTAGCTGTGCAGGGGTTAAAGTTGTATTGGGATGAAGGGTTTCTAAGAACAAGCTCAGAGCTGAGTGGCTGGGGCTGGAGAGGGTTAAGGGAATGGGGAGATCTAATCAGAACTGCTCCCTCATCAGTCTCAGATGAGTGGCCACATATAAAACCGGATGGGGAATATCTATCCATTTACCCGTAATTACTTATTTCCACACTCGGTCTCACAGTGCACGCTAGCGATCACAGTTTTCCCATGTAAATGTGGGGCTGAAAAGTTCTTTGTGCTTGAGGGCAAAGCCAGAGAAAGGACCTCCTGAAATCTCCTGGTTCCCCTCATTCCCATTTGGGGCTCCTGTGTTTCAGGGTGGCTGGAGTCTCCAAGAGCAATGCTGTCCTCTGCTCTGGGGAGCCCGAGGGGCATTGGGGTGTCCCACCAAGCAGGTGCTATGGTGCAGCCTGTGCCCCAAAACTCCAGTAGCTTCCCAGCAGTGCTGATCACAGTCTGGCCATGGGCAGATGGGAGCTGTGAAACCGGTGCCACATCCATCTTCTTTGGCTTCCCAGCCGAGGTCCCTTTCACCTGCCAGCAGGGAAAGGGTCTCCAGAGGCGACCGAGCATCTCACGTGCAGGAGCAGCCGCAGTTGGGGCTGCCCTGGGGAAGCTGTCAGGACCTCGGGTGAGCACGTGGAGCCCAGCTGCTGCCCCAGTGCTCATTTCCAGTGGGAGATGGCCCAAGGCAGCTGGAGCAAGCAGGACTGTGGCGGGAGGAAATTGGTTCAGATGTGCCAGCTGTGCAGGGGAACTGGGCACTTGGGGGCAACAGTGCAGATGGGCAGAGCAGGCGGTTCCTCTCCTTCATGGCAGCAGGGCGAGAAACCCACCTTAAACTGTGTGGAAAATCAGGTTGGGGGAGTATTTTGTGCATCAGTAATCTCTGCATGCAGCCTTCCTGCTGTCATTAAGGGCCGCAGGAGGATGCTTTTCAAGCCCCCAGGGAGCTCCACAGTTTGTCCCATGAGCCAGTGGCTTCCTCAGGTGATGGGTCTGTAGAGGGGGAGCGCAGCGGGATGGCCCCACAAGAGGCTGTGTTTGATCTACCACCCCCAGTCCCCTGTGCACCAAGGACATGCCAGTATCTGAGTTGCTGCAGGCTGGGAAAATCTGCTCCCAAACCTGAGATTTGCAGTGGTGCAAATCCCCAGTGGTGCATCCGCTGTCCTTATCCTTGTCACCACAAAGTGAAGCGATGGGTCCTGAGAGCTGATGGGTCCCAAGAGCTGGCCAAAATGCCCAGCAGTGCCCCCAGAAATGCTGTTTCCTGAGGTGGTTGCAATGTTAGGAATGTCTTTTCCCCACTGAACCTTGAAGTTCATCTCAAATGGCAATTCTTTTGTCCTGATCTGATGGTCCTGTCCTGATTGTCCTGCCATTTCAAAATGAAATGGCAGTGCCTGTTCCATGTTGACTTTTGGGGTCTTCCTGGCTCCAGCTTCTCAGTGTCGTGCAACCTGTGCTGCCAATCTAGGGCCCTGGGCAGTATGACTGTGTTTTGGAGCTAACACTTCCACGGAAAAGATAACTTCCTTCTGCTCTTGTCCTAAAGTGCAATTTTCAGATAGATGGCTGAAACAGGGGTTTACCTTGGGACTTTTCTTCAAAATAGCTGCTATGCTGAAGCTCTCATCCTGACTTCATTTCTCTCACTCGACACATTTTCCTCTTTCCCATGAACACTTTCCAGCTCTTTGTGCAGATATGGGGTTACCAGATGACACCACAGCCACCTGCCATGTGCCTTGTACCTGTCCCTGCCACTAAGTGTGGCCCCAGACCCACCCCACAAACAGGATGCAGGTGGGAAGAGTGTGCGTGGAGGTGTCCCACAAGGCTGCTGCCCATCAAAAGGTGATGGGACACAGATTATGAGCATCCCATGACCTCTCCAGGAGATGGTTTTACAGAAAAGCATCTCACAGCCTGCTGTTTCTTCTCCTTAACCCCCCTGTCTTGTCCCTTTAGGAAGAAGACCATCTACAAAACGGTTTGCCTCTCCTTCTTGCTGGTGATCACGGTGACGGTGCTGCAACGGGGAATGGCCCCCAGCCAGTTCATGCAGGGCCAGCAGCAGAAAGAGCTGCCCCTTCCAGAGCCCCTGAAAACACAGAAGAGAGACAACGCCTTCTCCATCACCAGCACTTTCTGGAAGAGCAAGAAGGAGAAAGCTCCTGTGAAGGAGGAGGAGAGCATGATGGCAAAGCAAGCAAAATCCTGGGATGTCACCACTACCAACTGCTCAGCCAACCAGAACTTCAGCAAGATGGACTGGTTCAAAGGGCTGGAGCCCAATTTCCAGCAGTTCCTGCTCTATAGACATTGCCGCTACTTTCCCATGCTGATCAACCACCCTGAGAAATGCAGTGGCGATGTCTACCTGCTCATTGTGGTCAAGTCTATCATCACGCAGCACGACCGCCGTGAGGCCATCCGGAGGACGTGGGGCCAGGAGAAGGAGGTGGAGGGCAAGAGGATCAAGACGCTGTTCTTACTGGGCACAGCCTCCAAGGAGGAGGAAAGAGCCAACTACCAGAAACTGCTGGATTATGAGAACCACATCTATGGGGACATCTTGCAGTGGGATTTCCTGGACAGCTTCTTCAACCTCACCCTCAAAGAGGTCCATTTCCTGAAGTGGCTGAGCATCTACTGCGACAATGTCCGCTTCATCTTCAAAGGTGACGACGATGTGTTTGTGAGTCCCAGCAACATCCTGGAGTTCCTGGAGGACAAGAAGGAGGGAGAGGACCTCTTTGTGGGGGATGTCCTCTATAAGGCCAAGCCAATCCGGAAGAAGGAGAACAAGTACTACATCCCCAGCGCCCTCTACAACAAAAGCAATTACCCCCCCTATGCAGGGGGTGGGGGCTTCATCATGGATGGACCCCTGGCCAAGAGGCTGCACAAGACCTCGGAGACACTGGAGCTGTATCCCATCGATGACGTCTTCCTAGGGATGTGCTTGGAGGTCCTTAAAGTATCACCTGTTGGGCATGAGGGCTTCAAAACTTTTGGCATTGTGAAGAACAAGAACAGCAAGATGAACAAGGAGCCATGTTTTTTCCGGAGTATGTTGGTGGTTCATAAACTGCTACCTCCAGAGCTGCTCCAAATGTGGGACTTGGTCCATAGTAACTTGACATGCTCAAGAAAACTCAACATCCTTTAGCTCAGTCTCTCTGGAGAGCTGGGACTGGAGGGGCCGGGGCAACTGATCCCTGCTCCAGGGTGGGGTGAGCTTCTCCTGATGGCACACAAGTCCTTTGGGGGCACCTCCCTCCGGGGCAAGGAGGGCAGAAACACTGTGCTCGTGGGCAGGGTTTGCGATAATGTTTGTTCTTGTACTGTAATGTGGTTCACTTATCTCCAGCTGGGTTGGGGGTTGCTGAAAAAGAAGAGAGAAAAAAAAACAAACCGCAAAAAATCTGGCACAAAAGGAAGAGAGAGCGTGAGAGAGAGGGCAGAGGGGTTTGTGCTCTGCTTTAGGTACCACCTCCACCGGAGCATGATGAGTGGTGGGGTGGGGGGAGGCAGGGAGGGATGTGGCACAGGCATTTTTGGAAGATGTTCAGGGGCTGGCTATCCAGGGAAGCTGCTTCAAGGGAGCTGAGCAGTTTACAAGTGCATGAGCCCCCCCATGACTCAAAAGTCAAGGGGATTTTACTTGTCATTTCAAATTTCTCCTCCATGCAGGGTTTTAGTGACATTGACCCTCTGCACATTTGGTTCCCCCCCCCTTGCCAAAGTCCTCTCTGTGTCCCCACTATGCAGCTGGGGAAAGGAGGTCTCCTCCAAGGCTGGACCTCACCAGCTCCAAGTCCCCATTAGGGTTTCAGCCAGGCAGCTGGGGGACTGGAGCCTTTGTCCCTGATAGAGGATCCCAGGTGATGGTGGCTCCCAGCTGCAGCCGGGGCTGTGCTTGGCTCCCCAGCCCCTCTGCCAGCCTCTCTGTGCGTGCACTCAGAGGAATGCACCCAGGCGAAATTCCTCAGGGATTTGTTCCTCCTGGCAGAAAAGGGAAGGAAGGAGGCAGGTTGCCCTTGCCCATGGCCAAGGAAGCAGCAGAGAAACATGGTTGGCCCCAGCTGGTGTGGCCCAGGGGCTTATCACACCTGGGACCACAACTTAGGTGCAGGCATCCCAGGGGCTTGCTGCCGGGACACCCTCTCCTTGCAGCAGGGCTGCCCTGGTGGAAGCCTCAGAGGGGAACAACAGCCTCTAAAGACCCCATGCATGGCCGCTTCAGGCTCAGCCCCAGTTTTGCAGCGAGCATGATGCTCCAGGGCAGGTTGGAGAGAATCGGTCCCACCCCAGCATGCAGAGCAGGGGACAAGGTGAAGGAGGGCTGGTGTTTTGCACCACGTCTGCTCCTCTCAGGGTTGTTGCAGTGTTTATTCTACACGATGAGGCCCAGGAGCATGACAGGGAGTGGTATAACGAGACATGGCCCTTTTACTTTGGGCTGAAAGGGCCAATGGAGCTGTCGAGGGGAGCCTCGAGCCAGCTGCCATGATGGAAACACCCCCCAACACAGAGAGAGACACACGACCATGCAGGGGCCACAGCTGCTCTCCAGCTACCGACTGCAGGCATGAGGAAGGCCAAAGGCATGTACAAAGCCACACACATGCATGGGCACTGGCGTGCCAGCTCGCAGGCACAGGCTCTGCACACGCAGATGTCCCTGTGCGTCGTAGCCCAGTTGTCCCCTCATGCGGGTGGACGCACACAGCCACCTCCATGGCCCTGACCACGCACAGCAAAACACAGGCACATATGCTCTCACTCTCTCTCCCTCTCTGGTGCCAGACATTGAAAGGAAAAAATTTCGACTACCTCAAAGGTCCCCCTGTGCAGTGCCTTTTTTTTCTTTCTTTTTCTTAATGTGTTTTGGAAATGGGCCCATTTCATGTACTCCAAGTCTGTATGTTCCCCAGGTTAGAAAACAAACAAAAAAAAGGGCATAAACCAGCCAAAATAGGCACCCTCATGCCAAGCCATGCCGCTTCTCGGTAAATGTCCCTCGTCTGCTCAGATGAGATGCAGATTTGAAGAGGAGGAAGAGAAAGCCCATTGCTGCCCAGGGCTCAGCTCTTGGTACTGGGGCTGGCAGCGATACTGTGAACTTTGATTTATGATGCACCCAGCGGCACGGAGTCCCTGGGGCAAGTGCTGGCAGCACAGGGCAGAGCCCCGAGGGCATTTACGGTGCCTGCTGGGCTTAGGCAGCACAGAACACTCCTTCATTTTCCCGTCCCCTCCCTCCTTCCAACGGGAGCGAATTCAAAAATACTTTCCAAATTGACACCTCTGTAATTTATGTCAAGTACAGTACATTAGGCTGTATATTTATCCTATACGCAGGGACAGCTCTCGCTCTCCATAGCAATGCACATGGCGAGCCAGGGCTGTGTGCAGAAATCTCAGTGTTGCTCTTCACCTGGTGGGACCTGTACGGAGAAACCTTGTAGATTTGGTGAATATTCTAGTTTCTAAATAAAGGTTAAAAGAAAAAGGAGAAGAAAAAAAATCCCAAGCCCTCACTCTGTGTCATTGCTAGAGGATTTCTGCTGGCCAAGACAGTCTGGCTGGTTGGGAACGAAATGCGGTAATAGGCTACAGTGGCAAAACTGCTGCTTGGAGTGAGCATTTGGGGGTTGTGGCTGCCCTTCTCTGGCTTGGCATGGCTTCCCTGTGGAGCCTGGCATGATATTTAACAAGGGCCAGTGGATATTTTCTCTCTTCCCTGCACTCCTCCAGCTGCATTTCAAACCCAGCTAAACTTCAGATTGTCCTGGCACCCTGCAGCAAGGAGATCTTCACCTCGACCTCCGTGGGAAGAGCCACTCTGGCAGGTTTAGAAACTCACCTGTTTTGTCAAACACCCTCTCCTCATGCTAAAGGAGGTTGCCACCTCACTGACCCGTTACCCTCTCCATGGCAGGACCTTGCTCACTGCCTTTTCCCCCCCCCTAACCAAAGCACCACCCCGGGGTGACACATCCCCTGGCCATAGCGCAATGGGATGCACAGGCCATGGGGCCAGCAGCGACCCCAGGAGCAGAGCAAGCCACATCTGCAGGGACACACCTGCATCATGTTTGAACCTGGCTGGAGTGAAAAGGAGGAAAGCCATAGCTGAGCCCATGGGTCTCACCTCGGCGTTTGGGTACTGGGGGTTTCCAGGGCTGGCACCCAGCTCAGCTGCTCGACATAGGGAGCGGAGAGGCCAGCAAAGGGGACCAGGATATGCTGGACTTGGCAGGCTGGGCCAAAAATTTAAAAAATTTCACGGGTGAGGACAAAAGGCAAATGCTGAGCAGATGCACTTGTGGACATGCTTGATCTTTCTCCCTCCAATGTGACCCAGGGCTGTCTCCTCTGGCCGTGGGATTCCTCCCGAGGGTTACCAGGGTACAAGCAAATGCTCCAGCACTGCGTCCCTCGTTCCGATGTGAAAGTGGGTCTGGGTCCCGTAGACAGGTCTGAGGTCGACTGCAGGATGAGGAAGGGCGAGTTATGGCAGGGATAGGGGGTGGGAAGGATGCCGCAGCCCCCAAACCCCTTTGTTCACCCTCTTTCACGCGTAAGCGGGGGCGGTCTCCGAGCTCTTCGCGGGAAATCTCATCCCCCCCTCCCCAGGGGGTGAGCGGCCCGCCGGGCCCGCCTCAGCTCCCCGCCCCGCGGGGCTGGCGGCGGCGGCCGCCCCCTCTGCCCGCCGGCCCCGGGCCTGTACTGCCCCCTGGCGGCCGGCCCCGCCGCCACCGCCCTTCCGACCATTTGCCGGCGGGGCTCGGGTGGCGGCTCCAAAATGGCTGATGCCCAAAGGGCTGGAGGGGAAGAACCCTTGCTCAAGGGACGGGGAGGGGGGAATGACCCACAAACCCCTCCTCAGGACTCCAGCAGAAGCAGGACCCTCACGCCAAAAGCAACCACTCCCGCCTGTGTT
The DNA here is from genome assembly GCA_026212715.1 of Elanus axillaris. NCBI lineage: Eukaryota > Metazoa > Chordata > Aves > Accipitriformes > Accipitridae > Elanus > Elanus axillaris. The sequence goes on from JANZLQ010000089.1 coordinate 31,231,687, forward strand.
TAACATAAAATATTTTATCTGTAGAAACCCTTTTTTCTCCCTCCAGGGGCTGTATGTTGTAAAGAGCTGACATCAGCATGTGATGGGCCACAGGGACTTAAAACTGCCTTGCTACAACATGCAAGGAAGGTGGAGCTGTCTGCAACCTTGAGGTCAGCTAGCCCACCAGCTAGCTAGGAAGATAAGCCCCTGGCCAGACAGGCTGCCAGAGGGACCGTGGAGGAGGACACAGGCACTTGACATTTGAGCCTGCAGGTACCTGTGCGCAGGGGAGGCTTGAACTGACAGCTACACAGCCTGGCAGCCAATACTGCCCCGAGTTAAACCAAAACAGCAGTTGCCCCCTGCTTTCTATAACCACGTGCTGCAGTCACTCAAAAGGAGCCTTGTCCCCTAATAGCTGCCACTGCAGGACACCAGCCAAGTGCATGGCTGGAAAGAGAAACCAGTAACTACTGCTGCAGGACTGGGCCAGGACCTAGTGCCTTCATCCCCACTCTGGTGGAGGCAACCACCCTTGCCAAGCCAGTGTTTGGTCAAGGTAGCAAGCAGTTACTTTCCCTAACCCCATGTTTCAATATATCGGCTTCACACTTCAGGACAACTCAAGAGGAGACAATTTGGAATGAAGCACAAGAGGCAACACCTGTAGGACAGCGTGATCAAGCTGCAGGGCCTTGGTGCAAGATCCAGCTTACTCATTTGTTTAAAGTAAAAAAGCAGTTGGCTACCATGTAACATTACATACCTCTTCAGTTAAAAATGATGGTTGTAGGCACAGGGCTTACCTTACCTTAGCCATGGCACTCCCCTCCCCTATTCCTTCCTAAAAGCAAACATTCTAAGCATAGCACATGTACATTGTTGGGAGGTGGCTGATGTAGGCTAGAGCAAAGCAGGACACTTGCTGCTGCCTGTGACGTTAATGACCTTAAGAGAAGACACCAAGATAAATTTCTTGCAGCCCTGCTTCATTTAGCAGCACAGAAGTAACACGAACCAGTTTAGGTCCTTTAATCTGTCCAAGACAGGGTGCTGAAGCACAAATGATAAAACATTCTGCATTTTTACAGCAAAAATGCTACAGAAGTTTATAGGAAAAAAAAATATTTTTGTACATGGGTAAAACATTATAAATTCAAGACAACTCACAGACAAGGGGTAAATTCCCACATCTATCGCTCATTTTTTAAAAAGTTCATTTGAATCGGCAAGCAGTCAAAATGGCTTGCTCTCTCTTCCTTGAAATGAAAATTATATCTTCCAAGTGGCTCACAGTACTGCTTTGCATCTTGGAATGTCCTCCGAAGGCTCCGCCAAGATCAAAGGAGAATAAAAACCCCCGGAGTCCTTTCAGATAGTCTCAGAGAGCAGAAGGGAAAGGAAAAGGGAAGTTTATTCAAACTTTATCTTCTTCCCTTGCGGCTTGTGATCTCCACCTCCTCCTCTGCCTCCTCGAAAGCCACCTCCTCTACCTAGAAAGAAAATTATTACAAAAATCAGAGTTTCAGGTATCCCTGCACAGATACTACTGCCCTTCCAAACCCATCCTGCCACAGGACAGAAAATAAATTCATATCAAGCACTCTGTGGTGGCACCACACCATAATCCCAAGAACAGCTTTGGGTTAATTATTGAGAACACCCCCTTAAAACAGCAGCATTTGCCTCTTACCTCCAAATCCTCTGCCACCACCTCTGCCACCAAATCCACCTCTTCCTCCTCGGCCTCCTCCTCTGCCACCACGACCACCAAATCCACCGCCACGTTGAAATTCACCCTTTGGCTTGGCAAAATCAAGGATCACTTTGTTTCCGTCTATCTCTCCATCCTCCATGGCTTCTTTAGCTGCTTTGGCATCTTCCGGGGAGCTGAAGTCCACAAACCCAAACCTAGGAAATGGGTTAAGCAAAAGACAGTCAAACTCCGCAAGCTGTAGCACCACCTACAGGTACTCGACTGCAATCCCTTCAGAAGCAAACACCTGCACTTCTGCAACCAGACAGGGATCAGGACCGTGTTACTTGTAGAACAGCAGTGGCTAATCACAATCGATGGAGCCCCATTGTGAGTTTGCCAGTACTGAACAGTTAATATTCTTCTCGTGCGAATCCATAGGCTGCCACGGATTTGTCGGCAGGAAGGAGCTCATTGAGAAGTGAGCATGCACTGCCCTCTACAAACAGACCTGAAGCTGTAAGCTTGTTCTCCGATTCCATGCAATTTACTGGCTTCAAAGAATCACCCACATGAGCATTAGAAACATCCTGCAGTGCACAAATCAGTTAAAGCAAGGCTTTTTGTAGCAACTGAACTAATCCCAGGTGATGTTTAACATACCCTTTAGATGATCCAGTGTCTCTGTCTGTGACTATTCTAGCACTTACAGAGCCTTCAAATGATTCTCTTAGCGTCTCCTCTGTGGTGTCCTCAGAAAGGCCTCTGACAAACAATGTTTTGCTTTGTTCTATGGGAAGAGAATACATTCAGAGATCACCATGTCTGAGAGCAAGGCAACTATCAAGTTTCTTAACATCACACGCAGCTTGCACTACTGGCTTCTAGAACAGCTCACAGGGCTAAGGGGTTTGTTTTGAAGTAACAGCTCAGGCACCTGAAGAAATCCTTGAAAAAACTTCTTCTGGACTGCAGTTACACAACCTGACATCAAAGTATCTCCATCAGCCAACCTCGTACACTGTCAAAGTAAATTTTTCTTCCCCCCCCCCCCCTTTT
>JANZLQ010000089.1:31240327-31274467 GCA_026212715.1 Elanus axillaris
CTCCGCTCCCCACCCCCCTCCGCGGCCGGGCCCCCGCGCGCGACAACATGGAGGACAACGGGACGGGACGAGGCCCCGAAACCGCTCCCACCGACCGCGCGGCCCCTCCCCTCGCCGCCATCTTCACGGTGAGGGCGCGGAGGCCTGCAAGCCGTCGCGCGGCCTGTAGAGATGGCAGCAGGAAGGCGGCCCGGCTCTCCGCCCCCACCGCCCGCCTCCCCCATCGCCATCCGCCCGCCCCGCCATGGCGGCCGCCGCCTGCTTCCCGCCTGGCGGCTGAGCGCGGCCCCGCCCGGCGCCCTCACCTTGGCGATCTTCACCATGATGGCGGCGGTGCCTGGCGGCGCAGGGGCGGCGGCCGAGCTGTCTCAGGAGAGGGGGGGGGCACGTCCGGCGGGGCGGCGGCGAGGAGCGGAGCGGGCCCCGGGCGGTCGGCGGGAGCGGCGGCGAGGCGCTAGCGACCCGGACCGGGGACTGAAACGAAAGAGCGAGCGCGCGCCCCTTCCGCTCGCTTGCCTAGCCCTCCGCTGGGCCACGCCCCCTCCGCCCCCGCTTCAGCCAATCGCCGCGCGCGCCGCGCCGCCGGGCCAATGGCCGCCCCCGCCCCTCGAGCCCCTCCGCCAATCTCCAGCGCTTTGCGATCAGCCAACGGGAAAGCGCGTTACAGCCGCCGACGAGAGCGAGTCTGTGGGGTGGGGGGGCGAGAGCCGGGGGGGACGCGCTGCCCGTCCCGGAGGAATCGGCGTTAGCCAATGAGAGGGCGGCAGCTCGGCGCTTGCGCCCTGATTGGGCGGCGGGGCTTAGCGGGGGGTGGGCGTGGCCAGGGCCGCGGGAGAGCACGTGGCGATCGGCGGGCCACGTGGTGGAGCCGGCCCGGGGCCGGGAGGAGGGTCCCGGGGGTCCGGTTTCCCAGGCCTGCCCTGCGGCTCCTCGGCTCCGGGGATGGAGCTCGGCCTGAGCACGCTTCTGCCTTTTCCTTTGGCCTTGGCAAAGGAACCGGGGCTGGGAGCCCCCCAGCGCTGCCTCTGCCACTGCCCTCCGCCCCCCGCCCGGGGCATCCCCTCCCCGACTCTCGGGGGGCACTAAGTCACCTTGGGCAGCTTGAAGCAGCGTCCCCAGGAGCTGGTCGGTGTGCCCCTGCTGGGGTTGCAGTTGGCACCGAAGCTCCCTGCAGCTGCCACCCTCCACTAGCTCTGGGTGGGGAGAAAAGGCCCAATGCTTGGGGGAAAAAATAAACCTGCGCTTGCCTGGTAAATGCTTTTGACTTCATTCACTGAAAGAAGACACCAGCTTTCTCCCCGTGGAGTTTTACCCCAGTGGCTGTGAAGTTGGGGTGGGAATGACCCCAGGGCAGCGTACAGCACAGGTTTAACCTGCCAGTCTGCTGGCCGGGCTGGGGGCTGCCTCACCCCTGCCTGACAAGGTGTTCCTCAAGGACCTGGGTGGCCTCTGTTGGTGGGGCTTCCCCACTGCCCTACATCCCCTCCCACTTCAAACTGGGTGTCCAGCCAGCTCCTGGGGCCCCCACTCAGGCACACGTGACTGTAGCAGTTTGCTTGCAAGAAGCCCTTAGCTTGGGGAACGCAATCCTAGGGAGCCCTAAAGAAAAAAACAAAAACCAAAACTCCAGGCTCTCAGTGAATGTAGTCCTGCAGGCCCCTGATGGCCTTGAGGGGACACCCCTGGGTCTCTCAGTGCCACCTGAAAGCAAGGGACACATGGCCCTGGCTCCTAGGGTGTCCTGGTGCCTCTTTCTCCTCTGCTGGGTGAGCAGAGGCAGCTTCTAGGCAGGCAGAGCCACAGCTGAGGGGACCTGCTCATGGAGAGGCGATGGGATCAGTCAGCCTCTCCAGGAGTAAGCCAGCCTGTGGAGAGACTGCCACCATCAGCCAGTACGGGGAGGGAGGGAGCTGGAACAGGGGGGGACACTGCCCACGTCCCAGCCTTGGTCACACGTACAGGCAGATGGAGAAACCTCTTATACAGGGCAGTTGGACTCTGCATGTGAAACTGCAGTGTTTGGTTCATGTCCCACTGTGTGCTGCATGAGCCATCCCTAGGCGACCAGGGGAAGCAGTGACATAGACTCAGGGTGGCCCATGGGGATGCAGGGTGGTGGAGATGAAGGTTGTAGAGGCCTGGCAGGAATTTTTAACTGTCTGAAGCAAGAGCTGATTGTATGCTTCTTACTGTGTCTGCACGTGGTGCAACAAAATCCTGTATTATCATTGCTCATACAGCTGTGCTGCCAGTGCTGGGGCTGGCCTTGGTTCCTCTCCATGCAGTGGGAGGACTGGTTTGCCATGGGAAAGGGACAACTGTTGCTTCAGCCAGGGGCAGTTTTGGCAGCCAGGACACTGCATGTGTCTAATAACATGGTGCCAGTGGTGGGATCAGCAAAGGGTTGGGCTGGCAGCTGGCCAGCCTTGGTACCCTGGCAGAGGACATCTTGGTGTGGCCTCCATCTCTCGCTCCATCTCTTCTCCCAGCAGCGTGCTCAGCTGGCAGGTTGCCCTTGGCGCTGGGACCTCTGAGGCTGCAGCAGGACCCAGCGTTTGGGCGGAGGAATGCAGCACCCATGTGCAGAGGAGTGAAAACCGACACTGCCTGCAGCGCTGTGTTAATCCATGCACCATGTTAATCCACGCACCGTTGAACAGGTCCAGATACAGCCTGACCCTGCCACCCGCTGCTCTGGCTGTAAAGGGCCAGGGATGCCACAGGGAGGAAGGTAACTGGGGCATGGCAGATGCCGGCATTTAGGCTGGGCTGTTCCCTGTATCCCACCTGTGGTCAGTACCTCCTGGCAGCCCTAGCAGCAGGCTGCTGAAGCAGCAGCAAGGCCAGCCTTTTTCTGGGGAACACACCACATTGCAAGTCTGTCCCAGCAGCACAGCACAGCCCTGCTCCTCTGCAGGCATCACCAGAAATTTCAGGGCCAAGGGAGGTCTCCAGAGCAGCATCAGTGAGGACTAATTTGGCCAAAAGAGCAGGTTTAACAGCTCCATTCGTGGAGTAAATGCATTTTAGGTGCTTTTATGGCTGTCTCTTGTTGTAGCATATCTGTAGCTTGGGAGCATTGATCTAATTCCACAGTTAAAGGGAATTTAGCTGGTTTACTGGAGACCCCAGGAGGGATTTGCCAAGGACTCGCAGTTTCTTGCACAGCAGACTCATCCCCCGTGCTTCCCCCCGAGCCTGGCAGTGCTGGGACCACCTTGCCCGGCTGCCGCTGCCCAGGGCTGGGAGGGAGCTGGGCTGCGAGACAAAGGCAGCTCCCCAAAACCAGGCAAGATGGGCAACAGCCCCATAGGGACCCTAGGTGAGGGGAACAAGTGTCCCCAAACGTCCTGTCAGCCTGTGCCTGGTCGCAGCTGCGTGTTTCCACTAGATGGTGACAAAAGGCCGCAGTGCCTGTCCCGAGTGGGAGCCAGCGAGGTTACCCCGGCTCCCCAAAAACCCTCCGTGGGTGCAGCTGAGCAGGACATCCCGCCCTGCCTGCTGCAGGTCTCCCAGGAGATGTCGGAACGCGGAGGAGGGTCGGGGACAAGCCTTGCATTTGGCACCCGTCAGAAAAAAGCAGCAGCAAAGCACAGTCAGGAGAGGAAAAATTTTACCTGTGGCTTGCACAGGAATCTGCTGCCAGAAAACCATCGGGGCCTCCAACCAATCACCCTGTGGGTGCCCAGAGAGGGGGGAAATGGGCTAGGAAAGCCATCAAATGTTGCCCTGAGTTCCCCAGCATAGTTTCCCTGGCATCACAGCTCAGTTGCTATGTGGTCTGAGCAGTGGCCTGGTGTGGGCAAGGCACAACAACACTGACAGGAAAAAAAAAAAAAAAGCCAAATTTTAAATTTACTCATCTCAAGCCTAGGCACTGCTTAAAACCTCTTGAGCATCCCAATGTCCCACCAACAAAGCCCCTTCCCCTGCCACCAGTGCCCACCTCACCCCATCACACTGCTCCCCTGCCCATCACCTGCCACCAGCCAGAGCCACCCCAGCAAGTACTACAGAGCAGCTGATGGATGATAACACAACAGAACCAAACACATCCTCTCAATTCCCAACCACACACGTCACTTAAATACCTGGTGGGTGGAGAAAACTCTCCCCTTGCTCTGATTAATGCAGGGCATCAAATGAGAGAGGCCTGTGTTGTACCCTAATTAAGTCTTTTCTTCATTACCCACCTGGCTGTGCCAATGGGAAGAGCCCTTAAGGATGATGATGTGAAGTGGGCACAAGGTTTGCCATGAGAAATGGCATTTAATTTGAGTGGTCACATGCCAACCCATGTCCTGCAGCTTGAAATGGGCAGCTCAGGACCCAGTGGGTGGGCTGCAGGGATGAAAGTCAACGATGTCTGGCAGACTATGGTATTTCTTCTCTGGGGAGCACCCTTTCTGGAGGTGGGATGCTGCAGGGATTGGCATGGGCCCCTGGAGCCAGACACACCCTCTTCCCCTCCAGCTGATGGTAGGTGATAACCCAGCACATCCCTCTGGGATGAGGCTGTGCACTTTGCTGAGGTTTGTGACAAGTAAATGTCCTGGTCACTCACATGGGGAGTTTCATATGTGCAGCATTTAGTCTCCCTATGACCCCTGAGCATCCCTCAAAGCGATCATTCCTGGTACCCTGCAGAGAAAAAGGGCTTTCCTATTTCCAGAAGAAGCCGATTCCCCTGAGATGTCCCTTCTGCCAGCCCAGTTCCTCTCCCTAACACCTCTTGCCTGGAGTGGGTAGCAGGACCTTGCAGCCTGCCTGTGAGCCCCCAGCAAGCCCAGAGCCTCTGGTCCAAGCAGGACTCCCTTCCAGCTCTGCTCAGCAGGAAGAACAAGTGCAGTTCTGGAAAAAATGGTGCAAGAGGGAGAGAAGTAGGACTGAAACAAAGAGGACTTGCATTAGGTGTGAGATAAAGAGAAACCAGGCTATGGAGATGTAAAGCAATTCAGCTGGTGAGAGGGGAGCTTGGGAGCACCCTCCTCTCCTCCATCAGGACAAAGTTGGTGAGATGGGAACAGAGAGGTATTTTGAAGCAATACATGTAAATGCTTTTATAACCCACGGGGAAGCCAACCTGGGGAGAAGTTACAGGTGATCCCAGTTCAGCGATACCAGGCCAGCAGCCAGCGCATGTCACCACCCCACACAATTGCACATTTTCCTGCGCTGCCCCACAGACCTTGGGAAGACTTTGCAGGACTTCTGTGGAGACAGTCCAGAGGGGGAAGGTCCTCTTTGCACAAGGCATTTCTGTGCATCCTATTCATCTCCCAGAGCCGGAGCAATAGTGAACAGGATCCAGACAAGCGCCACGTCCCTGGGGGTGACTGCTAAGGGATTCAAGTAAAACATCTGCAAACTTCTTGTGGCTCAGCACATCTGCCCCTTGGCACAAGCCCACGGTGCAGTGACCTGGAGATTTGCCTTCACTCACTCACATTTTACCTGCTGGAAGCTCCCTCTGCTCACAGCCTTGTGTTGGGCTATTTCCATTTCACAGCAGCTCCTGGGCATGGGGCCAGCAGAAGGCAGACGCTCTGCCTGGAACAAACCCAAACCAGGGGATTTTTTTCCCCTCTTTTTTCTTTTTTACCTTCTGAAAGAAAAAACTGAATCTTTATTGAGTCCAAACTGGAAAAGCAGGAGGCTCCCTCCACTCCCCCCATTTTTGTGTTTGTATCTGAGTGAAGGGGTGAGCTCAGCCCTGCCTTGGGAGCTGCATGTGCCCACCGCTCAGCAAAGACAGTGAGCAGCATGGCACACCGAACCCAGGGCTTCCCTGTGGCCTTACCTGTAAAACCAGGACAGAGCTAAATGCAACTGGAGAGAGCAGACCCATGGTATGCTGCTGGTCTCAGGGCCCCTCTTGCAGCCCCCAGGCACACATGCACATGTGTCCCCAACATGACGTATCCCAGCCTCTGCCAGGGGAGCTGGCAGGTCCCTGTCATCAGAGCCAAGTCAAAACTGCCCTCAGAAACAGGAATTGGCTCTGGTAGCTTCTTTATCTTAGTGGGAAATGGTATGATGTTTCCCCTGGAGATGCCATGCTGTGTTGTGCCAGCAAAAGTTGCCTGCTGGGCCCCATCCCTGAGGTGTGCAAAGCTCCTACCCCAACTTGCCAGCACGAGGGACTGGCCACCCCAAGGGCTTTCCTGGTTGCATTGGGAGGTCCAGTCACGAGCTGAGCTTTTTGCAAAAGATCACTTTTTACTTGACTGTACATGCAGAGCTCAAGCGACCCGGGCTGGCGTCAAGTTGTGCAGACCACCCAAGAGCCTGGGCAAGGTCAGAGCTTGGGATTCACCAGCTCAGCACAAGGGAAGCTGAGGCTGCCCAGCTTTCACTCTCCACCTGCCATGGCCTCTGTAGCAAGCTCCATCAAAATGAGGTTAAAAATAAGGGCTGGAAGTACTTCCCAAGCCTGGACTGCTCTCAAGCTGTTTGTGCCTCATCTCAGCAGCACGTCAGGCTGTTTCACTTACCAGCTCTTGCAGTGGAAATTCCCATTAGCAGGGTATGAGTTAAAACCACTGCTTTCAAACTTGCCATGACTATAGTTAAAAATAAGACTCAGAGCAATAATTTTCCCACTGTCAGTGTTGTTAGTCCCAAAACTTGGTCCTAAACAGCCCAGTGGTGTCTCATTAAGCTGTGTGAGTGTGTGATCATGACATCTGCATCCTGGGAGGGAGGTGAGAACATGGTTTCTTGGGGAAAAGTCCTCTCCTTCCCGTCCCTTACTAGCCATCAACTCATCTCCCCATGCACAAAACGGCAGAGGAAGCTTAAAACAGACTGAAAATTACACTGCATCTCTCCTGCTCAGTTTTAATTGTAGAGCAAAGAAAGCAGCCCATCAATTCATCCTGCTGGGTAATTAAATGCTTAATGCTATTGACTATAAAGACATTATAGTTCAGCAGCCCAACACTAATGCGTTAATAATCACTTATATCATGGTGAGGAAGGGGCATGAGCTGCTCCCAAGGCACATGGTAGTTACATGGAATGGGAGCTTGCAGTGAAAAACCTTAGGACCTGAATTAGTGCCATGATGACCTGCAGGAGTGAGAGAGAGCTTCTCCTGGGTAGCTTGGGGCCAGCGAAAGGCTAGAAAGACCATGGAGGGGGCAGGAAGCCCCTACCCCAGGGAAGTCCCCCAGCCATGTGATGGATGGGCAGTGGGGATGGGGGTCTGGGCTCCGAGCACCAGTGCTGCCCCTGGCACAGCTCTGAGATGTTGTCAGCTATGGGATCAGGAAGATACATCTGAGCAGCACAACCTTTTTATAAAAAGCCATGGTGCAAACATGAGCAGGGTCTGCCCACCTCCTGCCAGGCTCTGTATTTCCAATAATTAGCTGGCTGCTTTAGCATATTTATTATGCAGGCAGTGTGGAGCACAGGGCAGAGCCTGCACGTGGCCTGGGATTAACCACATCAAAACGTGGCCAAGCGGACACTGCTCCAAGCCAGAAAGGGTGATTTGCTTGCTGGGAAAGGTGGTGTTGACCCTCGGAGCATGGTGTACTGGTGGGTACCATGCACTCCCCAAGGGGTCTCACCCAGCAGAGGATGGAGATTGCTATGGTGGCTGCACAGCATCCCACCTGCAGGGACTTTCAGAGCCCAGCATGTGGCAGGAGTCTCATGTCCCATGGCCGAGCAGGCTGGATAAGCCCCATTTACAGAAGTTGGAGGAAGGAAGGAAGGACCCACAGCAGCATGAAGAGGGGACCCTTCTCAAGACCATCCTCTGCTGAGTTTTTTCCCACCTGCCCATGAGTGAGGCATCCCCTCCAGCCACAGCATGCTGGATTAACCCAGCAGCTCACCTGCAACCCCTTCAAGGGACAGAGCAGACATGGCCCAAAAAGCCACCAGAGGCACAATTTCCATCCAAGCCCTCAAATCCATGTCAGCAACTCCTTGCCCAAGGATAAGGGGAGACGGCACAGCTCTTCCTAACCTCCAGCACGAAGATCAAAAGCACTTGCAATTTTCTCTGAGCAAATACAAATGCAGATCATGCTGTCAAACCCTTATTTTATTTGTTTCTCTGGTGGCTCTGCACCATTTGCCTTCATTGCTTTCTTTGCCCCATGCCATAGTCCAATAATGTAGCAGCTGTCCAATAAAAGGTCCATTAATAAAATTTACAAGTAGCTGGCACTTTTTGCCTTGCCTGGGAGAATGGACTCCCTAGGTACCCTGTTGCTTGGAAAAAGGGGATTTTTTTAACAGTTATTCTGAGCAGGATAAGTAACATCCAAGCACTGTTTATTGCCTGATTTGGCCTCATAAAGTTACATTTCTTCCAAAGATTTTATTCACAGCTTGAAATCCAGCCTCTTTAAGTATATTCCTTTAAAGAGTCTTGGAAAAAAAAAAAGAAAAGGCTGGGAAGGAAGAGAAGGGAAGATGCTTTCCTACAGCCTCCTGGGATGAGGAAGAAAGTGCCTCCAACCTCTTTGGGAATGGCCAAAGGGGGACACTGATTCAGGGGAGGAGGAGTGCTCCCAGTCTCCCACCTCACCAGGTAAGGCAGCCCAGACTTGGTAAGCTGCCACATTTCCTCTAGAAAAGTCTTTCTGAGACCTAGGTTAGGTTAATTACATACCTATGTTGGTATGTATTTGTGTATAAAAGCCTTGCTAAGGGTTTTTTTGGATATTAGGAGCAAAATGTGTTTCCTGAAGAGGCTGGGCTGGTAAGGGAAGCGCGTTGCTGTTGCTGGCTCTTGGCATCCCTTTGCTCTGAGGCTCTGGGACGTGCCTGTGCAGCTATGGGCAGAGGTCGGGGTCTGTGCTGTGGAGCAGTGCTTGCTCTGCACCCTTTTTCAGGAGCAGAATGAATCATCACTGCTATGGGTGCCAAACCCAGCACTCTCCAGGCTGTGAGCCTTGTAGCCTTGTGCCTAAACTTGCTGAAATCGGTTGGGGCTCTTGCAAGGCAGGTAGCATCACCCTTCACCTTTTGGCTGAGGAGCACCCAAACTGGTCCTGCTGCCTCGCTGGGGCTCACCCTGCGCCCGCATCCTCACCCTGGCTTGGGGCATCAGTCCTGGGGAACATGAGCTCCTCCACACAAGGTGCTTCCCACCGCTGGGCCAACATCGCCCAGACTTTGAAGGTGATAAAACACCCCTGGGCAGGCGAGCCACAGCCTGGGAGGGGGCTAACCTGTCTGCAAAAGGAGATTGTGCTGGGAGAAAGGTCCAGAAGGGAAAGGGGAAATTTCAAGGAAAGCCCAAACATCTCCAACCACAGCAGTGCCAGGTTTCTTTATTTAAATGGGTTTTCCTTGGCCTTCAGTTATCAAGCAGCTCTGCCATGTTGCAGGTGAAGGCTGCCTGTGCACAGAGTAGGGACAGGCAGTTTCTGTATGGGACTGGCCAGAGAGAGCCCTCCTGCACACCAGGGCAGTGGCAGCGCAAGGGTTAACATGGAGCCTGGTCTCACCATTCAGCTTCTGCCAAAGCCTTGGCCAAAAACCTCGCTGAGGCTAATGAAATGATCCTGCAGATTATTGGCCATGCATGGGGGGCTGAAAGCTACTCCCACCCCCATCAAAGGCAGGGGACACGAGCGCACCCCAGGTCCCTGCCCTGGTCACCGGCTTTGCTGGAAAACTAGATAAAGGCAAACCTTAATGGGTCTAAAAGAGCACTGAGCTGTACTTACACTGTCATTAGTGCAGGATTTGTGCAGTGCTGAGTAGCATAAACCTTAACCCTATAGGTATTAAAAGGTGCATTTAGCACTAAAAGGACTGGAGGGTGCAAAAATGCACCAAGCAGGGAGGGTCCCACTTTGCTTACTCATATTCAGTCCTCTCTCTTTTCCCCCAGTGCCTCAGACCCAAGGGGGTATTTGCACAAAATTAGGATCTGTTTTTCTACCTCTGTTTCTGGCTTTCTCTTACCTACAGATAGGAGATCCCCCTCCTGCTACCGCTGAGGCTGGAGCAAAGGCAGTGAAACAGGGGGGTTCAGAGGGGATAGCAGCAATATGGTAACTTGTGGCAAAGTGCCCAGCTGTTTTCTGCAAAAAACATTAAATCCTCCTCTTGGGGGATGAGCCTGTTTTTGCAGGGATGGCACTGGGCACAGAGCAACCTCTTGGATGAGGGAAAATTAAACCAGAAGATCCTGAAGATGCTGTCAAGTGCCCATCAGCCACATCACACCCGTGAGCATCCCAGCTGCTAAAACCAGTTACCCTGGGGTGACCTGTGAATTCACACCCACTACTGCCACAGCACAGGAGAGGACCCAACCTCAGTGGTAAGGAGGGGATGTGGCTGAAGCAAGCCCCTTGGCAAAGTGGGGCTGCAGTGCGACCAGGTCTCCCTGCAGCTTGTGCTTGGAGATGCTCCAGCTCCCTTCAGGTGCTAAATTGAAAGGATACCAGATTGCTTGGCCTGGTCTTTCCTATTGTTTTAAATTGTTCTCTCAGTTCCTGGCTTGAGCACAGTCACACTTTGTGAACAGAATTATCACTGGCACGGAAAAGCTGGGCATTGGAACCTCCTGAATGGGGCTAGAGATCCCCAAACCTGTTTCTAGTAGGTTTGGGGGGAAAATAATGAATGATGCACAGGGTGTCTCACTGCTGACCTGAACGTCTCCCAACACACACACACACACAGTAAAGTTGCACAAGTGTCAGCCAAAGGTCCAAGGGGGCCCTCGAGCTGTTGTGCCAGGGGGATGTTAAACTTTTGGGGCAAGGAAGTAGGCTGGGAGCCGAGAGGAACAGCAGGCAGACACAGAGACCTCTGGAAGGCTGGTGCTCCCAGCAAGGGAGGAGATGCTTGCAGATATGACCCGTCAGACCAATCTCAGCTCCAAGGATGGGTGCTTCCCTACTGCAACACATGGCTTCTGGAATAGAGTTAAACTCCTTTACACCTCCCAGTTACACCTGCACAGGGATGATCAGCAGAGACATACAAATCCTCTTTCCAGGAGGAAAAACATTTAAATGCTTCAACTGCCACACTCACCCATCCCGTCTGGGTGCAAACAGGTGCTTTTCAGTCCCATTATCACCATTCACTGTGTTTTCTTTCTTTCAGCTTTTTGCCATGGTATATTTAATTCAACTACCCACCACAAAATCAGTAGAAGTCACTCTCATCTATTTCCCTTCCTCCATGGCAGGGGGCTGAAGAAGCCCTCACCCAGCCTTCATCTTGTGGGGCTCCCAGCTTACGCAGATGATGCTTTTGCATGGCGCTTGCTGCTGTTGTGTTTCAAGCTCCTGCCAGATGGACGCACCACCTGTGAGCTGGGATTGCCACAGAAAAATAGAAATGAAACCCAACTCAAACCATTTGCTTTTCCATCTGTGCAAAGCGGTTGTTTAAATCAGCACAAGCAGAGAGGTTTGGAGCTGGGGCCAGGATTAGTTTGGACAAGTGAAGAGCTGGAGAGAGATGGGGATCTTACTGTAACTGTAGCAGAAATCACTTGAAGACACCAGGAAGAGCAAAGAGCCCTTAAACAGAGGGGCCCAGACTATGGTGCAAATACAAGGCAGTACCTGGAAAAAGGCAGCAACTGGAAAAAGGCAGCTTGAGCTTGGGATTGCTAATGGGCTTCCTAGATGGCTAGGAGCTGTAGGTGTGGGAGAGAAGAGCAGGGCAGGCAGCAGTAATACCCTCCCCTGTTCCTCATTAATACAGCAGTAAGGCTTGATAGGTCTCCTAAATTATAATGACTTTCTTGTCATTAACTTGATTTCTTTCTGGTGACAGCAGCAGTGAATTGGTCCCAGCTGTTCTGAAGCATGGGATTAGAAATTAAAAAGGAATTAAACCAAGCCAAGTGTTGGAGGGGTTGATGTGTAGGGGAGGGGGTGTGTGTGCTTTGGGCCAGTGAGAGTCTGAGGGCTGCAGTAAAGGGGGCAGTGGGAGATGCCAGGAAGGGAGAAGTGGGGGCAGGGTTTCCATTTCTCCCTGCAAGCAGGAGACTGAAAAGCAAGTGCCTGCCACAGTGGGGTCTGGCCAGGGAGGGGACACCCATGTGTTTGCTGAGGCCACAGCCTTGGAAGAGGACATGTGGAGACTGATGGATCGTGGGGTCTGGCCCAGCCAAGAAAGACAGGCAACATGTGGGGATGCTTTTTGGGGTGAAAGTTGCCTGAAAGCAACTCAAACCAACAAGCCAGAAGCCCACCCTGAAGAAAGCAGGACCTTGTCCACCACTCGCCATAAACCTGCAGCCCCCCCTGGGGTTTTGCCCTCCCAGGAGCATGACCTGGCTGGGGGAGAAAGGAAGGTAGTGCTGCTGAACTTCTTAGCCTGCACAGGCAAGTGTTGGCAAGGGTTTTTATCAGCCATCCCTGCAGACGTCAGGCACAGGAGCTGAAGAAAACCAGATTTATTTCTGTGTCTTTATTTTCTGCTGCCTGTTGGCAGCTCCTGCACCTGCAGGCACCTGCCTGCCTGCCAGAGCATGGAGAAGGCCTTGCTTGGGGAAGCTGCTGTGTCCCATCTCTGCCCAGCATCTGCTGGGGACCTGTGTCCTCCCCTCCTGGCAGCCCCAATCTGATTCCTCTGTGAAACACAGCTTTTGGCCTGGCTTTTAGCCCCAGGGCCAGCTGGGACCTTCTCGTGCATGAGGCAAATTCTGGGGGTGGGAGGGGATGTCTCAAGCTTGGTCTCAGCATCATTAATGTGAGATGGTTGTTAATGTGAGACAGTCACTCTACCTGCCCAGGAAAGATAACAGAAAAGATGTGTTTGGCCTCCAGATGCCTCTCAGAGAGCTTTCTCCAATGTACCACATTAAATAGTCCAGAACTGAGAAGGCAAACTTGCCCTGGCTGTGGTGATAAGTACAAAGAGCGATAAAACCCTGTAATTAAAGTCTGCTGCTATAATAATGTTGCAGCAGAGACAGCTGGGGTCTAGCCCTGAGTGTGGGTCCATGTCTTGGATTTTTACTTGTTTTCACTGCAAACTCATTCTGGACAGGGTCAGCCCCGGTACTGCCAGGTGCTTTGGGTACCAGGAGGGAGGGGAAGATGCTGTCTGGCCATGGTGGAGTGGAGGAGCAAGGGCTGTGGTTCCCTTCCTGACTCTGTAATGCAGACTGGGTCCTTAGCAGAAGCAAACATCCTCAAAACCACATTTGAAGAGGATCTGAGCTTATAGAAAAGCACCCAATCCATGAGGAGGCATTTCCCCTTGAGGGACTCCACCACCACCATAGGGAACTTGTTCTCACATTTCACTGGTCCTAAATATACATAAAACTAGACAAAAGTTAGCTTTTTCCAGTCTGAGCATCCCAGCCTTCCTCTTCATGCTGGAATTTTGTTCTACCCCAAAGAGGACTGGAGAGCTGGTGCCCCCTCGTCTCCCACATCCCCCCTAGGGGACCAGGGCAGACCCCTGGGACATACGCTGGGGACCCTAAGCGTGGATTCTGTGGGCTGTGGGGAAGCTCCCTGCAGACTGTTTACACCCAGGTCAGTCTCAGGGTCCTCCACTTGCGCTCCCCAAGCCCTGGGGATCTGCTCAGGGATGATGTGGGGGTCTTGGGCTGAGCTAAATCCCCCCAGCCCCACCAGCAATGGCAGCCAGTTGTTAGCAGTCTCTGCTTGCCCCAGAGCTCTGCCATCCAGCCAGCTTTAAACCACTTACTGCCATGCTAATTATGCATCACTTTCATTTCTTAACCAAAGTGTCCCCATGAACCAAATTAAGCATCACACAGGCTCCTCTGACATCAATTTTGTCATATTTAGCAACAACACGTTGCAACAGGAGAAGGTGTGGGCTAACCAGCCAGTCTGTCTCTTCTAACCTGTTGTGGTGGGGTTTTAACTGCCTAGGTGATGCTTGTGGAGGTGCCTGGTGGCTTTTATGGGACACTTTGCCCCTGAAATTGTCCCCATACGTTGCTGCTAGGCTGTGGGGAAGGGCACTGTGCATCGCACCTCTGTCCTTTCCATCAACCTGCCATGGGGACGGTGGGATTTCAGGCAGGGAGGTCCTTAAAGAACACACAGACCTTCACTTCTTGCAGATGCCCTTTGCACATCTAGCCCCACTATGTCACCTTGCTGTGTGTTCTGAAGTAGGGAGAGGTGGGGTACAGGGAGCCCATCCCTTCCCTACACATGGCCCAGCCCCTCCAGGGCTGTTGGGTTTGCTGTGATGTGGAGAAGATCGTCCCCAGCGCAGGTGACAGTCACACTGCACCACGGCTGAGTCAGCCCGAGCATCTGGAGCCGTGGATGAGGTCCTCCATCCAGGCCCTTGGGGTGGGCTGTGCTTCCCACGCCGCCTCTTCACAGCCTCTCCCTCACCTCCCTGCAGCGTGCAGATGCCTGGAAAGCTGGTTCCTACATGGTTCTTTGAGAAGTCACTGAGGAGCTGGGCGGGAAGATGGGCTGCCTTTGGTGTGTGGCTAGAAAATGAGCCCATGGGTGTCCGTGAGGAACAGAATCAAATCCTACATATATTTCTCTCACTCTCCATTTGTCCTGCCTACCTCTATGCTGCCTATCACCAGTCTGTAGGCACTAGGTGTTAGTTTTTCACCACCACCAGTATCCTGAAGTAAGAGAAATAATTTAAATGTGGTTCGAAAAGCAGCCTAAATTAGTGCTGAGCCCAAACCCAGCACATCCCTGTGATTTCCTGATGTCTATATTTTCCTGCTTCCCTGCTCCCCTCACAAAAGCTGGGATCTCAGTGGGAAAGGCTGCTGTGCCACATCCATGGCTGGGCAGGCAGAATCCGCCCCACCACCCAGCCCCAGCCAGGGACCGCTTGTTCCCAGGCATGCAAGGGCTTTGCCAAATTCACGCTGTATGAATTTTCCCCATGCCATGGCTCTGCGAAGGAAGCAAAAAACAACCCTTCCTTGGCTTATTGAAGAGGGGCGGCAAAAAATCTGCTGGCATTCTCTGGAGCCATCTATCATGGCTCCAAATATATGAGGCAATCGCTGTAAAACTTGAGTTTGGCTCCGTAAAGGAAAAAAAAACACCCCATGCCTGCTGCAAACAACCACAGCACACAAAAAAAGCCTTACAAGGCTGGGACAGCCTCATAGATGGATTGCTTTTTAATCCCCAAAGCTACAGTGATAAATCTTTTTATTGGAAGCTCCAGAGATACTGTGTCACTCAGGGCGTGCGGCAGCGTGGGGCGAAAACAGCTCCACGAGCTGCTGGGAGAGAGGGAGTCTCCTGTGAGCAGGGCCGGAGGTGATGGATGAGGGATGGGTGCTGGCCGTGGGGGTGCGGAATGGGCGTGGGGGTGGCAGGAGGGTTCCCCCGGGGCTGGGAGTGGGTGGTTAGGCAGGAACTGGACGTTGGACGGACACTGCCATGGATCTGGGAGGACAGATGGACAACTTTTAGGCAACAGCTCTTTGGAAACAAAATGTTTGGAGAGGAGATGGTGGCGTGGAGCCCGACCTGGCCACATGCTCCGTATTGCAGGGACAGAGAGCTGCTTCCCCCAGCTCTGAGCAAAGACTTGGAGCAACAGCATCCGCACGCTCCCCCCATCTCCAGGATCCCCAATGTCCCTCTGCTCTGTCTCCTCCAGACTCCCTTGGGTCCTGAAAGGATCATTTAGTTGGTGAGAACTCCCAGGCAGTGTTTTGGGATCCTCCTTCCCCCACAGCCATCCTGAAGTGCTGGTTACCCCCTCCAGCCAGTTACACAGGTGGGAGCAGTGGAAGTAACTCACCCCATCCCTGTCTTCTGCTGCCTCCCCAACCCAGGGCTCTTTGCAAGGTATAGACCACCTCACCAGCAGGAATAATCCCTCTATTTTATACCAGGAAGGTGGCAGAGGACAAGGCTGACCCCGAGGGCACAGGGCAGTGGGGAGCATCATCCTTGGAGCTAACAGGCTCCATAATTCCCTTCCTGGGGGCTGCAATGAGCCCGAGGCAGGCAGGAGCTGGCAACCACTGCCTTCCCAGTGATGGAGAGGTGTAAAACTCTCTCTGTGAAACCATTCTCTCCCAGGAGATCCGTTTGTTTTTTATTAGGTTTCATGCCCTGACTGCAGCTTTTACTAAAATTAATTATGGGATTAAAGGACTTGCCTGGGAGCCTTTGACTGCAGCATCTTTCGTGAGCCTTGCTGGCATGGGGTACCCAGGGACTTGGGGTTGTCTCCACATGCTGTCACAAAACCCTGGCCAGGGGAGCAAAACTTGCCTGCCCATCTCCACCCAGGAGGTGCCACCGGCCGTGCTGCAGCTGCAGCTTTGGTGAACCTTTGGGATGATTTTCAGGGTGATCCCTGGCCCAGCTGTGCACGGGGGGCAGGTGGTAGGGCAGCCCCCAGCATCACCACCGAACTTATTGGGGCATCAGCAGCACAGCCCTTTCCTGCATCTCAGAGAGGGGAATTTGGGGAAACTGAGGAGGAGGGGGACCCCAGATCACTGGACGGCAGGGCAGCTGGGGACACAAGGCTGAATGAAGGCAAAGCCAATGCCTCACCTTTCTGGCTGTTCTGAACTCCACTTCAGCTCTACTGAGCCCCAGGTTCCCCCAGAAAAACCCAGGAGGGCACACATTGTCCTCTGGCACTCACCAAGGAGCTTGAGCTGCAGCGGCCACAGCTATATCCTTGCACAGCCTGGCTGCTCACGGGCAGGGGGACACGTCCTCCTGACTCACGTCATGAGGGACCCCGAAGCTCCATGCAAGTGGCTGTCACTGCGTAATAAAATGCTGTTGACTGTCTATTAAAAAGCCATTCCCTGGAGATTTGCGGCTGGGGAAGCGGCCCAGTAAAGTGAGATGGGGCAATAACAGCCTTCAAGGAGGCGTCAGTCACATCCACGTGCACAGCAGTGATGAGGGACCCCACGTGGCTGCCAGGGTGTTGTCCCCTGCCAGGACTATCAGCAATAGGAGCTGGAGAGGGAAGAAAATAGATGGTTCTCAATACCCTTGGCCATGCTGACATCCTCCGGAGAGAGGCTGCGAGGAGCTGGCAGGACCATGAAGTGCGGCCCAATGCCTGCCCTCACCCAGTAGCACACAGCAGGACCCCACAAGGGCCAAGGAAGGGCTTTGCCCATGGCAGACCCTGCTGTGGGGATGGGGAGTGGGCGGGGGGAGCCGGCCACACTGCCCTTGAGCCAGACACTGGGTTGATGTGGGCAGGAGAGAGTTTGCAAGTCCCAAATCCTGCCCATTCTTGGCTGCTAGCCTGGCTGTGGCCTGTGTGATGTGCTTAGGAGGGGCTGGAAGCAGAGCAGCAGCAGGCAGGGATGCCCCCACCAGTGCTCTGCCTGGGGCTCGCTCCTCTGGTATTTCTGCCTGCGTGCCCAGGCAAACCCCACTGGCACATCCACGCTGCCCAGGGGCACGGCCATGGGACACCGATCCAGGGGAACCTTCCCAGCTGGCTGGGGGAAACTGGGGCTGGGGAAGTCATGTGAGGCAAGAGCTCAAGCTGCTTGGACAGCCCCTCAGGTGGCATTTTGGAGCCTCGATATTTCATTCTGTGAGAGGACCTGGCGTGTGCATCGATCTCAGACAGTAAATCGATGGGTCCTTCCAGCCTGGGGGAGTGCGACCAGCCAGCCCATGCTCCCTGGCATTTTCGTGACATTTCCCGAGCTGCGTGTCTGGGGACAGATTGATCGCCACTGCTACGGCTGCGGCTCCCCCTCTACAATGGCCCCAGCCCCAGCTTGGCCTCAGCATCCCAGAGATGCGGAAGGCTGCATGCATGCCATTCATGCCTTCCCTGCCATGCCATGCCCTAAGCCCACCCAGCCCTGTAGACCCGCCGCAGCAGCAGAGCTCACAGGCAGAGCTGGTGGGACACCCCTGGTGCCCATCACCCTGGCACATGGCCTGCCCATCTCCCCCTAGAAGGATGGCCCAGGTTCAGTCCTGCGCTGGGAGCACAGCTGGGTCCTGGAGGATGCAACCAGGGCACAAATCAGTCTAACAGGTTTTTTTAATTCTCAGTGAGGCTTGGCCCATGCAGGGCAGGGATGGAGGAGGGATCCCTGCATTTCCTGGGGGTGTAGGTGTCCACAGCGGGTTAAAGAAGAGGAGGGTGGCGCCCACCAGATGGGTTGGAGGGGAGAGAATGGGGCATGTTTGTGGGGCATGGGGAAGGAGTAGAGCTGTGCCTTGGCACTGCAGGCAGCCTGGGGCTCCTCTTGTCCTATATTTCCCCCTGCAGGATCCAGGTCTGGAGGGAGCAGCCACGCTCCTTCCCTTGCTCTTGGGAGGCTGCGGTGGGAGGAAGGCTGGGAGCAAGGAGCTGTACCAGCATCCTGCAGCCAGATGCCGGCTGGCACTACCGAAGTGATGTGCAAGAAAATCAGGGGTGCGTCCATGCCAGAGGACCCTCAGTAGGTCTCGAGGGAGAAGGCACTCACAGACCCTTTTTTCCCACACCATCCTGTGCAAACCTTTCCCACCCCCGTGGGTCTCAGTCTGGGTGCAAGCACCTCTCAGGGCACCCATCCAGCATGGTGTCCCAAAACAACCTGGTGTGCCTCATGTGCTCAACACCCACACCCATGGGTTCACCTTACTGGGCTGGGAGGGATGGGATGTTTTGGGGGATTGCTGGCACTTCCCTAACATAGAAGCCAGCTACCTTTGCACCACGAGGAATGCCCTAGCCTTGGCTAGTCCCGATGCTGAGCATAGCCAGTGCAATGGATACAGGGGACAGCATGGCCACACCACCATGTCCCTGGAGCAGCATTGCTGAGAAAACCAGCCTTTGCATCCCAGTGGGACAGCACAGACAGGCAGGGACCCCTCCATTGCTCCTGCCCCACTCCCCATCACGGGATGGGTGCCACGGTCAGATGGATGCTGGTGGGGGGGAAAGCAGGTCCCAGTCCCCCTGCATCCTCCCACTCTTCAGCAGAGGGATGTTGCATGCGTAGTGGCCTGGCCCCTGTCCACATCCTCCAGCTCATACTCCTTGGCATCGGAGAAGGGCAGCCCATTTGCACTGGGCATGGGCTCGCACTCGGTGCTGCGGGTGGTGGCATGGGTGACACTGGGCGAGTATTTCTGTGACCATGGCGGGCTGTGGCCAAGGTGGCACATCACCTCCTTGAACATCTCCCGGAAGCGGGTGGACATCAGGTTGTAAAGGATGGGGTTGGCAGCCGAGCTCAGGTAGAAGAAGACACCTGAGATGATGTGGACGTACTGGAACATGTGGAGCATGTGGCTGGTCCAGGTGGAGATGAAGCTCCAGACGAGGCGGTCAGTGTGGAAGGGGGCCCAGCAGATCCCAAACACCACCACCAGCACAACTGTGGGAAGCCAAGGAGCTGGTGTTACTGGGGGGATAGGGCTCACCCCCTCGGCGACCTCCAGTCCCTGGCCAGGCACTGCTGTTTTGGCTTCAGCCATAGCAAAGAATACCCAAAAAAGCATGAGAGGAAGGGGTAGAGGGGAAGGCCCCCCCCCAGTGCCTTTTTGACTTGCCATGGCGGGGCTGGAGGTCTAGACAGGATCTCCCTCCCTCCATCTCCTGCCAGGGCTGCTCCAGGCACTGATGCACCCCATCAGCAGGTGGTTGGCCCTGCCACAGCCCCGCGGCCATGAAGCATGGCTGGGGGATGCCCCTGTGGGCATCCAGCCTCTGGGCACCCTGGCACCTTTGCCAGCAAAGTCCAAGGAGTAAGAGCTATTTGCACCCTTTCCCTGTGCTCTGGTTTGGGTTTGGTGTTTTTTATAACCTAGTTCTGCTGATGGAAAGGAAGGGGGACTGATGTATAGGTGGTCCTGTGGTCCCCAACCTTGCCATACCCATGACAAGCTGCATCTCTGTGGCACATGGGGACAGGTCCCCCTTTGTCCCCCTCCCAGCTCTGGTGCTGGGGGAAGTGGAGTTACCCCTTGTCTGGGATGTGGTGGAGAAGCAGCCCTGGCCCTGCCAATGGACTACACTGGGCAACCCGCCATCACTATGCTGTCATGGGGCTGGAAGCACACGGAGGTCAGCATGCCAGGGAGAGATGGCTACCCAAGGGCAGTCAGCTCCCACTGCCAGGACGGGGGCCAGAGATTGCAGGGGTGGGGATGGGAGGGGTGAAAGGACGCAGAGCAGTGGGACAGAGGAATGCTCCAGTCAAGCCTTGGGTCAGTACATCACTGCCCCAAGACAGTCACAGCAGCTGCAGGGCTGGCTAGGAACTGGTCCCTCTTTGGGAAATCCCACCAGCACCAATAGCACATGAGGTCTGAGTTGGGGGATGGGGAGCAGGTTCCCCCATCCCATCCCAGCTCCTTTCCCTTTCTCTCCCAGCACTTTCCTGGACGAGGGGAGATCTTGTGTCTGGAAGGGAGTTGGCACAAGCAATCCCCACCGCTGGACCAGAGCCACCAGATCTGCCTTTGCCCCAACACCCCATGAGTGAGCCCTGCAGCCTTCCTCCAGGATGACCCAGCCTCAGTGCTCTGGACTGGCCATGCCTCAGTTTCCCCCCAGCACCCTCCCAACACAGCCTTGGGAGATAGCCCCTGGCTCCACCCATCCCCAGCATCAGACTCCCCAGCATTGGACTCACACAGCATCTTTGTGACCTGCCTCCTCTTGACTTTCTTCTGCCCCCGGGGGTTGTGGCAGTCATGGTCGCTGCTGGACTTGGCTCCCAAAGCCTCCAGCATCTTTTCTTTCTTGAGCTGCAGACCGATGAGCAGGTAGAGGATGCTGATGGTCCCCATGGGCAGGAAGAAGAAGACGACAGTGGTGATCTGGATGATGAGGTTGTAGGTCAAGCGTGGCTTCACCAGGGTACAGATCTCTGAATCAGGCACCTGCCCTCGGCCAGGCACATAGAGAGGCTGCAGCCCGTGGAGGCTGGTGTTGGGGATGGAGCAGACAACTGACAAGACCCAGATGGTGATGATGACCCTCTTGGCATGGTTCCTGGTCACGACATACTTGGCCTTGAGTGGATGCACCACAGCGATGTAGCGTTCCACGCTCAGGGCCGTGACGTTGAGGATGGAGGCAAAGCAGACGGCCTCAAAGAGCAGTGTCTTGAAATAGCAGCCGCTGGCGCCCAGCAGGAAGGGGTAGTTGCTCCACATATCATACAGCTCCAGTGGCATCCCCAGCAGCAGCACCAGCAGGTCAGACATGGCCAGGCTGAACAGGTAGTAGTTGGTGGGTGTCCTCATGAACCTGTGCCGGAGGATGACGATGCAGGTGAGCGTGTTGCCCACAGCCCCTACCACAAAGATCAGCAGGTAGATGACACAGACGGGGACAAAGAAGCTGGACCGTCGAGGTCCCAAGTACTTATCCCGCAGCTGCTCCTCTGTCAGGTTGGCATCCTTGGGGTCAAAGAAGGTGTCTGGGTGAGTCCTGTTGCAGAGATCAGGGCTGATGAGCTTCACAAGAAAATCTTGCTGGGGCAGGGGGAACTTGGGGCCGGAGCAG
This sequence comes from Elanus axillaris, assembly GCA_026212715.1. Classification (NCBI taxonomy): domain Eukaryota; kingdom Metazoa; phylum Chordata; class Aves; order Accipitriformes; family Accipitridae; genus Elanus; species Elanus axillaris. The sequence continues at coordinate 31,261,769 of JANZLQ010000089.1, forward strand.
TTGATGTAAGGATTCATGGCTGCAGAGAGATGGGAAGGTTTGCAACCTGCTTTCCCAACCCCTCTGCTGCCCCCACTCCCTCTGCCCTCTCCTTATTGGTGTCAGGGTGTCAGGATGCTGGTGATGCAGCTCTGCATCCTCGCACCCATCCTGCCCCAGCCCCAGCCTTTCCTTTGGGAAACCACCCAAAATCTCCCCCCCCAACTTCCCTCCAGGGTTCCCAAGCGCTCCTTGCCTCATTTCCCATCCACAGACAACACTGGCAGCTCCCCAGCCCACCTTGGCCCTTTCGCTCTGTCGTCGAGGGGAGGGTGGGGGTAGGTGGTGCCAGCAGGGCTGTCAGCTCTCCCTGCTCCTGAAGCAGAGCAGGACACAGCCCGAAAGCACACCCCCCAAATTGATCCCAGCTCCAACTCTACCAGCCGTGCAGAGGGACTGATGGAGCAATCATAAAACAGCCAGAGGGAAAATTGATTTTCCAACCCAAGAAGGACTTACGGCTTTTTGGGAAGCTCCAGATGAAGGCTGCGGTCCCACCAGCCCTGCACCAGATGGGGTCGGACTGGGGAGGGAGCGTGGGAGGGGATGGAGACTTCACTGCCTTAAGAGGCAGACTAATGAAATGCTGCTGCTGTTCTCCCCACGGAGCTCAGCTCAGAGAAGCCGCCTGCCCTTATCCACCCTCTCCTTCTCCTCCTCTGTCAGCGGAGAAGCTGGCAGGTGAGCCGGGGGGGTGCCGGGGGCTTCCTTTCCTACCGCCGGGCAAACAAAGCCGGTGCTGAGACCCTGCCCCTGCCGGGGGCTGGCTCCTCGTTCGCAAAGCAGCACTGCTGAAAAGATGTTCTTCAGAAAGAGAGAGGAAATAACATTAAAGTAATAAACTCCATTGACTCTCTAAGAGAGTCCCGGGGGAGGGTGGCGTAGCCGTCTCCAGCTCCACCAGATTTGCCATTTGCGTGGCCTCCGTGGTAAGGCATCGATCAGCCCCCACTGCCGTCCTGACACTGCCAGGCGTGGGGGCCCACGCAGTGCCCAGTTGTCTGGGCTCATCTGGGGGAGATGCAGATGGACCCAGCGGCTTCCTGGCGTCTCCCTGCTTCCAGATGTGCAACCCCTGGGTCACCCAAATCACTCCCCCATGGAGCAGGTGGCTCCAGCCGGCTCCCGTCACACTTCGGTGCAAGAAAGTTGCTGTGCTCGCAGCATCACCCCTCTCTCTGCGCCGGGGTCTGCTCCCTCCCTGCACCCAGTGTCTGTCTGTGTGTCTGTCTGTCCGCGCTCCTGCTGTCCTCTGCACCGGCACCCGGCCCCGCTGATACCCTCCCGCTCGCAGGGCAACACTCCTGCTCTGTAGCTGCGCGCAGACCGATGCACACACGATGCACACATGCACATACGTGCACACAGACAGGCACACACCTATGCATGCACACAGATACACACACGCATGCACACACGTGCACACAGACAGGCACACACCTATGCACGCACACAGATACACACACACACACACTCACGCGTTCCTGAGTCCCACGCACGCGTGGCAGGGCGGCGTGTCCCCGCTCCACCCGCGGCTCCTCTCTCCTCCAACACGTACTTTCCCGGTCCGAGCCCAGCCTGGAGCCGGCGGAGCCCACGGGCGCCCACTCCCGCCCCCGAACCCGCATCCCGCGGGCGGCCCCCCCTCGCCTCCCCGGCCCCGCTCTGCCTGCGGAGAAGAAGGGCTGACGGCTGCGGAGCGCGGCGGGGGCTCCGTGGCTCTGCCACCGTCGGGCTTTCCAGCCCGCCCCGGCCCCCCAGGGTGACACCGGGGGGGAGTGGGTGGGAGTAAGGCAAGGGGACGGCTGCATCGCTCCGCAGCTCTGTGAGACGGCAAAGGGCACGGCCACCTCGCGGGACGGGCAGGCACCCGTGGGCACAGGTAAAGGCATCGGTCCCTTCATCCCCTCCGAGGGTGGGGGGCCCAGGGGGACCCGGTAACCCCCCTCCCCGGGGATGACACGCTGAAGGGCTCTGGCATCCTGGGGACCCTCCTCCATTCAGCCTGTCCCAGCACCATCCTCGTTGTGCACAGGGGTGTTTGGCTGAGCTGGGCAGGATGGAGCTGGAGGAGCCTCCGGCAGGGCTGGATTTGAGCAGGAGGAACAGCAAGCTTGGAGAAGGAGCCTGGAGAGACCTGCCTCCAGCTCTGTGCCCACTCCCACATGGCTGAGCCCTGGCACAGCTCACTGCACTGCTAAGCACAGCACCTGGGCTGTGAGGAGCTGCCTGCATCCCGTGGCCTCCAGCACTAGGAAACTGCCTCTGGGGTCCTGCACCCCCAAATTCCCCTCCTGATGCCAGAGCACACAGCAGTTGGGAACAGCACAGCTCACCCCTCTTCCTGCCCAAGGGGGAAACTGAGTCACCAAGTTCCCACTGGTGCCCTCCTTCCTGGGATGCTCACTGCCCACAGCACTCTGCCTCACCACTGTTGCCGAGGAAAGCAAACAGGGCCTGGCTGCAACCAGAGATGGTTGGCAGCACGTGGCTGGGGCACAAATGTCCCCAAGGTCACCAGGCACAGCCTGGCACTGGGGCAGGGCACTGAGCACAGCCCCTGCTCGGGAGCCACCCCTGTGGACCGCACACCCTGGCACACTGCCCCAGAGCACCCTTGGGCTGTGGGGTGCTGGCTCTGGGGGAGGTGGCACCCCATTTCTCTGCTGGCTGGTGAAATAAAGCCAAAGGAGAGCAGCAGAGGACAGTGCCCAGGACGAAAGGGATGGCAGGTGGGGACAGTGTGCTCAGACCAGCCCAAGTGATCCCCCAAAGCCCTGGAGACATTTTTCATCCCCAGTTTAATAAGACTCAAAGATCCTAAAAGCTTTGAGAGTGCCTGGCCTGGCCTCTGCACACCCTGTCCCTCTGCATGGGCTAGCAGCAAAGGCAAAAGCAGCCCACAGCCTCCCTGACCCGTGGTCCGCTGTGCTGGAGCAATAGATCCATACCCAGCTCAGTTCCTGCTGGGTGACAGTGATGGGTGGGCAGGGAAGAAGGCCATGGGAATGCCAATGGAGCCATCTCTGTGGCACTGCACACCAGTGCCAGCCCCAAAGGGCCACGTGTCCAGGTCTGTAGTGGAACTCAATGCTTTTGTTCCAAGAAATTTCAGAGCAGGCGAGGGATGACAGGACAAGACCAGCAAAGCTCTAGGCCAGCTTGGTAGCCCTAAGCTGGCCCTGCCCCTGCTCCGAGGAGCAAACAGGCTGCAAACAGAGGGGACCTGGCAGAGCAAACATGCAGAGGGCAGGAGAGGTCCAGGTCTGCCCTGAGATGTGACTTTCCTCAGGAAATCATCTCCCACAGCAGAGAAGAGATGCTACTGAAGCCAAAGGGCTGGAGGATAAACAGGTGTAAACAAGGCATTATGCAAGGGAAAAAAACCCAACAAGCTGGAAATAGCATCTGAAACTGGGAGGGAGAAGAGGTGCTGCCTGCTCCTACGGGAGCAACGAAGGCAACAAAACCTCATCCCCTCTGGGGATGGAGACACGCTAAAACACAGACGTTTGCAGCACGGTGCTGGTGACATCAGGGACAGGACACAGGGACAGCAGCCAGGCAATGCTGACAGGGGTTCAGCAGGGCTGGCTTGGCAGATGCCAGGTGTCCTGGTTTCAGTGGTTAAACCACACCACCAGGGTGAGCGATGGTGCTGGCACATTGCAGGCCACAGCACCTGGGTGGCGGAGCCAGAAACGGTAGCTGATGGGCATGGATTTCAGTCCCTGCTCCGGGTGGTGCACAGGCTGCTTTTTCCCTGGGGGATGCCCAAGGCAGGGGACAGATCTGTGCTGGTGCCAAGGCAGGTTGTGCTATACTGCTGAAGTGTCAGGATCCTGAGCAAAAGCTCACTTGAGAAATTGCATCAGGGGATGAAACATTCCTGGAAATCTCTCATTCTCCATCCTTTCTCTCTCCCTTCCATCCCTCATCTGCCTCCCTTCATTTTCTGGCCACCCTGCTGAGCGTGGATGGCCCCCAGCACAGTCCCAGCTGCTCCACAGGCTGTGCACTGTGGCACAGCCATCTCGCTCATGCTTGGGGCAGAGGCTGTCACATGCATGCAGCCACAATGCCTCCCACCCCTGTCCCATTCCTCACTCCTGCCCAGCCTTTGCTGCAGGGCAGCCCCTGGAGTTCTACACCTGCATCCTTGTCCCTGCAGGGACCCTTATGGCTTATTCATCCTGCACTTCCATGGGGATGAGGGGATGCCTGCTGGGGACTGAGGTGTTTGAAGGTTGCTTGGGTTGGAGCAAAGGGATGGAGACCCTGCCAAGCTCTTACCAAACTTCGACATCTGTTTCCCTGAAGTCTCCTTTCCTAGCTGAAGACAACAGGCACATTGTAAGGGTGGTCTGCAAGGAGCAAAGACCAGAGAGAGCTTGGTTCACTCAGAGCTGAACCACGGGTCCATCTATCCCCTTGAAGCTGCCACATCCTGGCTTCCAGGTGGCAACAGACCTCACTGTCCCACCTGCCCATGGTCTAGCTCTCCCAGCCCAGTTTTGCTGGGACACCAGAACCACTGGACCAGGGGTCCTTCCCCCTTTGCTTCCCCTTTTCCTCCACCCTTCGCATCAGCCTGCTGGAGCATCCCCCATAACTGGGGCCTCAACAGCTGCTCCCACCCTACCTGCTGCTATATCTCTTTGGGAAGAGCTGGTGTCTCTCAGGGACGGCACATCACTTCTTTTCCCTCAGCATGTCTGTTTCTTGCTATCCCCCAAGTCCCCACAGGCCTGACAGCACTTCAAAGCAATCCATCCTGGTTTTCAATTTTCTGATAAACCAAATAACCAGGAGATGGCAACCGCCTTCCACTACTGCTCCCCTGCCACTTAAAGAGGTCAAACTGCACATGGGAGCATGACCCTTCAGCTTATTCCTCTTATCAGGCCCTTTATTACATCAATGCTGCCTGCAGGGGAAGGCCAGCAGCACACCAAAACCTGCTCCTCATCAAGACACATCAGCCACAGCCCAGCTGTCTCCATGGCTGGAGCATGTCTGGGCTGAGCTGGAAATTTCAGCAGCAAGTTGGCAAGCCAGGGGCACCGACGAGGTTCCCTACATAACCCCAGCATGAGGAATCTCCTTGATCTTCCTCCCACTCCCCACTACACATCCATCCCTCCCCGTGAGCCAGCTGGTGCAGGAGCTGTCCCTGCCCATGGCCAGGTCCCTCCACACACGGGTTAAGGCTAGCACACAGAAGTTGAGCGAAGCCAGCTCTGCAGCATTGCCAGAATTAAGAGGCCAAAAAGAAGACAAACAGCAGCTTTGAAGCTTGAAAGCTGCAGCCCTAATAACCAACTGCATCCACTCCCAGCTCTTTTCAAGGGCGCATCACTCACAGTAATTGCAGGGCAGACCAGTGCAGCCTTTTACAGAGCTGTCTGTGCTCCATCCCCCCGTTTCTTCCCCTGCCTTGCAGTTTTAACTAACACCCTCTGGTCCTGAGCACAAAAAGCCACCAAGACAGAGTGACACTGCATCTGAGATGGAAACTGAGGGACAGACGGTCACTTGTCCCCTCTGTGCCATTCTGCAGCAGGCAAGAGCCCCCGGGGTGCATCCCTCACTGCCACTGAAGCAAGCAGACTCATCATACCTTTGCAGGGTATCGCTGCAACAAATCTGCCCAGGCAGAGATAGCCAGCTCAGACAGAACAGGGTTATGAAGCTTTGGGACAGGAATAAACCCTCCCCCCTTGGAGAACAAGCAAACCTGTTGGCCACAGCGATGTAAGAGGGTTTCTCTCCCTGCTGGGAGCTACCTATTCAAAGATGAACCTCTTTGGTCACCTGGAGGTGACATGTCCAGAGGGTGCATCTCACAAAATAGGAGGATGCTCCTTTTGGTTCCCAAGGCCAGGAATGGCCACTCAGACCCACAAGATGCCAAACTGAGACCGGGATCTGGGTAATTTTGCAGTAAGGTAGTTGGGGGTGAATGCAGGCCAGTGGGGTGGCCTTTCCAAAGCAGCGCTGCTGTCGGTTACCCAGCAGAGCCTACCCACACATCCCTGTCTGGTGTGGGACACCCTCCTCTAGTAATTTTTTGGCCATTGCCACTTTGTGCATTTCCAGCCACTAACTTTCTAGAGGCCTTTTACCACTATGCAAAAGCTGTTCCTGCTCCCAAAAATCTTATTACAGCATCATTACCTCCCTCTCCCTTCTTGTGCAGTCAAAGCAGGCAACTTAACCTCTCCCAGTAGCAGCAGCTCTTTCTAGATTTCCAAGTCCCATTTTCTGACCTGGACATAACTTGCCACCACCATTTCCAGGGTGCAGGCAACTGGCAAAGGAGACAGCAATGAGCCCTCGCTCCCTGAGGACAGGTAACTGTATCACTGGGGATGCAGGGCTGGTACACTCGGATGTTCTTTCTCCAGGTGTGGGAACAGGGGGCCAGGGTGCTGCTCACAGCAGTCACCCCACAAGCCCCTTCTCACCCTAGGGTTTCTCCCTGCAGCAACTGCTGTACCTAAAGCCCCACAAGTTATCTGAGAAATTGCTGGGAAGGGGCATTTCTCCTCTACCCCAAACTGGGCTGAAAGGAAAAAAAAAAAAAAAAGACCATTTCAGTGTTCACTGGGATAAAAGCAATCAGCTTTCTAAGAAGCAGCAAAACTGGCCTTTGCTCCACGGCATGTGTCCCCCAGGTCTGTGCTGGGGGGACAGGGAAAGCGGGCACTCTGAGCAGGTATTCAGGCTCCATGGCAACCATAATTTTGCTAATCAGGACTGGATCAGACAAAAAGCACTTTTTCACCTGGCAGGAGCACCGGGCTTTTGCAGATCCCCATCAGGCTGAGTTGCCCAGGGGTGCTGTCTCAGCTGTACGCCCCCTGCAGTGATAGAGCAGGATGAAGGTTGGCTGCAGCCAGGGCATCCCAATGAAAAGCCACACAGCCCAGACACTGCATCCCCCATCCAGCACGAGGCTGGAGACAGTGTTTTTCTATCGAGGCCAGGATGAATCACCCAAGATCAGAAAAGCATCAGGTTATTCCTCCCCAAGCTGCAGATGCATCTGTTGGCCAGGGCTTTGCTAACAACATGCTGTTTTCCTGCCTCCCCCTCACCACCTCCTTCGGCTCCTGTCTGATGCTGCCCCATGGCTCCATGCGGGGTCAGCAGAGGTGGCAGAGCAGATGCTGGCATCACAACCAGCAATGGAGATGGCATTTTGTACCTGGAGAGGAGGGGTGCAGCTGCAAGACAGGGAATCTTGCAGCTGCCAGCTCCGTGCTCAGGACACAGCTACCACCATGTTTTGCTTAACCTGGAAAATCCCAGCTTGGGGAGGATGAGAGGCAGCCCATACCAGGTCCCAGAAATGCAGCAGAGCACTGTGCGGGCCCAAGGGGCCAGCAAACAAGCTGTGATGGAAATCACTTGTTCTGGCTACAATCTGCTCTATGGCAAAGGCTGCAGTACACTCAGTGGGCAGGAGGGGCCAAACCAGCTTTGCTTTTGCTCAGTAACACAGCCAAGCCAGGGGACACCCAAAGGAGGATTTCACCAGCTGAAAGTATCCTAGCCAAATCATAATGAGCTTGGGATCACCTCAGCTACAGCAAGTCCTTCTCTGAAGCACATTTAAATGTAGCATGAATCCAGGACATCTTCCCAAGCACCAAGAAGTCACTTTATGAGCTCTATTTATTCCTTTCCAAACCTCCTCCTCCTCTGTCAGTTATCAAAAATAGATAACTACATGGCACAGTGCAGGGACAGCCTCTCCCCTACCCTTGGTTCAGAGCCACTTTGCATTTGCAGGTTGATTTGAAGTGTCCCCTAGGTCTCCCAGGATTGATTGCCAGGACTTTTATTACCTCTCCCACCTGACTCATGGTAGATATTAATTCCCTGCCTATGCATGGCTCTCAGCACCAATTCATAAGCCTTTAAATGGAACTGGGAAGAGGCTTTCGGCTGGAAGGAAAAACAGCTGCTCAAGTTCCAACAAAACCTTGTTTGCAAAAAACACCAGGCAAGGAAATAATGTCTCTTGCGATGGGGTTCTATTTGCCATGTAGAGACTCACTCTCCAAGTCAAGATCAAACCCTCCAGCCATAAAAAAAACCCCAACCAGCTACACCACCACCCCCAGTGAAACACAAACATGGCAGTAAATAGAGATGTAGGCTAGAAAGAGGGAAACTCATCACAGGGTCTGCAGCGCTTGACCCTGAATTCATTTGCAAATAAGCATCTCCCAGGTCTGGCATGGGTCAGGCAGGGCTGAGGGACAGGGTCTGCTGCAAGTGCCTTGTTCTTCTTGCTGTCACGCCCAGACACTGATTTAATGATTTCTTTAATGGCACTGCAATTTTCCTTATTGCTTTGTGCCTTTGCAGCATGACTGGTGGTAACCGGGGAGGGTGGGAGAATCTTACACTGGTTGCTGGCACCTTTACCGGTTCACTGGGAGAAAAAAGGGCTGGGGTAAGAGGGTTGTGGGTTGTTGTTTCAGGGAGAAGAGCAGGGAGCCCTCCCTGCACCTGCAGCATCCTCTCCCAGGGCACAGGAAAAGTTGCATGGGGCAGGTGGGAGAGGCGAGAAGGCTTTGGAGAGGGTCACACTGATCTGATGGCCACCCTGTGACCTGAAACATCACAGCAGTCCCAGACACAGCATTTCAACCAATGATGGACCTTGGTGCTGATGGTAAAGTGTGGGGATCTCCTGGCAGAGGTGGGCTTAGGGTGCCCAGTAAGGCCCCAGCACCTCCCTAACCCAAGCAGGCAGCCAAGGGTGCTGCCAATCCTCCATGCAGACCCACCTGTCCCTCATGCCACATTCAAAGCCCTTTCCACACAACCACAGAGCCCAGCTGCCAGGCATGACACAAGATGTTTTCCTGCATCTTCTCTGTGCAAGAAGTACAAGGCTCTACTCCAGGTCCTGGGACAGGTTTTTACTCACTTTCCAGGCATTGATAAACTTCAGGGCTGGACTTTTCCACACTTGTTCTGCATCCAAAAGATAAATTCAGCTCAAAAAAAGTCAGACACATGCACACGCTTTCATTTTTTTCAGCAGCAAGCTTGTGCTTCAGCTAGAGAGAATCAAAATTCAAAGCATACCATGAGCTCTCAGGGATGCCAATGTGGCAACTTTAGCATGAACGAAAGTGGCCTGAGCCCCAGGAGGGAAAAAAACCACAAATGGGAACAAACAGCCTGAAATACTCCTGCCCACTGAGAAGAAGAAATCTAGCAAATTGGGGGAGCTGGCAGGGCTCACCTCTGAGCACAGGCAGCAAACAGCACCTCAATTGGCAAGACAGCTGCTGGCAGCACTGCCTGCTAGAGGGCAAAGGATGCTCAGGCTCCACTAGGGATGATGAGGATGGCAGACCCAGCCCCTTCACAAACATGTAGTGTTTTGCTACCAGCAAATTGGAGCTTGATACAAGGAGAGCTCTAGGGCAATCTCCCAGGATATAACCTGCCTGACTGTCACCAGGGTTAAGGGACTGTCGGGGAGGCCAGGGAGACTGAAGCATCCGGAAAAACTGATTTCTGCTCTGGGATGGATCAGCTATATGATGTCAGGATGGGCAAGAAGCAGAAATAGAAATGCCACAACCTGGGCCTTGCAGAGGGCTCACCTGCACTTCCCAGGACTGTTGGCATCACCTCACCTCCTCTGGCAACAAGCAGAGGTCACCAAGGTGGACAGGCTAGAGTTGCCTCTGTCAATGGCCTCTGAAGGTGGCAACTCACCACATCTCAGGCCAGCTGATCATCCCTCCGAGATGAAATTGCCTTTGGCCAACACTGCTTTCCATGGCTTGCCCACCCCACCAAGCCCATTGGTGCTGTAACACACCTCCCTCAGCCCAAAGCCACAACCCCACCACCAACCTCCTCCTCCCTGCCTCTGCAACCCTCACCAGCCCCTCTTTGGCCACATTAATTCAGGATGGTGCACAGGGAGAAGATCCAATCTCTGTCTACCATCACCATAAAACACATAGTAACCATATCCAGGGATGCTGGCAAACCCACCCACTCAGTGTGACACAGGAGGGCTAAACAAGAAACCCCAGGGCCAAGTCACATCAGCTTAATTATGGTGTGACATGTACAGTGATGGAATAAAGCTGGAGTTGGGAACATGGGCACTAGCAGGTTAAGCAGACATGCACAGGGTGGCAGGTCTGGATGGTACTCACCCTGGGGGACCACATCAAGACACCAAAGTCACCCTGCCATTAGCTGAGACCTTGGGGACAGCCAAGGGATGGAAGTTAGGGATGATAATTCTTTGTAAGTGGAGGGATAGAGAGGAGAGACTCTCAACCTGATTACCACACTCAGAAAGAAACCAGAATGAATAATTAAACATCCCACCTGCAAGCACCGAGGATAACCCCAAACCCGTATCTCACAAGCACAGCAGGTCCAGCCCATCCAGTTCCCCTCTCCAGCAGGATGGCAGTCAGTCAGTGGGTAAAAGCTGCCAGGCTGGCACAGCCTCACCCCAGGAAACTCCCAGTGCTGTCCAGTACAACACACTCCCAAACCAGGCAACAGGCTCTGGGGTGACTGCATGCACCCCCACTTCTGCCTGGACCTGCTGCAACACCCCATTCCAAACCTGGAAGCAGCAACATCCCCACCAACCCTTCCTACAGCCCCTCCCCAACTCTCAGCCCCTTTATAGCCCTGGGAAGCACCCACAGCTGGGCCAGGCTGGGCAACACCTGGGTGAAGGGATGGGCTGAGTTAATTCTCTGCTCGCCAGCCACCAGCCTAACACTGCCCTCACCAGCAGCTCTAGAGGAGAGGGTTGGGGACAGTTATGCATCCACAGTTTCAACTGGCCTGTCCCATTCCATCCCACCAGTCTCTCCCCTGCCTGTTTCCTCTGTGTTCCTGCCTGTTGCTGCAGTTCTGAGGAAATTCCTGTTTTCTCCTCTTTTTCCTCCTTGAGGCATTTCCCAGACAGGCATCTTTTGCCATTCCAGCTGGCCTGCCACAAGACTTGGGGCATGCACCCTGCTTCCAGCATCTCTGGGACTGGTGGGAAGGGTCTGGGGCATAAACTCAGCCCATAAAAGTGTTTCCCTCCCACTGGCCCTGTAGTGGAGCTTCCCAGCCAGGCTTAGTGGCCTCCCAGAAGCATCTTGGCCTCTGTTTGCTTCCCGTGTCTCAAAGACCCCAGGAGCTGGGCATTTCCATCCACTCCACCAGGAAGACAGCATTAAATGCCAGAGCTGGCTGGGATTTCCTCTCCCCTGCCATGCCAGGCTGCTCTGGCAGCAGTGCCGAGTGGCAGCCTGGCGCTGCCTGCCTGGATTTGGCCTAGATCCCATTTATCCCATGATTTTCCCTGGCCCATGGCCTCTCTCCTCCTTGCCAATGCCATGGCAGCTCCCTGCTCTCAGCCATAGCCTCTAATGTGCCCCAAATTTCCCTCATGCATGTGAGGGGCTGGGACCCCCAGACCTCCTGGCCACTGCAGAAGGCACCAGTTTTCTGTGGAAAGCAGGAATTTGGAGAGGACTTCGGTGGATTAGACACATGGCCAAAATGTGGCACCTGATTCACTCAGGACTGGTGTGAATCTCATCCCACGTGGCTGACACTAATGACACGCTTTAAATAAATGAGCAAATGCTTGGCAACTGGGAAAGATTTTCCTCTGGCACCATGCAGCATTGCCTGCAATATTTCTTCTCTGGCTCTTCCTCCACCCGCATCCTGTCCCCATCTGGCAGGTCATTTCCATCCCATTCCCTTTTCCCATCAATAATGTGTCTGACACTACCCAAACCTGGGGAACAGCGAGGTGTGAACGGGAAAGAGCTTCTGGTGCGACGCCATGAGCTGCCATTCCAAGAGCACCAGAAGCATGGTTGCAAACCCTCCCCTTCTGGTGTTTTACATCTGCATTAATTTAGACTGATTACATCCACTACAAAGTGATCAGAGCAGAGCTTCTTTATCCCTGCTCTGGATTTGGATGTGGTCCTGGGTGATGATTTGAACTGGGAGAAACCCACTTGTCAGAGAGGCAATGTGGGGCAGCTCCAAGGTGCAGGGAACACCCTCTTTGCTGCTGCAGTTGCTGTTTCCAGACATGACTGGCCTCAAATTCACTGCACAGGCAGCTGGGCTGGAACAGAGAGCTGGCAGTGGGGTACTGCCCCCCGGGACAGGGGCTGCGAATTCCCCCGGCCAGCCCACGCAGTGACAGACATGCAGGTTTTCTCCCTGGGGTGTGTGGCGGCTGGAAAGGGGTTTCCTGGCAGGCTGGCTTTGCAAGCCACATGGAGGGGTGACAGTGCCCGTTTGGCCCCCCAGGACTGTGGCGGTGGCCCGGCGCCCCGACGCCGCAATGATGGGCGGCCGCGACCGTGCAGCCACCGCGATTCGTGGCATTTTGGCTCCCTCTGGTGGGAATACGTGGGAGCTCCGGCGTGTCCCACAGCCACGGGCCAACACAGGCCACCAGCTGGCCCCGCTGGTGTGAGGCTCCCGGGCAGGGCGGGGATTTGCCCGCATCCCCGCTGCACCGCCGGAAAGGTGTGTGGGGTTTGCTGGAAAATAGGGAAGAAGGAACGTGAATGGGGAAGAAGGAACTTGAAATGGGGGGAGAAGGGGTGTAAAATGGGGGGGGGGGGGTGT
>JANZLQ010000089.1:31311044-31329664 GCA_026212715.1 Elanus axillaris
GGGGGTCGAGGACGGGGGGGGGGGGGCGGCCGGTTCCCAAAGCCCCGAGCAAACCCCCCTGCTGCCCTAAACAGGGACCCCGGCCGGGCCTCAGCCCCTGCCCCGCAGAGGGCGAGGTGGTTTACAGCCTGTATCCCTGCATCCCTGCATCCCTGCATCCCTGTATCCCTGCATCCCTGCATCCCTGCATCCCTGTATCCCTGCATCCCTGCATCTCTGCATCCCTGCCCCATGGAGGGTGAGGTGGTTTGCAGCCTGCATCCCTGCCCATGGTAGGTCCTGCTCCGGCCACTCCGGTCCTCCCATTTCCTAAGGATTCCCTAGAGCTGGATGAGGCTCGGAGTGGCACTTCAAGGATGTTCTGTGCAGGGAACGGCTGTGATGCTGACATGGATGAAAAGACACCAATGGGAGATGATAGAAGGTTAAAATATCCCAAGTGGCAAGCAAAAGGTGAGGAGGGGTGACTGTTCCTCCCACCTGTAACAGAAGAGCGACTGGAGCAGCAAATGGAGACTGAAGGTGGAGATGCGAAACTGCCGGCGTAGGTCACGCAAGGACTCCCCACAGGACTCCCCGCTGCAGGAGGCCCTGGGTACTTGGAGGTTTGCACATGGCTGATAAAAAAGTGGACAAAGTCATGGAAGAAATATCCACAGAATTCTGTTAGATATGAAAGCTCTGATGTCCCTGTGCTGCCGGTGGCCAGAGGCTAGAGGACCACCTGGTCAATCCCACCCTGCAGTTCCTGTTCCCGCACTGCTCCCTGTGCATCTGGGAGACATCCAGGCTGGCTACTGTGGGGCAGTGGTGGAGATGGACCTCTATTTCCTTCTTGCACAGGCTGTATTTCATGCTGCACTATGTCCTATCAAGACTTCCTCCACATTAAAAGCTAATGTCATTTTCTGGGCTATTTTTTTTTTTTTTTTTTTCCCTTAAAAGAGGCCAGTTGCTCCTACCCGAGAATACCTGTCCCATCTGGCTTCTGTGTCACTCGTTTTCATTGCATGAGCAAAGGACCAAGAAATAGACCATAAAAATAACTGCCTGCAGCTGAACCTCTCTGGGAAGTCTGGATACACAAAGGAGGTGGCTTTAGGGGACACTGGTGTCATAGGATCTAGACTATAAACCACCTCCTTCTGCTGCAGGGACAGAGGCCTGCATTCATGCAGAGGGTGGATCGGTGCTATAATTCAGATACTCTTGCAATTGCAGAGTGTGTCATTTCTGGGAAATCCCCAAAGCTCATCGCCAGATTAAGAATTAGCTCCAGATTGTAGTGAGATGGATCGGCATCCTGGCATGGTACCCTCAAGCAGCCTGTTGTAGCTGCTGCTGGTGCTATGTGATGCGATCGGTCCCCACTGCCTAAGGGAGGGAAAAGCTAGGGAAGAAACTAAAACAAGCGGCTGAGGAACAGTGCCTGATCCTGACGGCCCGAGCCCTGAGCTGATTACCAGCAGCTTGATCTTTCCTCTAACGCTGCAGCCTGGTGCCCACACAGGTCTGCCCGGGGGGAGCCGGTACGGCCAGCTGCCTGCTTTTATGGATGCAGTTGTTTCCAGCTTGGCTTTGCTGGCTGTGCATTGTGTTTCTCACCTTCCCCAGCAATGAAGTGCACAGGGCAGGGAGAGAGAAAGCTTCATGCTAAGCCACCCTCCTTGCCAGCCCATGCTGCCCAGGCACGCCGGCAAGCCTTTGGCCAGCAGCCTGAAGGCCAGGAGTTACCAGCATTGCTCAGAAGTGAGAAAGGTCCCCTGGGGACAGGACTGAGGTGACAGAGGACACCACAGGAAAAGCCACTTTGCAGAAGACAGCACTTGGGAGGACAACAGCTGGCATCATGGTGAGGGAGCAGAGAGACTCGAACAAGGACTGTGCGTCCCCTCTGAGCAAGAGCCCTCTCTGGTCTGGATCCCCTTTGTCCTCCTGTCCCCTTCCCAGGGCTGGGACACAGAAAAGATTTGTTGTAGTTTTCCTTGCAGGACTGTTGGCAGAAAATTTTGCCAGGCAGGAAACTTTGCAAAAGCCCTTGGGGACACACTGGAGGGGGCAAGGAGGGGTGAAGGACATCCCTCCTGGGGGCTGTTTGGCCCCAATAAGGAAGGAGCCCATGGAAGTCAAGCAGACTGCCCTGCATGCAGGCTCTGGTGCCCCAGGCTCCCATCTCCATTTGCAGAAGACAACCAGCTGCCACAGAGCTGCCAGCCTCTCCCGGCAAGCCAAGGCACACCGAGCCTGGCTGGGCTGTGATCTGAATCACAACAGCCTCCCCGCTGCCTGCACACACGGGAAGAGTGGAGGATGCTGCTTTGCTCCTCTCTGTGCTCCTCCGGTCTCCCTGAACAGCTAGGAGATGCTCCAGGCTTTTTCTCTCCCTGTCTTTTCCCCCACAGCTGGCTGCCTGCAGCTCCAGGTGAAAGCCCATCACCTTGTGCTCTTGGCTGCAGGGCTGGGAGGTTCCCACAGGTTTGCCAGCCTGAGGCTGAGTGATTTGTTCTGGAAATGACACCCTCCTGCCTTTTTTCTGCCCCTTTTCTTGCTCCACAGTCTGGCCAGGTGGCTGTTAAGTATCACAAACACCCCATGCTTGCTATGCCATGAGGTGCCCGTGGTGTCCAGTCCAGCACTGAGACACTCTGGGGAGCTAATGAATTTGAGATCCCCCAAACAGCCCAGGGAAAAGGGAAGAAGCTCCAGACCTGGAGGTACCTGCTCCCCATTGCTGCCTTAGTCCAGCAGGTATGGCTCTGGGGAGAGGCTGGAGCCACCATGGAGACCCTCTGGGCACCCAGACAAGTGGTGCCACAGGCATTTGGAGGAGAAGGATTAAACACTGGAGAAAGAGAATTAAAGTCTGGGGCTGAGAGCTGAAAAGTAAACAGAGATGTTTAAATAGCCCAGGAGCTACAGGACATGCTGTGCTCGCTCCTGGAAGAAGGGATGGAATATGTAGCAGTGAGGCAGGGTGGGATTTTTAAGTCATCTGACAAGTCTTTTTTGGTGTTAACACACACCAGTATGGTGAACATCCTATGGAAGAAAGTCCAAGGGGGATTTGTGAAGACTCTTCCAGCACCAAAAGAAAAGGAAGAAGGTGTCAGACACGACCGGCTGCGTTGGTTTTGTCAGATGAAGCCCTGGCCTGTGCAGGAGGCAGAGCTACATGTAGACTGGGGCTCTGCTGGCAACTGCCATGGCTTTGAGACGAGCTGGTGACAGTCTGGGGAAGGATTGGGCTGACAGTGCAAGGCAAAGATGCTGAGGAGATAAAAGCAGTTGAAACACAATGTGTTATCAACAGAATGAGGCCATGTGGCAGAGGACATGGCTGGAAGAGATCTTGGTCACATAGACGCCCGGGTTAGATTTGTGCTTACCAAGCCAAAGGAATGGGAAGCCCTCCCTGATGAGGAGAAACTTGATGCCATTGGTAGGAATAAAAGCCACTGGTATGGTTCACATGAGGGGAACTGTTTAAGAAGGATGGTCTGCGTGAGAGTCGCATGGGAGGGAATGCTTTATGAATGGGCTATTTCCTCAGTTTAGAATTATTGATAACTGTGAAGTGCAAGGTCTGGACCGCACATGGAGCAACGTGCTAACACCAACACTCAAGAGCAGTCCTGCCTGCCAGGCTCCGCACCAGGCAGCTGAACCAGAGAGCAGGAGCAGTGCACTATTCCTTGACCTGCCATTGGGGGAACCAGGATAAAACACCGAGTTCAGAGAAATTACACCTGGGTGAAGACCATCCTGAAGGTCTGACACATCCACTAGTTAAAAAACAAAGAATGAAGGTTGCCAAAACTGTAGGTAATAATCTGACATGAAAGGAATCACACAGGACACAAAATAACATGACTCCAGACCTCGTTATGACAGATACATATGCATTAATCTCTGGGCTGGAAGGCAGCAGTTGCCTGCGGACTAGTCAGCATGACCTGATTCTGCTTCTTCTAGGCAAAAAAGGCCAGTTCTGGCTCATTTACGTGTGATGCTCCATAGGGTTAATTTTTCCAAAGCTGAGAGAAAGTAGGAGAGATACTCGTTGGGAGGAATAATTTGGAAAAAATGTGAGAAAATACTGTGAGCTCTTCAGAAAGAGTTTTTGATAGCTGGCAGGTCACAGTGCAAACAGAGAGGAAACGGGTTTGGCTACAAGCCCATTCTGATTCAGTGGTGAATTGGAAACCAAAGAGCTACACATCACAACTGGAGGGGAGGGAGGACACTAAAAATCAGTCAGTAAAATGGAAAATTAAGATATTGATTAAGAAAGCTAAAAAAGAACAAGGAAAAAATCCATGTTGGGCAGGGAGGAGGATGACAGGGGAGACTTGCAGGTAGATGGAGAACAAAAGAAATGACAGCATTGATACAGTCTCCACCTAACACCACAGAGATGATAAAATTAACAGTGATATGTAAAAGTTGTTGTGCTTGGTAAGTAATTCCATTCAGAGAGCAGGAGGGGTATATACTTGTATCAGATGAGATATCATACAGACCACTGGAATCTTGGAAAGATATTAGAGCACATACAAGAGTAAACTCACAAGCCCAGAAGAGTCCTGAGAGAGCTGGCAGAGGTGTCCTGCCTTACTAATCTTTATTTGCAAGAAGATCAGAGAAATGCTAATGTTTTGCCAGAATTTCTAAAAAAGGCAAATGAGATCACTGGATAAATCAGACCTGTTAACCTGGCATCATGCAAAAGAGTGGAAGAGAATCTGAGCTTGAACCAACACAGAAATAACAGGCAAGAATATAAATAATGAATTGCCTTGTTTCTGTGGCAATGAGGTTTGATACACAAAACCAATCCTGGATATGGTAAATGAAGGTCACTGCATGACCACAACATTGTTCTCATTAATGTTTTGACTGAGAACTCTGTGATAGAACACACAATAAAGTATTTCCTACAGGAGCCAGCTACAGGTGGGCCTCAGAAATAGTTGACCTCTGTTGACACACAGGAGTCTTCCCCCTGGGCTTCCCCTGGAAGGTAGATGCTCTTGAATCCTACTTACCACTGATAACTCTGCCACATGGCAGAAGGATGGGTAATGAGATAAGGGCATCGCAGTCCTGCACAGTGGTTTGCTCCTTTGGTGAACTCAAGCCATTCAAACAAAATGTCTTAGCAAGTCAAATGCAAGGAGCAGATTGTGGACTTCATGTACCAAGTGGGAGGGTGGAAAGGTTCAGAGCAACCAACTCAACTAGAGCTCCTACTGCAATATGGGACTAAAAGGAGTAGCACAATTTTTGGATGTTTAAATAGAGAGCAATGGCATGGCTGATGCAGAAGTCCTGTCTATGCTTTTCAGTTTTGTTTTGTTTTTAATGGTGATGAAATATGGAAGAAGATGTAGAAAAGAGTCACTGCAAGGAAGTTTGAGCATGGGAGAGAACGAGAGCACACATGCCTAGTCTGGTTATCTAAATGAAACAGAGATTAAGAGCTGTATGAGTGTTTTCCTAAGGCCACGGGAAAGCTAATTTCAGTTGTTGTAGGTAACACCGAACATTTACAGAGGAGAAACCAACAAAACACAAACTCTACAGCCTGTTGCCGACATTAAGGACGCGTTCTAACAAAGTAAAACCTCCAGCCGTTTCTCATCGTGTTCCCAATCTCTCTGGCTTGGCAGAAGGAAGATTCACCACAGGTGTCGGAGACCTCACCCTGGGAAACAAAAGCCTCAGACACGCCCTTTGATCCCCTACAGCAATCCAAACGTACATATTCATCTCAACATACCCCAAGCAGGTATCCCACAGCACATACCTGGGATACCTACCTCTGCTGGCTAACATCATATTCCTATCAGTTCCGCATTAGTTGAAACATTAGGGCCACTTAATGTTTCATTATTGGTGCTTGATCTCACAAGTGTCTTAAGAAGGTGGGGTTCATACAGCCTGACTTTGTTAATGTCTTATGAGGATAGCTGATGCTAAAATATCCCCATTGCTCCATCTACATCCATTTTAATCTAGCACCTTTACACATTGATTTATTGTTTTACTGCTCCATTAACAAAATCATCTGCCTTAGTCTTCATCTGAGGTCCTATGACTCTCTTTTTCATACTAACTGACAAAGCCCTTAACTAGGAGTTAAAGTTTTTTAAATTAAAAATGCGCTCAAGATCCTAATTGCCTCCATTTCAATGTTAAATGCTTTAATATAGGGAACAAACCAATGGCTAAATTCCAAAGCCAGAGTAAACCCACATTAGAAATGATCAGGCTTCTTCAACAAGAAGCATGATTAATCATCAGAACCAAGCAGCTAATGAGAGAACGAGACCCTATGGGTTTATCTCCAGATCAAGAATTGGTTCCCTTCTGGAAGAGGTGTTTGATTTGGCATCCTTTGCAGGAGTAAGTGAGCAAAATACAACGGCCTGTAGTGTAAAAGCCACGTGGGAGGGATGGCCATTCTTTCTGGTCTGATCCTCCCAAATGCAATGCACCTCCACCTGCTTCACCAAGACCTGGAGGTGAGCAAATGGGCTCCTTGAAATCAAGACTGGGGAGACAGCTCATCCAGCCTGCCCTCCTCTCTACCTTCAAGGGATCCCTTAATATGCAGTGTAAAACAGTCAAAGGCAGAGAGCCAAAGTGTGGCTAACCCCAGCCCAGAGTCAGCAAAGGCCTGGGAGCCTCTCTGACACGTAAATCTTCGGCACATGTCTGGAACTGCCACCAACCCGAAAGACTGAACAGGGCCTTCCTTGGGGGTCTCAGCTTGGGGAACTTGTTCCTTCTCAAAATCCTAGCCCTTGAGGCTGAACCCACAGATCATGGTGCTGGAGGGAAGTCCTGTTAGATCAGAGGTGCTCAGAGCCTTACAGCAGTTATGCCAGGATTGTCTTCTCACAAGTGACCCAACGTGTTGTCTTGTGATGGCTTATTGACTGAGAGGTACTTCTGGACACAGAGCACCTCCTTTTCCTTGCAACTTGGTGGAAGGCCATTAACACAATGGGATGGATGAAAGGTGGGAGGATAAACTGTGCACTGAAGGTGGTTCTCCATCCTGCTTGATGACAGTGGGCATCCCAGGATTAGATGGTTATATTAGGGGTGGTAAAATCCCACCTTCAGCTATCACCTTGAAGCATTCCTCCGAAAAGCTTTGCTTCAGCTGGCAGACTTCACCTTGTCCCTCTGGACGTGGCCACATCTCTGCCTTTTCCTCCTTTTCTCACCACCATGTCTGGCTGCCCCACAGCAGCACAGTACCCTGGACATGAGGACTTTTGCCCTGAGGAGACAGCAGTGAGCACACAGCATTGCCACATTTATCTCCAGGGACTCATGCAAAGTACATCAAACCTGTCCTATGCTTTCCATGCCAGCACCTCACAGTTGGAGGCTGTAGGAGCTGATGAGGGTGAATGCTTTGCCCTTGAGGCTGTTACGGAAATGATCATTGCATCTTTGAAATGGAAGAAAGCCCTTCATTTCCAAAAGGATGGACTTCAACATCTTTACTGAGGCAAGTTCAAGCTCTCCTTGTATCTGGGTGCTCCATGGTGTGAGGCTCTGGCAGAGCCTGAAAGTCAAGGTTAGGGCCATTATATGTTCCTTTGACACAAAACATTCAAGGGCAACCATAGTGCTCCGAGGACCTCCTCAGGAGACAGCCCAAAATGGTGGAACTCACCTCTCCAAGAGGGACAGGCTGCTCCCAATGTCCCTGCAACCCCCTCTTTTTCCTGGGCCATTCATTTCTTCCACACAAGCACGGAGCAAGGGCCATTGCTGTGAAACACGTGCAGGCATTGACTATCAAAATACAACTCTCTTCCACGGCCTTGCCACTCCTGGGGAGCACATGGGAGAGCAACCAACGCCATGGCACTCTGGGGAGGGTCTCCCAGATCCCACTTGGCTGCCGGGAAGGGGAACTTGGATAGCAGCAAACATGTGGGGTGGGTGTGGGTGCATCTGCGGGTGCTTGGGAGCAGAGCTGCCCCACGCATTTGGAGTTGCAGTCCCCCACACTTAATCAGCACCAAATGTGCATGTGCATAAAGTGAAGAGAGGGAAATTCTGCCTTTGTCAGGCAACAGCAACTGCTGCTACGGAAACAGTCAGAGAACCTTTTTCCCCTTAAAGTTTACTACTTTTACTACTAGCCTGGCCTGGAAGCCTTTATTGCTCCTGACAAAGCCAGGACTTTGCTCGAACGCCAACCAACGAGACGCACCAGGAAACCTGTGCCTATATATATAAGCGTGCTTGCACCTTTGTGTACACATTCCTCTGCGTGTGGGTGTCCGTGTGTGTGTGTGAGCATGCCGAGGGGCGTGAGCGTGGGTTTGGGTGGAGCGGGAGCACACCTCGCCCTCCCCGGGTGCCAGTGTGGGGAGCCAGGTGGGGGGCTGCCGCCAGCGGCTGCAGGCTCTCTCCCACTGCCAGGAGGCTCAGGGGGGGAAGTTCAGCACTTCTCCAAACAGAGGCCTCTCTCAGAAATGCCGACGGCCACTTCAGGGGCAGGTTTGCAAAGGAGTTTAGCGCCCTGTTGCAGAGCTGGAAGGAAGAGGGCAGCTTCTGCAGGGAGCCTGTCACCTCAAGCCCCCCTCCAAGCTCTTTGGAGGGTCTGCCCTACCAGTGTTCCCCTGCCATGCCATGCACTTGTGCAACTCAGAAACACAGCTGTCAGCTCTTTGGAGAGCCCGGGTGAAGCTGTTTGGCATTGACATCCACATGCAGATGCAGAACCAGTGGGCATAGAGTGGCTCAGTGGGGCAGGGTCGGTGCTTGAGTTGCCCCTGGCAAACCCCCAGCAGAAACCCTGTTCTTGATCACCAGTGAGGCCCAGCCAGGATCGGGGTGTCCGAACAACAGGGAGCTGTGAAAAGTGCTGAGACTTTCTGGAAGGGACGTTATCTTTGCTGATGCAGGTGGCAAAGCTCCCTCAGGTCCAGATGAGCCACCAGCAGCATCATGACCATCCTCCTCGCTTTTCTGGCTGTCAGCCCTCTGTCAGTAGCAGGGCAGGTGCCTGGTGGCTCTTGGCCAAAAGGTCATACCTGCAGCTCAAGACCTCAGCCCTGCCACGCATCCCATGCACTCAGTAGGAGACCCAAAGCCAGAAAAGCGTCCTGCAGGTCTGCGCTGCCTGAGGTGCCTTTCTGCATTGCCCAACTCCTGTCCTCGGGGTGCTTTTCCCGGGACTGACACCAAATCACTCGTGCCCGTGGCAGGCAGAGGCACCTGCCTGCATTTCATCTGCTGGTCCAGGCTGTCAAGAGAAGGCTGACACCCGGCCTTCTCTGCTGCTTGCGGCCTTCCTATGGCCTGCAGTGTCTGGGAGCCGTGGCAGGCATGCCTGCTGCACCACGCGGTGTTTCTGCAGGCGAGGAGGCCTTTGAGAGGCCGGGATAATGGTTAATAGTGCTGTTTTCCTCTGCTCTGCTTTCCTTCAAGTGAATTACCAGGGTCTTGCTGGGAATTATCCTGCCATTACCCAGCACTCTGGGGAGCTGCCAGCGATTTACTTAACAGCAAACAACACAAAGAGCCGGACACGGCAGGAGCTACGCAACCAAACAAGCTGGGGAACGTGTAAGTGGAAGAAAAATGCTAACAGCAGCCGGGGCTCAGGGATCCGGCCAGGGCTGCCTGCCAAAGATGGGCACGAGGATGTCCCCAGGAGCCACCCTCAATTCGCACGTGGAGTAATGGAGCTGTCCTCCCCCGAGGGCAGATTTGGCCCACGGCGTAGCTGAGTGCAATGGAAATGTCAAAGCATGGTGGCCCCATGGTGCCATACGCAGCTGGCCAGGAGTAGCCCAGGGCTGCGGCATGGGAGGAAAATCCAGTCCTGCCTGCTCCTGGAGAGCCATGGGACTCGGGGATGGTCAGGGGGCTGCGAGCAGGTTGGCAGCGGAGCTGGGGCTGCCCCCCTGCTCTCGCACCGAGACCCACCCCGTGACTGCACAGGGGGTCTAGCAGGGACAAAGAGTCCTGACATCCCCTCATTGCCTCTTTGCACCTTCCAGACTTT
This sequence comes from Elanus axillaris, assembly GCA_026212715.1. Classification (NCBI taxonomy): domain Eukaryota; kingdom Metazoa; phylum Chordata; class Aves; order Accipitriformes; family Accipitridae; genus Elanus; species Elanus axillaris. Next base: position 31,321,087 of record JANZLQ010000089.1, read on the forward strand.
GTCCTTGTCACCCTTTATTGTCCCATGTGTGAGCATCACCTTCAGATACCTATGGCCTGCCTTGTCCCAGCCACACTACTGCCCGTGACAGCCTCTGATCCAGGGGACCACCACGGTGCAAGTCTGCCAAGGGCTGCTTCGTCCTCCCTCCGGGAACTGCTCTCTGCACGCAAAAGGGTGCGGACACCCCTGCGGACATATGCCACCCATGTGTGTCCCCACCACCTGCGTTGCACCCTCCCCACGGGCTCTCGTGCTTGCCATGTCCCCCCTCTCCTTGCACAGGCTGCCTCTGCTCATCTGCCAGGCACCCCCTTCCCAGCGCTGTGCACCCCCAAGCCCCCCGGCACCCACAGGGATCCCCTTGCCCTCCTGCCCTGTGCCCGCTCCTGCACAGCTCTGCACACACACATTCTCCTGACACTTCACAGGCGCCTGGCGAAGGAGGGGCTCCGTCGAGTGACAGAAAGTTGTTCCTACTTTGTGCTGGGAGCAGCCACATTACTCACGACTCCCTTTTTAGAGTCGGTATGTGTTTCCCCCCTTCCATCTCTAGTCCATTAGCTACTATGGAAACAACATGTCATTGCCCGGAGGTGGAGTTCAGCCACAGCCAAAACAGCCGCGGATAAATTCCAGCACCCAAATTCACATCCTGGGGCAAAGCCCGTGCAGCTCAGCCAGGGAACGGGAACAGGAATGGGAACGGAGTCCCAGCCGTGCTAAGGGAGCAGATCTCAGCCCGGGCTTGCCGGCTGTGGGATGCGTGGGGTGCGGGAAGCACTGGTGGGGACCCTGTTGTCCCAGCCGGCGATGGAAACGCCACGGCTGGGGAAGGCTGGGGTGATTTACTCTTCCGGAGCCCGACCGAGGGCGTGCGAGTGGCGTGGAGATAAACAGCAGATCCACAGGGCCTCAGCTGCCTCATTTCCGCTCTGTCCTGCGGCACCCACTGCCCAGCCTGTGACGGATCTGCCAGGGGCAGCCGTGGAGGGCAGGAGGCAGATCAGCAGCATGGCCGGAGGGTCTGCACGAGGACCCCACTACCGCCAGCACGGGCAGAGCCTGTTCGACCCAGGGGCATCTGCCACAAGGATGCAGTGGAATGGCTTAGCACCCCTTGAGTTCATCCATATGGGCTGACCTCCAAGCACTCAGAACTATCCTGCACCCCTGTCTTCCCCCTATCCCCTCCTCCTGGTGGGTTTTTGAAGCATCATGTGTGCTGAAGCCTCCCCGGCTTGTGTGCACGGGTGGCTGAGTCCCTGCTGCTGTGGTCTTGGGAAGGTTTGTCCCACGGGAGGATGGCACACATCAGAGGTGAGGGACAGCGGGGTGAGGGCTGCAATGTGCTCAGCACATGCCGAGTGGTCTCATCCCCCGGCAGTGCTTTTTGGTCCTGCTTGCTCCTGGCTTCCATGTCCTTTAGAAGCAGACACCTGTTGCTGCTCTCAGCTGTGGATTTTGGCTGTCGCAAGGTGTCTAGCCTGAGCGATTTGTGCATCTCACCCAGACCCCATTGCAGGGGGACACAAAGGGGCTGGTCCCTGTTGCACCAGTGCAGCCAAGGTGCCTGCTTTAGCTAAGCTGCTGGGTCCTGCTGCAGGGGAGCAGTGGAGAGGGGAGCTCTGCGGGGTGCCCCCTTCAAACTGTGTCCCCATACCCTGAGTCACTTGGATCTGGGGAGGTACCATCAGTGTCCCAGCACCTGCCTGGCTCCCTGCATGGGGAGCTATCCCCATGGCAGGGCAGGAGCTGTAGGGGTCCAAGAGAGTCGCAGTCTGAGCATGGCTGCTCATTGCCATGTCTCCTAGAGACCCTGGGGAGAAGGAAGGCAGGCAGGGATGGTGGCACATCCTGCCTAGAGGCTTTCATAGCAAGGGTGAGTCCTGGCCCCAGTGTCCCCTGGCAAATGGAAAATGCTGGAGATAGGAAGCAAAGCCCTTGGAAGAAAGAACTTTCCTTGGTGGCAGCCAGCAGTCCATGATGGGGCTGTCCCACCTGGCGCTGGGGCTGCCCAGCTGCCTGCCACTGCCTGCAGGCACCCTTCCAGCCCGCCCTGCCCAGGAGGTGCCATGTCCCACTCTGGTGCAGTGCCAGCACCTGGGGACAGCAGTGTCACATATGGTAGGGAAGAACTATCCCAGCACCTCCGATAGCTCACCCAGAGACTGGCACTGAAGCCAGCTCTGGCCCTAGCTCAGACCCCCCTCTCCTTTCCTCAGCTTCTTCAGGAGATGGAGCAGGAAAACCTGTTAGTCCCTAGGGCAGTCTGGGAGCGATCCACTAGCTTCCGAGTTGGAGCAGTGACCTGTGTAAGTGCCTGTCTGGATCAGGGCCAGCAGGAGGAAGCTCTGACCATGAGGCTCCCTCGGAGAAGGGAGGGAGTGACTGGAGGCAAGCAGGGATGCCTTTCCAAAGCAGGCAGAGAAATTGCCCGTCAGCAAGGCTGCTTCGGTAAGAGGCAAGCACCGTCTCTGAGAAATAACGGAACAAACATTGGGAGGAGGAAAAATATAATACAGGTTTCTAGAGCAGGGATTTTCAACCTGTTCTGCGTTGCTGATCTCCAAAAATATCCCACCAGAGATGCAAGTTCCTTTGTAGCAAACCAACACCACCTGGCAAGACACTTGCTGGCCTCAGTTACCCTTCCTTAAAAGCAGTTCATGGAGACACGGGGATCCCCCAGCCAGAAAAGCTGCAGCTCTCGAGAGCACTGGAAACACATAGCAAACAAACCAGGCTGGTTTACCCATGCAGGAGCCCCATGAAGCGTATTGCAGCCCCAAAACCCCAGGCCTGCCAGGGCACAGCCTTTGCAAGAGAGATTCTTGCCCCATGCCCACTAAAGAAGGGGCAGGAGGGTGCCCAGTGAAGCTGGGAGAAGCTGAGGTGCACCCCCAGGGATGAGCAGCGCTGAGGAAATTGCAGCTTCAGAACCATGCTTCAGATGTGGTGCTTGGTGTGGATTCTCTGGTGACTAATAAAAAGCTTGTGTTTGTGGTGGCCATTCTCTTGGTGGGGGTGCTAGTGAGCATCCCCCCTCTGCTTAGCCACTTGTTTCCAGGACACTTGCAAGAAGATCTAGGATCTCCCCATCGCCTCCCCATCAAATTTGTTTAAGATTCATCCCATGGGTCTGCAACAATTAGAAGGGAATGGGCAGCAAAAATGGGAGGAAGGCTCCCTTTCTTTTGAAATCAATGTGGAAAGTAGCTAGAAAAAGTGCTGGGGGATGTGAGATGGTGGAAAGGAGAGAAGAAGTAGGAAGGGAGTGGTCCTGCTCCTAAAAGAGGAGGTTGACATATCCCTCCTCTCTGAAATCCTGCATATCACAGGTATCTCCACTGAAGTAGGATGCCTGAGCATCCTGGCCTAGCAGGGGACAGTCCTGAGATACAGATTGGTTCCAACGTCCCCAATCACGTGCTTGCCCTGGATCTGAGAAATGGCACCCAAGAAAATCCCTTTCCAGGCAGGGATCTTCCCTGTGTTCCCATCCTGGGGTTAGGGATGTTGAGTAAAGCCCCCATCAGCTCTGCAGCTGAGCTGCATGACACAGGGGACACACACCCATCTGTGACCTCATGGGCACAGCATTTCTGCCCATATCCCCTTTGCCTCTGCCTTTAGTCCCTCTGATGTAAGGGGCATCCTTATAACACACTTCTCAGATCAGACAAACCTCCTCTCAAGTCTGCACAGCCATGAGATGAGCTGGCCAAACGATTTGGTTGAAAATCAACATCCTTCTAACCTCCCCCCTGCCCCCAAAACCAGCAGGATTTGTTTTCAGCCTGATCAGTTCCCTAATCCGACTCTTGTACAAGGAGGGAGTGAGGCCACTCACCAGGCAGGGCTGGACGGCTCCTTTTGGCAGTGGCACAGATTTCAATCAGCTTGAAGCAATCGTGAAAGTGCAGCCTGAACTTCCAGTGACTCACCCGGAGAAGGGAAACTTCCTGGCTTGTGTGTTTGAGCATTTCTGGAAAAACTGCTATATTTGGCATGGAAAATAGGAAGGATTCCTCTGGCCGCTTGAAATGGGAGCAGCAGAAATGACTCAATGGGCAGTTTAAGAGAGATGAACAAGAGTGCTCTCTAAATTATTCACTGTGATTCTCCACGTTGTGTGTTTTGCCCACAACAGGCTCAATGGTGTCTGCACACAGGATGGTCCAGGCTCGGCCAGGAAGATGTGTGATTTATTGCTCCGACAGCAACCTTGCCAATGCACATTGGCTGTATTTTATTGACTACGGACATTATAGGCTGCTTCCCATCTGTTTACCAACAAATACTGCTCCTAAAGGTATGGTATTGTGCTTATCGCTACATGTTGACCCAGCGTGAAAAATCTGCCAATTTATATTTTCATGACATCAGTAGCTAAAAATGCTTTTCTTGCCAGCTTCAAACACTTTCAACTGTTTCATCTAGTATACTGGGGAAAAAAATGAAGAAACTGCTCTTCTGCAAATTACTAAAGTTGGTGTAGGGGGGGCTACTTCTGAGGATTTGAAATGGATTCTTTTTCTCTCTTCTTTTTTTTTTTTTTAAATACTTGTCCAAATGGTTATTCAAATAGCTTGTTCATTAAACTCCTGAGCTGGTAAATGAAAATTGTCATTTTCAGATCACAACAGCATCACCTAAAAGGAAAAAAGACGTGAATAAATCCCAAGAAAAAAACCCCAACAACTTTTCATGAAAAATCTGTTAAAAAGAGAGAGAGGGCAGTAAACATTTTCCATTGGATGAAATGCCAACCAGCTCCTGGTTAGCATATATTAAATTAAATATTCAATTTGGTCATGCACCACTTTCATTGGTGGATTAAATATTGACAAATATGTCTAGCGCAGGGAGATGCTTCATGCTGTAGCCTGACAAATCCCATGGCAGCTCTGCATCAACACTTCAGGTGGGAAAACCTCTTCCTCCTGATGCTGAGACCCTGCAAAGCTGATGCCCAGGATCCACGTAGCCAGGGCCATCACACAGGGGCTACCCCTCTTGCCTTGGGACCCCCTGATGCCCAGTGTGGCTGTGCTGGCAGTGAGTGACCGTCCCCTCTGTCCTGATGCTCAGGGCAGGGAGCAGGAATGGGGCCGTGGGGCAGTGACCCTCTCCCAGTTGCTGAAGCTTGGAGCCAAGGGACCTCCAGAGCAGGGAGCAGGACCGTTGGATTTAATTCCTTCCGATAACTATGCAGATTTTATCCAGTTGCTTTTCTCCTGTAAATTTTAAAGCCATTCTCCATGCTCCCACAACAAGGAGGCTGCAGCTTGGCTATGGCAGAAGAGCTGTCCCTTTTGCTGTTGTAGAGCTTGCTGCTTCCTTGTGGCCCCACGCTTTTATACAGGGAAGAGCTGGGCACCCATCTTGATTTTGCAGGCTTTTTTCCTCCTCCCCACTCAGCCCGCTCTTTCCAAGGGTGCTGCTCAATGGAAACCATCCCATGCAGGAGAGTTTCAGCCTGGAAGCAGCAACCTCCTTCCTGCCTGGCTGGAAGCCAGTCTCTCCAGCTCTCCAGCAGGGCAGGGGTCGAGCTGGGAGGCGAGGTGAGCAGAGGAGCGCTCCCATCCCCAGCACTCCACATCTTCAGCCCGCCAGAAGCCCCAGGAAGGAGTGACACACACTGGCATCGTATCAGAGAGAAGGGGCTTGTCCGGGGTTCTGCTTTGCTTCTCAAATGCTGCCCCTGGAGATTCAGTAGCTGCTCGAAACTTCTGGCCTGTCAATTATTTAATTCCCTCCAGCCATGTGGTCTCCAGCCCTGAGTGCTTGTCTCCGCACAAGCCTGCATGCGGGGGGAGCAGGGTTGGGCAGGGGGATGTGGACCCGAGCCTAGGCAGAGGACCCCCACCGGGAAGCAAAGCAGAGGCTTAGGGGACAGGTCCTGCCAGCTGAAGTGTTGAGCTGAACACTGTGGCCAGCATCTTCTTGCCCAGTCGCACGTCGGCCGGAGGCGCGGGTTCTTCTGCCTATCTCCCAGGATGACCCCGGGCAAATCACCTTCCTGCTCCATGCCTCGCTTTCCTCACCTGTCAAATGGGGCCAAAGATTTCACAACCAGTGTGAGCTTTGGTGGCATCCGCTGACTGCCATAGCAGCACACAAATGTGTGTGCGAGATGGTGTTTTGCAATAAAACAAGACTGTGGCTCTCGCCCCTGCTTGCAAGGGCTACACCACCATGGATGTGTCTTGAGTGGATTGCTTAAGGCTGGTGGTCCCTGTTTGCTGCTGCTGCCTGTGCCGTCTCAAGCTAAAGCAGCAAGGCACAGCACGGCATGGCGGGCGCTGCTGGGTAGGCAGGACAAGCCACAACACGCGGGCAGGCAGGCGGCTGGAGCCGGGTAGGTGTGTCGCTGTTACCCAATAAATAACTCAAGCCCTAAAGCAGCCTATTGTAATTACAGGGGCCCCGCGCAGATTGAAAACGAAGAAGGAGGAAAAAAAGGAAATCAAGGTTCAGTCTTCCCCAGGAGGTAGCGCTCCACGGGGGAAGCGATAGAGGGGAGCGGTGATTTATATCTCTCCAGAGGAATTCTCCTTTCCAGGGCTGCCCGAGGCGCCGAACTGCCGCCAGGTTCAGCTGAGTTTCTCATCTGAATATGCATGAGCCAGTAATTAATTCTCTCTGATACTGATCCAGATTTAGGGTTGGTTTTGTGAGTGTGTGCGTGTGTGTTGTGTGTCCGTCTTCTCCCAGGTGTGCCGACACGGCAAGGAGGGACAAGACCAAGGAGTGGTGGCTCTCCATGCTGTTGTCCCTGTAGGATGATGGTCATCAGCACCCCATGGGGTAGGAGTGGGGCCCCAGTCAGGTGGGGACCCCCATGGGGTGGCTCTGGGGACAGCAGGAAGAAAGAGGATAGAGAGCAGGGCACGATTGGGGTCGTGTGCCCAGGGCTGGCCACACCATGCAGCAATCCCTGCCCCAACACGCATTCAGCCTTGGGCACGTGCTGGGGGGGGGGTGTTCCCTCCTCCTGAGGACATTGCAAAGACATCGTGTTTGCAAAGCGCTGGGAGAGGCAGGGAGGGAAGAGAATCTGGCCTCGCCTCCTCCCTCCCACCTTCCTCTCTCTCTCTCTCCTTTTAAATCTCTTCCGTTCATCACTTCTAGCAGTGGGACCAGAGCCCCAAGGAGTGAAACCATGTCTCTGGCCCAAGGCCCAGGCCTGAGGCAGGGTGTGGGCGTCTAATCTCTGTGTGATAGGCCCTTGCCCTGAGTTGGATCCACGGCGTTGTTCGCTTGGGCTCGTGGTCACAACGAACCTTCAGTTTGAAGGGGTGAAAAACCAGAAAACTCATTACAAGAGAGAAACAACTGTTTTCCCACTTCACCAAGCTCGCACCCTGGGGCACAGGTCTCTTCCCCCTGCCTCTGGGGCAGGTTGCCCCGAAGCCCTCCTCACCCTTCGCTTGAGAGAAAGGCAATAATCAGCTTTGCTGTCTTTAAACCCAGCTGTAGGGCCCTGGCAGCCTGCCAGGGGCGAGCCAGGGTTGTCCTGCCACACAGGCAGGGAAGGACAGGAATTTGAGGGCCAGCGCTGGTGATGCCATGGCCCTGGAAGAGCCAGCATCCCAAACCAGAGGCTTCCCTTGTCCCCTCATCGTGTCACCACCCTGCCCATAGGCAGGAGCAGGATTAGCAGCAGCGCTGGGCTGCATTGTTGCCCTCAACCTGAGCCTGGCTCCTGCCAGCACCCAGCAGAGGGAGGCAGAAAAGGGTGCTCCCTTGCCACCACTTCTTGGCTAGCTGGGGCAGTGGCTTTGTGGAGCTGTGGAAAAGCCAGCAAGCATCTTGGACATCAAGGGACTGTGGTGTCATTGCCTGCTGGGGTCAGGGGACCTGGAGAGGTCACACTCGCTTTCCATATTCTTCTGTCGCAGGGGATAACCTCCCTAGAAAGCTGTCCTCACCCTGGGGCTCCATGCAGAAGCCTGAAGAGGACATTGGTGGGACAATGCCATGTCCTGCCTGCCACATCCCGCTCTGGGTGCTGGCAGTGGGGTGCAGAGCAGCCAGACTCCCTACATCCCTCTGAGGGATCCCTCCAAATGTCTCCAGGCTCAGTGAGCAGCGGGCTGGGAAAGGCCAGTGAGTCAGTCTTGTTTTGTAATGCAGGGGGCAGAGCGCGTGTCAGAGCAGGGATGGCCGTGAGCTGAAGTGTGGGGCCCGCCTGGGCCTTTTGCAATCCTCTGGGGAAAGGCGAAGTCGGTGTCTCTATCCCTTAATTAAAGTGCACCACAGGGACCCGCTCCCTTCTGTTTACATGGTTTGTGGGGATGGACGGAGGAGCAGCAGCCTGGGACGTGGGGAGGAGGATGGCCTCATTGGCCCTTCCGTGGGCTGGGGCAGCTAGTGCTCTCCAAGGGCAGTCTCCGTCTCCTGAGATGAGGTCTCAGCCTTGGCCCCACGGTCTCACAAAGATGCTTTTTGGACCCATGAGCCAGCCCCAGTGCTCTACACACCTCCACTTCCTCCTGTGAGCACACATGAAGCTCCTTCCCACCTCCCCATCACTCTCCACCCCCCCCCCCCCCCCAAGTGCTCCTCCTGG
>JANZLQ010000089.1:31345449-31369627 GCA_026212715.1 Elanus axillaris
GCAGCGCACCAATCGCAGGGTGAAGGAGACCACTCTTAGCCAATCCAGAGCTGCCACCTATCAGCTGTCTTGGCCAATCAGGGGCAGCCACACCTCCCTAAGGCATATAAAAGGCCCTCTGTGCTTGTGTTCTCTGTGCCTGGGGGGCTTTCCTAGGGTGGGGGGGAAGGATGGTCCTTTGCAAGAGCCTCCTGGCTTTACGTTCCCAGGGGGAATTCAGGTTTGAAGGTGGCTCTTCATCTTGTTTGGTGCCTGATGCCCCACAGGGCCTTCTGGGTGAATCCAACATGGTACACGGATTGCTCACCTGGATGATGTCTTGAGATGGGGACCGGGAGCAGCAGGTCCCCCTCAGCAGGAAAGGGTTTGCAGGAGTCATGCCAGCTGAAGGTGCCTTCAAGGATCTTAGAATTGGTCTCCCTGGTGAGCCAGCCTTGTGCCAGGGGCTGACTGCTGGGACCTGGTGAGTCCCACCTACCTCTGATGTGCAGAAGATGATCTCCGTTCCTGCCTGGTGACCAGAGTAAGGCTTTTGTAGGGAGCTGGTGCCACAGGACTGGAGGTGAAGAGCACGTGGACATTGTGTGCCTTCAGGTGTGATGTCATGTTGCTGGGTCCCTCACAGAGCTTCACAGGTGACATGTTCAGCTTTAACCTGTGGAGCAGAAGTACTGCTTGTGGTGCCCCTTGCCTGCAGGCATTACCCATGTGTCATGGGTGATTTGAATCTTGGTTGGACTGCTGATCACACTGGTCCTGGAGACTATGGAGGTGAATGGCTGAAGCTGTTGGGTGTACTAGCTGGCTTGCTGACCACTGAAGGTAGCCCAGGTAGCTCCCAAACATAACCATCAGGAGAGCTGCAGGGTGCCTTGTATGAGCCTGGAAGGACTTAGGCTGTGCTGATGTGTATAGGTGGCCACTTGGATCAAGGACAGCCCTTCCCAAGGACTCTGCTGTAGCTGGACCTCAGCTGGATCAATGGTGTCCTATGTGTGGCTGAACAAGCAGGTGAATTGAGAGCAACTTCCATGTGGTTGGCCTGAAATGCAATGTACCAGTGGAGCTGTGCTGCAGAAGGTCACAGCCAGTGGGGCTGAGTCCATGCCCTGTGGGCAACTGGACTTGGTCTAAACCAGTGGACCTCTCTCCAGTCCTGACCTCCTGCCTGTAGTGGGTTAGGACCTGTTTCATTAGCTCAAGCTTGTCATGCAGCAGCTGTAGCTCTTGGTCAGCCTCCTCCAAAACTCTTCTTGTTGCATTTTGTCAGACTTCCTGAAACTTGGAGCACCTTGAGGGCTTGGTGGAAAACCTGCCTGGGGGGAATGCAGGACTTGGACTCCAAATGAGACATGGGCTGGGGTTACTGGTGTAGTTTGCGTCTGGGTGAATAACTGGCATCTACTTAAGAGTCTGATGAGTGAAACTGCCTTCCAGGCACAGCTCCTCAAGATTACAAACATAGAAGCACTTCTGGGGCATTGCTGTTGAAAATGGACATGAAGAGCTGTTTCTCTGGCAGAGCAGTTGCCACCTGGGTCAGGGTGCAAGATGTCCCAGGGGAGCACATCTCTTGGGAGTGGGCTGGGGATGCCCAGGGCCTTTGGCCAGCCTTTGCTCATCCCATGTAGCAAAAAAGCACCTCCTAAACAGTGTAGAGATGTCTGTGTGCTTGCCATGAGAGCTGTCTGGTGTGGCCAGGAAAGCCCAGCCCATGCTGAAGAGCAGATGTGGGAGATTTAGTTCACATCTCATCCCTGGCTGCCGCATGCACCACAGCCCAACTCCTCTCAGTGAGCTGGGGGAGGTCTGGTCCTGGGCCCTGACTTGGCAGTCCCCAGCTCAGTGGAGATCCTTGAGATCTGAAACCCAGCTGGATGCTAACCCCTGCTGCCAGGCCTCCTTGGGGTCACCATCCCAATCCTTCCTCACTCGTGTGGAAGCCTTGGAGAGGGAGCAGGGCTGGGGTGCCTGTGGCTCCTCCTGCACAGACTGGGAATCCTCCATCCTTCCCTGTGCAGAGAGATGGCTGCTCCATCTTGTCTGGCTGAGTTGATCTTCTCCAAAGGGCAGGAGGAAGGGCTTCAGGGGCTTCTCAGGTTTGCATACCCAAAGGAGGGCCATGGCCCCTGTTCATGACTGGCTGGGGAGCCCCAGAGGGAGGGGTGGGGGGTGGCCGGGGCGGTGGGCTTGGAGGCCCCTCCATAGTGCTGTGCCATGCATGACCCAGGTAGAGACCTGGGAGGAAGCAGCAAGTCCTGCACTTCAGAGCAGGTGGGGGACCTGGTGAGGGTCTTGCATTGCTTTCATAAGAAAGCACAGTGCAAGGGAGGCCGCTGGGGTATGAGAAAGCTCAGCCCAATTTGCCCTTGGAGAACCCACAGGGATGGACACCTCAGGCTGTAAATCAGCAGGGATGGGGACTTTGCACGTGTCCTTTCCTGCCCAGGAGGGAGGCCTGAAGGTGAGGGGCTCTGCTGCTCCCTGCATGCCAGCTGGGTGTTGTATGGGGATGTGGGTCCTCCAGCTCACTTTGGGTATGGGGGTGCCCTGGGCTCTGTGGGCACCTCTCTGGCCCTCTTTGCTGCAGGCCCTGGCCCTGGTCTTTTAGGGGGCTGGAAACCAGCACCCCTTTTTCATGTCTTGGGGCAGAAGGTGCGAGGGTTGGTGCAGCTTGTGCTTAAAGCCAGAGACCTGGATGCTCAGCTGGCGCATGACCTATGGGCAATGCTGAGGAGGACAACCCTTTACAAGCACAAACCACCCACTGCCCGGCTGGCAGCCTGGGCACTGCCAGCCCCTGGATCCACAGGCTGAGAAGGGACATGGCTCCAAATTGTCTGGCTGGCGTGGCAGGAGGGTGGTCCTGTGTGGGGCTGGGGAGCCTGCTGAGCCTGCTTGAGGTTGGCTCCACTGCCAACCAAGGCCCTAAAGACAACATGAGGGCTCAGAGCGGCTGCTGTGGGGTGCACCTGCCCCACAGAGTGGGTGCAGTGGTGGGGTGCAGAGCCAGCAGCCCAGACCCCTGGTGAGCCAAACCTTGGCCATTGCAGGGACTGGCTCCCTATCCTGAGGCAAATCCCCCCTTAGCCCTGCTTATCCCCCCAAGGCAAGAAGGGTGTGCTGCTTCCCTGGGGACACCTGCTCCCCCCAGTGCAAAGGCCCATCCCTGGGATGGACAGTGGGATCAAGGCTGCAGCTCAGGGGCGATGTCCTGGTGGGGTGAGCCGCACGCAGGAGTGGGGCTGTGGGGCTCTGTTGTGGGAAGGGGCGAGTGAGGGGTACCTGCCCCCAAGCAGGCACTGGAGCTGCTGCTCCCTGCCCCTCCATGCTGCACCATGTCATGGCTGTGGGGCACCCCACAGAGCAGGCTGGTCTCCAGCAAAGGCCGGGGACTGCGTTCGGCCGTGGGGAGCTGCACTGGGCTGTTAGCCGTGGCCTTGGGCTCTTGGGGCTTGTTGTGCATCCCCCAGTTTGGCAGCGGTAGGGCTGAAAGAGGGCTGAAGGCAGGCACGCGGCATGGAGGTGTCGATGCTTGAGGGAGATGCTGGGACACCTCACCACCCCTGGGGCAGGAGCAGCCCCGGTCCTAACCGTGCCCCCATCCGTACCCCCAGGGGCTCCAGGCTGGCACGGGGCTCGGCATGTCCAGACCAGCGTAAGGGCTGCTTCTCTCTTGGGGTAGAGCTGGTGGCACGTCCCATCCCGAGTGGCCTGCCAGCCTACCTGGCATGGGGCTGACCGGCCTGAGCTGGCCCTCGGTGGCTCTCCCGGTGTCTCCAGCAGACGGGGTGACCCAAACCAGCGTCCTCCCTGCTCGGCCGCCGGCACTGTGCAGGCGCTGTGCAGTCCAGGCAATATCGCTGTATTGCAGCACCATCTAGTGCTGTGGGATGGGGAAGCCCAGCACCCCAACCCTCCACCCGAGAGCAGACAGGCTATGGCTGTCCAGTGTCGGCAGGTTGTGCTGCGAAGGCCAACCTGCCAGGAAAGCCAAACAGGCTGCTGGTGATGGGGATGAACAGGCAGCACAGCGTGTCTGCTGGCCTGGAGCAGCCAGAACTATCCCACTTTGCCCTTGCCCCTGCTCTGTGCCAGGGAATTTCCTGCAAGGATCCTGGGAAGCATCAAGGCGTGTGAGCCAAATGTATCTGGCCTCAGCTGCTGGTTTTGCCACCTTCTCCCATGGAATGGGCCTCTGCCCTCTCCTCTGGTGACTTTTGCTTCTCTATCAGCCAGGTGACCCTGGCTCTGTAAGTCCCTCGCCATCAGGGTCTTCACATCACTCTTGTTGCTTCCTCCTGCATTGCTGGTGTTTTCTCGGTGCCCATCTTCCACAGCTGGTGTGAGTGTGATCCCTTCCCACAACTTGTCACTGTTCTCTCTTTTGCACATCCAGGGCAATGCCAGCCCTTTCCAGCCCAGCTTTTGGGACACCAGGAGAGTTTTCTGCAGCACTGTCCTGCTGTCCCCTCCTCCCCTTTCTGTGTGTCCCCAGCTTGTCCCCTCTCAGTTTGTCATCCCTCCTGGGTGCCTGCCATACTCCCTACCCAGCCTGGACCTGGAGCGCTGGGGAAGCAGACAGGATTTTGGCATGGGGAGGGCATTGCAGGCAGGATTTTGGCACAGAACTGGCTGTCATAACAGGATACTCTGCAAGGGGGGCTGTGGCAACGGCTGGCCCCATTCCCCTCCCACAGCAGGGTCATGCTGGTGGGGAGCACTGCCATAGATGTGGATATCAGGCGTGCAGGGGGGCGAGGTGGGTGCTGAGCTGCAACAGAGATTGCACCCAGGTCCTGCGGCACCCAGGGCCTGCTGGCCGGAGGCTCACTAGGGCAGGAGGAGTTGGTCACCTTGGACTGAAAAGGGTCCGTTTGGGTCCTGCCTCTGCCCCAGCTGTCCCCCTGTCTTTGGGGGTGGATGGGGCTGTGCCCAAGTCATGGGGCAGCCCCGAAGTCCGTGTGTCCGAGCATTTCAATGCCTGGTTGGGACTCTGCCTGCACTGTCCCCACAAGTCAGGAGCAGGATTGGTGTGCCCCCAAAAGGGACACAGGGACCTGAACCTTCCCAGCCCTCCTGACCCCCTCCCAGTGCTGCTGGGGGAGGATGGAGCTGGGTGAGGTGGACAAGAAGGCTCTGACCCCACAGGCTACCCGCCGCTGCCACGCGCTGCCTGCCCGTGCCGCCTGCACCCACGGGAAGGTAAGAGTAGCGAAGCAGGCACCGAACATAACGTGGCCCTGGGCTGTTTGTGCGCCTTTTGTTCGCCAGTAACCTTCGTGAATCAGCTAATTAACCGCATTAGGACAGCTCTGCTTCCCTGCCTGAGCATTATTGGGCAGGGCAGATCTGGGGCAGCACGCCAGCAGGAGCCCCAGTCAGCTTTGCCAGGCGGTCAGGCAGCTGAGAGCCCCTGTGGCGGCCGCGGAAGGTGCCCGGGTGGCAGTCGGGGTAAGCAACACCCTGATGGAGTGCTGGTGATGGGCAGCAGCGAGGGTGTGAGAGCCTAGTGCTTGCTGTATGGTGGAGAGGAGCTGGCCCTGTTCCCCCATCGCAGCATGCAGGCAAGAGCCCAATGCATCCAGCATCAGGGTCCCGCTTTGCAGCCAGCCCTGCATTCCAGTGATGGGTGTTTTTCATTGCCGTAATCCATGCCTGTGCTTCAGGGAACCTCTGTGGTGTGAGGTACCCCAAAACCATGAAGAGCACTCCCCTAAAGCCAAAAGCGTGTTTTGTATCATCCTCCTCCTGTGCTGCCTTGCTGATTTACCCAGCGGCTATGCAAGACCGGGGCTTGGAGGGCTCCCAGGTGAAGACATGGCTGAAAGAGCAGTGAGGGTTAAGCTTGCTTTTTACAAGCTTCACCCCAAATCTCTGCATGGCATCTTCCTGGGCTGTGCACAGCCCTGGCTCTCACCTGCTTCTCCCTCCCTCCTTCTGGTTCCCGATGCGCCTCTGCGGCCTCTGACTGCATGTCTGGGCTCTGCAGGGCTGCCCTGCCCTTGCTGCCAGGTTTCTGCAGGCTGCTGGGGTGGCTCGCAGCCTTCTCAACGTGGGGGGGTGAACCCCATGTGGCAGCTGTCTGGCTGCCGGGGAGCAGCCTCCTGAGCACCATCCCTGCCCTGAGGCTCTTGCAGAAACAAATGCCCTCTACCTACCAGCAGCTGGAAGGCACTCCTGCCTGCCATGAGAGCTGCCGAGGCCAAAACACCGTGGCTGTGAACAATGAGCTGGGGAAAGCCGTGGCTGTTGGCTGGGATTCACCCATGGTGGCTGCTGCTGCTGAATCCAGCCGGTTCCCTCTCCCAAGTGCTGCTTGGCTAGTCAGATGCCAACAGCTCCAGGTGAGCCAGGGTTTTTGCAAGCGGTTGGGCTCTGGGAAGGGCCCTCCATGGCAAGAAGTTTCTTGCCTGGCCCAGCCAAGTCCTACCCCCCCCCCCCAAAAAATGCCCCTCTTGCCATCATGGGGCCCTCCCCTCATGCAGAACCTGGCATGTGGACCAGGCTGGGGGAAGTTTCCCTGCCCCAGAGATGCCTGCCAATGCTGGGAGTTCCCAGGTGGGAATTGTTTTTGTAAATAAAAAGGGGGATGGCTCTGTTGTTCCCCACTCCCACTTGTTCTTCACAGCTGCCTTTGCACAGAAGGTGGCATGGGGCTGACCTCAGGCCATGGCCAGAACCATGCTGGGCACTGGACGGGTGGTGGCAGTGGTGACACACATCCCGGACCTCCCGCTCCGCTCTCGCCCTTTCCAGCCCCACTTTTCCCTTTGCTGCCCCAGTGCCGGTGGCCCCATGTAAGGGAGCCGAGAGCTGCCCGCGCCATGCTCGGGTCCTGGGGATGGGACATGGTGAGGGCAGCGCCTTGGCAGTGTCTCCCGCCTCTTCTCCCGGGGCTCCCAAATCCTGGTCAGACCCACGAAGAGGAGACCTGCTGCTGCCCGGGCCAAGCACGGGCTCCTGCTCTGAGCCCCTGGGAGCCCTTTGCCTGGATTTTGGGTGGTGTCTAGCCAGACCACGCTGCCTCTGCTGCCCTACCGGGGCCTTTCTGTTGGCTGGATCTGGTCCCCTGCTCTCCCCGGGCCCCGGCGTTTGCTCTATCCGTTCTTTAAGGGATGCTGGGGGGGGACTGGGAGAGGCCTGGTCCAGCGACAGGAGCGGGTGAGCTGCCAGCTATTTCTTACGGTGCCACTTGAGGGCGGCAATGACCCGCCGCGGGGCCGGCCAGCTCTAACTGGGTGAGCTGGGCAAACTGGGGTCAGCCCGGGCCAGGCGGGTGGGGAGGAAAGAGGCTCCGGAGTTCCTCCCCGGGCCGTCTCAGGACCGGCGTCCCTCCAGGACCCTCATCTAGGGCAGCTAACCTCGCGGGAGCCGCAGCCACGCGTGTCGGTTGCATCTTAAACCCCCCCGGAGACCTCCAGGGTGTGCGGCTCTGCAGGGAGGGCATCCCTGCGGGCACTGTCCTCGCCGATAAGGTTAAGTGGGTGCGAGAATTCAAAGTTTGTTTGTCATTAGACGAAAAGGCATCCAGGTTAGATTCAGTCCCGCTGGGAGCATCCCTCTGCTACGGGGTGAGAGGCTCCCTGGCACTTGGTTGTAGCCAAGTTTGGCAAGAGGAGATGTCTTCTCTCTGTCTCTGCATCTAGCAGAGCATCTGTCCTAGAACACAGAGGTACCAGCTGTCAAGACCTTTGACCTTTTATATTTTTCCTTTTTGGATACCTTTTGTTTCTCCTCTTTGATGGAGATCACCATCACTGGGTGTCATTTATGCTGGGTGCAGAAGCTATTCTTGGTGGATCTCTTTGTATAAAGGCTGGCCTAGGATGGGTCACGCTGCTGAGAAGACTCTGCCCTCTGGGTCCAGCAGGCTGAAATCCATCAGTGTCTCATGAGAAAGCTGCTACAATGGCTAATGCTCTTCCCATGAGGATTAATGGTCAAACTTCAATTCACCTAAAAAAAATTACACTGTATCCATCCCGCATATACCCAGTGGCTCAATCCAGGATCTGAAATGATGCATTTCATTTCCCTGTGACCCTCCCGAGAATCTCAAGCCCAGCCACAGGACAGGCTGACAAAGGTGTCAAGCGATCATAAAGCTGCCCATGATGTTTAAAAGCAGAAACTGGAGATGCCCCTTTCCCAAGATTTACACATGCTAGAGGTAATTATAAAGGACAAGGGGAAAGAGTAGCAGTAGGGCTCGAGAAGCCCGTCATAGCAAAACTGCCGTCATGTGCCATTAAAGCCATGCACACATGGGGATTGTTGGTATCAGCAATTGCGGCCACAGGAGTGCCTCAGGGAGCTAGCTCAGCCCAGCACAGGACTGATACTGGTGGGCTCAGAGGAACACAGGTTTTCCAGAGGGGTTCAAGTGTCCCCAGGAACTTAGAAAAGCAGAACAGTGTGGAGTCCTGCTCAAGAAACTGGTGACTGGGCAAACAGGACAAACTACCCTGAGGGATTAACGGACAGAAATGAGGCCAAGGAGAAATGCTGGTCAGAGCAGTCAGGAAACCTTTCCTATGTGGTCATCTGGAGGAAGAGAAATTTAACAAGCATATGGGGGCTGTGGAAGAAGCAGGGCTGTGGACAGCCCTGTTCTGCTGCTGGCCTGAGTGATAGGAGTTTGTGCCCGCTGCAAGGCATTTTTATAACAGAAAGGAAAACACACAGAACTAACATTTCTTCCCTTCTTTGGACGGTAGGAATGTTTTAATTGAGAAATTTGTTTTAATTACATTAGGTGATATCACAGTCTATTTTACAAGTTCAGGGTAAGAGGATGTGTGGACCAGTTACACAGAAATCCAGTGAAAGGATAAAAACCTACAACATGAGAAAAATGAAAAGGTTAACTTAATCCCCCAAAAATGAAACACACTGAGAGTTGTAAGTGGAAAAGGGAGAGATTACACCAGGATCCAGAGAAGTACAAAGGATGAGACTAATGTAATTTACAGTATTGGTTCTGCATGACCATCGTTTGCCCATGTTCAGAGACAGCCTCTATTCCCCAGTGCATCGCTGAGCAGATGGTCCTGTCTCTGAGGGTTTGGTCTGGTCTTGTTAGAGGAGAAAGCAAAATAACTGATGGGCAAAGATCACAACCCATGTTGAGCTGGTCCCCAGGGTCACCGCCTACAGGAGTAGTGTCTTCCACTGGATAGTCGGGGGGGTTCTGCACCAAGAACTGCATGGAGGAAAACTAAAACAGCTCCAAAAAGCCCCATCTCAAACGTAGAAAAGTCTCACTCTGGAAGTGCTTACGAGAAGATCATCATCGTAGAATTTGGTTTCTATAATAACATTACCACTGTGGAAGGAAAAGAGGAGAAAAAAGAGATACTAGAAGAGTGCATGAACAGTAGAAAACAACTGCTCCTCTCAATGCTCTCACAAGCCTGGGCTGACACCTTACCTACCCCCTGCAACATGAGCTTTGGTTTGGAGCCGCATGCACTGAGCAGTGTGTCCTGATCTGGGAGCCATAAGGGCTGAAGGATCTCTCCACTGCATTCCTACATGGAGCAGTTCCCCCCATCCCTCCCCTGTCAACCCCGTTCTGGGCACAGTACCACGCAGGCTGCAGAGAGAGCTCACAAACAGCAAACTTCTGCTCACTTCTGTTGCTAAAATTAATCTAGCAGTCCCAGCACCTTCAGGCCCCTCTCTCTTGCAGTGAATTGTGAAAACTCGTGGGAATTCTTTTTTTTATTCCCTATCTCTGTCCTCTAATGCTGAGCAAGCTACTTCAACCAACTTAACATGCCACTTCCCTCAAGAAGTGCTTAAATGCAAATGCACGAGCATATTTTATACAAACTGCAATGAAAACAGATTTGGGTGTGACAAAAGCTCTGATGATTTAAGTTGCTGATTTTCAGATTTTGGTAGATGAAAATAAAAACTTTGGGGCCGTTACAGCACCGAGCAGTGTGATCTGACCATGTCTAAATAACCTGGCTCTTGAAAATCAAAGCAGCCATTGCATCTCCACTGTGGCTTTTGGTATCTGTAACAATGGCAAAGCTGAACCTGGCAAGAGTGTAAAGTTTTTGCTGTGGCATGGCCAATGCTTGAACTCAAACGTCAGGAAATGTTCTCAGTCTGATATTCAGTCATCCTGGGAATCCTTTGCTCAGAGTGCCTTGGTTAGCACCAAATACCACAACTCCACTCTCTCCTGCTATGGAAACACCGAGACAAACACGAGGTCTTTGGGAATATCAGAAAGTGAGGGGCTCTCCAAGTCCTGGCAGCTGAAAAAAGCTGATTTCTTTGGGCCACAAAAAACTTTTGGATTTCTTTGAGCTGGTGATTCTACCAAACAGCCTCAAGAATGACTTTAGGACACCTCCATGAACAGGGGAGAGATCTGGGCTGCTCTTGACAAGTGGACAGACTCCAGGGAAAGAATGGAACACCAGAAAATCCTCAAGGTCATTTCAGAACTGGACTCTTACAACTCCCAGTCCTGAAAATGCCTTGATTTTCCAAGACGGTCAAAACCAACTTGTCAGATGTCTTTATTTCTTTACTTTGATTCCCAAATCTGGCTCCTCCTGTACTGACTGAAAGCCACCAGCTCTGGGAGCCAAGGACATGTGTAGTACTTACAAAGTTCTGAAAAGATTGTGTAAGGGAGAACTATTTGAACACTGATGCTCTCTTCTGAGTCTGCTCTCTCTGAAATGTGCTGTGAATAGAAATCAGTGACGGTAGTTCCCATCCCAGTGCCTTCTCTATGCCACTGGCTTTCCTCCAGACAGGCAACAAGAGGGAAAACGCTGGAGAGGAAGGTCTTCCAGAGGACACAGTGACCTTGCGGTGAGACTGGCTGCTCCCTGTCTGCCTCTTGTTGGCAGGAGGGTCCCCATACCCTTCTGTCTCTGCTGGCAACGCACTCCTCACGTGCTTGCCAGCACCCATCTAGCACTGCAGGGAGGGCGGCTTTTTGTCAGTGATTACAGCTTCCCAGGGGCCTCCGTCAAGGAGCCTTTTCTGTCATCCCACCAAAACTTGTGCCTTACTGTCCACACTCAGAGCAATGCCCAGCACGCATTATTCCAGCACAAGTTCTAGAAATCACTCATCTACTCAGAAGTCAATGTGCCAACAGTGGCCAGAACTAGATGTTTCTGAGGAAGGTGTGTGAATCCCATTACAGGTGACTGTAAAATGACTGGTTCCTAACTGTTAAGGGCATTTTATCCCCAGATACAATTCCGTGTGACCAAATGCATAGTTTATAAGCCAATGTAAAAGATGCAAAGCTTGGCAAAATGGTACAGTGATGAAACAAACACCAGAACAGCTCCTACGGGTGATATATTGCATGAAAAGCAACCACCTTGGTCAAGAGTCAGTGATCAATAGCTGGATTTGAAAATGGCCCAAACATCTCTTTTTTTTTCTTTTTTCCTGGGTATTAAGCTACAAAGCATTTTGAAATCCTTTCACTGTTCGCATTTCAAAAAAATTAAGCAACTCTAATAAAGGATCAGTTCCACCTTCTCCAAACTTTTATTGCTATATTAATGCAAATTGGACCTATGGGAAAGAAGGTAATGAGGTTGGTTTAGCCCCTTTTATCTCTCATCAGCTAACAGTAGTGAGGGTGATTCAGAGTTGGTAGCAGCTCCCTCTCTTCATTCCCACTGTGGCCCCCAAGGAAATGCCACACACTGCTTTTTCTTTGCCTGCTCTCAGATTCTGTAAGCCCAAGGCACTCACGTTAAAACGTTAGCTGGCATCATCTGTGATTCAGGTGCTGCCTCTATCAAGGACTGCCAAGTGTTTGTGGAGTTAGGAATCACAAAACCGAATTCAAAGAACCATTCTGCAAAGTAAAAAGAAGATCCAGAGGCATTTGAAAGAAGATAAAATCCACAAATGGTCCTTTTGCTTTTCACCTGACAGGCTGGGGAACTCCCTAAACTGTCCTGCCATGCTGCCAATGTGTTTTACATTGAAATTACTTTGTGCAGCTTAAACTGCACTGAACCCTGCCCTCCTCTTAAAGCAGATACTCCCTTTCTAAAATGGCTGATGGTAATGATAAAGTCACACCACTTCCTTAGCATTCAGTGGAAAATTTCATCACACCTAACTGGGAACAGGGAAACCATACTCCCCCTCTTGCAGACATCCCCCAGATCCAGTTGAGGTGAAGTGTACGACTGGTTGCCCAAAAGACAAGGAGCTCAATGTTTTATCTCCCCCTCCTCTGCCCCAGATTACAAGTAATACTGCAGTGAGGGAGGTCAGATGTGCAGCTATGGAGTCACACAGACAATACTTGGTGGCACTGCTGTAACCAAGGTAAACCAGAGGCTCCTTTAGTCCAGCCTCCAGTGTGGCAGTGGCCAGCTCTAGGTGCTTCTGAGGAAGATGCATGAATCCTCATAATGGGTGACTTTAAAATAACCTGTTTCCTTGCCTCAGGCAGCCTGCAGTGGATTTATGCCCTGAAGCATGATTACCCAGATTTTTTGCTTACATAACAAAGTGTTAATACACTTATGAAATGCTATCCCTAATACTGTGGCCCATTAGTCCTGACAAGATGACTGCTTCAGTGCTACTCTGAAAAATTAAAATCACCACATTCAACCTATTTTAGTTTCTCTAATTCCCGCCGCACTGGGGGTCACTCCCTGCACTGCAGCAGGACTGCACACAGAGCAGATGCATACCTTCTAGACACTGCCCTTTGAAATAAACTTTCTGTTCCAGTCGGAATTTTTCCATTTGTTCTGCTGAGGAAAAGTTTAATTCCCGAGACACTGCTTTGCATTTCAGGATTTTTTTAGGAACTCGAGCTGTGAAACAGATAAAGAAACATTATTTGGACACAATAAAACAAATCCAGCTGCTTCAGGTGCTATTATAATATAATTCAAAGAATTATTAGTGCTAGTACAAGATCATAGTAGCAGGAGACATGCAAACACAAAGGACTTTGTTTTTACATTTGCAGGAGTAAAATGCAAATAGGTTAAGTAAAGTACCTTGCCCAGAGCAAGGAATGAAACTTGTGACAGAAACAGGGATACAACACTGATCTCTCAGACTCCTGGTTCTTAGTTGTTTATTACTAAACCCCAAAATTATTCATGTCAAAATATGAGACAAAACTTAAATTTTTACATTAGGAAGTGTGCTGAAGATCACAAGCAGCTGAAGGGCTGCTTAGTACCCCAAGTGTGTTAGCTCTTCTCACTTCTCCTTCCCTTTCAGACTGTGCATCCCCAGCAAACCACAAACGGCTATTTCTCAGCCCAGCAACACTGTTTCAGCCATCTCACATAGCTCTGGGAAGTCATCCTGCAGAAGTACACAAAATGTCTGTTCCCTAAACATTGAGACCCACACAGGCAGCAAAGTCAGTATCAAACTGGAGAGTTTAAAAGAGAGAGTAATTTAGCAATCCAGGGTTTCTGGGCTTTTGCTATAGGTGAGACACCAACAGCAAGTGGCAAACTGTACCTAGTAGATATTTCATAAGGCTTCTTTTAGAGGTGGAGGAGTAAGAGAAGGGACAGTCTGGGAGCACTGATTAATATGCTGAAAGGTCCTGATCAGGAGAATGAGGGGGGGGAGTCAATATAGTAAAAATCTCCCAAGGCCATCATACTTCAGTGGTGTGATTGTACATAATCCTTCCTGCATATTAGAAAATGTTCATGTAAATTTATTAGAAATAAAAAGGGGAGGGAATACAGCTGGCATGTGCTTTAGGAGCCAAACTGTTGCTAAATGGGAAGTGTTATCAAAACATCCATGAGCAGACAACAGGCTACTGTTTAATAAAAGAAAGAGTCTACCAAACCCCAGGCAAATCCATCTAATGTAGAACAGTTTAATGGAGCAGGACCTTGAAATTAAACCAATCTAGAGAGCTGGAGGGTTAGAGAATGTAAGCTACCATCCTATCCCATGGAGAAGCATGCAAACAGCTACAGTTTGTTTAAAAAAAAAGGTAAAAAAGAAAGTTAAAAGTGTAAGGGAAGAGTTTTAAATGTAAAAGCTCTTTAATTATTTTCAGGTTTGGGGGTTTTCTCAGCTAGAAATCTGCATGGCACCATCCTTTACTGCCCTCACAAGTACAGACTACAGCCTGTTGTGAATAAACATCCCTTTGCAGTTAAGTGTAAAATGACTTGTTAAAACTGTTCTGCAATTTAGTAATTACATTTCTTTCATCCCCAAGACAGACTGCTGAGAATGTTTGCTTTAATATTGTAAAAGTACAAAATAAAAGGTTACTTTTAATAAAAGTAGGACTGTGTAGTCTTTAAACCCCTGATCTAAGAGATTTTAACTGATACCATCAAGCAGAAATTTTAATTGAATTTATTTATTTTAAATTCATTTTAGTTTTATACCTCTTTTTTTCCATTAAAAAGATAGAAGAGAAAGAAGTTTGACTCCCAACAGTTAGGTCCATTTTAAAACATACAGAAATGGAGGTAAGCATAGACTTTATCCTAAATTTATTACTGCTTTTTGTTAATTTGAGGATATACTATACCTGCACATTTATTTAAGGACTTATATAGCTAACATGCATTTAGTCAGATACTTAATTCTGACTAGATTAGAAAGTGATGAATGACACATTTCTTATTTACTAAGCAAGTCATTTTGGGTCCAACTGCATTTAGTTAAAAACTGAAATTCAGTTAAAATATCTGTATCATTAAGTTTTCATATAGTTTAAGAAAACTCCCTTAAATATTTGTGACATGTAAGAAAGCAAGCTATCTTAGCCAAACTTATTTTATATTTCAAACTCCATCTTTTCTTAGATAATGAAAGGATTATTTGTATTTCTTGAATGAAAACTGGCTGTGGTGACTGGAAACAACACTGGGCATTCTACAAGTGCTAGACCTCAGCAGCTTACTCCAAGATTTGCTTGTATATTGGAAGAAACCAAACTTTACGGATTTGCATCTCCCAGATTGCCTCCCAGTTTTGAATGCACTGAGTTGAGCTGACTGGTTACCTGGAAAAGCTCCTGCTGTCAAAAGCTGGTTTAGATGGTTAATTACAGTTTCAGGTGCTCAGGCAGTGATCTTCACTACTTTTAGCAGTTTAAAGTTAAGACTTCAGCAGCAATCCAATACCCCATTAATATTCTTTTTATTTAACTTAAGTGGTAACGGTAAGTTTAGGCAGTGATACAGTATAATGATTTGAAACATAAGAGTTCATTTTTCAAAGCAACCAGTGCTTAAATCAAATAGAAGTCCTGTTTCAAGGAAATATGTTTTATTCACTCTGCTATATATTTGATTCTTTGTTTACTATGTGATTTGCCCTGAATGGCCACAGAACACACACACAGAAGTACTATATAATGACTCTGAGACACACATGGCCTTCATTTCAAAACAATTATTCTGCCTGTTTGGCCTCACTGTTTCTGTTGCAGGACTGTACCAGAACCGCATTTCCCCACACCGTCTTTTAATACAGAGTCAGATTATCCTATGTTGGACAGCTCTCCCCTTTCTTAGCCTATTTATTGAGAATAAACTATCCACCTCAGCCTTCTTTTCTTGCTAAGCCATACAAGAATGGCTTTTTTCCTCTCTTCTCCTAAGGAAGACCATCCTCTAATCTGTAATCTTTTCAGTGGCTTCTCCTAATAGCTCTTCTCTGCACCTGTTCCAGTTTGCAGTCATCCATCTTCTAGATAGATGACTGAACTGCACACCAGATAAGGTCTTAACAATTCCTTGTACAATGGGCATTAATCTCATGCCAGAGTGTGTTTTAATTAATTCCCCAAGCTCCTCTGATGGAGGTTAGGGTTCCTGTTCTGTATGTGAGGAAAATCTGAGACACAGTGAGGTGATATGATTTGCCAAAGCAAGAAAGATGGCAGGATTGAAACGGGGCAACACAACAAACTCTCCTGAGACAGAGCTCCAGCTGTCCTCTTTGCCCCAAAGCACACCTTTCTGCAGTTTACACTGAACCATGGCAGTGCAACAGTCTGTTGAGTCAGAGCGAAGAGGATTCAAAGACCAGTCATGTGTCCAAGGAGAAGCTTTTACAGCACAAAATCTGGGAAGACTGTGAATATTTTTAGCTGATTTTCTTATGCTCTTTAAAGTCTGATTCCTCATTTCTCCTAGGTTTCCTCTTACACAGCTATTTCAAGATGGAAAAGCATGATTAACCCGGAGTTTAAGAAATTAAGTATTAAACTGAGAATTATCACATTTCTTTTACAAGTTGTATTTCAATTGCTTTCCTACAGTCGTATATGAATGTGCTGGAATGTTTTTCTTTAATATAGGTATCTTGTACAATAAGCACAAGTAAATATCTGTTGAGGCCTATTGGCAGAACTGTTTGCTGTTAGCACTGGTATGATAATGGGAGTATAGGTTAGCAAGACTGAAGGAGACAAAGCTTGGAAAATCCTTTTGGTAATCAATGAGTCACAGTTTTGCTTTCCTCTAACTCTGACCTGCATCCTCTATTCCTGGCATCAGGGCCCTCTTCTTAAGTTGAGATAACCTACTACTGGTCCTATTAAGGAACTCTTGTCATAAAGCAGATAAATGTTGACTGGGGACCAAATGAGGAGAAGGCAACTTGTTTCTCTTGTGCCTTAAATTGGCTTTGAAACCAGGTATATTGCTGGAAGACTACTGGACTCAGTGTTTTGGCATAGATCTTCCGTATGCTCTCTGGGCAGAGCAGGATCTTTCTATGCTGGTTGCTTTCTTTGGGCACAATGGATTTTCCAATGTATGGGAGAGGTAAGTCCTAGTAGTGGCAGGCAGAACTCAGTCCTTGATGTTTAACCAAAAATACATCAATGTCACCAGCATAATTAAATGATCAAGTTCACTCCATTTACTGGAGATCAGCTATGGTACTCATAATAGAAAAGCCTTCAAAATTAATTCAGTGAGGTCAGACTCTTCACAGAGCTGAAGCAAAGCTCTTGGCAAGGGACGTTACCTATCACAGTGCTTTGTCACAAATGGGGATGAGCAAGGGACACTGAAGTCCTTTGCTACTCAGCGGGGACAGCAGTGGAAGGGGCAATAGGCCTTCTTAGTGATGGTGGTGGGACAGAAGAGCAGACCAAATGTGCCATGGATGCCATTTAAAAGCAGAGGTCAAATTTAGTGCAAGAGAATATAAGGACAGTTGTGGCCTGGCAAGGTAACTGTGTATGCTTCTACTCCACTGGTTCTCCATTTGACCTCTAACTTGAGTAAACCCTGTTGTTATACCGAGAAAAGTCAATACATTTTTATACTATTAATTTTGGAACCAACACTCAACCTAACAAAGATTGGCCACTCATTCCTTACCCAGCTGAGCTCCCTGCTTAGCATTGTTTACCTTGTCCCCTTTGCCAGCCACTGATCCACTCCCACCCTTTTCCACGTGTCCCCAGCTCATTGTGGTGGAAGCCTCTGAAGGTGTGAAGTCACACCTAGGACATCTGTCCTTCGAAGCATGGGTATGCTTGCAACTCTGGTGACCTAGACATGCAGCACCCCCAACCCCAAAACACACAATAAGACCACACAGTACCTTCATGCTCGACTCCAGGTACAGAGAGATCTTCTGTTCCTTGCCAGAGGATTTTCCCCGTTTCTGCATCTCGAAGGTTCATCCAATTTCTGATTGGGAAGCAATTAAGGAAAACAAGCTATCTACATCCCTAAATGCTGTGCCTACTATTCTTTGCTAAGCCCTGAAATAGTCTACTCCAGCTGAGTTTCAACCATGTTTTCTGATTCTCAGGAGGTCAAGGAAAAGGGATGCTTTTTCCCAGAAAATAAATGAACAAATCAACCCCTGACCAGAATGAATGCAACAAGAGTTGTATAGTCACAGATTTAGTTTTCACTTTAGACTGAAGCTTGTTAACCTCATTTATCATTTTCCATTGCTTCTAAAGGATAAAGGCAATGTCACTGTGCAGCAGAGAAGCAAGAACATTGCTAAGAATAACAGATAATTCTACACAAACAATTGCTGTTCTCCAGCATTTGAAAAATGCTAGAAAAAGAAGTGTTTCCTATATAACATTAGAAAATGAGCTTGTTTTTGACTGAGCTTGTTTTCCTCGTTTACAAAATATTAATATCAAGGGTTGTTCTATTGCTGTTGACCCAGTAACTGCCACTCATGGGAATTCTTCAGCTGCCAAGTGCTAAACTCTTTTCACTCTCAGCAAGTGAGGCTGTGCCAGCTTTCAAAAAGCCCAAATCAGTGAATTAGCCATTAAAGTCATAGGCAAGGATGAAATATGCATATTTTCAAAGGGACAATTAATAATGATCTTAAGTACACCTTTGAAAAATGTCTCCCATAACATAACTCAGACATCAACACAGCAGAACAAGGAGCCTGTGTGCCTGCTCAATGCCATTTTGAACAGGGATACAGCCATCAGGAAGCCCGAGGCCCCTCAGCAGTCTCCTGCTCCACGGCTCATGAGGGTGGCTCCAAGGAGTCACCAGCGTAAAGGCAAGCAGCCTGAATAGAGCAGGATCTGTGAGATAAGGCCATGGAAACCAGTGCCTTTCCAGGTGTTTCTTTTTGCTGGTTTATGGTAGTGCACCTTTTGTACTCAGTCCTTCCTAGACAAGAGACTGGAAACTCTCCGGGAGAAGGGGAGAGACGAACTGCTCAAGGAAATGACTGGGGAGGTAGAGAAACAGAAGAGGGACAATATGGACCTTAACGTAGGTATAAATAGGAGCTGTCAGAGATAAGCATATTGAACTCATCCTCTAACATACACAGTTTCCAGGCAGACTCACACAAACTCGTCACATGGATCAAATTTTTCCAGAGCTCTGGGGAAGAAACAGATGCTTTAGCAAATTTTGCATTACAGGCTAACATTTGTTTTAAAATTACACGTGTGGAGGAGGGAAAGGAAGATGGTTGTTTCAGCGCAGCTGTGAGGAGCCTTTCCCTTCCTGAAGGCTGGCCAGACTTTCCATGTCCCACTGAAAAGGCAAGAGGGAGGAGAAAGGTGGGAATGTGTGTACACAGTCCATTTACACAGACATGGCCTTACAGCTTCCAAAACTTAGCAACAACTTGAGCATGGGAAGAGGCAGTGTAGGGCAGCCTGCTCACATCCTTCTAGACTTGTTCTAAACCACATAGTATCTACAACTTGTTTGGGGATTAAACCAAAAGTGAAAGGAGGAGAAGACAGAAAGCATCATCCTTGGGGGGCCCCATATACCACCTCCATATCCTGGCAGAAAGCTGGAAAGTGGAGATCACTCCCCAGCTAGCAAACCAAGGGAGATGGGGGCTGTAGGCAGGCAAGTCAGAGAGAGAAAATGAACAGCAGCATGGCAAGAAGAACCTGCAGCAGGGCTGGGCACTTCATGTGGTGCTGGCTGGAAGACTCAAGGTCCTCAGCCAACACAACCTGCAGGATGGAACCACCCCAACCGTGATTTAAAATGTCCAAAAAAATCCACCATTTTTTGATACCTCCTCCCACAGGCAAACACACAAACTAGCCAAGGTGAAGCTATTTGCATAGAGAGCAGCATGCAATCTACAAATGCCATGTACGAGGGAAAATAACAAATGAGACATCTGAGCATCTCACTGACAAATTCATTTATCTTCACAACACCCTGTGATGCAAACACTCTTGACTATTAGCTGTACAGTAATTCAGTAAATTGGGCACTTGATTATCAAAAACCTGTATTACCTTTAAAAAATGATCCCATTCAGAAATATTTACTTGCTATTTATTCACTATCAATACCAGTGGGAGTTATGAGCTCACAGGTCTGGCCATAGGCTGTGTGAGAGCCTAACTGAGCAGTAGACAAGTTCCTCTGAACTGGAGATGAAACACTAACCAGAGCAGCAAACTCAGCACTGCACAGCATCCAGCCTCCCAAGTGCTGTACCAGTACTCTATCTAATGGACCATCTTCCTTTTTCCATGCCATGCCTTGCCTTGCCTCACCTTACCTTCCTGTACCTCTCCCCTTATCAATTTTTGGAGTACTCTGAAATCACATTCACCATTTTCAGAAGTATTACATTAGAAGTGCCCTTCAAAGAGTATATGTAGCCTCACAGCTTAATTGTTATCCTTATTTGAAATAGGTAGTTATAGAGTGATAGTGACCTACTATTTCTGGTGAGAGAAAATACTACTGTACACTACTGACCTCTGTTGCTTCTCCCTACGAGGATTTATCTCTCAATCTAGTCCAAGAGATGATACAAGTTACATTGCTATGCTGAACAATGCTAGATACATTAACATTTGGGGTGTTGGACTTCTACAAAGTGCTATTAGACTTTATTCTGTGTTTATGTTCCACTGTAAGAGTAAATCCATGCAGGACAGCTTGGCCCATGTTTTGTATTCTAACAGTCAAATTAAAGATGAAGAATAAATAAAAAGCTCAAGACTGTATCTCTGCTGATGAGAGCATGCAGGTCAGCAATGCATGCCACACTTCCTAGAAAATATCTTGTATTTAAACAATCTTGACATTGCTAACCCACATAAATTCCATATCAAATGAATAAAGGTTCAGCATCAATGTAGTCAAAGGCTTTCCGACCTATGTGCAGGGTCAGGACATGCTTTTCTAACTTCTGCAAATAAAAAAATGAAATGAACCTGCTATTCAGAGTGTATACACAGAGTTAAAATATGTGTATCCAGACATATTTGAAGGGATCAGAATACTCTAGCCAGTTCACGAGTTTTTTCCCTGTAACTAAGCACTATTAAAAGGGAAGAACAAATCATCAAATTTTGAAAGTGCACACACACAATCCTCTTCTATTGGAAAAAAACACTTAATGTTCAAGAAATTCATTCTTTTAAAAAAAAAGTTTTAAAAGAAAAAGGGATCTGAAAAAATTTTCCTAAGTAAAAATTGAGATAATTTATAAAACTTTACTGTAATGGAATTAAAAAAAAAAAAAAGCAAAACCCATCACAAGTCATTTCTTGGCAAGGGAATACCTGACAAAGCAGCAGCTGTACTGTTACCTAGTTAGCAGCTTATCACACTATTTCTGTCATCTTGGATATAAAGACTGGTACTAGAACATACTTCAGTGAGGAAAATGGAGATCTTGAACCAAACCCACACCCCCTGTTATCTTCTAATGTGTTTAATTGGTTTAAGATTCTTCCATCCCAGCATGAGAGATATTGTTACTAAAAATAAAAAGTACTCCATCTTCCGAGCAGCAGTGAAGACCTGCAGGCAGGATGAAGAAGGCATTTTAAGTATTACTCAAAAGGACAAAGTAAATTAATATAGGTTTAACACAATTACTCTTTTTGAAGAGGCTCATGTCAAGCCACCTGGCAGGGGTAGCTAAGGAGAGCAAGTAGAGAGCCAGACAGTTACAGCTTTGTGAAGCTAATATATATGAAAAAAAAAGGAAGAACAAGAGTATATTCCTAATGCAGCTTCTCATTCTAAAATCACAAGAACACCATTTAACCATTAAATTTTCATTCTCCTGGATTTTTTTTTTTTTGGTAGGAAACAATGTCTGATTTAAGTTTCAATAGATCAAATACTCTTCAAGCCTGAAGGCAAGGAAGGATTAGGTAGAACAGCAGAGGAAGGGTGTACTGTTGATCTATTTATATTCCACCACCTATTGGGTCAGTAAAGTCTTACATAAAAGCTTTGTAGTAGCTGGAATTTGACTTGCTTTATATACATGACATGAATTAGCTTCCTCACAGACCTACTTTGCTTAGTCTGATGAAGGGAAATGGTTTGTGCATTTCTAAATCCAAGTTTTATTGTCTTGAATACCTCTGATCTCAGAACAAAAATTCTTTCTTTTTTGTGTCTGTCACAGAGATCACTTCATTCAAACAAATCAAAATATACAGACTCATCGTTAAGTGCTTTAACATTGCAAAAGATTCCCATGTATTACCGCAGTGGTAATTAAGAATAGCCTTAAAGGAAGAGAATGAGTACAAACAAAATTAATCATTAAAGTAGTACGGAGTTAAAGAAGTTCTGCCCTGATCTCCCTGACTATTATTTGTATGTTGCAATTTTTAGCACTTCTTGAATATCTCAAAGGCTGCAGCAAACAGTAGGTGTAATTTCTTTCACTAAAATGGTCCATTTTTAACTTTATTCCTTTGTTGTCTGCACCATTCTAAAACCTTAGGAACTGCTGCACTCTTATCTTTCATAATAAAAGCAAACCTAATGTCCATAACCACTCCTGGAAGGGAAGGACTTTCATCATCTTTGCCATCTTTTTTTTTTTTTTTTTTACATGAAATACAACAGTTTACTACATGCCAGATGCAAACAGGTTCTCAACAATTATGTGTTAATAAGAATTGTCCTATGGGACAAATATCAGAGAGAAGGTAGAGAAGGTGGAGCTGAAAGCCCTGAACAATTCAGACTTATATCTCTGTTGCAGACCCAGAAAAGCTTCTGATCTGGACTGCCTAAATTCCACTCCTGATTTTACACTGTCTGTTGTCCGTCATGAAAAGCAGACACAACCAGGCACTCATGACATGAGTAAGCATGTTACTTTAAAGAATGCTACAGGTAAGTAAAGATCAACCTTTAGGGATTATATTTTTATCAGATATATTTTCCCAGAAGAATATTTGCATCTCAAGTGTTTCAATCCAGTCTGAGGAGTAAGGGGCCAAAATAAGTTATGCAAAATAGCTACCAAACAACAGGATTACTAAGTAGACCACCCAAATGGCCTTATGCTTCACTCATGCCATTTGTCCTCTAATCTTTCCAATCTCTAATCTCACTTTTTATTACAACTCCCAAATCTCTCTTCCACAGAACTCTTAATCGTGTGCTTAAATTTAAGCATATGCACAGACATTCTGCTGAATCAGGTCTTTGAGTTCACTGTGTTTGCAATCAAGAGAAATGCTGCTGGTTTTGGTGTTTAATAAACCACAAGTATACATGTCAACAGTGTTAAGAGAAAAGGAGTAGCCTAAGGCTGAAATTCAGTGCAAAATCATATCTGAAGGAACTGAATGAGCGTCCATCCATTCTGTCTAGTAACAGAAATACCAAAACAAACACACAAACTGGAAGCTATTCCTCAAACATTACTGGAGCCTTTGGGTATAGCACTGTCAACTTCTCCTGCTTTCAGACAACAGCACACTCTCTTGGGTTCCAGATTAGTCAGAAAGCGTGCTATGACAGCTCTTAGAGGAGCAGGTATTTTATAAAACTCCACTATTATAAAACAACTTTCCTGGAGTGATGCACAAGATATGGGTTACTGTGCTTCTCCAAATGACGGGAGGTGCTGGGGACTGGAAAGGTGCTCTATTAAATCCTCAAATGGAAGGAAGCCAATTATCCCTTCAAAGCACTCCTGACACTCCTGTACTCGCTGTAAAAGAGCCTACTTTTAAAGTCTCCTGCACAGAAAAAATTGCCGTGCAACAGAAGCCAGGGAGACCCAGAGATTAATGTGAACCACATGACAAAATGCAGCAAAAATCCTCAGCAACTAACAAAGCAATTTCACAGCAAATTATGTAATTAGAGGGATATACTTAAAAGCTATAGCATCATAGCAAAAAAAATCAACACAACTTCATATACTTATATACTCTGTACTTTCCTTTTTACTTTCCTCTTACATCTTTGCTTGCAGATGCTGTCCATACAGATCTTATATCGCCACAACATATTTTCATCTAACATCCATCAAACAGTCCTGGATTAACCTGTTCTTGGCCCATACTTGGAAAGACAGTCACACATGTTACTGAATACCATGTCAACCTTACCTTAATTGTAATAGAAAATTATGCTAATAGGTGTCATGGTTTAACCCCAGCCAGCAACTAAACACCACACAGCTGCTCACACACTCCCCACCCCAGTGGGATGGGGGAGAAAATCAGGAAAAAGAAGTAAAACTCATGGGTTGAGATAAGAATCGTTTAATAGAACAGAAAAGAAGAAACTAATAACGATAATGATGACACTAATAAAATTACAACAGTAATAATAAAAGGACTGGAATGTACAAATGATGCACAGAGCAATTGCTCACCACCTGCTGAAAGACACCCAGTTAGTCCCAAGTGGCAATCCCCCGCCCCCACTCCCCCAGTTTATAT
>JANZLQ010000089.1:31374718-31393530 GCA_026212715.1 Elanus axillaris
TCTCCAGCTTTCTTGCTGACTGGGCATGAGAAACTGAAAAATCCTTGACTTAGTATAAACATTACTTAGCAGCAACTGAAAACATGAGAGTGTTATCAACATTCTTCTCATACTGAACTCAGAACACAGCACCGTACCAGCTACTAGGAAGACACTTTATCCCAGCTGAAATCAGGACACAGCCTCACCAGATCCAGCTGAGAATGGGCCAGGACTTGATTTTCACTCATTATGGTATTGTTTTTATGCAATCTATTAACACATACAGTTTAACATTTTAGTGGGAAATCTTTCAAATCCTAGATATCTACCTGTAGTTGAACTCCTAAACATTGGGCTGCCATTTTTCCTTTCACAAAAGGCCATGCAGAAACATGTATTTCTTTGATGGACCTCCTCTATTTGTGAAGGATGTCTGAACATTTGATAGCCCTATTCCATCAGATTACTCCACATAGGCCAGTTATAAGGAGGAAGAGCAGACCCATTTGCAAAGATGCACACTGTGACTATACAGCTGGCACCTACAAAGAGAGAATCCGCCTGGATGGGTCTGGCAGCCCCTACGCAGAACAACTCCAGTGTTTTAGCACTGCACACTTCAGCACCATAGGCCAGGGATACAAGCTAATGATAACAAGATAGGCCTGCACACAGCCAGTCCAGATAAAGCAGAACTTTAAATGGTCAAGCTCCCTATTGAACCTCACCTGTGAAATTTTGAGCCCCTTCACACTTTGTGAGCCATTGCCTTTGTCTGTTCTCTCTACCAGAGGAGTAACTTCTTGTAAAAAATACTGGTTACTTAGTCGCACAAATAGGTAAAACAGCCATTTCAGAAAAGGATACAAACGTACTTAGAAGAGCCTCAAATGAGCTAGGTAGGCACTTTGCAAAATAGTAACTGAATCTTACTTAAAGTTAGAAGAAACAAACCTATGGGGAAGCCAGTTTGTGTGGAGTGCATTTTAGTTCAACCAAGATGAGCTGCTCGGCTTCCTAACACTTGTTCTATTTATTCCTCTACCACAATCTTCTCAGTGTGACGTCTTTACTGAGGAGATCACAACATCCTCTATACTGGCCAGGAAGATTAAGCAGCACACACACACACGACGAGAAAGCAAGAGTCTTTGAGATTTAACTCAAAATCTATGCTGGTTTGCCATAAAGATTTGACATTTAAATGACTGAATAATGTTAATCTTCCACTAATATTAGACTGCTGTTATGAATAGGTATTACAGGATAAACCCAAACCATTTACTTTTGAAAATATATTTCTTTATTGCTATATAAAAGATGTCTGCTGATTTTCCCTAAGGTATCTTCTGTTCCTGGGAGAGACGAATTTAATGGTGGACTTTCTCATGCCTAGCTGGCACTTAGACCACAAGCTAGGGAGCAAGGGGTTTGGTTTTCATTTTCACAAAGCTTGATAAATACACTATTTACTACTAGAATGTCAACTGATATACGTTCAGAGCAAAGTCCATCTATTTTTTAAATTACCAGTACCAGATTTTGTAGTATTTCTTTACAAGATTCATTGGTATAACAAGGATCCCAAGAACATAATGGAAGTAATTAACCTCTCATTTCTGTGTTCACATTCATAAGAGACTGCTTTAGGGTGAGAAGCAAGAGGAGAGAAAAGATCACAATTGAAACAAAAAGAGAAAATTTATCTCTTGTCAGTAGTCTGGCCACACTACAAAGCATGTACACACAGCAGCAATAAATTAGGGTTTTTTTATAATAGAAAAACTAACCAACAATCTTAGCTAGAAGTGCATAGCTGAATGCTCAGATTTGTGGCATCCAAACAGCCTTTCATTTAAATAAGTCTGCTTAATTGCTTATTTTCTGTCTTTTCCCATTGTAAGACAAACAAAGATGCCATTGAGGATGCATCTCCCCTGATAAGGCAATCAGAACATGAGCCTGCAATTACAGTAATATTTTGCATAAAGGCTTCCCTTTATTAATCCAGAAGAGCCCTAATTTCAAACCCTACTATTTTACCATGCTGCCATCCTCAACAGTGCAACAATTCTTCTGGATTCTTTGTGCCTGTACTCCAAGCAACTCAACTGAGCTTCTTCTCTTTAGAGAACATTTATTTATTCCATTTCCAAGGATAAAAAAGGCACGGTATGGTAGCGTCACTGAATGTCTAGCAGTTCAATTACATCTGGTCCTTCATACTACCATTCCTTTGGACTGCTGCCCATGTCAAAGATCAGCACTATGTAGCTCACACAAACAGATGCATATACTACCTAGACATCTATGTTTATAAAGCTTCCTATTAATCATTCCTGTACTGCCATAAATTAACATAAGTAGGTGATTAGAGTGTTCACAATGGAAACAGTCTGCTAGCTTGGTTACTTCTCTCAGATGGATACCGTTTCCTCAAGATTTTTACTGTAATCCCTGTTGGCAAAAAATATTCCACAAATATAAATTCCATCTCTTAGTGGAATCCCTTTTCTCTAGAAAAAAAAGAAAAAAGAAAAAAACCCCAAGCAAACAAAAACCCAAACTTGTAGCAGCTGCAGACCCACAAATTCTGCAAAATAAAGGGGAGATACATGTGAGTCCTCCTAGGCTGAACTGTATACCCCTTAAATATCCCTTGGAGAAACACTGTTCTGTGGAGAACGATTGGTAAGAGAAATAAGGTGCCTTCCATGAAAATGTTCTCACACATGCATGTAATAAGAGAAGAGAGAAGAAACAGGTTATTTACCATAGAAGCAGCCATCTCCCTCTTCTCTACCAAAGAACCCCTATTGAGATAGAGCAAAGAATAGAGGATTAACATGTGAGATAGTGGAAATCTGGATAGGAAAATCAGCAGTTGTCTGCAATAGTTCAGTTCCAGTACTCTTCTTAGTTGGACTAAACAACTTGGCCATTCAAACTCTCTAAATCATTAAAAAGAGCTAATCTCAAGGCCAAATCTCTTTACAATCCTACTTTAATTCAATGATGAAGGCATTGCAGCAAGTATGTCAAGTGACAGACTCACATCATTTGAACATGCCCTAAAGGAGATGGGTCTTGAAAACAGAACACATTATTTTAACCCTAGCTGACTTAGCTATGCTTTAAGTGTGAAACCTTCTTGGGTTTCAGAATAACTGTTAACTAGTGTTACCTATAAATTTCAGATCATGTTTTATACTAAATCTTTTTTCAAGGTATCAGTGGGAACATTGTTTCCTGTTAAAATTTTGGTGTAGGGTAGTAAATTGATTCATCCTGTTAAAATGGTAAGAAAATTATTCTACTTGTTGGAGCTATAACTAAACCAATAAAGCCTTAACAAGAAGCAATGCTTCCACTTATGAAGAAAAATAACAGATTTTAAGCAATCTAAGAAGCTTCCTCCAGAACTCCTGAGATTCCAGGCGATTTCTTAATGTAAATTCCAGAATTTAACAGCTTCAATAGTAAGATTATTCTGTCATCTGTTTTGAATAAAGCTTTTTTCAGTCATCCTCTCTGGACTAAAATTAAAGAACTTCTTCAGATCTGCAAGAAAAAACTAGATCACATATGCACATCTACAAAGACGATTGGGATGCTTTTTTTCTGAAGTTCAGCACTATGTCCACAAACATTTGTGTAGCTGTGTCCAGGTTTCATCTGGGACAAAGTTACATTTTCTTCTTAGTAGCTGGTACAGTGCTGTATTTTGGATTTAGTATTAGAATACTGTTGGTAGCACACTGATGTTTTAGTTGTTGCTAAGCAGTGCTTATCCTGTCAAGGGTTTTTCAGTTTCCCATGCTCTGCAAGTGAGGAGGTGCACAAGAAGCCAGGAGGGAGTATAGCCAGGACAGCTGACCTGAACTAGCCAAAGGGATATTTTATATGATAGGACTCAGCATATAAACTGGGGGGAGTTGCCTAGGAGGGGCTGATCGCTGCTTGGAGACTGAGCATTGGTCAGTGGGTGGTGGGCAAATGCATTGTGCATCACTTGTCTTTCTTGGGTAATACTTCACTCTTTTATTATTTTCCTTTTTGTTACAATTATTGTTTATTATTATTATTATTATTATTATTATTATTATTATTATTATTATTATTACTACTACTACTATTATAATATTCTATTTTATTTAAACTGTTCTTATCCCAACCTACGAGTTTTACTTTTTTTTCCTGATTCTCCTCTCCATCCCACTGGGGGGGAGAGGAATGAGCGAGTGGCTGCGTGGTGCTTAGTTGCCAGTTGGGGTTAAACCATGACAAGCTGATAAAAACTACTAAACACAAAATAAATAATATTAACTTATTGAAAAAGCAATCCTAATCAATGTTGATGAACACTAATTTCTTCTCTCAGTAGCAAGCAGCATGAAGAAATCTGATGCCAGGGCAGTGAATACAGAGGCTCAGAGATAACTGTTAAGGCCTCACTGGGACTTATAAGAACATTTACTCTGCCAGTTCAGTCTTCCTTATGGTTCAGACACTCATTACATCCCAAAAGAAAGAGATGAGAAAGTGATATCCACCTGCTTCTATACAGTAATTCACTCAACACCTGTGATTTATTTGGACACAACAAGGTCTGTTAACTCGATGGCTTATCTATAAAAGATGGTACTGATGGTGTTAGCTTGAAGAATTGCTTCTGTATATCCTAAGGCCTCTGATAAGCATGTTTGCCTGCACCTTCTCTTTTGGAGGGTACTAAATGGATCTGTTAATGAATAGGCTATACATACAGTTTTATGTCTTCTTGAAACACTCCTCCCTTCTCTAGACAGTGTGTGGGAAAGGTGCAGTCTCTGGCTACTTCCTACATAGAACAAAAGGTCCACAACTTTGCTCTAACTTCCAAAAGACTCACTCCCTGGACTTGGATTCCTAGATATTCCAAAATACCCACCTTGGCAAGGAGAATCCCATACCAAAATGGTGCTATCAGTGGACAGTAAGATGTTAGGAGAAAAAAGGAGCAAATTAGAATCTGTGTATATGACATAACAAGTCAACATGTAGAGCTCTATTAGCAAGGACTGTGACACAGGTCCTTGAACATCAACTCTAGCAACTGGGAGGGACTGCCATTTTTTTAAATCTTCTACAGCAGAAAGACTGGTCAGGACAGTCTAGAAGTACAAATTTTGTACATTTGAAAGATTTCTTACTTCTGGTTAACTGCCCAAAGACTAGAAGAGGCTACAAGCATGCTGCATTATTGCTGGGGAGAGATTCTGTTCTGAGCTGGCCCTTAAAACACTCCTCCATGCACAGGAGGGCAGATATCCTTAACTCTGGATATCCAAGCAACAGCAGCTACCACAAAAACCTTCAAGAGCTGTAAGTTTAAAGAACTCTCAGGTGGTAGTTTGTTGTTCTCCAGCAATCTTATATAATTGGTGAATGTTTGGTACATGAAGATAGGCATCTTTCATATCAAGAGCTGTTCACCCACCTCTTTCACATGAGGGACACATAGTTGTCCCTAGAGACACAGTCCTGCCCTTGACTTCTTATATTTCTGGTAATGTTGATATTGCTTAGCCTCTTGCTCTTCCAGGGAATCAGAAAAGAGCAGAAACAAAACTGTTGTCAAGAGCATACTTTAACTTGTGCTGCTGAGAATAGAACCTAGGCCAGGGAGATTTCAGAGTTACTGTTAAGTGAGGTATCCACCTATACAAAACAAAGCAAAAAATCACTATATAATCACAGAAAAAGACTGTTTGTAAAAAACTTTTAGGGAAAATCTGTAGCTCAGTCTTCACAGAAATAGGTCTTGATTTCAGAGGGGTCTGTAAAAGACGAAGAATTCATTTGTGCAAGGGATTTCAGGGACTCAGGGATTTTTATTTGGCCATGGAAAGTTTAGGCTGTCTGTTAGCATTCCAAATCCCCATCAGATCAATAAAGCCTGCAGTCATTACGTCCAATAGCTCCTACCCTCCAGGAAATGAGCTTGTGAGTTTTATTCTAACTGTTAATAGGCAGGTGTTCACACCACCGAAGTCAACTGTAATGGGAGCACTTAGAGATTCTTGTTGGCAGTCTCAGAGAAGGTATGAATAAAAGGTCAAGCACTGAATTTCTCTTGCATTTGTACACTTAGTCTGTCTAAACTCCCCTTGCTCTACCAAAAGAGAATCTGTTTCTCAATACCTTATCAACACAATCTTAATTTTTAAATAGTACCTTTTATCAGCAGTTGAATTAATTAGGAGTTTGTCAATGCATAGGAGCCAATCCAGATTAAGGCATGGAGTGAATTTAGAGTTGAGCTAACTAACTATCCCTTATTTAACCCTTGTCTGGATGTTCTTGTTCTGCATCAAGAGAGTCCAATTCCAAACCTTTGAAGTGAGTTCTGTGATTTGGAACTGAACACACTCATCTTGGGATAAAGGTATGCACAGTGGAGAAATCAAACATAAATAGTTAAGCTGGAGTAAATTTTAAGCATACAAACCATATGGTTTTATCTAGATTACAGCTTTTTGCAACAGCATAGCCACCTCTTCTTTGACACTAGGGAAGAAAACCATAGACACTGCTTTATCTCAGTGCAGTACATTTACATAGTGTAGCTACATCCATTCAAAAACTCCTGGCACTGAAAAGCTCCATATTGCCCAAGCCAGTTGGCATAAAGATGGTGTGTATTCCCTCAGGGTGGGATTACAGCTCTGTGTGCTATTCAGAAAAATAGGCCAGACAATTGAATTTCCTTTTCCAGGTGTGCCCATATGCCCTCTCTCACAAGTAATGCTAAAAAATGGCAAAAATGAATGAAAACCTGAAAAGATACTCTTTACATAGCTTTGAAAGCAAATGCCAATTGCAGCCTTCAGAGAAAAGGTGAAAAAAGTGCTGCTGCTGCAGTATATCTGTTAATTAGCCTATAAGGATTTGTGTTTATGACAAGAGTGAAAACTAACTATTGCAGCAGAAGTAATACCAGCTGAACACAGTTCTACTGTTTTGTTCAGTCTCATAGCAATACTCAGCACATCTGCACCGGCATAAATGTGACACTGGAGTTGTAGGGCAGAAGACACTCAGTTCTACTAAAAGTGGTTTATTCAAAGCACTTCAGGCTTTTTTGAACCTCTGCACCTTTAACTGTCCCACAATACCTCACACATAGTGTATCTTTTGCTGATTCAATCCAGTGTTGATCTGTAACCAGGGATACATCTAGAGATCACCACAGGTTCTCTGGGAAAGCGACTCAGTATCCTTAAAACATAATTAGAAAATAACAAGGGGTTTTAATCTTATTGAGATTTTATAGTAAAACAGTATTTAGCCCTGGCACTAACACTCTTCACCTAATAAACGAAATAAAAATTCAAATCAGCTAGAGAAACAGCTATGACAAGCACTTTCATAAAGTCCACAATGACAAATGCCAATCTCCTATTTGCTGACATGGCACACCAGGGGAACAAGCCACCGTTTTCCTGGCATTAGCTTAAATGGTTCCTCAGATATACAATCCATATGGACAGTACTGGCCTGAATTTCACTAGAGCGACAAATACTTCAGTTCTGGCTTTTTTTTTTTTTTTTTTTTTTAAGTTGGGCTATGTGTGCATGAGAAATGGGCATTGCTTTAGCCTTGCAAACAGTACAACCCTTACAGCCAGGACCTCCGTGATTAAACATGAAGAGCATCTTCACTGCCAGCTACCCTATCTTTCCAGGGATGAACTGGCAAAACATGATTATGAACACTCTCAACACCAAGCTGAGGCATTAAGTAAGGATGTGAAAACTTAGGTGGATGTCAGTGGCCCTCTAGCCTCAAAGGACAAGACCACAGTGAGAATCAGATGTAGTTCTCAAAGGGACAAGAGAAAAATAGGTCATGGATCTGAGCTGCTAAAGTAGTTATAACTCTGGAGCACTACACAGGCAGAACCACATACTGCAATATCAATCAAACAGTTTTTTGTTTTCCCAGTTAAAACTGACAGGACTAAGATTATTCAAGGAAAACAAGTTCATTATCTTGTCTCTTCTGAGGAAAGGAGGAAAGCTTAGAGCACACAGACCAAGTGGAGAATCAAAACAAAATTGAAAATACAGTCAGGAGGGAATGACTGGCAGTTAGTTGCATGAGGAAACTAATCTTGTAAATGGACCAGAGGCTGTTGAAAGCAGAGGCAGAGAGGAGGAATAAAGGGGGATTTATGCAGATTGAGGCAGAGCTCTCAAAACACAAGGACTCCATATCAGAATTACTGTGCTTTTTTAGGAACCTACTAGAATATGACAAATGTTTAAATTCGCAGTGTGGATTAGTGATTTGACAATTTACCATCCCAACATTTTACAGTGTTAGACAGTACAGCAGTCTGAAAAGATAGTAAGCTATTTGGAAAAGCACTACAGGGAAACACAGAAATTACAAGTAAAAAATTCTGTCCCAAACTAGTTTAGAATAGGTAAAATACTAATATTTGTTTCTGAATGCTGTATTTTAATCAAGCTCTACACATATACTAATATTAACTATACTGATGTGAACCTCTGAGCGTATCACTAGGAGAACTCAAAGATGTAGGGTCTGTGCCTAAACCAGCACCTCTCTGCTTTAGCATGCATTGGAATTCAGATGAAGAACACTACTGTGGGGATACAATAATGAAATCTCCAGTGAAATGACAAAAATGCAATGACCTCTATTACTTCCAAGCAGCTCCTATAGCTTTCATTGTCAATAAAATCTATAGTTATGTTTATACTGTTTTAAATTTTATTATTTTAACAAGCTTCTAGCTGTATGTTAAATTTTCAGAGTATTTGAAATGTTTTTTATCATTTTAATCAAAATCTATTAATATGTTTTGCAGCTAAAGCAGTGGAATGTCATTTCTGCTGTGAAAAAGAACAGCATGTATATAATACAATCAGCTGTAGTTCACAACTGGATTCTTGCAATTTAGTTAATAAAAACAAAATAATAAAAAAATAGTTATTAAAAAGCTAGACTTACACACAGCTGACAAATACGTTTTTAAAATACTATTTTGATGTTTCAAAGTGTGAACTTCATAAGCATTTATGCTAAGTTGAATGCTAATGTTTTTGAAGTTACATGCAAAAAGCTCAAAAAATGCCATAATTAGTATTACCTGCTCCCTTTTATTCATTTGCACTTGCACCTTTTCAAGCATTCCTCTGCCTCATTCACTGCATTTACTATTTCAGAACTGGCAAAACTAGGATTTGTGCAAACAATGTTATTAAGCAGGAAAACAAGGATCTACTGTTTTATCAGTGAAACAGATGCAACAGACCATCATGAACTAAGAAACATTTTCACCTGGCCACTGGTTGGGCTGTATTTAAATGAGAAAGAGGGCCTTGCTGAGGGCAGTATGGCTAGAGGTCTTGGAGGAGTTAAGGCTTGCTCTGCAGCTGCCTGGTTAATGCCTCACCTCTGCTTTGTATAGATGGGAGAAGGAGGTCATAGTGTGACTGCCAGTGGCAAGAAGGGAGCTTTAACTCTTCTGAAGACTAGACCAGAGCTGTGAAGAGGTAAGCTTACAACTCTCCTTGGGGAATTTTTGTTTTTATTTTGCAAGTAGTACTTCAGGCTACTTTAAAACACACATATAGGTTTGTGGAGTTTTTTGCTTAAAATGCTAAGGAACTTATTCAAATGGCAGAATGGAAGATGCTAGGTGCACTAGGGAACCATATTTTTCTTTCTTTCTATGAAGTTAAATGTTTCTCTGCAGAAGCTGAACTTAGGGTCAGTGTTATACTAATATAATGCAGTTCCCTTTGAAGGAATTACAGGGGGAAGCACATAAAACAATTCTTTCCTGGAGCTGTTTAAATACTGTATCTTTATGGCAATAGAGTAACTGTAATGATTCCTTGTGGATTAACGAGGGTGCCATAAATGAACAGCCCAAACTGGACTGAGAAACTTATTGGCTTTTATCCCTCTTTCTGGAAAGAGTATTTTAAAAATAACATGCATTTGCTCCCCAAGGCTGCATAGGATTTTCAGCCAATGATTTATTTCTATGTCTGGCTCATTGAGGGCTGCAGGAGAAGAGAGTCTCTAATGGCACTTGCTACATGGTCCCAGACCCTGTTTGTGTGTTTGCCTGGTAACTTGTCACTAAGTACAGTAATGCTAAAGACCCCTTGCAGGGAACAAGGGGCAAGAGAAGATTACTACTTTACTGAAGTAATTTCAAATGCATTTCTCTTGGAAGATGTGACCACAGACTTAGTGATGTGAAGCTAAAATGCTCAACTAATAATGCTATGCTATGATTTTAGAATTGGTGCTGCAAGGGTAATTAAGCATAGTAATTTGAGAAGCCTCCTCAGGTGAGTTGGTGCTGAGTGTTGGTGAAGACAGCATGAAGCTATGCTGAGAACAAGTTCATCTAAGACTGAGGCCAGGGGCATGACACTCAACAGCAGCGGTTGGAGAGGACTGCTGTTCACAGCCCTCCCCAGCTGCTTCTTACTTTCTCCCTTAAATCTAACAGCTGAGCTGTTTGTAAAACTGCTAACCTGATCTACTTGACCAGCACAGGTCTCTGCTCCTTAACCTATTGCCCAAGCTGTTTAAGCTAGCATGCCTCATTCTGACTGAAACAGGAGGTTGCAGTGCTCATCTGAGCAGCTCAGCTAGTAAATCTGAAAATGAGGTAACAAGCAGCTGGGGATGGTAATCTGTGCTCTGCACAGCTGCTGTGACAGAAGCACACATCAAGAAGAATGCAAGGACAGATATCTTTCAGATGTCCTCTTCCCTCAGATGCAACAAACCCATACCACTTCCTGGACTGAGCCTTTAAGTGACATTTAAAAATGCTAATAAAGGTCAAGTGACAAAACAATCAGGAGGACCTTTTTTTCCTCATTATTTCAGCTTCTGGAAAAGAAAATAACTTTACTAGAGAAACTATGAAGTCTTGCTGTCAGTTGGACTGGGACTGACAGGCAAGTATTCTAATGCACTAAAGAGTCTACCCTAAAGACTTAAACTGGAAGTCAAATGTCTAAAGTATCTCCAGAAGATCCCCCTGTATTAAAGGTCAGTAGGTATTTCTTAGTGCCCAGTTTCCAGATAAGCTGGTCTGTTC
This sequence comes from Elanus axillaris, assembly GCA_026212715.1. Lineage (NCBI taxonomy): Eukaryota > Metazoa > Chordata > Aves > Accipitriformes > Accipitridae > Elanus > Elanus axillaris. The sequence goes on from JANZLQ010000089.1 coordinate 31,385,842, forward strand.
CATCACATGGCAGTACACTAATGGGAACAATGGTGGTTCTTCTACCTTCTCTCTCTGCAAACCTTTTTCTTCAAGAGGAGTTGGGGGTGTTGCAGAACACCCTTTAAGCACAGAGCTAGCAACAGTCCATGCCAACAGATGAACAGAAAATAGAATTTCCTTTAGCTTTCCAAACCGAAGTAACTTGATGTTAACTCTCACTTACCCAGCAGGCTGTACCTGATCAGAAGTTTCCGATACTCTTAAAACATCAGATGGATTTCTTGGTTCCAGGCATGTGTAAGCTTCCTTTTGGAAAGGCTTAAATCAAGTCATCTGAAATGTGGAGGAGAGAGGCGTGCAGGCAGATGATCTGCTTAGGTGGGGTATACTTTCATTGGTGATTAAAGTGTAAAATCACCCCATTTTCTTGATAAAATACATAGGAAAAGATGGATATAATCAGCTGTCCCAAGGACCAAATGAGCTTCTGACTACAGAGTAGATAAGGTTTATGTATGTAGTGTAGCATACAGACTGACCCATACAAATACTCCTCTACAGAATTACTAAGAAGTAAAATCCCGTGCACTCTCATTTCCTCTAATGGAAGGAAATGTTGCTGCTAGTTAGTTAAGCAATTATTTCATTACAGGAGTGGATAAATTTAATAACATGAAGTTTTTGTGCACTGTTATCCCAAAGGCTGACTGAAAATAAAAAATTATTTCTCTTGCTTTTTACCTAAGCCTGTCATTTTTCCAGAAGAATGTTGCCCGATATTCTAGTCATGAACACAATCAACTTAAAGTTTCACTCATGGCTGAATTAATCTGATACCACCTCCCTTAAGTCTATTCCATACCTAACAATTCTGTTGCAGTGAGAACTCTTTTCAGGAGAAATCTGACAATGGAATTTCAAGTTTATAATCACAACTGAAAATCCTGGCTGTCAGTCAGGATTTAGTAATATGTAGCTGAGAAATGGTTCCTACTGTTGTTCTTGAGAACCTTGATTACTGTGAGGTGTCTTCTGGACATAACCTCTGAACAGTCCTACTGTGTCTACTTTGGCATGATGTCAAATGCTTTGAAAACTTCATAGTAATGCCCAATGAGTGTATATGGGTGTTTCCTCAAAACCTGTCATCTACTCTTTAATGCTGGTCTGGGAGGGGTGCTACACAGATGACAAACCTCTTGTTTCTGTGGGTGCTACTGATGCAGTCTCAGGATAAAAAGGCAGCCCCTGAGAATGGTTTTTAGTAGTGAGTACTAAATACTGTAGGTTTTTTGCACATCAAGTGTAAATACATGATCTGCTTCTTAAGATGCGTCAAAGTCACCTTTCATGTGTTTACAGAATTAACTTTTGATAAATTTTGCTATACTAATATGCAGAAAGACAAAATTCAATATTGCCAGGTGGACCTTAATAGATTGCAATGTTTTCTGCTTGTTACCTGTATCTGGGAACCTAGCATACCTAATACTTCTATATAAACTTTGACAATACAGATGTAAACAAAGCACTGGTTTATCTTTAATGGAGGGTCTGAGCTCAAATTTGAAGCTGCCTTAATTTCCCAGCTTAGAGATAGGGAAGTAGAAGAGGCTTATATCACATAAATTGTGGAAGTCAAAGGCAGAAGTCAAAGTACATTGGCCTGCTATCTTATGAACATCATGAAAGAATGTAGAGTCAAAATTTTACTAGTTCAACTTAAATTCAGAGATAAACATGTATAACAGCAAGTTGAATATGCTTCTATACCAAGTGCTTTAGCTAACAGAAAACCATTTTTTTTCAGAGACATGGGAGACACATCAGATGTCTGTATAAAAAAAAAATACTCTGAACAGTATCTGTTTAATTTGAGGATTTTTAGTTGCCTTCCCTGCTTGTCTACATCTGTGTAAGCTTGGCTTTTTTCCTACGTGTTAGCTGTGAAGATGCATGGTGTGGGAAGAAGCTGTATTAATTTTCACTTGATGGGTTAAATGACTGTCTTCTGTGTGGAAATTAAAATACTGTAACAACAGCTGAAGTACCAATGACTTCCAAGGATGCAAAGAGTAACTGATATTGTCTTAATATGATATAAAGGAAATAAGGGGGAGTAATTTTTCTAATGACAACTGCATTATTTTAAGTACCTTGTTAGGTCAGCACTAAGCAAGCAATTAAAAATACTGAAACCATCAAGTGACATGCTGGATAGGTAAGCTTTGGAGAGATGAAAGGATAAATCTTAGAAATAAAATTCTAACCACAAGATGCTAAAGTAGTATTGCTGACTAAAAAGAAAAACCCAAATGTCAATGTCAACTTACACTTTTAAATCAGTGTTAGTTAGATGTATTCTCTGTAGCATCTGGCAACTCATTTGTTTACAGTGATGGTGGAGCTCTTGATGCCCTGTCCACTGTCAAGGGCACAAAGCACTACTTCCAACACCGAGTGGATTGCATTGAATCTGAAATGCAGAAAACTGACTAGCTCACTCAGGTATAAAGTTAATGCAAATCACTAGCTCAAGCATAATTAAATATGTACACTTTTTTCAATGAAAGTTAACAAAGGGAGGGCATGAAGTTTTTGGTGTTCACTGATGAACTAAACCTGGTAAAATTGCTCCTGCTTTATTTGCAGGTATGCCTCATGACTTATGCATAAGAAACATGATGAGTCTGTATTTAGCATGCCAGAACTATAGATCATTGCATACTGTGGAACTTGTGTCAATGCTGGAAAGAATTCTCATGTGGTAAAGGTACCTTGGCCACAGTGACACTTCGTTAACTACCAAGTACAACCTGGCTAAAGCTTCTCTGTGAAACTCTGGCCTCTTTGAACCAAAGACCTCTTGATGCTGTCAGGGTGGGAACTTGTCCTGCAGTCAGACTAACTGGGAATGTGTACAGCTCTTGCTTGTGAAGTACTCTAAGGTTTGTAGACAGGAAAGCGGTAACGAAAGTTTAAGAATAAAAGACTAATTTTTCATATAAATAATGAACTATATACATTAGTTGGAAGAACAGTCCTGTTCTTAGAAACTAGAAACATGGATGAGGGAGCACAAACTTGTGTTTTCTAGAGTGTTTTAAAATTGCATTGGCACAAGCTACATGCAACTTCTGCTTTGGCTGTCTACAGAGTATGTTGCCCAGCTTCTGGGCAGCCCTGTTCCCTCTTATCTGGCCAGTGTCTCCTTTTAACCCATGAATTTGGTGATTCATCTTTCTATTCCATTGCAAGAAATCTAAACACACTAAGATAGGAGGGAAGTGCACAGAGGAAACCTCAAAACAAAGGAGAAATTTTAAGCCAATTAAAGCTGCTACCTTGTCAGTTTTGTAAACACTGCAACAGATAAACATTTTAAATGAATAAGCAGCTAAAGATCTACTGGCCTACCAAATAATTTGGAAACTGAATTTGATGGAGTTTCCATTTGGATTTCTCTACTTTTGAATGCTGCATCAAACTAGTTCAAAACTTCAGTGACTATTCTAGGAATTGATAGGCAAGATTGCCATTGACTACAGTTTCTGTGTGTATAGCAGAAACCAGGTAGAAGTTGGAAATAGAAGTCTCTGTCTGCAGAGTAATATAAAGTTCACAGAAGCTCTTGATGGTTTCTGGTATAACTATATTTTCATTACAGTGCTATCTATCTTTCTAAGAGGTTAATGCTCTGCTGGAATTATTTTCTAGACAGAAAAACAATAGTGAGAGGAGGATTGGAAGCAGCTCTGGGAGCTAGGAGGATGCAGCACAGGGAACTTTGAGGATTCCAGAAAGTAGGACAGCCTTTGACATATAAAGTTCTGCTTGTGAATGGTGGAGTGCCTGAGCTATGGATATATGTTTATACTGACCACAAATACTAGTTTCATCACTCCCATAATTATTCTGACCTACAGTTAATATTGTCTCTTTGTGCTTATGTTAACCATATTAATTTGTTTCAGGAGACTTCAGAAGTATAGCAAGATACACTGCATAGCCTTAAATGGAAGCTTATGGAGAAGCTTACCCTAAACTGATAAATATCTATAGGGCAACTAACAGTATGGAGACCCAAATCTGATGACTCCTCTGTACAGAAACAAATAAAATAGGTGATATCTTGTTTGACTTGTAAGACTTAAAATAGAAAATGGATGTGCTTACTCATATGTTGAGAGGTTAGACTTGGCACCTAACTATGCTGTGAAACCCAACTGACTTGTTTGGGTTTTCTCTTCCTTGCTGTTCTGGCTGAAACATTACAGGAAGAAGCGCATAAAGAAGCGGAAATGTGGTCCCTCAAGAGCTGGATGTGAATCTGTTGTTGCAAACCACGACTGGATATTTCTAATCTACAGCATGGATGCTTTCCAAATGCTGGCACACCAAATTAAATCAGGAGAACTGTCTACAGTGTCCTTATTCTAGTGAATATAGTGTATTAAAAATATATTCTGTGCTAGTCTGTATCAGAGCAAAGTTAAACAAGCAACCCACAAATTATCAAGGGGGCTGTTGGGGGGAAGCCATAAAAAAACCCAAACCTGAGTCTTGACTGTTAAGGAAATACACTATTGGTGTTACTTTTATGAAAAAGGATGCTAAATACATATATTTAAGAGTTCACACTAAAGATAAAATGACAGAATAAAACCTGAAGAATGTATTGAAAGGGAAAGTGAGGGTCAAGTAAAATGCTAGTCTGTAGCTTGACAGAGTAACTCCCATCTTCTGGAGAAAAAAGGCATAATCAAATTTCATGCATTTGAGATTCTAGGAGCAGCTGCGCATAAATACTGGTGGAAATAAGACTTGGCTAATATTCCAGAGGAATTAATCTTCAGTTACAACTGAACTGATACATACTATATTCAAATGACAAGTCTGTATCTCATAGTAGTAGACTACCTGTAGATACAAAGTGTAAACAACTGCTGTTCAGGCGAGCGCCTTCAAAACAGGGAGTTGATGAATGTACTTACAGGCTCTGTTAACAAATACTGCCCTTGAAGAAGTGACAAGCTATAAAAGTTTTTGTTGTCTGCTTTCAATCTCCTACTGCACTATATTTACTGGACTATCTGTTCAATTTTTAACTGGTGCCACAAAAATTCTTAGGACAAGTATAATAAAGTATAATGAATATCCTCATTTGCCTGCAAGCATCAAATATTTCTCCTTTGGTTTTAGTAATTTTAAAATAGCAAAATTTATGAAAAGAGGCGGTAAATGTTTCTGACTTGAATTTCAGAACACTAGCCACAGCATGTTTCTGCACTAGTGTCATAGAGGAAGGAAAGCATATCTGCTTTAAAGCTAGAGGGTGCATTTGGGCTATTATTTAATTTCCATAGCAGCATGTCCCAATCAGTTGGAAAGCTTGTAATTAACCTCTTCTTGGGAACCACAAGTAAACAGATTTTGTTTGAGGAAACTGTGATTATTCAATGCGAACTGGATTTCCAGCTAGAGGGCCTGTTCCTGTGTTAAAGTAAGCAAGTATTTTGGAAGTCTGCTTCTTCAATGATGTTTTCTGCCCTATCAGCTGATCTTGCCACCCAAGGAATCTGATACATACAGAACCTAGGTGTAATGCTGTGCTAGTTTCTTGTGCTAAAACCAAGTTCAGTTTGAAGTGCCAAGGTTGCAGGGTGTGCTTAAGTTGGTGGAGTTGAACTCCCTCCCAAGAAGGAGGGGAGGAGAAAGTTTTCAAGTACTCAAAGTATAAACTTAACAGCTTTTTGGAACATTTCTCTCTTCCTTTCTATTAAGTAAATTAGCACACACAGCAGTAGAGTGAGTGGAAGATAAAGCATCTCTTTAAAATGTAATGCTCTCTAGAATACAGACGCAGTGGAAGTCTGAGCTGATGGCTGCCTTACAGAGAGCATGGTCACATCTGGGCATGAGTCGTTTCCTGTGTGGATGGCATAGTGTCATCAGGCTTTCTCTCATAAATGAAGAATGTCTGTTCAGCTGCTCTTCTGGTTTACTAAAGGCATACATAGATGTTTTTCAACTATTTTAACTTGCTAAAAGTTCCAATCATGAAATGTTTCTCCAAACCTTCCTGTTTCTCAGACTTTATACTACCTGGCCCCAATGGCAACTACTGAAGTACTCCAGCATGCTTTTGGAGAAGCACAGTTGAGGTTTTTGCCTAAAACTGTCCTGTCAGAAGTAAATTTTATATAGGTGTTTTGCAAGCACAAGCAAAGGAAGAATAAACTTGACATACTTCAACCTGGAACTGTAGAGTATTTCTACTAAAGCTTCTTGCCTGTGCTATGGATGCTTGAGATAATACAAGTTTACCTTAGGTTTATCTAACATCCTTCCTCTCGAAGGGCAAAAAGCATTTTCTTCTTAAGCCAACAGACAACAAAATGGGTTAATTCATGTAAAGTTAGACAAAGACCTTCATGTAAATTCTGCTATCCAGGAAAGTCTACATACAAATGCATGCAAAAAGCACTTGAAATTTTGTTCCCTAGGCTTAACTTTCCAAGCACTCCTCACTTCTACCAATAACTTAGACTGGTCTTGTCAGAAGCTTATTCTTTTGCTAATTGCTGGCACAAAAGGCTCTTAAATCATGTTTTGACAGCTGAAATATTACATCTTCATAAATAAAAAGAACTGCCAATAGTTATAGTGCAGAAGCAAAGGAACCAGATGCAGCACTAAAAGCTGGGGGAGGGGACAATGACTCAAAAGTTAAGAAAAGCATCTGTCTAGTTTGATAGTAGTTATCTGTCTAAATCCAACCTAGAAAATTAGATCCTGCTACAGCTGGCATAGAGATCATGAGTATCTTACTGGACAAAAAAAACCTGTTTAGAAATAACAGTATTAGATCAAGAGGTTATTCTGTCCATTTCATTGTAAAAACAAAAAAACCTACAACAATTTTCTGGTGTCTAAAGGTCAAGCTAGCATTTATCTTCCAAGCTTAGAAGAATCTACTATAGTAAAATATAGTAGTTTTATTTTACATGTGGCGTATTTCTCCCACCCTTAGATTGCACACGGGCCTCTAGGTCGAGCCATTCTCTACAGAAATCCGGGGTTGGAAGGGTGCACGCAGGATCTCACTTCTTTTCCAAGCTTAGATCTATTTCATCTCCTCAGTGTTAAATTAATATTCAGAAATACAGATAGGAAATGAGAATGCTTTTTGAAAGCCACAACATGAAAAGTTTTAAAATTAAATGCACAGAAAGGCATTAACACCTAGAGTATGTCAGCGTTAGCAATAAAAGATATGGTATGACCAACCATGACCAACACAACGTGTGCCAGTACCTCACAGTATGAAAAGGAACAAGATATTTAGTTGCTTCTGGACCTGAAGACCAGGTATTTCCTTTCCAAGTGGAGGTGCCTAAGCGCAGGCTGGAGGGGAACAGATCAGATCCTCCTGGGACTGAGGGCACTGGGCGCCGAGCTGCTTCACCTGCCTTCTGTCACCTGTCCTCACTGCCGAGGCGGGGTGCTCCCCCTGCTCCGGGGCCCCCGCCTTCCACCCTAGACCCTCTCCTCCGGCCGCCCATCAGCAGCCGCCCGGCGGACAGCTCCAGGGAGGCGGCGGCCGCCGGCGGCCAGCTGGGGGCTCTGGCCATCTGCCACCGCCACGGTGGGGAACCCCCCCGCGCCTCGCAGCGGCACCCAGCGCTACGGGGGGGGTGTCCTTCC